>JAHLJT010009355.1:19790287-19881820 GCA_031308135.1 Acheta domesticus | reverse complement strand
AAGCTGGCCCCTGATGGGAAAACAGTGTTTAGGTTTTAGTTTTATACGTCTTCGCCGGTACCACGAGGGCACAGACCTCAGGCTCATTCTGGCTATGCAGAGTATGTGTGCGTGTGTGTGTGAGAGAGCAACAGAGAGAGAGAGCATATCTAGCATCATGACGCCTTTACTCCTCAAGCGCCTGTGTCAATGGCATATCATTAGCACTAACGTAGCATGTACGCATGGCAGCAATGTATGTGGTTATTTGCGTTATGCAGAAAAAGCTTTCTGAAAGTCCAAAGAAAAATAAACAACCGCACACTCAACGACGGCTGTGTATTTGCTTCTCTCGTAAACGAACATTTAAGCTTCCGTTCAAATAAACATAAATACTTAGGTACAGTCGCACAGTGCGTCAAGAAGTTGCAAGAATGCGCAATCGAGATTTGGCGTGGGAATTAGCCAAATATCAGAAATCTGAAATTTAAAACTTCCATATCTGGATTATTCTATATATACACGCATTGAACATATATGCAAACACGATTTAAAAAATAGTCATAGTCTAGCTAGTTGTTTGAAAAAAAAAGTGAGCAATTGTGTCAGGTAATATCAGTTTGAAGTGAATTAATTATTTCGACGATTACGTGCTCAAAGTCCGGCGGCAGTGTTTGCTCTTACTGGTTGTGTTTCATAAATAAAAATGCATTACAAAAAAGTATTCGTGAACGTTCTATTTGCAGCAAGAATCAGTGCAATTTGCAATTTGCAATAATTGTACAGTGCATTGCTCCGAAGGATCACATATACATATATACATCACAGGATATCAAAGGTCGAAGCTTCACCTTGAATTTCCTTTATGGCGAGCAAAACAAGTCCATCAGGTTTTAGCATTTACGAGAGGAATGGCCGTGCATGTGATTTTCAATTAAATGCCTATTACACAAACTCAAAGATCGCGAGGAACGGAAGCTAGAGTTTTTCCTCTGTTTATTACCACCGACAACTTTAACTTCCATTAAAATTGGAATGAACTTGTCGGTGTCTCAACAATACTTTGCGCAAAATGTGGGCTGTTCCAAATAAAGCAATTTCTTGCACTTCCCAGTCCTTTGAATGACCTGGAAGTTTCGACAGGTTCTTACTCAAATTTTGCGGAACAAATACCAGAGCTCCGATAACTATCGGGACGACCTGTGCTTTTACGCCCCACATTCGGCTGATCTCGATTTCCAAACTCTTGTATTTAAGACGTTTCTCTGCCTCCTTGGTAACGACGTTTTGATCGCAAGGTACAGCAACATCGACAAGTAAACACGATTTGTTCTCCAATCCCGGATGACTATATCCGGTTTGTTTGCTGCTATCGTGCGATCAGTTTGAATTTGTTGGTCGTACAATATCGAACACAATCCAACAGACGTCACAGGTTTCAGTGAGTGTTCTACCACTTGGGGCATGTGTTCGGAACGTCGAGGGCGGTACACATCTGCCAGTGGAGGTAGCTGCACACTCTGTCGTGTCTTTTCAAGTATTCTGTCTTTGCTAGGATTGGACAAGCTGAGACAATATGATCGATGGTTTCTACGTGTTCCTGACAAATGCGGCATTTATCATCTTGGGAAATTTTGAGAACCGCTTTATCATAATGTGTTCTCAAGGCCTGATCTTGGGCAGCTATTACAAGTGCTTCCGATTCTGGCTTCATTCTTCCCATTTTAAGCCACAAAAATGATTGATCTTTATTGATCTGTACCTTGTCCATTCGTTTCAAATATTGTCCGTGGAGTGGTTTGTCTCTCCACGATTTCTTTAACATTTTTTGTGTCTCAAATTTCATGTTAAGTATCATCAGAAGTTCAGTGTCTGTGTTATTCGACGTGTCTTGCCTAGTTTTCTTCGCAATGCTTCTTGCTACAGTTATAATGCCTCTGTTTCCCATTCTTCGGTCAGATTTCATGACCTGCCTCATTAGAGGATCATCTTGATGGCTGACTACATACTTCCCCAACCCGACTATTGCGTTTTGCCAGGAGGCCTCAATTTGTCTCAGGCCTCTTCCTCCTTCTTTACGTGACACATAAAGTCTATGTATATCAGCTCGAGGGTGGCAAACATGATGCATTGTTAGCAGTTTTCTGTTTTTTCGATCCATGATGCGAATTTCTTGCTCAGTCCAATCTACTAGTCCAAAACTGTATTCGGCTACAGGTACCGCCAAACTACCTATTGCAGATATTTTATTCCTGGAATTTAGAGCGGACTGCAGGACCAGTCTCACTCTCCTATAATATTCCCTACGAATTCTCTCTTTCATTGTGTCGTTCGACATGGATTCACATTCTTCAATGCCCAGATATTTGTAAGTTTTACCTGGCTCAAGATCGTGAATCACAGTGTGCGTATCAATTTCAATGTTCTCAGACGTTGTGAGTTTCCCACTTTTTAAATTGATTTTTGCACACTTGTCAAGACCAAACTTCATGCAGATGTCATTGCTAAAGTCATTCACGACAGAGAGCATTTGGGAGAGAATCGCTTCATTCTTAGCAAACACTTTCAGATCATCCATGTAAAACAAATGTGATACTGGCCTTTCATCACCATGGAGCTTAAAACCAAAGTCAGCTTGCGACAACTGTCTCGATAGTGGGATCAAATTATTATTATTATTATTATTATTATTATTATTATTATTATTATTATTATTATTATTATTATCCTACAGTTCTGTCTCTGGATAAAATCTCAGGATTGAGGTAACCGTACGGGCTCTTGCCAAGTAACGGCCCTTTTCGATGTCGAAGCAGGATTACATGTATTAGGCATGAGTAATACTATTGTTGAGGAACTTTCTGACTATTGCGCAAGTATTGATTATTATTATTATTATTACTATTATTGTTATTATTATTATTTTTAAAATTATTATTATAACTATTATTATTATTACTATTATTATTATTGTTATTATTACTATTATTATTATTATTATTATGAAGAAGTTGTTTGTGGTGAGCGTGGGTGTGTTGGCGTGTGCGCAGACGAGCAGCTGATCCGCGTGTTCCTGCGCGGCTGCAAGCACGACCTGGAGCGCACCAAGCGCAAGATCGACGCGTACTTCGCGGCGCGCGCCACGGTGCCCGCGCTCTTCCAGCGCCGCGACCCGCGCGGCGAGCGCCTGCAGCGCGCCATGGACATCCTGTGAGTACCCCACGCGAGGCGCGCTTCCGCTCCCAGCCTCTGCGCAGGGGGCGGTGCACTGGAGACGGGCAAAATCCTTTCTTCTATACTGCGATTTTCGTAACTTTGTCCCTGACAGAAGTCAGCTGTTCACGGTTTCATCCAACTGGGAGCTTAAACGTCACCATAGTGACGTCACTATCGCGAAATATAAGCTCCCGATTGGATGGCAGCGGAACAGCTGATTCCTGTCAAGGACAAAGTTACGAAAATCGCAGTATATACTTCGGTTTTTCTTTCTTTGCGCACGGGGGGGGGGTGTCAATAAAATGGAATATGTCACGGTATTTCTCGGTTGTGCCGCTAGGCGTCGCATGATCGTGACTATATCAAACAGTGTGGGCGATCATGCGATTCCTGGCGGCATAATGGAGAACGACACGAAAGACCGTGAGATATTCCATTTTGATGACACAACCCCGTGCGCCAAGAAAGAAAAACGGAAGTATATACTCCGGGAGCAGAGGCGTATCTAGGAATTCAGGCGCCCATGGCACGCTTCGAATTTGCGCCCCTGTCAGGATTCTTCAAATTACAATCGCTGTTACTTGTTTTAATGGCAATACTTTAAGGCCGATATACATGGCACAGTTTTCGTGCAGATTCTCGTACAGGGTCTACACAAAAACGTCAAGATCTTTTTGCACCTCTGAAAGGAAGTTTGCGCGGGCATCATTTTCAAGACAATGAAAGTTTGAAGAACGCCATGCGCAAATGGCTGTGGAAGCAGGACTGCAATTTTTACCGCCAGGGAATACAACCTCTCGTACAACGTTGGACAAAAACTGTACAATTGAAAGGAGAATATTTTGAATGATAAATTATTTATAAAGAAAGTTTATGAAATAAATTCATATTAACTTCACCTTTTTTCTTTGAAGAATAAATAAGTAATAAATTTGGAGACATTTCTTTCTGACTGTCTTTTGTACTTCAAATTACAAAGTATAAAAGCCAAATAGTCGCGAATACACGGTCTATACCAGACTTTATGCTTTCTGCATGAATAACCACAAGCCGGCTCTGGGGGGGGCTACCGGGAAACAACTGAATTGTGTCGTCCGAGTACTTTCAGTGATGGTATTTCTGTGCGGGCGTTCCGGCTGTGGTCTTGATTTAATATCAATTAACTATGAAGAGCATAGAGAATAAAAATAGGAAGGTAGAAATAAGGAAAGATGTAGTTTATCGCAATATATCACTTCATACAATCGCACCTTGACAAACCTAACCACAAAATCGACATGGCCGATTAGTGTTAGTAAACGATTCTGCCGCTAGAGGCGCTGGAGTCAAACTGTATGCTTTCTACACGAAAAATTATGAACATGTTCATAATTTTTTCATGCAGAAAGCGTAAAGTCTGGACCGCATGAAGAATCTGCACGAAAGCTGAACCGTTTATATCGGCCTTTAAATAGCGTCCCTTGTGAGTGGCGCCCATGGCACTTGCCATGTCTGCCATACCATAGACACGCCTCTTTTCGCGAGGCCTGTTCAGAGAAAAGAGACCCCCCAGGTGACATTAGCCTGGACGCCCCTCTCGTAACCAGTAGCCAAGTAGAAACATTTTCTTTAATTAACCTTTAACTTTAGTCGTCTAAACATTATTGTATTTCTAAAAAAATAAAGAAGCATTTTTGAAGAGTTCACTCATAGAAATTTAATGTAAAATTCGGTAAAATACACTCAAAAGTATATTTTGTTTAATTATTGCTGCTTAAATCGAATGATGATAGGTTATTTTAAATATTTAACAAAAAATATATACATAATATCACATCGGTTAGATGGCTTACTTAAATCTAACTAAATTATAATTATTTACAAAATAGCTCAGAAATATTGAACCCACATACAATTTCGTAGTCCGTACTAAAGACCACGAGTACCAATTAAAATTAACAAGAAAATTTTAATCAATCTTTAATTCTGTGCTAAGATGGCAAACTCATATCAATCACTTTGTCACGAGCATGGCATGAGACACAAAATGACATGTCTTCCTTGTGATTAATGAATTGTTTGTGTGTTTAGAAGTATGCAAAGTGTGAATTTCTCTTGTAGTTTAAGAAAAAAACAACGGTGGAATTTTGCAGACAAAAACCACAGAGTAATGTTTCATAAAATTTTGATGCTTCAAATTGCTGTCATAGAACATTTTTAAAATAGTTTATTATGAAACGATTATGCAATGATGAGTATCAATACACTAGTGCGATATTATGATACGAGCGAGAAATGTGCGAGTATCGTAAACTTCACATGAGTGTATTAATACCCATTACATCGAGTTTCGTATGGAGTACTGCGCTAGTCAAATACGATCAAAGTGAAATTACGATCCACTTTATTTTAAAGAATATGCCACGAAAAAATACCTATAATAAAAGAAATTACAACTATTGAGCATAATATAATATCAAATACAATTTTAATGTACACAATCGAACGAAACATTTGCTAAAACAATTCTCAATGATTAATTGTAATTAATTGGACATAAATAATTAATTGGACATAAATGTAACTTCATTATTTGTGCACGTCTTCTGAATTTCAGTGGGAAATATAGTTATTCAAATTATCGTTTTTCATATTATCGCGGCAAAAAGTATTATTCTTTCATGAAGAACATGAGGGTTCAGAGCAGGAATTTATAGCTAATTTACCTTTGAAAATAAATTTTATTATATAGGAGTGAATATTTTGTCAACAAAACTCAAAAAAAACCTCTCTTTTGTGTATTCAAAATTCGACTAGAATATGGTTTAGGATAGAGACCACAGAATTATGAAAACGTGCACAAAATTCACTTCTCCCCATAGTTCGTCATACGCAGTTTTTAACTGTTTTTTGACGTAAATAAATAAATAAATAAATAAAATAAATTGTCAGTACTTGGTTTGTAAACTTCTCTGTGATTGGTGAAGAACCTGTATCATAATGAAAACTGTATCGAAATGACTAGCATTACGCAACTGGTCGCTGCCATCATGCGACAGCATTATGCAATGGGAATAGAAAAAAGTGCTAATCCGTGTTCCCGCAGGCACGTGTTCCCGCTGCCGCGCCTGACGGCGGCGGGCCACCGCGTGACGGTGCACCGCATGGCGCCGGCGCTGGTGAAGGCGGCGCGCGCGGCGGGCGCGGGCGCGGGCCCGCCCGTCGACGTGGGCGCGCTCGTCCAGCTCATCTTCCTGGTGGGCGAGGTGCGCATGCGCGAGGAGCCCGGCCCCTTCGCCGGCGACGTCTTCCTCTTCGACTTCGCGGGCTTCGCCGCCTCGCACTGCGCGCAGGTCCTCGCCAACGCCTCGCTCGTGCGCGACGCCCTCGTCGCCGTCCAGGTACACTCACATTGCGCTGCGAGTTTTTTACGTTATGGAATGATTCTTGAGATTAGGTCATTGACAAAACCATTTTCAACCTGTCAACGTTTCGGCCTTTATTCAGCCTTCGTCAGGGCACATTCTCCGCATCCCTCACCTCAGGGTGGTGTTGGCTGAAGGAATGTGTGTGGTAGAGACTATAAGTGTATAAAGAGAATGTGGGGTGGATCGTGGTTGGAAACCGAAGGATGCGGAGAATGTGCCCTGATGATGGCTGAATAAAGGCCGAAACGTTGGCAGGTTGAAAATGGTTTTGTCAATGACCTAATCTCAAGAATCATTCCATAATATTATTAATAGAGGTCAAGAAATCAAGCACTGCGATTTTTGTAACTTTGCTCCTAGCAGGAATCAGCTGTTTCGCTGCCATCCAATCGGGAGCTTATATTTCGCTATAACGACGTCACTACGGTGACGTTCAAGCTCCCGATTGGATGAAATCGTCAATTGGATAAAATCGTTATTTTAGCGGTATCAATGACAGTGGAAAACATATGGATGATGAGGACAGAGCCAGGCCATCGCGTGAATTTGGTGTTTCTCCATTACCGAGCGAAGACACTACCGCAAATTAATTTCCAAGGCCCTTCGCTAGCATGTAGGTAGACTAATGTTTTTGGTACGGGCACACGCGCCAGACGCCAGCGAGTGCCGCCTCCTGGCTCCCTCCCTACCACTTTCAGCTTCCCCCTCTACTCGCGAATCCCAGCGGCCACGCTAGAAAAATTAGCTGTACCTACGCCGCTGCCGCACCGCCTGCCTGGGCTTTTTGCGGCGCCGATGTAATAAGGCCTCGTTCGCGGTGGAAACTTAAACGTAACGTTATGCTATAAACTTTGCAGCGAAGTTTGCTCGTAAAAACAGGCATTCACAATGACGAGCGTAAGGTGGAATGTAGGTTTCGCCTGAATCCATCGGAATTCAACGTATTAAAGCTTGGTGGTTTCTAGCATGGTGATTGGTGCAAAGATCTTTCCACCACGGTTTCTAACATTTTCTTCGACTTTTCTATCGATTTGTCGACTTTTCTGTCGATTTGTATATATATATAATTATTTTATTCGCCATGTCAAGTTAATGTCACACGAAAAATGGCGCAAATTCTTACTTCAAATTCACCACAAGCATCATAACCTTTCGCAAAATAATTCTCTACATTACAATAATGAAACGAAATAACCACCAACTACCTGAACACAATCTGAAATCGACCATTCATTTGCTTCTCGCGTATTTTTTTGTGCATTTGTTTCTTCCACGCTGATCTCTGATTGATTTTCGATAAAATTCAGACGTAAACTTAACGTAAAAGCTTGGTGCTTTTGAACTCTTAAGTTTAGTATTTTCGTCTTCGGATACGTCAAGGTGTTGTGAATAGTCACACTTAGTATCTCTTTTCTAGGTTTTGCGGTTAGGTTACGTTTACTTAAAGTTTGCATAGTGAATGAGGCCTAACGTGGCGGATAACAGTAAGTTGTCGGTTATCTTTTCGTAGTAACGGGGTATTATGATAGAAGACCACAAATAAACGAGCAGAATGCTTTTCGAGATCGTGGAGACTTTTCCGAAAGATTCTCCGATCCCCGGAATTGTGGATTTATGCAAATGTGTGAATGGTGAACTAGATACGAGTATATTACGGGGGAAGCTCCGAGGTGGTTAGGAAGTTGTCTTGAGCTGTAAGATCAATAAAACGGAGGTCTTGTTTTTTCGGAAACAACTTTATTTTCTCGAAGTCGTCGACTGGAAGTCGAAGGCAACGTAAACTGTGACATTCTGTCGATTGAGTTTTTACACCGTCACGGTTGACATTACTGTCAACGCCTGGGATGGCTCAGGGCGGAAACATTTTTTTTTCACTTTCTAAGGAAACATCTCCAGTTTATAATAGGGGTTCTAACCTTTTTCTTCCGACCCCTGTTAAAGAATGCTATGCTTCATCGACCTCTTTGATTTGTTTCTATAATACACGGCGTACAACATAAATGATTGGTACCAATTTGACAAAGAATGTGAATACATATTTTGATAAAGTAATTTATTAGATTTATGTTTTTTTACCCATTATAATTTTCAGTATTTACAAATCTAAACAAGATTTTTTTAATTTTTATATATAAGAAAAACTTAATTATCAACTTCATTTATATTTTTTGTATTCATTGGGATCTCGATTACACCGATCAGTCACATGTGCATATTAGGCTACAGACTTCTAATCGACCCCCTTTTAAAATTAGCGACCTCGTTGGGAATCCCTGATTAATAATAATGTGCCGGCTGGGATGACTCAATTGCCACTGCAGTGACTCTCACCGGGAGATTCTAGGATTCTCTCGATTGGTGGGTTCTGGGGTTCTCTCGATGGTGGTGGACTTGCGGTCCGCTTGTGACCTTCCACTCTGCCTTATCCTGTAGTCATTTATGTATTATTTCTTTTAGGTCGGATGCTTTCCAAACATCTCTAATATCTTTATCCAAGCCATTTCTCGCCTGGAATACTATTGCTATTATCACTTTATTTTTTATTGCTATTATCACATTTTAATTTTTTGAAATCAGTAATTCCCAGAATGCATTCTTGCATTCCTCATTTAACAAAGTCATTTTAAAAAGTTTATTTATTTATTTGAAACTCAAACACTTCAAATTATCCTAATTTCATTTTCAAATGTTCTAATAAAACACCTTGGTTTAAATATAAAAATTAAGGATGCAAGTGGAATAAGGAGAAAGACAAGTTTCGAAAACTCTAATCTTTGCTAGGGGGTCGCTGAATATTTACAGAGCATTTTCCTTCCCTCTGGAGACTAAAGGCACGAAAGCGCTCAGTCACATTGCCAATATGAATGAGATCGGTTGTGTAGATCTTTTCTCTTCCGCTTTCACGAATATTATTTCGCCTCATTTTAATACCTTCGCGAGAACAATGACAAGTGTTCATTACTTCAAAAATGATCACAAATTATTAGTCATTAAATTATTTGCCTTTGTTACGTAATGACAATAGAGCCGACATTATCTGTGAATAAAGCTGTAAAAAAACATAACAAGCTCTTGAAGATTTGCAGTCAGGATGTCGATCTTGGGACCACATTGCAGATTACCTTTAGGGAAAAAGTGGAAATTTTTTGAGAAACAAAAAACGCCCTTATAAATGCTTTCCATTTCTCGTACTTTTACCTATACCATCCACCATATTGGCTTAGATTATGGAACAAATTGGATTGAATCTCACTGGTCATCTCCGGGACGCTCCAGTGTGAAATTGATGTTTTAATTTCGTTGCAAAATCGCGTGTGTTTTGTTCCCAGGAGGCCTTCCCCCAGCGCATGCACGCCATCCACCTGTTCAACATGCACCCAGCCATGGAGAAGATCCTCGCATTCATGAAGACCGTCATGAAGGAGAAAGTCCGCAACCGAGTAAGTGTCTTTGACTTCTAATGTTAGTTAATGCCTTATTTTACGTGGCGAGACACGGGCCATCAGGCCCGCTCTTCCGTCTCACCATGCAAATTTCGCTACGCTCCTTTCACCTAGCGGAGAAAGAAGGTATCTCGGGCGACGAAAGAGGCGATTTTGAATTTTGCTCAGAGGCTTCTTTTAAGCTTGAGGATCTTTTACATGCAGTATATCTATTAACATGGGACCGCCGGCTTTACTTTCCATCCGAAGGAAAGCGTACGAAGGATTTTTTCGCTCTTAAAAATCCACGGCTTCGATCGGGGTTGAACCCGCAATCTTGAGTTCAACAACCTTGGATACGCTGACCGTTACACCATCGAATCCGCGTTATATCAGTCAATTGTCATGAAGGCAAGTTTCCGTCAAAACAGACATTCGACAGTGAAAAGAATTTAATGGAAATTGAAAATAATATTATCGAATGTAAATTGACAAATCCAACTAGACAAAATTGTTTCAGACTACATACGATTTGCACTTTTTTTAAGTTTTCTGGTTGAAAATTCGCGTGTACGAACCGCTCCCTTTGTTGGGAGGGCGTGGGCAAGAGGTTTATAAAGTAGTTTCCCGTTGCCTTCTGTAGGGCCAAAGAAGTTGCCATTTTTGATGTCCGATTTTGGAGGAGCACTTTTCCTTTTCTTCAGGAGTCTGACTAAATACAGAAATACTTATATGTTTAGTTAACTGGACAAATAAAATATAATTAAAATCCAAAGACAGTCAGAAAATATAGGTAAAATAGAAATTCCTTGAATGTTCTTTGCTTCAACCGACTGCAAAACAATTACCTTGGGATCTGACCCACGCATAAAACCCCATACGCCAGGGTATTTACGTTTTTGTTTTTACCAAAGAGGAGAGTCACTGCGCAGCCACGCGCCACAGTCAATATTTGATGCGTTATTAAGTACTTGGCGCATGCTCAAGTGTGTTATTTTGGACACTAGTTGATTTGAACTGGAATCGTTTTGACGGCCTTTGCACTTCCTGAAACTTGATACTTTGATAGATCATACAGCCTTGAACTTTGAAAATGAAAGGCATTGATGGAACACAGTCATTACTATTAAAACTTTGGTTAATTACATGCTTAATTGTTAATACTGAAAACAACGGTATATTTAATTCTAAGTTCAAAAATAATCATAAAAATATGTAGGCGATATTTAAATGAAGTTGGTAAAAAAATAATAACCAACCATGGTAAAATCAGCCTTAAAGTTGAGAGGTAAGAAGTATTTTTATTAGTTAAATACAACCAACATTCTCTTAAATAGGAATTGCTATTATTATGCTTTTGTTGCATGTTATGTGAAAAAAGTTCATTATTGTTAAACAATGTCTCGAGAATTGACTATTCACATCATCAGTCGTGTTGTACCTATATCTTTTATATGGGCGATGGTCGATATCTTCAATATTTTTCATGATATCATCTAAAAAGAAAAAAATATAAATAATAAATAGCTTTTCTCGGAGTAGGAGTACACATCGGCCATCTTAATCTACAACTCATTTGAATCCATTGTTCTAAACGGTCGGTGGGCCGTTTAAATCATTAACGGACGCCGTCCGTTAAAGAGTGGCTTTTCATTGGTCTGTTCGGTTACGTACAACATTTCGAAAGTAATAAAAGCATGTGTTTGCGCTGTAGTTTTACATTTTTTTTCAATTTTATCCCCTCCAGTTACCTTGGAGGTGCGGGAATTTATTCAATTTTAGGTGCATACAGATTCGTTCTCCAGCCGATTAGGCGTATGGAGATGGTGGAGGGCGGTATCTTAAATATACTAATGAAAACTATCTTATATCTAACTTTAAACTATACAGCTCGCCTCTTTGGGCATTGCCTAGCTTATTTACAGGGTTTTGTATTTTCTTCATATAATTGCTTATTATGTTCGTCTGTTCTTTGTTTTTTCACTGTAACATTCACTCTCTCAATCATTCTTATACTCTATACTTGGGTATTTCGTTCTTGGCGCACCAAGGTCGCGACCGAAAAATGGAGAGGGAAGGTTTTCTCCAATAGGGAGCTTCACGTGACAACACAGTAGTGACGTGGAAGCTCCCTATTGGAGAAAACCTTCCCTCTCCATTTTTCGTCCGTGACCTTGGTGCGTCACTACTGTGTTGTGACGTGGAGCTCCCTATTGGAGAAAACCTTCCCTCTCCATTTTTCGTCCGTGACCTTGGTGCGTCACTACTGTGTTGTGACGTGAAGCTCCCTATGGGAGAAAACCTTCCCTCTCCATTTTTCGTCCGTAACCTTGGTGCGTCACTACTATGTTGTGACATGGAAGCGCCCTATCGGAGAAAACCTTCCCTCTCCATTTTTCGTCCGCGACCTTGATGCGTCACTACTGTGTAGTGACGTGAAGCTCCCTATTGGAGAAAACCTTCCCTCTCCATTTTTCGTCCGTGACCTTAGTGCTCCAAGAAGGAAAACCCCAAGTATGCATGTACAAGTCATTCCTTGGCTGCTGCAGTTCTACATCCACACGACGGTGGAGTCGCTGCACCGCCACGTGCCGCGCGCGATGCTGCCGCGCGCGCTGGGCGGCGAGGAGGACCGCGACCTGGCGCGCGAGTGGCGGCGCAAGCTGGAGAGCTACGGCCCGTGGGCGGTGGCGCAGGACCTGGTGGTGGCGGACGAGGCGCGCCGCCCGCTGCCGCCGCACGGCGACAAGCAGCGCGCCGCCGCGCAGCTCTTCGGCTGCGAGGGATCCTTCCGCCGGCTCGCCATCGACTGAGCCCCCCGCTCCCCCCCCGGGCTCCTTGCGACGGCTCGCCATCGACTGAGCCCCCCGGCCCCCCCAAGGCTCCTCCGACGGCTCGCCATCGACTGAGCCCCCCACCCCAGGGCTCCTTCCGCCGGCTCGCCATCGACTGAGCCCCCCCCCCCGGGGCTCCATCTGCCGGCTCGCCATCGACTGAGCCCCCCACCCCAGGGCTCCTTCAGCCGGCCTCGCCATCGACTGAGTCGACCCCCCCGGGGCTCCTTCCGACGGCTCGCCATCGACTGAGCTCCCCACCCCCCTAGGGCTCCATCCGACGGCTCGCCATCGACTGAGCCCCCCCCCGGGGCTCCATCTGCTGACTCGCCGTCGACTGAGCCCCCCACCCCAGGGCTCCTTCCGCCGGCTCGCCATCGACTGAGTCGCCCCCCCCGGGGCTCCTTCCGACGGCTCGCCATCGACTGAGCTCCCCACCCCCCTAGGGCTCCATCCGACGGCTCGCCATCGACTGAGCCCCCCCCCCCGGGGCTCCATCTGCTGACTCGCCGTCGACTGAGCCCCCCACCCTAGGGCTCCTTCCGCCGGCTCGCCATCGACTGAGTCGCCCCCCCCGGGGCTCCTTCCGACGGCTCGCCATCGATTGAGTCCCCCCCCCCAGAGCTCCTTCCGACGGCTCGCCATCGACTGAGCCCCCCCAGGGCTTCATCTGCCGGTTCATCATCGACTGAGCCTCCCGCTCCCCCCCCCGGGGCTCCTTCCGGCGGCTCACCATCAACTGAGTCCCCCCTCCACCGGGCTCTTTCCGATGGCTCGCCATCGACTGAGCCCCCCCCCCCGTTGCTCGGCGCACACACTTTTACTCGTTCCGAGCAGCACCAGTTTGCGTGACGACCCGCGTCACTTCGTTTGAACAGCCAGACCAGTCGTAGGCCGCCACGTTGCATGGAGAGCAAGAAGTGTTGAGAAACGTTTTGAAAGTGTCAGAGTGTGACAGTTTTTAATAAGAAGTAACAGGATGGCGGTGTAAATGAAATAAAAGTTGCAATATTTAAAAAAATGCTTCTTATAACTTGTAACAAGGTAATGCTTGTTTTGATAACTGGCTGCATTTAAAATTCCCGCTAATATTGTGACGCAAACTGGTGCCTGAAAATACGATGCACAAAAGTCAACCGCGGTCAGTCTCACTGTGGTCAGACTCACCGTGGTCAGACTCACAGTCCGCAGTGGTGCAGCCGTCGAGGGAGCAGTTGCGGGTGCGTGATTTTGGAGTGCTCCGTTGACGAGAATCATCCATGAAGAAGTCCAGTGCGCAGGTGCCAGGCAGGCAGTTCACGAGGCGCAGCCATCCAATGCGCAATCGTCCAGAGTGCGCTGCGCATTTGACGTCTGTGCTCTCGAAGAAAACGGAAGATTTTGCACGCCTTAGCGGGCAGCAATCGACTGCAATCTCTATCTTCTGCGCATGTGGCAGATGCATGATGCGAAACTTGAACTGCGCATGCGCAGAAGATTGATAGTGCTTTCGATTGTTGTAACGTTCGAGGGTGCAAAACCTCCTTAATGAATGCGTCCGGTGCGCAGCCGAATGCTCAGGCAACGCCATTGGCCCGAGAGGCGGTGTTTGGTTATACTGCGATTTTTCTGACTTTGCCCCTCAAGGCCCATCTTCGCGATGGAATACGTCACAGTATTTCGCATCTTTCTCAGTCGTGCCGCTAGATTTCGCATGATCGCGACGTATCAAGCAGTGCTTGCGATCATGCGACTTCTACCGGCAAGACCGAGAATGACGCGAAATGCCGTGTGATATTCCATCGCAGCCGTAGGGGCTTGAGGGGCTGACACCCAGTGAACCCCTGAGACCTCCCGATGAATCTCCCCCTGAGACTCGACTATCGCCGGAATCGCAAATCTTTAGATGAAGAATGTAAGAAATTGAACTATTAGACTGTGAATCTTGAACTGAATTACCACGAAGTGGTAGTCTTCGATTTCGAAGTGTCGTTACTTAATTTAATTGTCACGGATGTTAGTTTTCTCAAGGCAGGTTAAAAAAATGAAGTAGGGATAATAAAATATAGAAACTCTGAATGGATGGAGGGAGTGTACCTTATTTTGTACAATATACAAAAAATAAAGTTTATTTTACACTCAAATAATTTGTTTGATTCTGTGAAAAATGTTTTAGTACATTATCTAACATTAAATTTTTGTGCAAATTATTACTAGCAATAGCAACTACGTAGTAAAGTTTAATGAAGATAAAACTAACTTAATTATAATATGTTACAACGAAGTTGACACAATTACAGTTTTAAAAATAAGTCTGATTATTCTGAAGAATCATCCCAATTTTGGAGTCACAACACTCACACAACGTCCATATATTTACATAATGCATGTCCAATATTCCCAATTGAGGTAGGTTTTTTTTCATTCAAAGGCTATGGCGCATGTTGCCCCAACAAACTGGAGGTTGCAGCTCCATCGAATGTTGGGAATATAATTTCCAAAATTCAGAACACCAACATATAAAAAAATATCAGTAATGAAATTTATTGAAAGGCTATATTGAAACATTACGTACATCATTTTATATGTAGTGTCCGTGTCACGTATATTCACCTCTCGTGCACGTGGTTCTGGCTTTGATTTTCAGTGGGCATTGTGTACTGAGACAATTGACGATAATAGAATTCACACAAAACAAAACGGACTTGGTTTCGAAAATACGGTGATAGCACTACTGTCCTTTGTAACAAGCACTATTGTTTGGACACAAATGCAATGTTTTACACAAATAAAATTACTTTATTTCGAAAATTTCACTATCCTGATATATCTTGTAATAATGAAAAATCTTCCACACACACGCGTATTCACAACATCGTTCGCAGACTTAACTGTAGCCAGAAATACGCACCCACTGTGAGAAACAGAAAGGGACTTGCTTGCAGAACGGCCAACTCACAGGACTGATACAGACACATGGATCACAAAGGACTTATGTTCAAATGTACGTTTTGAATCAAAAACCTAACAACAAACGAAAATAAGTTCTCCCGGGCGGGGGCACGGAGCATGTAACTCTTCCCGAGTGAAAGATCGCTGTCTGTTCTGCGTATCTTTCATTTCAACGCCGTGTCTACAAGTCACTGCGGCCATGAAGCGAAACAATTCATTTTCACATACAGGATGTCCGGGGAGGAAACGTCGAAACTTCGAAGATAAGCCCTTAAGACAATTCTAAGCGTATTTGGTCTAATAAAGTATGTGGATATTCCGAACGGTTGAGCCGCAATAAACACTCAAAAGTTAGTTTGAAAAGTTGATTTATAGTCAAAAATTTGCATTATGGAAGCATAGAAACACTCCAGAAACATATAAAGTGTTTATTATTTACAAAAGAAATTAATATATTTGCTCAGATAAAATTAAACGTGAAATAAAAAAGCAGTCGAATTGTGTAAACTGGACGCTTTTTTATTTCGGGCTTCATTTTTCTTTCTGAACAAATATATTAATTTACTTTGTAAATAATAAACAATTTATATGTTTCTGGAGTGTTTCTCTGCTTCCATAATGCAAATTTTTGCCTATAAACTAATTTTTCAAACCAACGTTTGAGTGCTTATTGCGGCTCGATCGTTCGGAATATTCACGTAGTTTATTAGACAGAATATGCTTAGAATTGTCTTAAGGGCTTGTTTTCGAAGTTTCGACGTTTCCTCTCCGGACACCTGTATTGAACATATTTCGCCAACTTTCACCAGTCGCCTCGTGCCTCTCGTCGCCGATGACCGCCGGTGTGCCCTCGCGGGTAAATAAATCTGTTGCGTGCGTTCGCGTTCGTGCCCATACCTGGTGAAGTGTTAATGAGCAATGCCGGATACGCACACGTCCTTAGAATTTTGCAAAAATACAACTTTAGGCTTCGAGCTTTAGATTTATGGACCATCAATTTGGTTTTCATATTTCAACACACGCAATGAATGAGGAAATGTAATTTTTGTGAAAAACGATACTAAGTTTTACATTAAGTGGAAAAAGTCACTAAGTACTAGACTCGTAGAGCGTAAACGTTGATAAGCAGGTAGGTCACTTCATGTGGTGAAAAAACTCCACCATATTATCTTGAGTTAGACCAGTGATTGCCAACTGGACAAGGAATGGCGTCGGAGCACTGTTTCCCCTCCGAGATGAGGCACTCGGAGAAGCGGTGCGAGCAAATGGGGAGGGAAGGAGGGGCAGACGGCGATCGTCGGTACCGAAAACAGTGGGCCTTTGCCGGTGTTTCAGGCAATATGAGAGGAAAACCATCTACACACGTCAATTTTCTTTCTGTGGGAGAAGAAAAGGTATCCTTTTGTAGATACTGGAACAATGGCGAAGTGTTTAGTGCGTTCGAAAGAACTGCAGTATGTTAAAAAGCCCAACCTATGCTTTGCGACCCAGAGAAATTTGTAACTTTGCGACCCAGAGAAATCTGCGAGGTTAAAATAAATTCTGACAATTGGCATAGCTCGCAATTATGCAATAAGTAAAGGAACTTGCAGAATTAAAATTATGGAAAAGATACTGAAAATCACGAGGATATTGTGATATACCAAATGCGGAAGGGCATTCGATATTGAATAATTTAAGGCTTTAATGTTAATTAAAATTAGAATTAGGCACCTTAGTAACAGGTTGCTAGGGAGAACACCGATGTTTAACATGTCACGATATTTGGTGAACGGGCACCTTAGTAACAGAGGTAAACAATTTCATGAGCCCGTGGATGTAGTGTAGAATCAGTCGAAAGATGCGTATGTAAGAGTGTAAATTTCGCCCAAGAGTGCACCTTGGTAGGAGGAGTGAATACATAATAAGAATCGTTGGTAGGGAATGTAAAACAGAATTTTGGACAACAATGAATACGAGTTTTTCTGGATTGAAGAACGAAAAAATTAGTTGAAGCTCAGATTTCATAGCGAGAGGATCATTTAGGGGGTGCGTGTCCGAGTTCAGACTTAGTAGATTTTTGTGTGATCGAAAGTAGAGTCTTGTAAAAATTCCGGAGATACAGTTCGGGACTTTTTTCTTTATAACTTTATAACTTTTTTCTTCCGTGAGTGAATGTGGAACATAGACACATTTTGGTGAAGCCGTGCATTGACTTGGAGTATTTTCTTACCGATAGGGAGGAACTTTAAGAAAATTGTTCACTTTAATTAGTTTTCACCAGTGACGAAGGTGAAGCACCAGGCTAAATGAACTTGTAATTATTTTTCCGAACAAGTGCTAATGGTGATCAGTATGTGAATGGGAGTGACTTCGTGGCGTGCCGGAAGATACAAGATAGAAGGCATCAAGACTGGAGCTGGTAACCGCGGTCGGTCGAAGGTGATGGAGTGGAGATACGCGGCGTCCGAGCGGAGCATCCAACGATACAACGGGAAGAGAGCTCAGGTTAACGTTCATACGAACAATTATTTTATTTCTCATGGTCATGACCAAAGTTAATAATTTTCAAAGAATGTTGTTTCGAATGAAAAGAAATCTTAAATTACAATTAATTTAAACAGTTCTAGTGCTAAAGAAAGTACAAAAAAAACTTGGTTATTATTGTGCAATCTGGCACATCATTAAAAAAACACTTTCAGGTTTTGTCATTTTCCGTATGGAAGCGAGTCTACAGGGGGCAGATTGTGGTTGAACGATGAGGTAAGCCGAATTGTGCCCCTTGCATATTCGAACCCATGATAGAATCCCAACGTGTCAATAATAGAGATATATCTTGGATTTGATAAAACTGTTTCAATAGTTTTTAATAATTAATTAGAAACTGAATCGTTTCAATATACTATTGTATAAAATATCATTGTCCTAATATGTGAAAAACTGTCTTTTCCAAAAATGTTATCTAACAGTACTAGTTATGATAAAGGGTCGGATATTGATTTGAGTTATGTAATAATGTAGTTTCTATTATTTAATTCTTCAAATTTTTATTAAATAATGAACCAGTTTATTAAATAACCTAATAATTACCAGTTAAAAATCTTAATTATTGATTTTACAGGCGAACCTTTTCTTCTACTTCCGTACCATCATTAGAGCACTGTGCGCTTGCCGCCGCGATTTGCCCTACCTTTGCTCGGTCGGTCGGTTTGGAGCAAGAGAGCAGATTTCTGTGACGTCACAGAGCATTGAGTTGGCAACCACTGAGTTAGACAAACGCTTCCTTTCTGGACTATTTCTCTTCTTCAATAACGCCCAGACGGTTGAGGTTATAGTGAGTCGAAGAGCAAAAGATATTTCTAAGTTTGGTCGAAGAAAAAATCTATTGGTTTGGACGAAAAAAAACGCAATTTGCTGAATTGCCAGAGTCGGGGTACAAATGACATTCTTGTATCGCGTGTGGACCTGCGATCGCGCCCGCCCGATTTTTGGCCCCCAGAACCTCAGATTTATTTATTTACGTCAAAAACAGATAAAAACTGTGTGTGACGATTATGGGGAGAAGTGAATTTGTGCAAGTTTTCATAATTCTGTGGTCTCTATGCTAAGCCATATTCTAGTCAAATTCTGAATACAGAAAAAAGAGCTTTTTTTACGTTTTGTTGACAAAATATTCGCTCCTATATAATAAAACATATTTTCAAAAGGAAATTAGCTATAATCCGTGGGAATATCTAGCTCTAAATTAGCTATAATCCGTCAGAAATAAATTAGCTATATCCGTCAGAAATGCGGTGCACTCGCAGTTCACAAATTACGCTAACGATCTCTTGGGTCTAAAATAGCACTTCTAGCCTGGGAAATACGCATAACATTCTAGTGATAAAGACTATGATGAGATTGAAAAACTATAACAACAACAACAAAAAACACTTTCGGACGGGAATCTATGATTTTGAGGCCAGAACGGTAATGGATTTTTTTTCGCTTAACTTATGAGAAACACGCTGGTATGATCTTTTACCGCCTAGAAAGTCTCATCCTGTATTCGATTCCAGTCGCTAAACACATTTGTGATTGGAATCCGCAAGATAATTAAAAAAGGGAAGTCTATATTAAATGTAAATTAAAAATGCACTCCGACAGTTTTATATCCTTGAATATAATTATTTAAAGATTTATGAAGAGTATTCACCCTACCATTGGCTTGTCGTAAGACAAAACTTACTTTAGAATTTTTCTATGAAAAACCTTCCTCTCTATCGTTATGAAAGGGATCCCAGAGTGCAAGAAAACGAGCACAGACTGCACTTCTCCCCCATAGTACGTCACACAATTTGTAACGTTTTTACAATAAATAAACAATTAATATTATCATTTTTCTGACTCCATGTCTACTCAGAGTTATTAAAAATAGATTCTCCAAACGTCCAATTATTCAAAATATCCAAAATCTTCTTTACGACAAAGAAAAAACAGGATTTAACATTATACTCTAATGGCTCCCTTGACATAAGAGAATTACTGGAAATGTAAAAGCCGACTTATCTGCTAAAAACGCAACCCAGTTATTGGATATCGACCATCAAATACGTGGTTCTTTAAATGATTTTATAATAAATTTTAAAAAGTATATTATTAGGGTATAGAATCTCCAGTGGAAGGCTTCAATATCAAACTACATAATGTACGAAAATCTGTAACAGATTCAAGTATCTCAAACACTAAATTAAGAAGAAAAGAACAAATTACTATCACAGGATTGAGAATTGGCCATTCTTCCCTCACCCACTTTCATCTAAAAAAAACTGACGCAGCCACCTGTCTAAAATGTGGAGGAATATTATCAACGCCACACATAGATAGATAGATATTTATTATTTCCGCAGGTAGGTTTATGCAAACTGGTGGCGGAACACTAAAATTTATATATTTACAATGAGGAATTAAATAAAATGCAACCAACATTTTTTTTAGGACCATAACAATAATAATAATATAACAATGTTAACAATAAATGCATTAATAACAATAGTCGCATTTATTCTACATTTATGGTGGTCCTGTACAGATAATTTATACTAACAAATATACGACCTTTTATACACTGCACTCCACTTCCCTTAACTTCACTTCTCTTTCTACTTCTACATTGCACCACACTTCACAACACGTCACCACACTTCAATACGAATACTATAAACCAATGCATCTAATAATTATCATAGTACTAATAATGGTAACAATAATTAATAATAATAACAATAAAATATAGCTTATTATCGAGTGTTCCAGTCTCCAAAAATCTACGAAACTCTCTTGGCATCAAGAACGAAATTTATGAAATATTTAATTCAATAGAAGGTTTCAAAACAATTTTAACTTATCTTAATTTGGCTGGTTTAGATAATATGATCTGAATAATTGCAAAATGTATTATACTTCATACTTTAGTTTATTGTTATTTCTTCTGTTTACTCTAAATTTTTTTATGTATCTGTAGGATATCAATGTAATGTATGTGTAGGATAAATCAATAGTGGTCGCTAATGACCACAGATGTTATTAAATAAAATAAAAAAAACAATTAATATGCATTAATTTGGTATTTTAGGGATCGGATTAATCCTACTTTTGCCAGATAGTGGTGTTCGTAGCCCTGGGCCCTGCTCTTATTCATTATCAAAAGTGAACACAGCGAGCATGACGCATTCCCCTTCACCGAACCTAGCCTACTTGTGCTGCCTGAGCTTTTTCTTTCGACACACAGCTACAGAAACTGGGACGATTTGTATTAGAAAGCTATATCTTCATGTTTGCCCCGGCCGGGAATCGATCCCGAGAGTGTTTCACAGAAAGGTAGCACGCTGTCCATGAGCCACCCCAGGGGCGAATAAATAAAACTTCGATTCATCATGAACTTCCATAACTAAAATTGGGAAATGTTAAAGAGGTAGACCATTTATTGGTTTCTTTATCTATCACATGGCAAGCATTTTCGGTAAAACAACACAGTGGCCATAGATGTCAGAAATCACAAATTGGCGGTACCTCCAGTAAGGCATTTGTGTTGAGAGTAATGATGAAGAAAAGGTGAATAATGAGAATGAAGACGTGGAAAAGTATGGACTTGTGTGAAAGAGTAGGAAATCTGCAGCGAAGCCATTTTACTTTCCCGTATATGTACGTATACACGGAGTGATATACGTAGTATAGGGAAAGTTATGTAATGCTGCGCGAAAAAATGGCCAATTTTCGGCGGAAAAAATTCATTGCCGGGCCGTGAAAACGAATAAGTGGATAAAACCAGTTGCTAAATTAAGAAAAAAAATCCCCTAACAAGTGGTGTAGCCAGAAACCCTGTTTTCTAGGTCCTTGATACCGAAAACCCAATTGAAAGGAAAACGTTCCGTCTGTCCATCCGTCCGTCGTCTGTCTGTCCGTCTGTGAACACTGCTAGCGCCTAAACCATAAGTACGATTTCTTCCTAAATGGATATTCCCCGGTCGATCTGCTTCTAGTCGAAGCTTTGAGATTTTGAAAACGATTCTTCAAAATTTGGGGGTACTTTACTATGAAGCCCCCGGGGGATTTTCAAAATTTTCTCAAAAACGGCTCCAAATTCTTTCTTTAAATTTATTGTATGAATAGAGTAAAATACACTTTTAAACATGGCATAGGTCCGATTTTCACGTACAGCTCTGAATTTTCGAAAATTGTGAAAGTTTGAATTTTTTCGGCGTCGTTCTCCAACTACAAAATTGAAGATAGAGATTTTTTCTTCAAATAAAATTTGTTCTGCATATTGAGTTCTTTCATATAGGTCATGTAAATGTTTTTCAAAATTTTAGTAGTTTGCGTGCAATATGTGCAATTTTAAAAAATTACAAAACAAGACTTTCTCAAAAAATGCTCAAAATTTTTTCTTTAAACTTTTGGTAGGGATATTGGTAAATGTACTCTATCGTATTACATAAAAACCATATTGCTCTATAGGTAGTTTTTTTCAAAAATTACAAAAATGTAAATTTTTTCACATGTTTCTCACGTCGATAATATTTACACTAGTCGGCGATTTTTTCACATTATTATATTTACGAGTATATGTGCTTTAAATAATGTCAAGTAAAGTTTCTCAGAAACCCAACAGTTTTCTGTGAAAAGTAGCTCAAAATTTCGCATTTTCAGAAACCTAACGCCATTTTCTCATATATAGCTGAAATTTTTTCTTTAAACTTTTGTAACGGATAGTGCTAATTACACTCTTTAGTATAGCGTAAAGTATATTTTGAGTTATTTTTTCGTTTTTTCAAAAATTCCGTAACTGTAATTTTTTAAAGATCTCTCACATCTTTAATATGCACATTACCAGCAATTTGTAAACATTATTATATTTGTGAGTGTAAGTGCTTCAAATAACTTCAAATAAAGTATTTTGAAAACTCAAAAATTTTCAGTGAAAATGAGCTTCAAATTTCGCATTTTTAGTAGTGCTAAAACGCCATTTTCTCTTAAACGGCACATAATTTTTAAAAGAAAATTGCCATTTATGGCTAGGTTTTTGTGTTCTTCAATATTCTAAAATTAATGTTTCCGTTCTACCAATAGGAAACCGAAAAATTAAGAAAATTTAAAAAATGTACTTTTGGCGGTGATAGATGACAGCTGGCAAGAAAGAGTTTGTGGCAATTCCGAATAGCTAGCGAAGACCCAAGGAAATAGAAAACTAATACGGGAAAGGCTGTGCCATTCTGTAGCACCACTAGTTTACTTTCTCGTATACGTACGTATGTACGGTGTAATTTACATAAGATTGTGACGGTGTCCTACTACTTTCTCTCAATTTTTTCAGTTATATCTATTTAATTGGCTACCTCGGTTTTGGTTTTATAATTGGCGCTATAATACTAGCACAGGGCTGAGTCGGTTTCTTTCTTGTGTGCTAAAAATATATCGCTCATACGAGAATCCGGCTGGTGAAAACCTCTTTTTATGCTAGGAATATACTAATTCCCTGGTTCCTACTTCTGAAATGATAACAACTTCTTTGGTGAATTAATATTCCAGCGACGTGAAGTGTCGGCTGCTATTTATTTGCACTATCTTTCTTTTCTAATCAATTATTAACAACAATTTATTCTGATTTAATTTGTTTTCTCTACCTATTGATGATGATGATGATGATGATGATGATGACCATAAAACATTTATTGTAATTATTTTCAAATAAAAATCTCTTTCTCTTAATTTATCTTAGTTTCTAATACATTCTTGGCCTTGCTCATTTAATAAACAACAGTCTTTGTATTTAGCTATTCCCTTTCCTGGTGATACACAGCGCTCTTGGCTATGAGTAGATAATACATCCATTTGGAGTCGTCCTTCCACCGTTTCTTGAAATTCTACACCCTGTTCATATCAGCACATATTTTTAAAAATTGTCCGCGTCCTACTCGACCTGCTTTCTGATTAATATTAGTTTTTAAATGTTCGCGACAAACATTTTGCCTACTAAGTTACGTTCTGTTCTGAGTTTAAACTTTACTAACAAATTTTACTGCTTACGGCAACCTATCCTACCTCGACCAAATGTAGACGTCTTGTGATGAAAACTTTTCATTTTGCAACTCAACTTGTTTTTTTTCACTTGTTCACATTGTTACTGGTTGTTCCAATGCTATTTTGTCCTCAGTAACTATACTATTCGAGTTCTCTTGTCCACAATAACAATGTCTCTTTAATAAATTATTATTTATAAAATATTTTACTAACATTTTCAATTACGTACGAAGTCATTTTCTTGACGTTAACTTTCTGGGAACTTAAGCTTCAAATTCCCAACGTCTCGTTTCTGTTCATATTTCGTTATATATTTCTCTCTTCTGACCATGATGTTTTATCGACATTACATTAACATTGTATACAAAATATCCTCAAGGTATTTTGACCCATTTCAGTGTAGAGAAAGTTATGTAATGCTGCAGAAAATCGATTTCGAGATTTCAACAGAAATACACGTTTTGAGGTCCCCTGACACCAAAAGTGTTGTTTTTTTCCCAAAGCGTCCGTCCATTCCAAACGTCTGTCTGTTCGTCTGCCTGTGAACAATAGCGCCTAACTATGAGTAGGATTTTTTCCAAACTAAATGAATCCCTGTCGATCTCGCCCCATTCGAAGCTCTGCGATTTTGAAAACATACATTAATATTGGAAGCACTTTATATGAAACTCTGCGGAATTTTCAAAATTGTCTCAAAAATGGCTCCAAATTTTTGCTTTAAATTTCTTACAAGAATTGAGTGAAATGCACTTATAAAGATGGCATATGTCCAATTTTTACTGTTAATTCATTAACTGCCAAATTAATGGCAGTTAATAGGTTAACTCTGATTTTTCGAAAATCGCAAAAGATAGAATTTTTTTGGTTTCTTCCTTCAACAAAATTGAAGATTTCGATTTTTCCTTCAAATGCAATGTGTTAATTAGTTCTTTCATTAAGGTCATGTACATGTTTTTGAAAATGTTGGTACTTTACGCGTAATATTGAATGAAATAAGGGCGATATTAAAAAATAAAAATTTCTCAAAAATGGCTCCGAATTATTTCTTTAAACTTTCTGTGGGAATAGTGGTAAATGGAAAAGACAACATAAACTCCTATTTGTTGTATTCTTCTGTTTTTTTAATTACAAAAATGTATTTTTTTTATTTGTTTGAAATATTTTAGTTGTATCCATAAACTTGGATCGAACAGGAATCGAGTTCCGATCCCCGATTAAGGCGAGCATTTGACCACAACCAATCGATTAAATTACTATACTTCGGTATTTCTTTCTTGACGCACGGGGTTGTGTCAATAAAATGGAATATCTCTCGGTATTTCGCGTCGTTCTGCGTTGTACCGCCAGGAGTCGCATGATCGCCAGCACTGCTTGGTACAGTCGCGATCATGCGACTCCTAGCGGCACAACCGAGAACGACGCGAAATACCGTGAGATATTCCATTTCATTGACACCCCCCCCCGTGAGCCAAGAAAGAAAAACCGAAGTCTAATACTTACCCTTCTAACAATGACTTCTGTTACTAGAAATAGAATGAATGCTACTCATTACTTTTGGGACAACCCACTAGAGCAGGGATGTCCAACTTGCAAGGCCTCAACTAAAAGCGTTAATATGGTTGCGGGCCATGTGTTCATTACTCAGGCGATCCACACGTGACCCCATATTGTTGATCTCGGCTGCTCTGAAACGGGAGGTGGAATGGAAACATGCATGATACATCTGGGCGTAACGTGCATAACGCAGTGGAACACATTGTCACGATTTTGAATTTCTGAATTGACAAGAAGAAGTCTTAAAATCTAAACAACCAAAAGGAAGTCGATCCCGGCAGAGTGCGTGCGATTGGCGCACAATGTTCTCACCCAACGTCGGGCGCGGCTCGTCATTAAAGGCTGTAAGGCGGAGCCTCTCCTAGAGAAATTGCCGTCCAAAAGAAATTTAAAAATATGTTTACAAATGTATTTATTTATTAATAATGGAATTCTGAGTTGTATTATGTTACAATCATATCAAAATTTTTCTTTGTCGGTTCGTTAACGGCCGTCCGTAACGCATTTAAAGCCGTTGACAGAGAAGAGAGAAGCGTTAGGCTCCCACTTTATTCTCCCATAAGGCCTGTATAAAACGACGAAGCGTGACGTCATGCATTCACTGCAGACGCTTACCAGCGGACGAAGGCTGCAGCGAGACAGCCTTCGGTGGAGCCTAGGGTCTGAAGAACGGCGGGCTCACCAGATAGCATTACTGTGCAGCTCCGCGAGTAGCATTGCGCTTCAACTAGTTTTCCCAGTATGCAGTACGAGCGCTATACTTGGGTTTTTTCTTTCTTGGCGCATTAGAATCGTTGTGAAACAGAACTTAGGAGTACTTGTGATTACTAGAACTAGTAATTTATAACTTGCAACCTTTGTGAAACGGGTCCCAGGATGGAATATCTCACGGTATTTCGCGTCGTTCTCAATCGTCTGTATCAAACTTATTATTAATAGAAATGCAATGCAGGCAATAAAATGCACTGTAATGTAATGCATTTGCAGCCTTCCCCATTTATAAAACCACGAGCCACGACTGCCCAACATGGATGCAAAGGACTTTTACTTTTTGACCAGTATAAATACCGCAATAAAGTATGGAATGGAAAGGATGGAATATCTCACGGTATTTCGCGTCGTTCTCAATCGTCTGTATCAAACTTATTATTAATAGAAATGCAATGCAGGCAATAAAATGCACTGTAATGTAATGCATTTGCAGCCTTCCCCATTTATAAAACCACGAGCCACGACTGCCCAACATGGATGCAAAGGACTTTTACTTTTTGACCAGTATAAATACCGCAATAAAGTATGGAATGGAAAGGATGGAATATCTCACGATATTTCGCGTCAGGCGCGGATCCAAGGGGGGGGTCACGGGGGTCATGACCCCCCCCAAATGATGAACCGTAAAAATTTTGTGAGAAACTTCAACATATCTAAAAAAATGATAACCTTTCCAGTGTCCCTACAGAATCGGGACTGGCCGAGACATTTTCAGATATTTTCAAACAATTCTAGAAATTTCTAAAAAATTACCAGTGCTAAAACTAATGAATGTATATAAAATTGGAATTTAATTGTATAAAATCATACTTCATCAAGATCATACAAGACCACTTTAAAAATATTTTTAATACAAAGAAATATATCTAAACAAGTAACATATCTAAAGTAGGAATCAAATACACTGCGCGTTACTAGAGTTGCTACTTAATGTGAATATTTGTCACTAATTGAACGAGAGAATTGTGCGAAAAATTGATGTCAACAAATGGACTCATCTTAAAAGACACAATTGTTATTCAAAGGGAATGGAACTAGCTAAACTACGTAATAATAATGGTATGAATATAAAATTGGCAACAATCAGGTGTTTCAGGTGTTTGTTAGAATTCAGTTTCGATTATAAAATTCCAATTCAGTATCGGAACTCCTATCAAACTCAATGTTTATTTAACCTTAAAATGCTTAATGTAATCTGTAACAGCGAACCTAATTTGATCATTGAAGTCTGATGTCGGTTCTGGTTTTGTAAGAACGTAAGTTAAGGATATCAACAGGGGTTAGTGGTAAAGATTAGTCGAAAAGATTAGTGTTAGAGAATTTTAGTTTGACTGATAGTGTCTGACGCCTAAAATACAGTGGTGAAGCTAGAGTCATGCAGTTGGGTATTCTGAAAATCTTATCTTACATTTTTTTGTAAATTAGCTCCTGTCATGATTTTTTTATTCAACAAAAACATCGATTAAGTGTTCTTTTAAGCTTTCGTTTCTGCACAGTTAATTTCCAACGGAATTTCTCAAGAATGTCTTAACTCTTTAATGTAATCGTATTCCTTTCACATAATGCTGTATATAAAGGGAAAGTTGGTTTGAGTTGTACAAACCGAACCTTCTCTTGATATTTTTTCTGTACCAACTTGTCTAACAAATACTTTAGAAAAAAACTGCATGCATGGATTCTGCATTATTAATGTAAACATTTGTCAGTTCATTTCGAAGCTGCTCACTGTCAAGGAATCGATATTGTTTTATTAGGAAAGGAAACTTTTCTGAACGAAAGGACGCTTGTAGGTGGAAAACTGCTTTTGGTCCAGAAATTCAATAAAATGAAAGTTGTCAAAATCTTGAAACATGTAGTCCATCTGAGTCACTACTGTATCAATAATTTTAAAAGATACAACTTTGTATATTTCAAATAATTCTCACTCTGAAAGTTCATTCATAGTCATGTCTACTTTGATGAGGATTTCAATAGTCTCTTTATATCAAACACGGTATATTTCTACGTATCACTACTATTTCTATCTCTATGGCGGAGTACTTAACTCGTGATTCCGCATTATTGAACGAAAACTGCATTTCAATATCGTGAATCGTTTAGAAGTTATGAGACTGGCGCATAGTCAGTGGGACATTGTGTGCAACACTATATCTTTAGCTTCATTAATTGTTTCGTAAAGAAAATCACACAAACGGGACATAAACAACTCTATTTTCCCACAACGTCAGGTGATGAGGTGAATTTGCCTCTGAGACGTGGGTGTGCATTGCTGTACAAGTCCGTGCCTACCGAGAGCCTAGGCTGCAACTGGGGTCTCTGCCCAGTGAATGCAATTGAAAGGGAGATAGAGTACGCTCTCTTTTGCGCGTGCGCGGCGGAGCCAGCCGGTGTCTATCCACTGGCAGACTTCTCGCTCAGCTACCGGCCCCAAAGTGCATATTTCTGCGGCCCTGCTTATTCCCTCGCGCGTAGGCGGAGAAAAGTCGAACACATTTAATTTTCTTCTACGATTCAGTAACAAAAATATTGAAAAATGGTACACAACGACAGAATTAATTGAAAAACAAAATTGGGTATTATAAGGCTCCCAGATTACTCTTCAGCTTCGCCACTGCTAAAAGACCTTATTTGAATATTTTGCTGTCGCTGAGTCCGAATCCGGCTAGAGAATTTTAGTTCGGCTATTGAGCGAGAATAGTCTGACGCCTAAAATATCATATTTGAAAGTTTAGCTGTCGCTGGGTCCGAATCCTGTATCAAAAGTATCTTTTAACAGCACTCATTCGTGATAACAGTATTGCAATGATGTTACTTTATTTGGGTTTTAATTAAACAAAGCACCAAGGCAATGCAAAACGAATCAGATCAGTTAATTGAAAAATATTAACTGTTGCATTAAATTAAATTTATTAGATGTTTGCATGTCTCCGTGTAGTTGTCGCCAAACTTATAATGAAGTTTACATCATTGTTATAGAAGAATCGTCATTCAAGGAAATTCAAATATGGTGCAAATTTATTAATATACGAAAGAGGAATATACACGAAAAAATGTAAAAAAAGGAAAATTTAAAATGGGAAAAATAATAGTGAGAAAAAATAAAAGTATAATTTAGTTTATTTATTTATTAGAGGCATGCATTTATTACTTATTATAATTTATTAAAATATACTTTTTTTCATTACACACATTTACATGTCTCTCTCATATACGTTTCTTCACAACTTTTTTATATTGCATCAAATGAAGGTTATTTTTGATAACTTGAAATTTATTGTTGATAAATTTATAAATTTTAATTTTTTTTAAACAAATGTACCGAATAAAATTGACATATTTTCGTAGGCAGAACTCTAATCTGCAACAAAAATTGGAGGTTACCAGTTAAAATTCCAAAGTTACCCCGCCTCACTCCCAGCAAATATGGTGAGGACTGTAACAATTGTAACCTGCTTGATATCTGATATGTGATTACTGGTATATTGAATTTCTAATATATTTATAGTATAATAAAGTCAATCTGATATATGAATAACATACGTCAAATTTGTTATTCCATTCGGTACCCTCCCCCCTTTTCGAGGTAAATGCCTTTGAGTCTTAACGTGACCCCTCCCAAAAGAGAAGTCTGGATCCGCGCCTGTTTCGCGTCGTTCTCAATCGTCTGTATCAAACTTATTATTAATAGAAATGCCATGCAGGCAATAAAATGCACTGTAATGTAATGCATTTGCAGCCTTCCCCATTTATAAAACCACGAGCCACGACTGCCCAACATGGATGCAAAGGACTTTTACTTTTTGACCAGTATAAATACCGCAATAAATGGCAACGTGGGCCGCCAGTTGGACAATCCTGCACTAGAGGAATAAAAGTGACGGAAACTCCAAATTATGGAGGACGAAATGGGAAAAGCTAGGAGGGGAAACAAAAAATATTCCTTCATACAGCGTCACAGGCTGAAAGCCTGTCTGATGAGTCCTGAACCTGGACGAAACGCTTTTGCTACCATAACTGCTCAACCTTTGCGCCTCTGCGCTAGGGTCACCCTGCACACACACTTGTGCGGTAGGTGGGTACGGCACCATGCCGCTGTACTCTTTTTCTCGAATGAGAAAAGATGAGAGCAGTTGAAAGTAATACCCCTCTTCTACATCCACTAGTCGTTGACCGAGTGAGTATAGGCCAGGAGGCCGACTTTCCGGGTCAGTTTTGTCTTGTGTTCGACTCTTCAGACGCGGAAAAATATTCCCTGACGTATACCACTTAAGACAATTGTCCGAAATAATTGTTGATCAGAATGTAGCGATAACTCTGTTATTTATTGCTTCCGATTTTCAAATGTGCTTTCGTTTTGTCGATGATCCAATTATAAATTGAAATGAACACGTGGCGTCCTCCATACGTTTGCGGGCTGTCGTAATTCTTCTACTAAACAACGGAAGAACGGCTGTTTGCTTACTTCATTGATGTTCACAAGATAAACTAAACTTCTATCTTAAACTATTTATTTATTAGCCTCAAGAAATCATACATTCTTCCACTACCATGAGCCCCGATTGGTTCAGAACAAACATCCGCATCATTATTACAAACATTCAGCAAACATTAACGTCATGCGTTAGTAAGGTGACTGCAAGGAATTCCTCAGTTGACTACAGCCATATTTTTATTGACGTGTAGTTGCATGAGTCGATCCAAGACATGAATCACCCATGTTTTTCGGGATATTTTGTGTGGTTAATTTTGTTGCAGATCGTGATAACCCAATACATACCAACTTGGAAAAGTTTGGATTCTAGGCCACTACCTTTGTGGTATGATGAAGCAAAATTTGGAATTTTTATTCATTGGGGAGTATATTCAGTACCAAGTTTTGAATCTGAGTGGTTTTGGGAGCTTTGGAAAGCAAAGAGAAACAGTGTAGTTTCTTTTATGAATAACTACCCACCAAATTTTACTTACAAAGACTTTGGGCAACAATTCACCGCAGAATTTTACGACCCTCTCGCCTGGGCAAACATATTTATGAAGTCTGGCGCCAAGTATATTGTATTAACAAGCAAGCATCATGAAGGATTCACCCTTTGGCCTTCGCAGTACTCCTTAGGATGGAATTCTATGTCAACTGGTCCTCACAGAGATTTATTAGGAGAACTTGCAGAAGCAGTTTGTTCGAATACTGAACTAAAATTTGGTCTGTATTATTCTTTATATGAATGGTTTCATCCACTATTCCTACATGACAAGAAAAACAATTGTTCCACTAAATTATTTGTTACACAAAAAGTTATACCTGAGCTACATGAATTAGTGATGAAATATCAGCCAGCCATTATTTGGGTTGATGGAGATTGGGAAGCAACAGATTGTTACTGGTCTTCAAAAGAATTTCTAGCCTGGTTATACAACGAGAGTCCAGTAAAAGATTTTGTGGTTGTGAATGATCGCTGGGGAATTAAGATTCCGTGTCATCATGGTGATTTTTATACTTGCAAAGATAATTTCAATCCTCGTGTTCTGCAGCAGCATAAGTGGGAAAATTGTTTGCCCGTTGATAAACGTTCATGGGGTTACAGACGTAATGCACAATTATGTGATTATAAAAATACTCATGAGATATTACAAGAATTGGTTGAAACAGTTAGCTGTGGTGGAAATCTTTTACTTAACATTGGACCTACAAAAGATGGTATGATACCTGTCCACATCGAAGAGCGTCTTTACGATGTTGGATCTTGGCTTGAAATAAATGGCGAAGCTATCTATTTCACAAAACCATGGACAACACAGAATGACAGTCACACAAAAGGAGTGTGGTATACAACAAGAGATGAAAAAGCAAATAAGTTTGTTTACGCGATTGTGTTTGATTGGCCTAGAAATGGGCGTTTGACATTGGGATCTCCTGTTTTAAAGGATGATTCCATTATTTTGATGTTGGGCACACCTTTCACTTTAAACTGGAAGGAAACAGAAGCAGGCATTCAAGTGACCTTCCCTGAAAAACCTATGGCACTGAAGTGGATGTGGTCATTGAAAATGAGCAATGTTAAAGATAAACAGTTATCCCGATGTAACTCATAGTATAACTGTAACTTAGTTTGCATCATGTAAACAGTCTACGCATCAAGCATCGGATGTATGAATCCGTTACATATTGTTTGAATAACCTTTCAAAATTTCACCTATTACGAAGGTATATTTGCGTGTATGGTCTATAAGCTGGCCTCTTTTGGCAGCAAATTGCGCATCCTACCAATCTGAAAACAGTTCCTATTGTATAGCCTAAGTAGACTTAAAACAGAAGAAATTGATTTTCCTGTGCACACTCACATTCTCTTTTGCTGAGAATGGTGTAATATCGGTGAATGTGTCTAAATATTAATAATGATTTGGCGGGTGAATCTAAACAAATCAATATGGTGGATATGTCAATTTGCGGAATTTTGTGATTTGAGAGTATTATTTTAATACATATAAGAAATTTTATATATGTATTCCTGATACAATATAAAATAATGTATTTAATAAATTTAATCATTTTCTATTATGTACAGATGTATTAATGTAGAGTCCAAAGTACTGAAGCTAGAAACGCGAAATCAAATTTCTATAATGCAGTATGTATTCATTACAACTTTGTTACATAATTCAACACTTGAGGAGGGAAAAATGAGTTTGAAAGGACAAAAAATTGATATTTACATATATGAAAACCAGCGGAGCTACAACAGCACATACTTTCTCGCAATATTACAATGTTATCGTTGTGTACGACGAGATGCTCATATATGTTTAATTAATTTCAAACAAAAATCACGTGACAAATACTAACTTTTACAGAAAATTGAACATTACCTTTTTCAAAGAGCTAATTTTGCACAACAGACTTTGTCTAAAGCCAAAATCTCCTTCAATTTTGTACTTTTGAATTTTATTTCGCAATTTTCGAAAACAACGATCAATTCCCGAAAATGGGACTAGCACCATATTTTATACCGTCTCTTGTTACACAGCACCACTAGTTTTAAGAACAAAGTATTTTATTGCACTATTCATGTCTATAGCATTACATATCTCGTGCTCAATAGACAAGATAGCCAGTTTGGTTAGCCTTAAAGTACTCATTGTTGATCTTAAATAATTCTTTATGCATTTCAATTTTGAAAAAAAAATCTCTTCACAGCTGGCATTAGTTATGGCAATTAAGAGGAATATTCGGAACATTATTATAATATTGGGCAGAGAATGTTTCAGCTGGGATTTCAAATAAATTTTAATAATTCAAGAGGGTCCGCATTAATTAATTTTCGTTGCTTGTGGCAGCAATAAAAGTCCGCAGTCGAATTCGTTTCAGCTTTAAGTCCTGCTCGTCAATTTCGGCAGTTGCGTTGCCTAGTTTGCATTTAGTATCGCGCCAATTTAGTAATAAATCCGGCATTTGATAAGCTAAATTATCCGCCAAATTCTGTACCAGTTACAGATTTTTTGCTCTCACGCTACAGAGTAGAGAGAAAATTGTGTAATGCTGCGCGATAAAACGGCGAATTTTCGACAGAAAACTCTTGTTACAAGGCCCTGGTGAGGAAAAAAGGATAAATCCAGTTGCTAATTTGAGAAAAAAAGTCCTTTAACATGCGTTGTAGTCAGAGTGCATGTTTTGTGGCCCCTTGATACCGAAAAATCGATTGAAGGCAAAACGTTCGTCCGTCCGTCTGTGAACAACGCTACCGACTTCAGCCGATTTTCTCCAAAATTGATATTCCCCAATCCATCTGGCTGAAGTCGTGCCCTTTGAATTTGAAACCCACATTTTAATTTTGGGGGGTACTTTACACGAAGCCTCTGGGATATTTAAAAACTAGTGGTGCTACAGAATGGCACAGACTTTCCCGAATTAGTTTCTATTCCTTGGGTCTTCGCTAGCTATTCGGAATTGCCACATACTCTTTCTTGCCAGCTGCCATCTATCACCGCCAAAAGCACATATTTTTTGTCATTTTCTTAATTTTTCGGTTTCCTATTGGTAGAACGGAAATATTCATTTTAGAATATTAAAGAACACAAAAACCTAGTCCTAAATAGAAATTTTCTTTTAAAAATTATGAGACGTTTTAAAGAAAATTGCGTTATAGCGCTATTAAAAATGCGAAATTTGAAGCTCATTTCACAGAAAATTTTTGAGTTTTCTAAATACTTCATTTGAAGTTATTTGAAGCACTTACACTCACAAATATAATAATATTTAGAAAATGCTGGTAATGTGCATATTAATGATGTGAGATATCTTTAAAAAAAATTACGTTTATATAATTTTTGAAAAAAAACTCAAAATAAACTTTACGTCATATTAGAGTGTAAAGAGTACTATCCGTTACAAAAGTTTCAAGAAAACATTTGTAGCCATATATGAGAAAATGGTGTTTGAGCGTTTCTGAAAATGCGGAATTTTGAGCTACTTTTCACAGAAAACGGTTGTGTTTTCGAGAAACTTTACTTGACATTATTTAAGCACATGTACTTGTAAATATAATAATGTGAAAAAATCGCTGCTAATGTAAATATTAACGACGTGAGAGAAAAGTAAAAATAATTACATTTTTCCAATTTTTGAACAAACAAAAGAATAGAGCAATGTGGCGTTTTTGTCATCTCATAAAATACATTAGGCACTATACCTATCAAAAGCTTAAAGAAAAAAATTTGGAGCCGTTTTTGAGAAAATCTCAAAGCTTGTAATTTTTTAAAATTGCACATATTGCACACAATATTGCGCGAAAACGACTAAAATTTTCAAAAAAATGTACGTTACCTTAAAGAAAGAACTCACTATGAAAAAAATTATTTGAACGAAAAATCTCTATCTGCAATTTTGTAGTTGGAGGAAGACGCCGAATAAAATTCAAACTTTTGCAATTTTCGAAAATTCAGAGTTATCCGTGAAAATCGGACCTATGCCACCTTAATAAGTGTATTTTACTCTATTCTTACAAGAAATTTAAGAAAAAATTTGGAGCCGTTTTTGAGAAAATTTTGAAAATGTCCCGGGGGCGTCATGTAAAGTACCCTAAAATTTTACAGAATCTTTTTCAAAATCTCAAAGCTTCGACTAGAACCAGATCGACTGGGGAATAACCCTTTTGGAACAAATCGTACGTATGGTTTAGGCGATAGTAGTGTTAACAGACGGACGTTTTCCTTTCAATTGGTTTTTCCGGTATCAAGGATCCACAAAACAGGGTTTCTGGCTACACCACGTGTTAGGGAATTTTTTTTTCTTAATTTAGCAACTGGTTTTATCCACGTTTTCGTTATCACGCGCGGCAATGAATTTTTTTCCGCCGAAAATTCAGCCATTTTTTCGCGCAGCATTGCACAACTTTCCCTATAGTGTGTATATCACTCTGTGTATACGCACGTATACGGTAATAAAAATGGCTCCATTGCTTTTTATTAAATTTGGTAATGGGATAGTGTGAGGGACGTTTAAGAGAATTCATTTTCGTTAAAAACTCTAATTTTTCGTTAATTCAAAAAATTCATAATTTTTTCGGCGTCTTCCTACAACTAGAATAATGAAGAATACATTTTTTCGCTTATTAAAATATATCCCGTAAAGGTATATTCTGAAATATGGTCATGTTCAATTTTTCGAAAATTTGAGTACTTTTCGCGTAATTTCGCGTGAAAGTATGGGCGAGAAAGTTCGTGCTGTCTCAGCATAACTAGTTTACAATTAACTTTTGTTTTCATATATTGTGAAATTTTGCCGCCTCCTAAATGTTCCGCCCGGGGCGGGCCGCCCGGGCCTGCTCCTATTGCACTGTAAATAAAATTAATTCCTTTTCCTGTTCAGTACACGCCTGTGATAAATATCGGCGTAACTTCAGCTAGTGAGATATAAAATCATAAGCATGAACTATGAAACAAAACATCCACCATGACGCCTACGATTTTACAAATATTTTTTATTGGAACAGTTGTGTAATAATAGCTTCTGGGGAGGGTCATAGGGCCCTTTCTAAAATGAGAATATGGCTTTAATATCACTAGATAACATTTTTCAAAAATTAGTTTTTCCACCAGCTTTTAAAATCCTTTTCGTAATGTTCTGTTATGTTTCGACACACCCGAACAGCGTCGAAAACCCACTACTTAATTTTTCGAAATTTGCAAAAATTCAAATTTTTTTCGGCGTCTTCCTATAACTACAATTATGAAGAATCCCTTCAAACAGCAAATTATAAACCTTAATTTTGGGTAATACATTACATGATGCCCATTTATTTTCGAAATTTTCTCAAACTCGCTCATAATTTTTCTCGTTGAATTTCTTGATCAAAAAAAAAAGCAACATGTTTACAAAAACGGCGATGTTTGATGTACCTCTGAATTTTCGAAAATTGTACAAGTTTAAAACCATTTGGCCCCCTTCTTTAACTACATTATTGAAGGTTGATATTTTTTTTAATGAAATGTGCTCAAATTAGATCTTTATACAAGATTATCTTATCTTTCTAAAAATGAGCAATATACAGTGTTTTACAGCAAAATCATGACAATTAAGAAATATGTAAATAAACTTTCTCGAAAACGATTACTTTTTTTAACTCAGCGGTGGTCCTCAGGTCCATTTCAAAACAAATAAAATTTTAATTCATCGTATATTTTAAGAAAATGGTCCATTCCTTCTGTTACTCCTGGACTATCAATGTTTGACTCTCATTTACCTGTGTATAAAATTTTATTAATTTATTTTCTTTACCAGGGTAGTTATGATTTTTTTCACACAAGTTCTTTGGGTCCACTTAGACCTGTCACTTATATCTCATTTCTCATGTTGTACTGATGTTAGACATTTGATATAATAACTTGCTGAATTTGTAAGCATCTCCTATGGAAGGATCATATTGTCATTGGAGGCTTTATCTTCTGATAAAGTGTACGACAACAATGTTTCATTGAGCAATACACCATTGAAGTTCTAAGAATTTGTGTACATCATGTCAGTTGGGTCAAAAGCGATATCACTCTCGTAAGTATACACAAAAAGTATTCTATTCTGCAAAAACTCCAAAGGCATAGCAAACTACTATTCAACTTTCCATTTATGAATGGCATGACGATAGTGTTGTCTGTGCCACAAAATACAAGTGGCTTATTCTTCAAAGAACACCACACAATCATGCAAAAGCCTGTGTTTCTCAAGAAAATAAACCAGAAATAATAACAACTTATATTTCTACTGAGGGAGCTTTTCATACAGTAGATAGGATTAACAGTCCTTGTTCATAGAAAATAAAAACAATAAAAGCCCCATTGTAGTTTTTTCTAACATACTAATAAAAATATCTTGCATCAATTCATTTTTCTTGTTCACAAAAGTAAATCCAGATTGGAATTTTATCACAAAATAATACTTTTTATACAAAACTTTTAAAAATCATTAGGAAAGCCACTTATCAAATGTAGTACACACCTACCATAAACTACTTCATCAAGGGAAGTCATAGCGAAAACTAAACATCTGGTGAATAATACATGTCTCCAAAATTCAGTTTTGTTAGATTCTACTAAAAAGAGGGAAGATGTCATTTTTGTTAAACAACAAATCAAGTACGTACTTAGCACTATTCCAATTTTAAATTTTTTCTTGTAAAAATCATGCTAATTACAGTTGTGCTAAATATTTATATGCTGAAATTTATTTTCTTTACATTTGCTGCATATGCATTATTCAACTATCAAGCATTTTGCACAGATGCACACTATTTTACTGTACTGTGCAATCTTAAAATGAAAATAAAGGTGTATAATTAAAATTTCAGTCTTTTTTCATTTCCTATTTTGCACACTAAATATGATAATTTTAAAAATAAATAATATGCATGAGAAGTTATAAGGATCCATTTGGACCCAATGACCCTAAGAGGGAGTAAATTTGAGCACTGAAGCCAGGTTAATAGTGGAAAATTCCCATAATAACATGGAATGAGTCTGATTTTCATTAAAATCTCAGGAAGCTTGAAATATATTTATACACAATCCATTTCTTCATATTAATCCTCTCTTTTAAGCCTATTGGTACCTTTTTGAACCAGTATGTAAAGTTGCTAGTTTTGCTTCATACATTTCATTGGTATTATTTTTCCCCTTTGTGTTACCATTCTGCAATATGCACATCTCACTCTTCTTTTTTGGCTGAATGCCACTTTGGATGATAAATCACATATTTGTGCATACCCACTTGTTTCTCTTGAATGCTCTCATTCACCACAGTTATTGAAGATTGTAGAAGAATAATCAATTAAAATAAGGTTTCGCTAAGTAAGCTAATGAATTCATACCCCATTTATAAAGGTAAAAGTTCTTTACTTTTTTATTTCAAACTTAAATCCTTCAAAATTTATATTTCTGATTATATTATTTCTAGACATAATAATTTCTATTACATCCAATTCATGACCAGCCACATAAATAGGATTAGAAATTAATTTATTAACCTTTATCTCACTAATATCCTCAAAAGTTAATATAATATCAACTGAAGCAGCCATAAAATCATTCCTCATTAGCTCCATTAATATTATTAACTTTTATGATTCTAAATTTCATTATGCTTCTTTTAAATGAAAATATCATCAATTCAATTTCTTCCATTACTCTATTTTTACAAATAGGTACTGCACCATTCCATGTATGATTTCCTTCAGTAAGACTTATCATGATTCAATTGTTTTATTTTAATAACATGACAAAAATTAGCCCCATTTATCATCTTATATTACTTAACATATTATCAACCTAATTATAGTATTTGTGATATTATCATCAATTTTTATTGAATTAATTAGTGATTTAAATCATTTACACAAAAAAAATTGTAACCTATTCATAAATCAATCACTTTGGTAGGAATAATATCAGAAAACCCTTGACAATTTTATATATCATTTATTCAATTTTATCAGCACTATTCTCCTTATTTTCTTTAATATTTCATCTCAACCCTCAAATCAAATCCCTTTCAAATGAAATTCATCAAAAAAAAAAATTTTTTTTTTCCAATCAGCTTAATATCTTTATGAGGCTTACCTCCCTTTTTAGGATTTCTTTCTAAATGAATGATTATTCAAAATGCATTTTATACTCAGATGGAATTTTCAGTATTATTTATAACTCTATTTACATTAATCACCTTATTTTACTATTTATGATTAATAATACTGTTTCCTAGGACACTAGGACTGAAATTTTGACTAAAATATGAAAAAATATGGATTTTGCATTTTTTTTTTCTTTCTTTTTTTCTTTCTCTCTCTTTCCCTTCTTCCTTTTTCCAGTAATGATACTTTTGTATCTTCAATTTTGTAGTTGAAGGAAGATGCTGAAAAAATTCAAAATTTTGCAATTTTCAAAAGTTCAGAGTTAACCATGAAAATCAAACCTTTGCCACTTTTATCCTAAGTGTATTTTAATCCATTCTTATTTAAAGAAAAGAATTTAAAGAAAAAATTGGTCGTTTTCAAGAAAATTTTGAAAACGTCTGGGGAGCTTTATGTAAAGTACCTTCAAACTGTGAAGAAAGTTTTTCAAAATCATGGCACCTCGAGTGGAGGCAGATCGACCGGAAAATATCCATTTTGGAAGAAATCATATTTATGGTTTAGGTGCTAGTGGTGTTCACAGACTGACAGACTTTTGGGAAAAACAACTTTTTCAGTATCAAGGGACCCCAAAATGTGTATTTCCGTTGAAATCTCAAAATTGATTTTTCCCAGCATTACATAACTTTTCCTGTACTATGTAAGTTACTCCATATATACATATGTATACGGGAAAGTAAAAATTCTTAAAACACTGGTCCTAATAGTGTCCCTGAAAAAATTTTGAAAGTTTGTGCCACTGACTATACTTATAATAAATCTTTATTAACAGAAATATTTCCTTTGAATTGGAAAACCAGTTATATCATTCCAGTATGTAAAAAAGGAAATAAAAATGATGCTAGTAATTATAGATCAATTAGCATTCTCAGTACTGTTGCGAAGGTTTTTTAAAGCCTTGTACTTGATTACTTGAAACCTCAATTTGAGACTGCTGCAATTGAGCAACAACATGGTTTTATTACACGTAGAACTACGCTAACAATGCTATGCTTTACAAATGACATGAAACCTGCTTCAGACAATGGTCATCAAGTTGATACGCTTTACACTGATTTCTCTAAAGCTTTTGACAGTGCATATATCGAAATATTACTACACAAATTGAGTTTATTAAATATTAATCAATTGTTATTGAATTGGATCTTAGTAATTTAATAGGTCGCAATCAAGTAGTCAGGTGCAAAAACTTTAAATCTTGTACATTATCAGTTACATCAGGAATACAATACACAGGGTTCTCATTTGTGTCCTCGGTTATTTTTTATATTCAGAAATAACATAATTAATGTGTTTAAAAACAGGTCTTTCAGTTTATTCACTGATGATTGTAAATTTTGGAGGGTAATATTTAACCAAACTAATGCTGTACTTTGGCAGCATGACTTGAATAGTCTTGTACAGTGGTGACAAAGAATATTGTATTAATTTGAATATAAATTAATGCAAGTTGCTTTGTAGTTGGGGACATAATGTTAATTTTCACAAGTTGTACTATTGATGGATCAAACTTGGAGTGTGTTTCTAAATTTAAGGATTTAGGTATTATTGTTGATAGTAAAATGTGTTTTTATCAATGAATTGATCATGTGATAAATAGTTCTTTAATGTTATTTGGTTTTGTAAAAAGACAAACATCCAAATTTACTTCATTAAAAACGTTCTCAGTATTATACAACTCTTTAATTAAATCTAAACTTGTGTATTGTTCTTAAGTATGGTCTCTTAGTACTTAGGACAAATTAAAAGGATTGAAAGAGTTCAAGCACATATTATTCTGTGGCGTATAAAGCTAATCTTCAAAATCCCAGATAGAGATAACTACTAGTAATTGCTAAATTATAGAATACTCCAACACTGGAATCTGCGAGATTGACAAATAACATACTCTTTATGTATAAACTGCTTACATGCCTTGCCAAATGGCCTCGCCAAAAGGCCTGCTTACATGCCTGCTAATATTGCCAAAATGATTATTGACAACTTTACGCCTACTCACAGTATAAAAGTGAATACACCAGTGTTCCAGAGCAGGAATACTTGTAAAAAGTATAACTACATTTTTACCAATTATCAAAATAAATATAGAGGTTTAAATTATTGGCTTTGGTGACAAAAAAGGAGGATGGAAATTTGACAGAAATGATTATCATGAAGGTGTATTATCTAGTGATGACTGAGTAAAACATTAAACACTTTCAATACATTATATTTTATAAAGTACAAAAATGCATACACATTACATTGTTTATACATTAGAAGAGAAAAAACTGTGGTGAGAATAAATAATAATTTATGCAAAGGATGATTATTATCATCTACACAACCATTCTTGCTCTGCCAAGAGTTGAAGCAAAAATTGAAAAGAAAAAATTACACAGCATAAAAGGCCTGATAACTTGAAAGAAACCAGACACTAGGTACTTGGTACTGCTCTTACAAAACCATGATCTCCTTGACAATAAATTAACTCATTCCATATTATTACATATAATGTCCCTGCAAAATATACACAGATAGTAGTAATTAATTAAGATACATATTTAACTTAAACCAGATATTAGTTTTCAATCTCTTATTCACAATCCTTCAAGCTTATTTTTACATAAAGGGTCGTTCAAAATCTTACTAATGAAACAAGACAACAGTAAATCCATGTAGTATGTACATGTTAGACAAATACTTGTAGCTCCTAGATTTTGTTGTCTTTTGTTTTAAAAATTACAGCAAAATCACACAGTCACTTCAATTGCAACATTTTAAACACTACTTGTATTACTTTCAAATTTTTTCACACTAGAGCAGAAGTAATACAGAATATTTAAATCAACTACCTGCAATTTATTTTGAGTTGCAGTCCTTCCATTTTAGAAATTGGAGTCTTCACAACACCAAAGGTTAAAAATGACATTAGAAATTATTGGGACCAGCTCCAGCTGACAGCAAGAGATCTTTCAAATCTGCATTTCCTGACATGAATGTGTAACATAGTGGTGTGCGGTCAAACTTGTCAACACAATTAACATCAGCACCAGTTTCCAGCAAGAGAGTTGCACAATCCATACTATTGCTAATCACAGCTCGATGCAATGCAGTCCTGCCCTCAAAGTCCCTTTTATCCACATCTGCACCACTCTGCAGCAGTAACTGCACACACCCTCTATGACCAGTACTGCAAGCCAATGCCAATGGGGTTCTTCCTATATTGTCTCTCACATCAACCTGAGCGCCATATTGAAGCAGTAATGATACACACATACTACTGCGATAATTGGCTGCAAAGGAAAGAGCAGTCATTCCATTTGCTGTTCTCATATCTAAATTAACACCTTTTGTCAAAAGCAAATTCAATACTTCATCATGACCATTCCGTGCTGCAAAATGCAAAGCTCCAATTCGTCCTATATTGAAACTATTTAAGTTTGCCCCAACATCAATCAAAAGTGACACGCATTCTACATGACCCTCTCTTGCAGCAATTATGAGAGGAGTGTCTTTCTGACCGTCTCGTGTGTCTACCTTAGCTCCTGCCTCAATCAATCGCAACATTTCTTCCGACTTCCCTTCCCTAGCTGCTTTAAGCAATCCTGCATCCACATCGTCGTCATCATCATCTTGCTTTGCAGGAGACGCTGAAGCAGTGGGGTTATCTGAAGAATCTGTATCTTTAGATGAAGAGTTGGGTGCTGGTGCTGGATAAGGACCATCTCTATTTGCCCTAGTAGAAGGCTCTCTTTTAATCTTCCCCCCTCCAAAAGGTTTCTGAGAACCACTTCCCAAGCCAGGTTTGCTTCTGATGAGATTCCAGTGATGCTATTCTAACTTCCTTCTCTTTTTCTTTTTCCTCTAGTTGACTAAGACGCTGTAAAACACCATTAAGTGTCTCCTGGAGTGAAGCAACTGCAGCCTCGGCTCTCCTTGCCCTTTCTTCAGCTTGAGCCTGTTGCTCCAAAGCTTCATTTAGTCTGCCAGCACTGCCCATTGTCAAAAGGAATGTCACCCAACAACTAGAAAAAAGAAATTCAGTTGCTCTGAAAACAATGAAAAAAGAATTTTGACTAGAAAATTAAATAAAGAAAATAATGAATACTAAAATTATAGCTGACATTGCTACATAAAAGTGAATCAATGGAATTCCCTATTGTCTTCTATTTATGGTTGAACAACGTTCACGAATTATCATCTGGTAGTTGATCAACAAAGCATGATAAAATCAACAGGTTGCCTAGGAATAGGCAAAATACTGAAGGTAAATACAGAATAAATACTGAAGGTAAATATCATAAAACAGGGGCCTTCAACCCTGCTCGACAGCATGCCACATTAAGAAACGGGCACTGGGAACCAAAGAACTATCAAATAAAATTAAGCATAGTAATTTCCAATCATCCATAAATTACGTAACGCTAAAGGGGGAGGGAGGGGATCTGGGGTAGCGTTACGCTGCGTTACACAGATTGGGAACTGCGTTACAAGGGGGAGAAAGGCATTTGAAAATATTCCAAATTTGCGTTACGTAATTTATGGGCATCCCCTATGTGGAATACATGAAATTTAGGACTTGCTTGTTGGGAGAGTCTAAATATGAGGGGTCGGATCCAACCCGTAGACCGTGGCGAGGACTAGGGGATTGGCGAGGACTGCAAGATGATGTAAATATCAAAATAGAGGAAATTGAATATTTTATACATTTAGTACTTAGTGCAGCGCGTAAAACAGCAAATAATTCATATGTCTGATGTTCCATTTTATTTACTTTCTACTCACCTCAAATTGCAAGTTGAGATTTCTTACTGGAAGGACACGAGATCGACATGCACACACTTGCAAAAAGTTGCTCGAGAAACTTACATGTCCTCGCAATCACAGTACCACGTCCATTTATTATATTGATACAATGCGAAGAACATATACAACACGTTCAGGGAGAGACAAGCTCAGGACCAAGTCTTCACATAAATTTTTTATTCGCAGATTATTTTCGGACTTTATGGTTTCTTTTAAAAAGTTCTAAATAACGAACATTTGAATTGCTTGTTGATAACTTGGGCCTATTTCCAAAACCTTTCAACTTCTGGTGTCCCTAAAATACTATTGATTTGGGTGCAAGACCGGTGTTCAACGCGTTCCACTAAGAACGCGCATTTAACAAACCAAGAACAAACGGCGACTTAGTGGCCTCAAAGAATAAATACCATGTAGCCATTCCAACGAGATTGAATATTACCAAAAACCTACACCATGATAATATTACACATGGAATTCATCATGATATTACTACAAAAACTTTAAACTTTTCCAATTTTCAAACATTCAGAGATGTCAAGGAAAAAATTGGATCTGTATCATTTTCATAAGTGCCTCCTTTGCTCTGAAAAAAATTGGTGCCTTTTTGAGAAAATTTTGTTAAATTTGCCTTTCATGCAAAATTACAAGAAAACTATTCATATTTTGAAATCATTGTCCTCAACCTTATTGGAAGATTTAATATTGAGAAACAGATTTCATGAAGAAAAAATCTGTCTTCAATATTCTAGTAGTAGGAAGACACTGAAAAAATATTCAACCTTTACAATTTCCGAAAATTCAGACAGTTAATCAGAAATTAGACCTGCACCATTTTTATAAGCAAGCTTTGCTGTAATTAAGAAAAAATTGGGCCCATTTTTGGATAATTTTGAAAACGACTGAGACGTCATGCAAAGTACTCCCAAATAACAAAATAATATTTCAAATTTGCAGAACCTTGAGAGCAGCTAGAGGATCACAGAACATCAATTTTGGAGAAAATTGTATGAATAGTTTAGGAGCTAATTTATCTTTTAAAATGTGGTTTAAAATGGTACCTTGTTAAAAAAAATTAAATATTTATATAAGGTAACGGGGGGTAACATTGCCACATCATTGTTTCTTTTAAAGTTCTACTTTGTAGCATCAATCTTCACAATAATTATTTTGACACTTTTAATCCTTCACAATAGTAAAACGTTTCTTCAAAACTATTGAGGTCACAGCTTCCATAATTTGAATGATTTTATTACTTTTTTAACAGCAAGCAAGTGGCAATGTTACCCTGCAGGGGGTCAAACATTGTCACCTCTATTTATTTCCAGGTCTCTGGCAATGTTTAAATGTATGCGAGTTGGATAAGGAAACAAAACACACAAATACGCATCAGAACATTATTAGTCTTTGATTTTTGACAGTTTAAATACTCTAAACAGGGATAAATACTAGCTTTGAGAAGCTTTGTCTAAAATAAGTTGTATTAACTATTTTACATTGTGATAAAATGTGACAGGGAAAAAGTGTTTTATCCTTTATATATTTAGTCAGGAAAGCTCAGCAACAATATCATATTTTGGCATAACACACGTTATTTAAAGTGGACCTGCTAATTTCATACAGTTCAATAACCTTTTCCTACTTAATTTTCCACTATTTACTTTTTCCATTGCTTCGCGCATTTTAACTTCATCATAGGTTTCAAAACCTTAGATATTGAATTTTTTATTTGTCTATGTGACTAAGTTACAGTGCAATTATAGCAACAACAAGGGTAATTTACTATCAAATGTAATTAATTAATGATTATAATTTATAAGTCATATGCTTTAGAAATGAAATATAAACTCATACAATGTCAATTAATTCAGTGTAAGAATTTCTTCTCAAAGGATTTAAATATAGGGGCAAAATGGCCAATATGGCAATGTTACCCTAAAAGTAGTATATGCTATTAATACATTTTGTGTTTCTAACGAATAATTATTAAGTCACGACATAGCATGCCTAGGACATGACATAATTACTTATCTATATCGTTTATTTCAACTCCATTAATCCTAAATTAACGAAGTTTCGATTTCGAGATTTGGCTGCATCACGATACACCATATGTATTTACGGAAATTTAAGGTTACAACTGTAACCCAATGCAACAAAGGACCGTATATAATGTTTCTAAAAGAGGAAGCTAACTATGGGAATTCAGCCAGCAAAATGAATTTACAATACAGACTGTGCTACTTAATTTTTTTGAAGTTGTGGCAATGTTTGACTTAATGGCAATGTTACCTGTCATTACCTTACACAATTTATCCTGGAGCTATTCATCATGCTACTTTGTTCTCTTAGGTTTGTGAGGAATTGGAAGGAAATCACTCAATGGAGCACTAACAACAATGGTAAAAAATTTTCCAAATGACTAACAGGTAGACATATTACCTTAAAACAATTTTAGGTCCAACTCTTGGACTCTGACTACACAATGTTTTAGAGGAAGTAATTTATCTCTTGTAAGAGCAAGAATGATCCATTTTTTCACTAGCTGGAACCCTCAAAATGAATTTTTCTGTCAAAAAAAATCACAACTTTTCACTCCAGCATTACAATATATTCTTTTACTACATAAATATGTAAGTGAGAAAGTAAAAGTTTCATTGAGGCAGGTGAGTACAATTTGAAAATATATATTAAGGGCACCTAGAGCTCAGTAAATTCTTAACCAATAATAATGAACATGTGTCTACAGAAGTGTGTGTGCAACAGAATATTAATTAATTTATTTTAATCAATGAAACTGATTGACTTCATTTTCCTTATTGTAACAGCTTCAATATATTCCTTCTCCAATGCCTATGTATCAGAATGTGAATTAATATTATTACAGGTTAAAGCAACAAATTGTAATTGTAAACTTTTCATCCATTAAAGATTAGCGAAGGGATTTTCCACTTCAATACATGAACATGAGTGAAATGTAGTCACTTCAACCACTTGTACTTAATAAAAGCACAACAAAAACAAGACTAGTCAACAATTGAAGAAAGGTTTGAAGAAAAAGGAACAGAGATAAATATAAAATTCAAAATTAACATATACAAATTTATTTATACAACATACAACTTTTTTTTCACTTTCAAACAACTTTCAATATTGTTTGATGTATAAATTCTATAACCATTTTCATAACAAGGAATTCTACACAAAATAACACATGTTCAATTGAATGATTCACGATAGGGGAATATACAACATTAATACAACACAAAGTAATAAAACAATGATCTGATACAACATCAACAATAATTACAATAATGTAAGCAAACACACAAATATTAATGTGCCACTGGTCAAAGTTATCAGTAGTATGTATTTATGACATGACCACCTGCTAATAAGTTGATGTTAAATAATTGACATTATAATGTTACACGTATACATACATCCATACATAAAACACATACATAGATATATGTATATTTTTTATCATAAGGAATTTTTAGGATAATATTCAGACTCCAGAAATTAATGGAAGGGGAGACATATTTCAATGGTCAATATCGTCACTTGCATCAATATTATCATTAGTTTGATAAGCTTTTAATGCTTTGAAACACCAAGTCTTCATAATTTAATTTTTTTTAAATTAACATTCAGTCGAATAAATAATGCTTTGGCAATACTTCACAGATAATTCCCGAAGTGATCAAGACACAAATTCTTGATTCTATAGAAAAGATACATTGATAACAATTCATTTCCATTTACAATAAAAGATAAAATTAAAGGAGTAAAAAATTAAATATCAAAAGGGAACTACACACTTAAATTTTATGGATGTTTTTCAGGGCAGAGAAAGAGAGAAAGTTGTTAAGATATATCAACATCATAGTAATATCTTGAGAAATATAAATAATTAGGTATTTTAGATTTAAAAAATTCCAGTTCAAAATAACATAAAGATGAAATCAAGACAAAATGAAAATTTCCATATTGATACATAGGGACTTTTAGTTAATGAGATTCATTCAGTGGCATGTCAAGCTCCAAAATAGGCTAGTTTCTGACAAGAACACAAGTGGCCATCAAATTACCTCCATTTCTACATCTCCCATTTTAGGTTTCAAGACTTTTCCTCTTATGTATTTATGTGGTCTGGGAAATTTTAAATTTACTTTCCTGTTCATAATTTAGGTTTCTACAAGCTAATAATTCCCAGAAATAGTTGAACAGGAAAGGAGGGAGGGGGTCACCTCTAACAGCAGTTCCACTGTACAAGTATATTCAGAGAACATTACAAAGCAAAACTACAATTGTCCAAGCCCCTTCCAGAAATAAAATTCTAATTTATTTATCAAATGCTCTTTCAAACCACAAATAATACACACAAATGCAAGTAATAACATAGTTCACAAGAAAGAAAAGGAGTAAATTCAAATAAAATCTACAATCAAAAATATTCTTTGGGAGAGAAAAAAAACACATTAAAGAAATAGAAGTAAAAATGTGCAGAATAATCAACACAACTGGTGGATATGCAATACTACATAAAAGCACAATACGAGTCAAATTTAAAGAGAAAGTCTCAGAATAAATATTACAAACTACTAGGACATCTAGGAGGGATTCGAAGATTAATGCTTTTTGCCATCGATCATTGGTGGGAAAAAGGCAGGCCTGGGTAGCCAAGGTTGCTAAGGCTGAAGAGCCATAGCTGCCTCATGCCTGAAGGGTTGTGGGTTTCATATCCCACCCCGGGCATAGATATTTATGTGTCTGTATATCGTTACCCTTTCCCCCCAATGTTACAGTGGTCACTATATGATTTTGGTAGTTGAAAAGCAACCTTAAATAAGTTAAAAAAAGAAAGAAATAAAAGAGACGGGAAATTTCATTTCAACAAAGTTACACATGTGGCATGTGCACTTTGGCAACCCATCATGCACAAGAGTTCGGGAGGCACTGAGGCACTCTTTGACTGCTTCAGAATGTAACCTTCAAAACGACCAATGTATGATTTTTGAGTTGCTTATCAATTGGAAGTAAAAGTCACATTATCATCTTCATTAAATAAAATTTCCCACCACATTTTCATTGGCACAAAATTATTATCTTCGACTCTCCTTCATGCCCAAAATATATATAACACTCATTCTGAAACATCCTGTAATTTAAAGTAATCAGTTTTCTTTTTTCACTTCTTCTTCATTCTCAATTCATCAACTATTTCTTTTTCATTCTCCTCCTCAAACCAGAATTTCATAAAGCATGATTACAGTGAAACCTGACTTAAGCAGTCACCAATGGTTCCAAAAACTGGCCATAAATAGGTTGTAAGGTTTCTACAGGCGTAAATCAAATCTAATTGTGATAATTGCTATGAAATTACGTATGTTCTCATTAAAATTTGTAATAACCATACATGACAAAATGTAATTGAATTTGTCTGCTCTCGGCTAATATCAAAACACCCTGTAATTATCACACATTCCCTTAGTTGGGAAACTCACTTTCTATCCTCGTCGAATCAAACACGCAAACTAGTCTTGAAGATGTAATTTTTATCCTGTAGAAACTTTATAGTGGGGGTCTTCTGACAAAGAAGTTAGAGACACAGAGCACTCACAATACAGTTCAAAATTGCTAGAGGTGACAGCTTAATAAAGGTCAATTGACAATAAGTATCAGGTGGTTGCTACAAAGAGGGAATGTTTACATGCATCTTATGGAAAAATCTATCAGTACCATAAAAAAATTGGCCGTTAGTGGTGGTAACACACTTAAAGTGGCTGCTAGCAAGTTTCACTGTATTTTTCAGATCGTCTTAAAACTGAGCCAGTAAATGACAAACTTTGGAGATGATCCTTAACAGTACTTGAGAACAATGGAGAATGGAAAGTATTGAGTAACCTCGCACAAGTACAGTTCAAAGGGAACAGTTTAAAACAGGCAAGGATACAAAACAGTGAAACACTGACAACACAGATGCTACAACACCTCTTAAAAACAGTAGCGCTCAGAGAAAACAAGAGGCCTCAGGCAGTAGATCCAAAGGGACCTGTATTTCTAACAAAAGTTTTAGTAGTTCTCCCCCAATTCATAAACTCATTTCTCCATCCAAAAGAAATAATTTTTAACAGTTACATCGAGTTAGAATTAAATATATTTTTTAATTGTTTTTAATGAGAAAAAAAAATATTTCGTGTCCAAATTAAGTTGGGCCTGGGTCAAGTTGCCCCAGCTGCCTTCCTTTCTGGGTGCTCCTGCTTAAAGATCGCTTTTAATAAGCTACAATTAAAAATCTGACTGCTTTCTTAACCTCTTCTTTGTTTAACATTTGTAAATAGAGATTCAAAAAGAGTCGTGAAAATTAAGAATATGGCAACCTAAAAAGGCAGACCTTTTCCCATTCCTAACCAGTTTTTTAAATATCAAATTCACTATTGTTCAATAAATACAACATATTTTAGATATGTTTATTTTTTTCTTTTTATAGAAAAATCTCCTTTCACAAAAATATTATTTTTACAGAAGGGATCCATCAAAAGACAATTGAAAGGCAGGAATAAACAAGAGCAATTTGGAATAACACAGGAAACTATTAAAAAGTACGACCTATAATAGGCCTGCCAACTCAAAACAAGGTACTATTTTGCTTTGACCCAAAAATTTAAATAACAGAACTGCAGGAAAGGCAAATATTGTCCATTACAGATGGAATGAAAAATTGTACAAAATTTTAGAAGACAAAATTCACATAATCCAAAGTGGTTCTCTGAGTCAGATATATTAATAATTAGCAACCACACAATTTAATTTGCACAATGAACCAATTTTCACATTTTACAACATTAATCAAGTTTACAGATAACTTCTAAAATTTGAAGAACACTAAAGGGCAAAAAAACAGAACACTCAGCTTTTTATTTTGTTTTCATATTTAGCTCATTCATTAACTTGTAAGTAGTTCCAACTTATCAGTAGTCACATTAACTCCTGCATCCAATGTGTATAAATAGATGTTACAACAACTGCACATAAATAATACATACACCTATACACATTACAGCATTATTGTTCTGGATGAAAGCTTTTATTTACTAAGACAGCAAATTTCAGAAACACCACATGCAAGGTTTTGATGGTTCACTCAAATATTCCCATACAATTCCTGAATACACAAGTTTGAGAACCACTGACAGAATATGTCACCATCATAAGGAACTTGCTGGTTAAAGAAATAAATTGGAATTCACACAGATACAACAGGAAAAAATTATGCTTTAGAAAGAAAATGAAATGGAAATACACATACAATTACTGGACGTACCCTTAAATTCTTGCAAGAAGTTCAACATCAAGGTTTGGTCACAAGAAGAAAAATAATTTTAATAAACTAAGCGGATACAGTAGTCCCCCCAAATTAATGAAAATGCCATCAGGCATCCCATATGTTTTTAAGCAAAATGACTGGAAAATAAAAATCCAGAAATTTTGTATCCATTCACTTAATTATTAAGCAAATGAGAAAATGTAGTGATATGTGTGCATTGGATACACGAATTAGATTTATACATTATTCAGAATGTATTGTACCTCATCATGAAAATACACTTTTTTGTAGGGTACATTGTCTTTTAACTTTAATACATACTAAAATTGTCAGTTGTCTTAAAGAAATGCACTGAAGATGTATTTTACGTTTGCTTTTTTTTCTCTCTTTTCTTTTTAGTTTAATTTATTCACATTCATTTACAGAGATGGAGAGGGAGACTACTGCATTTCCAAAACTGAAAAACATCTGGTGGTCTGCAAGTCTTCAGGAGCAAATGTGATCCACAGTCCAAGGCTGTAATGATATAATAATTCAAAAAGATGGAAGACACTGAAATACTTACAAGGACGCTTTACCTGATGGTGGAAAAAGAGTTAGCAACATAAATGGTCAAAGTCTTATCTGCTTCTATTTTCATTTCTTTTATTGCAAACAAAAAATATTCTTTCATGGCAAAAGAACATCGAAGGACAATAACAAACTGCAAGAAAAACGAGAGGGCAAGAACTGAAGACAAATAAGTATTAATGCTTTTCTTGGTCCTCTCTGACTTGCAACCTAACTAGATTTTCCAATAACCAGTGTGGAAGTGACACAACACACACACTAGTTTACAATTAAGGTATTTTCCTGGCACCTGCTGAAATGAGCATCTTCTTTATCTTCTTTCTTTGCAATCGATGAGCATGGTGCAAAGGAGAATGTCCCAACTTATCAACAAGGTTCACATTGATTCCTGCATCCAAAAGCAAAGACACAGACTGTTTATTATCACTTCTAACTGCCTTGTGTAGCACTGTTTCACCAGAATTATCTTGCACATTAACATCTGCACCATGCTGCAGAAGCACAGACAGAAAATCATGATGGCCTTGAGATGCCGCCAACATGAGTGGGGTGTGGGCAGCTGGTGCAGTTCTTGCATTTATGTCAGCACCTGCTGAGAGAAGTAGAGGTAGAGTGGCCACTTGCCCTTCAATAGCAGCTGCATGAATAGGCAAGTGACCGTTAGAGTCCCGGTTTTCACTGTTCACAGCACCACCAGCGAAAAGAAGAGTGGACAGGCAGTCTGTATTTCCTCGAGATGCAGCCAAAGCCACAGGGGTTTGACCATAGATATTCACAACATTTACATCAGCACCTGCCGCTAAGAGGCAGCGCAAATCGCCAACTCTCCCACCAACAACAGCACTAAGCAAGGCATCTTCCAAGTCATCTTGGTGCACAGAGGAAGAAGTGGAGGAGGTGGAAGGGGTGGGAGATGCATCAGGTGTGGATGAAGTTGAGGGAGTAGCAGATCCTGATGAGTTTGTATCAGCAGCTAATCTCTTAGCTGGTAAGGGTGAACACTGTGATGTAATGCCTGGAACTGGACCTGATGAATTGTTCAACTGTTCTGTCATCACTTTTGGCTGATGTTTTCTCTTGCCCCGAGTTGCTGATGCATCACTTGCTGAACCCATAGCAGTTGCAACACCAGACACAGGAGCCAGAACCACAAGTGAACTCTTAACTACTGGGGTTTCAGCTGGACGAACATCTGCAACTGGTGGGCCATTTGCTGATATTTCAGGAATTGCAACATGTGTGTTGCCCTCAGAGTCCGTTGTACATTCCAACCTATTCTCTTTTACAACACTACCAGTTTTGGTGATGTTTGAGTTATTCTGCTGTTCCAGATGAGTAAGAAGAGCATCAACACGAGGAAACATAGTTGAAAGTGCCTTTTCAATTGAAGTTTCCAGAGTTGCAACTCTCGCTTCCCTTGCTTTCTCTCTGTCTTCCAACCTTGTCAACCGTTCAGTCACCCTGCCCATGCTGTCCTGCAGTATTTCTATATCTGCCTCTGCTGTCTGCAATCGTTCCTCAAGCTCCTCCCACCGATCTATCATTTGGGGTGACTTTCTAGCCAGCAGAAGGGCCCAACGCCCAATAAGTTCCAAGCCTTGGCGTAATGTTGCAACATCAACTGCATCTCGACTCCCACCATTGCCCATGGTCGCCACTGCATGACACAAAATATGGAAATATTGATTAAAAATTAACAAAACACCAAAGTTTATCAAATTTGTTTATATTTATTTATAAAATCCTTTGATGAATATTAGTAAAAGCACAAGAAGTCTATGCATTCTACACCAAGTTGGTGGCTTAAGAGGAACATTTGTCACTGAAAAAGTGGCAGAATTAAAAAATAAATAAATAAAATAAAAGGTCCACTGTCTATTTTCAAAAATATTATGTAAAGGTATAGTTATCTGTAAGTACATTGGTTGACACAAAACATATTCTGAATTGTACAGAACTCTTTTTTTTATTCATGATAGCCGAGTGAATTAGTAGATAAAATGTGGCATTCTCTTTCTGTTGCATGCAACCCACAAAATTATTAACGAAGGACAAAACAGTTTTCAAAATGCAAAAACTTCAATTGCATGAAGTGGTTTTCTACAACAAAATAGTTCTATAGAAGAAAATCTTAAGATATTATCTTCACTGATATTTACTAGTGCACAAGACATGTATGTAAAATGTAATTGCATTTCTAATGGCTTATTCATATAATAAGAAAATTTTTTAAGTGAGATGCCTAAGTAGTAGAAGAACAATGATTTTGAATGTACTAATAACTTTGTTTCTTCTTGTCAGGCATTAAATGTTTAATGCATGGCAAGAAGAAACAATGAATCCAAATGATATTACATACATCCAAAAACAAAATGACCTAAACACACAATGTCAATTCATTTTAACTTGCTGAATGTTTGTAAGTTAGGTTTCTGCAATTATATTTAGCAATTCAATAATTTACAAAGATATCAAAAAAATTCTGAATGTTTTAGTTATTTATTATAAAAAACAGGTGTTTGACAAATGAAATTATGCAACTTTCATAGTTGATGTACATAATAAACAATATGAGCATCATTTGTAATATTGATATCATTGATAATAGTGAAATGTAAAACTAAAAAAAAAATTAGTGATAATTTTAAAATCTCACAAAACTCGCCTCATTCATACTGATTTCCTCAATACTCAGCAATTGATTCCAAAATCTCTAACCATGGAATCAATGAAAAATAGTAACTTCGTAATTTAAAGAAGATTTCCTCAAGTAAAACATCTCTTGTCATGTTAAGTGTATTATCACAGTCAACAATTAGATATTTTAATTGGTTTGTTAATATATTTTTAAGAATATGTAATCACGTTATTTTGGTCATTATCAAAAAAGTAATAATGACGAAATCTTTCATTAGATTCTCAAAACTTGAATACTTAAGTCACTTCTATAACTTGTTTCAGTATATTTGAACCACACTCTCTCCTGGCTCAGTATCGTTAAGCAACTAACCAATTTGATGGATATATCTAAAAATACGAGAGCCACTGGGAAAATAACTTGTTCCTCAACCCAGAAAATCAAAAGAACTAAAAAAGAGTAAATTTACTTCTAATTTGCAGTTTCAGTATAAAAATATAGAAATTAATTACAAAATATTTGCAAGGTCATTTAGTCAGGAAGGCATTCATTAAGAATTTTCTTAAATTTACTATTATTGGTTCTATGCAATTAACCTGGATTACAAAAAGCAAAAAAAATGAAAGGACAAAAAAAAACTCATTGTTTCTAGCAGTCATTGGAAATTTTACAACATATTCAATCTATTTGCCATTTGAATTATTTTTGTCAACAGACACTCCATTCCATCCATTGTGTGCCTGTCCACAACATTCATGTGTTCTCATCCTAAAAATGTCACAGTTCAAAACTGATAAACAAAATCAAGTAGGCTACTACAAATTTTATTCATAAATGTTTTCCTGTTCATACATTGCAAATTTTGGTAAAACATCTGATGGTGGAGAAGTGACATCTTCCCCAGAATATGCATACTAAGTAAATAAGATATATGCACAATGACTAGGAAGCAATGGTAACAAAAAATCCATTGGAAATTAAATGTCCTAATAATTTTCCTTTAATGAAGTACAATCAGTTCCTATTTATGAGCTATACACCTAGTAAATTCTAAAGTAGTATTTCGTTTATTAAAAAGTGACGCACATACTGACATTACTAGCAGATCTTGTCAGTACCCATTCCCCGGAGCAAAATTGATTTTTATTCTTTGCTCTGGTCTACGTACCTGTCTTAAATCAGATGAACCTGGATTGATGGCTCGGCCTACACTTGGCCGGGCAAATTAGTGTCAAGTTCCCCACAGTCACCCTAAGACAAGCCGCAAAAATCTCGGGAAAAGAATCGTTCAACAACAATGACGTTGCTTACGGCATTAGACACAATACGAGAGAAACTTCTTTCAGATTTTACCATTTAATTTCTGATTCAATCAGGTCTCACAACCACTTGTCACATTGACAACCGATAAATGGCGATTGGGAAACTCTCCACCAATGATAAAACGGGAAGATCATATTTTCAAGAAACAAATGAATGATTATTAACTTCAACCCACTGCCTCTTCAGAGTTGATCCAGCGTAAGCAGCTGTTCACCTGTCGTGCGATGTGGCCAGATCTCGAACTTCTAGTCTACTTCTGGAATGTTGAATCAATCGAACGACTACTCGGCGAAGCAAAAGTAATTTGTTAATTTGCATCTTAAAAAGTGAAAGAATCAACCAATTTGTATGACTATATTTCACATTATGCAAATGTTAACTCGCGGTAAAGAAATAAATGCAGGTTTGCGCTGTTTCCTTGAAATGGGTAATTTTTCACTCCACTCCTTTTTCCAAGTATATCTCGCAGAAAGAACGTGGTATAAAGCCGGTTTTATATAAAATATTGAAACAAAATCCATTATCACCACGCAATTGTAAATAATGAAGAAATTAAACGTTATTTTTTCCCTCAATTTTAAAGTTTGTGTGTAATAGGAACACTATATAGAACCGTTAATTTATTAACGCTGCTTATGTAAGGCAGATTTGCAAATTTCCTTTTTGCTTAAAAGTGCTCTAAGACCAGAAGGAAAGTCATTAAAATGTAGGATTTAAAAAAAATTACTTCTTTTTTAGTTGTTTCAATTAAGAATTGAATCGGTTTTCAACTATGAAAAATTAATGTGTCTCAAATTAATGATTTTCAGAACATTTGATTAAAGCAGGAGCAAATTGAGAAAGTATTTCACATGGGCCAATTTCAGTACACCCCCTCCCCGTAACTATTTTGGAATACTTTTTTTTATTTGTTGGTTTGAAATTTTTTAAAAAAATTAAGAATTTCTATAATAGGAATATTTTTGTGGACGTGCTGAGATCTATAAGTAGGAATAATTTTGAATAAATTGAGTAAAATTTCAGAGACTTGGCTCTGGGGGATATGGCTCCCTCTACGATTAAACTGCAATATATATTATATTTCTGCAATCAATTCCCAGTTTATTTATTACTGTTTGAGTTTTTAAGTATGTTAAGGTGTAACTCACCTCATATGACTTAAAAAAATGAGAGGTCCTATCTCACAATTTTTTTTAAGAGCTACAATGCCACATAAAGGTAAAGGTTCCCATGTGTAACTGCACACAGACTGAAGTGGCTTAGGGTTGTGGGGCGAGCACAACACTCCAGATACCTTTACCCCAATGAAATATTCTGCAACTCGCTTGGAAAGGAGGCTGAGTTGATTTCAGAGCCACCCTGAACGGAAAATATCAGATTGGGATTTGAACCTAGGTCCTTCAGGACAGGAAGACAATGGCACATACTTTCTTATATTTTTTGGTAACCATTATGTAATATTATATTGCAACTTTTATCCTTTTAAATCTTTCTCTAGAGCAGGGGCAACCTTTTCAGTTTGCTTTACTCTCTTCCTGGCTGCCATCTTTCAGGCTAAGGGACATGAAGGGAGGTGATACACGAGAAGTGAGAATGCCCTCCTTGCCACAAACATAATTGTTAATATACATGCCTTATGTGGAATTCAAACCCATAGCCTTAGTGAAAGCATTGGCTTTTGTGCCCAGTCAGTAGATATTTAGCTGTTCAGGAGACACCACATCTTAAGTACAGTTGCCAAAGTTTAGGCCACCACACTGGGTCCTTCCTCAGGGCAAAATACTCCGAGGAATGTTGCTGTATCATGGCCGAAATGTGCCTAGGGCATGGCAGTCCCAGACAGCCAAGTATCTATTGACTTAAGCTGCAGAAGCCTTAAACACGTTGGCAACTGTGGCATCTCCTAGGCAGGCAAGTGTCCATTGCCTTAGTGCCCATGTGCTTGGTTGCCCATGCCCTATGCCTGTTCCACAAGACCAGCCGACTCATATTGTACTATTTACAAAGGATATGTAAAATAATAATTTAACACAAATTATTAATATTAATAAATAAAATTGCCCTTTTTAATGTACACATGGCCAATAATTTCCTTTTAACCCTCAATCTATCTCAGACATTCAACACAAATTGGTTGCCAGAGAAAGTTTCTTTTGTTTTAAAACCCATCAAACTTGAACATAAATGAACAATTTCCCAACTTACAAAAACTGTTGTAAGATATTTACATATCATCTCAGTTAAAACAACAGTTTAGTTTTCTCTCCTGTAACATTTATACTGATAGAATTGTGTTTCATTGAAAACCATTTTTTCATATTCTCATTTTTTTGTTTACTAATGGATTAATTGAAATTAAACAGGGAAGAGGGAAATTTTGTATATAGAAATTTTCACATGCACTGTTTTTAGTATACCCTTTATAACATGTTGGATAAAGTATTAGTGCTCAAAAGCATTAAATCATAAAATACACCAGTAATGTTAATATTAATGACAGATCTTGCAAAAAAATAAGGGGGGGGGGCTTTTTTTTTTAATGAAAAGTTTTAATGGAAATTGCACTTGTCATGTAATTGGAAAAAAAATTGTATAGTGTTTGAGGAAATATTGTAGATGGGTATTTTTTAAATTGTCCTGTTTTTACAAAAAATTACATGAAAAACTTGTATATGACATTAATTAAAGATATAATATTGAAGATTTCATTAAGAACAAAACAACGGTGTTCAATATTGTACTAGTTTAGCACATGATCCCAAAAATTTTAATTTTGAAATATTTGTAAGTTTTTCTCAGTTCAAGCTAAAGTTTAGAGCTATTTTTTCTTTCTCATACATGTAAGTATATGTACGGAGTATAGAGAGTAATGCTGCAGAACATTGATTTTGAGATATCAACAGAAATATATGTTTTGGGGTCCCCTGATACCGAAAAAGTGTTTTCTTTTTTCTTCACTTCAAAACATCTGTCTGTCTGGACACAACAATAGCACCTAAACTAAGCATAAGAATTTTTTCCAAACTGAACACTCCCCGATCAATTTGGCCCCACTCGCAGCTCTATGATTTTGAATAATATTCTTTAATTTTTTGGGGGTTCTTGGAACATTTTCTGAAAAATGGCTCAAAATTTTTTTCTTTAATTTTTTTTTTGTAAGAGTAGAGTAGAGTGAAATACACTTACAAACATGAGATACATCTGATTTTCACTGTTAATTCCAAAATTGAGAAAGTTTGAATTTGTTTCAGTCTTTCTACAACTACAAAAATGAATATAGAAATTTTATTCCTTCAAATTAAATTTATTCTACATAATTATTTCATTCATTAATGTCATATATTTTTTGAATATTTAAACATTTTTTGCACAATACTGACAATAAGTGCAATATTAAAAAATATTGAAAGCAAGAATTTCTCAAAACAGCTTCACGTTTTTTCTTTGAACTTTTGGTAGGGACTGTGCCAATTATATTGAAACAGATAATACATACACCATTTTTTCTCTATTCTTTTGCTTTTTCAAAAACTACAGAAACTTTTTTTTTAACTTCTTTGGATTTTCTCACCTTGTTAACATTCTCATTATCAGCAATTTGTATACCTTATTGTATTTATGAGGACATGTGCTTGCACTATTGCATTTATGAGTACATTTTCACAGAAAAAGAGTTTTCTGTGAAAAGTAGCTCAAATCAAATTGAGAAACTTGGTTCCGCATTTTCAGAAATGCCATTTTCTTGAAAATGGCTCCAAATTCTTTTTTGAAAAGGTAGTGCTAAATAGATTGACATGACATATAGGCCACTTTCATGTATGGTATTCTTTTGTTTTTTCCAAAAATTACAGAAATGTAATTTTTTTTTAAATATATTTCTTGCCATTAATATTTATATTACTAGCAACTTGTAGACATTGTTTCATTTGCAAGTACAATTACTTCAAATAATTTGTTGCAAAGTTTTTCAAAAACTCAAAAGTTTTGGGTGAAAATGAGCTTTAAAATGCCCATTTTCAGAAATGCTCAAATCACATTTTCTCAAAAATGGCTCCAAATTTTTCACGAAAATTTTGATATGGGACGAGGTTTCACTACTCTTCAATAATATTTTTAAAGTCCTGATTCATTTCTACCATTAGGGAACTGAAAAACTGAAAAAAAAAGAAAAAAGAAAGAAAAAAAAAAAGTGTTCTGAGCAGAATAGATGGTAGCTGGGAAGAGGATGGGACAAAATGGAAAACCTAGCCAAGACCAAAGAAATTACAAAACTAGTACGAGAAAGTCTGTGCCATTCTGTGGGATCGCTAGTCGAGAATGTTATGAAAATGTCCTAGGAGCTTCTCTTCAGTATTCCCAGTATTTAAAAGATTCATTTCAAACTTAAGAGAGCTAGGTTGATCAGTGAATATTTATTTTGTACTAAAATGATATTACTATCCTACATAAGATTGAGATGCTAGTGTTGTTCATAGTCGAACAGACTTTTGGGAAAGAGAAAAGAAAAAAGGAACACTTTTTTTGATATCAAGGCTCTCAAAACGTGTATTTTAATCAATATCTCTTCACAGATTTTTTCTGGATTGTACAACTTTCTGTACTTATGACAAAGTACACCAGTAATAAAATAAAAATAATACTTGTTTACAGATTAAGTGCAAAAAAGAAAAATTAGCATTTCACGCTATGAGATCTTCTAATAAATATGTCAATCGTGCGGTAATTCTGCATTTTAGTGAGCTTCCAATAAAATAACATTGTCAAAAAAATACTATTTTAACAGTATTTTGTTGCCATAATTCAATATTAGTTACCCTCAGGTAAATTTCTAGAAAACTTATTTTAAGAAAATTTAACAAAATTTAACAAAAATCAGATACAAACATTGCATACATCACAAATTTAACACCTATGTTCAAATAAATACACAAAAATCTTACAAACAAGTATTTCAAGTATTTTTATTATAATAAAGAATATTATAAATTTTCTTTTTGAAATAATGTCATAACAAAAGCTTTATTTTCTTGTAAATACATGATACAATCCTATAAGATAATTTTTTCACTTTTCTTTTAACTTGTACCAATTCAAATAAATTTTGTAAAGGTAAAATTTCATGATTTTCTCATAAATAATGAAATATCTTCCAAATTAAATTATTAAATTGTGAATTAAACATTAAAATCCCCATCATATAATTAACTATAGGAATCAGATTTTAATGGGAGAAAGTCTATTAAATGTCAATTAAATTTAACACTTTTATGCCATGATCGTCCTCAAACTCAGAAGGATTCAATAGTTTGTTTAATTCCTTGGACTGTTCATTTCTTTTTCTGTTTCATAAATTTGTATTTCTGAAGTTTCATTCCATCTGAAACTTTGAGATTCCATTCATTTACATATCCTGTGTTGGAGATCCATGTAATTTAATTGTGAATCCTCCAAATTCTTATGATGAATGTCAAATGAATTCAATGAAAAACTTTATCTTTAAATACTGCTCTTTGGCTGTAATACTCCTCCACACAAAATATAAGAATATAAAATCCACGAAAAAATGAAACAAAAACTTCTTCACATTTTTCAACTACTACCTCGTATTATTTATTTTCACAAACACGCATTTGACACATGTAGCATGTCTTTTATCAATTTTACAGCACAAAACAAACACAAAAGAGAGAGAGCTGACTATCCAAGCAAGTTTAATTGTAAAAATAAATTTGCATTGGAAACATGTTTTTCAACCTCAAAAAAATGAAATAACAGGGGTATTGGTTTGAATGACTTAGAACATGCTTGTAAATTGTTTTACATCGTTTGTTTATTCTAGTTTCTTTTTGCAGACAAAAATATGTAGGTGTAGACTTTAGGCAACCCTCATTATAATGACCTCACTGGGTGTGACTTTACGCTATATCCATTTCAAAACTAATAATCTTTAAAAAACTAGCAAAAATTAAATATCTGCCCATATGAATTTTGTAAATTATAAGTATGATATTTTCAGGCTGAAATTTCTACAAAGCTGTAAAAGCTACTATTGTAACATCCAATCAAAATCACCACATCAATCTGCAAAACTAGTTGCTGTACAGTAATCCCTCAACATTCGTGAGAGGTTCCCACAAAACCTCACAAATGTCAAATACACGAATGTTGAGTCTATATTTTAATGAAGAAAGGTGGGTTAGATTCCTGGGTATCAAATAGCTATTTAAAAAATCTAAAAACAATTCAGAATTAACATCCCAAAGAGAATAAATAAGACAATATTTCAAATTAATTTAAAAGTTGAAAGTGAATGAATATAGGATTGGTAATTTTTTTGGTTATCACCCTCCTTGTTGCTCTAATATGCAAACATGGAAAAATCACTGCTTCTATTTCTGTCTTAAATTTCAGTTATTTCCACGTTCAGATAACATAGAATGCCCTTTCCACCAGAGCTTGTTGAAGTTTTAGAATGCCAATACCAGCTTTTGACATTGAAATTGGTCCAGGACACAGTTTCGCTTCTGTTACTTCGTTACATTTGAGGATTTGTTTGCTGATAATTTCCCGAAGCTCCACTTCAATGAGGTAATTATAATGAGGGTTGCATAGATCCTGAATGGATTTTCCTGTTCATGTGGCCGTGGCCAAAATCCTTACCTCCAATTTCATGAAACTGAATTGAATTATTTTACAATTGTATTATTCTATAAAAGTGAATTTACATTCCAACTTTGATATTTTTGCAGAACATGATACTTTGAGCTCTGGTGTCTGCCGAGTTCGTTTCCCAGATAATGCTGATAAAGGAAATAAAAGGTGCTAGCTTTCAAAAAAGTACAACAAAGACGCATGTGCGAATGTTAAAACTGGTAGAATTTCTCTAATTGTGAATGTTCGTAACTCGCGAATGTCGAGGGATTACTGTAGTTTCAAACTACAAAGATTCACTGATAGAAATTTTGTGAACAGCTTTCGGTGCCATTTATAGGCAAAAATTGCCTAGTTTGAAGAAGCTTCCAATCAGGTGCCCATTTTTATAAATAAAAATAATAAATTAATATTTCACAATTAAAGGATCATAATTTTATTGAAATTCAATTCCAGATACCTTCCTTACATTTGCTTGTGCTGAGTTAATTAAAAAATTCCTCTCCTAATCTACTTCAGACTTAACTATCTGCATTTGGGGTATGTCATTTGCTTCACACCAATAAGCAATATTTCTATACATATTCAGTGCAGTGTAAATGAAGTTTAAACCACAAAGCTTCTGCATATTTTTATACATAGTATATTAAGAATAAAAATTATCCTTCTTTTTTTAATTTAAAATGATACCCTACAGCCAAGACCAAATTAACTGAGAGTTTTAATGCACAGTAAGGTTTTAGCTTGTTTGAAAGAATGTCTGTATTTTCTTGTCTATTAATCATTTATTTGAATTTCCTAGCAACAATTGCAATTTCTTTAAAAATCAAATTTTATATCTATGTCAAGCTACTTTTTCAATGCCTTCTGACACAACGTCTCAACTCAACATCAGATCTTCTCCTTTCTGTCAACACTTGTTGTATTTCTTCTGTTCCTGAACGGAATGCATAATCTATTGGTGACCAACCACGTTGATCTACACTATTCACATCTGCACCAGCATCAAGCAATAGACCAACTGATGTTGCTTTAGCGTACATAACAGCTCTATGCAATGCTGTCATTCCATCATCATCCCTTGATTCTATATCGACATGATTTTGCAATAACATATACACACATTCTGCATGGCCTTTGCTGGCAGCTAGAACCAAAGCTGTGGATCCTGTTACTCCGTCACGAGCATTTATATCCACACCTGCTTCCACAAGTACACGAACTGCATCCTCATGACCTCTACATGCAGCTGCATGTAATGGCAAGTATTCATTCATGTCCCGGCATTGAACATCAGCACCAGCTCTCAGAAGAACTTGCAAGGTGTCAGAATAACCTTCATATGCAGCCAACATCAAGGGGGTTCTCTGTTGAACATTTTCAGTATTGATATTAGCACCAGAAGCAATTAGGCACTGGACATCCTCAGATCTGCCTTCCTTTGCTGCTTCTAACAAAGCATTATCCAGCTCACCCACCCAACCTTCTCCCCATTCTTCATATAGGGAAGAGCCATTTGGGGCAGAAACACCAGGTTCAGATGAAGAGAGTGGGAAAGAAGATGCACCTTCTTTAATTGGACTTTGATCAAATCTTGCTTCAACTGTATCTGAACAACTTTGGTGTTGAACAAACATATTTGAACCACAACTTTCAGAATTATCCACTGATGATTGTCTACTTTTCACAACTTTCTCTTTATTCATAACTTTTAAATCTTTGTTTTTTTCTATCTGCATCAAAAGAGCATCTACACGCGGAAACATGCGAACAAGTGCATTCTCAATGCTCTTCTCCAGTGCAACCATTCGCATCTCTCTGTGTTGGTCTTTATTCCCTAATCTTGTCAATTCATTCTCCACTCTTCCCAGATGAGCTTCTACACGGTCCACACTATGTTGAAGGGAAGCGACTTTTGCCTCCATTCTCTGCAGTTGCTGTTCAACTTGTTCCCAGTGTTCTAGCAACAAAGGGGAACTTTCAGCTACAAGCAGAGCTCCACGACCTAGAAGCTCAAGTCCCTGGTGCAGCCCTGCCACATCTCGTCCATTTCTGCTTTCACGATTCCCCATTCTGAGACCTGAAGAATAATGAAAAACTAATCACATTTCTCTTTGTCATATTTATTTCCCTAGCAGTTCCATCTCGAAAGATCCAACAATTACATTATGATGAATTCATTTTGCTTATGCCAGTGTTCTTAATTTTTGTCACCTAATGCAGAGATTTTAGTCACACTATTGCACATGTACTTCAAAATAAGGGGTAGCTGTTACATAAATTAAAAATATATTTAAATCAAACTAGTTGGACGCTTGTAAAAATCCCATACTAAATCTTTGTTTCAAAAGTGAACATATATTCTGTACATGGTAAATATTATATTATTAAGCCTTTATTGACAAAAACACTAAGAACCTTCAATTACATTCCACAGAATATCACAAATTAAATTTCGTTTTACATAGTTTTTGAGATTCTGCACATTTCTGATCACGTGTACTGCAGAACAGGTTGTCAGAAGAATTAAGCCTCCAAAAATGTAATTGATGTTCAAAACAATCTTATTTGGTAGATTTTAATCCAAGGACAATCATTCAGACCTCTTTAGGGAAACCCATAATCTGCTTTTAAGGGACTATAATGAACCATTTTCAAGACATTAGTATTGAGTGTTTTTATTGTGTGTATGTACATTTTTCAAGAACATAAAGTGTAACATGAGATGCAGATTACGTACGCCTTTTGATTCCTTCATAGCATTATGTTACATTTCAGACATAAATTTGTTCAATACACCTTACTGAGTAATTCCTTAACCAGATGTAGCATATTTTAAGTGGCTTTGTGTTGACAATTATCTTACTTTGTGTTCTATGAAGAGTGTAAGTAAAATTTTTGAAAATGATATACTAAATGAACAAACGAATTTGTTTATTTAATATTCTAGTAGGCCTTACTTAGTTTTATATAAAAACATAAATAGCAAAAGTCAAAGCCAAACTAAAACTAACAATTTGATTGTAATACGCTGACAGTTATCCCTTCATATCTCGTGTGATTGGTTTGTTTCCAATTTTTTATAAGGATGTGTATTTAGAAAACCTTACTCAAGATTTTTTTAAAATCAAAATTTGTTCAAATTGAAGAGAAAATGTTGTAAACTCAACTATGAAAATAGACAATGGGCCTTTTTATTGATTTCATTGTCATATCAATGACAACCAAAACCAAATTCCCAATTTTTCTTCTCTAAATGTTTAAGTTAATGAGGTACTGCCAGCCAATTAGCCTTTTCCCTAGGCATCCTGTTTAACCTGATGACTGACTTTATACTAATAAATGTGTGATCTTTCAGAAGTTACAATCAACACACAGTTTCCTCTTCTTCTCATTTATTTTATCTTTCCTACAACACTTCTGGGAAAACTAAAAAAAAAGCAAAAGAATTTAAATGGGAATTTTTCATATCAATCACTAAAGCTTAAAAGAAATATTGTATACTTATATAATTAATTATAGTTATTTATTAATCTTCTTATGAAAGTAAACATTTTCCTTTTCCTTATTTCTGGAAGTTTACTAGCACTGTTACACTTCTTTACTATATTAACCCTGGAGAGGTGGCAGTTGCCGGAGTTACGTTAGAGGTGGCGCAGGGTCCTTTCTGACCCCTTTAAGTTATTTCTTTATAATATTTTATTTAGCAACAAATAAGTGTGAAATTAGTTATTTTAATAATTATCAATAATTTATAAGGTATTATTAATGTAATGCACTATTATAAACAAACAATGAAAGGAGGAACTGAAAATAATAAAAGGACAAAATTATCATTTATCTTTAATTTTACGTAGTGACCCCATTTACATTTTCCTGAATATTTCAATGACAAAGGTATCATAAATTTCAATAAGTTTTATTTTCTAACATTGTCCCACACAAAATAAGTAAACAATTATGAAAATGGTTTTAAGTCAAACAACATGACTTAGAAAAAGTACGAAATTTATGATGTCTGTATTGGTGTCATAAATATTTATAAATGAATTATTATATTTCAAATTTGGAAAGGAACATGTTGCAAGTCAACAATTTATTACTTTTCTCACTGAACTACATTGTTTACAAAAAACATTGCGATGATCATTACAAGCTTGTTTTCTGCATTTAGCACAGAAATTTTAGTTTTCCTCAAATTATTGACAATGTTAAATAAATAAACAATACACTTCACGCTGACACATTCTATCAATGTACCGACACGACTGAAGCACTGCTGCAAGCTCTTCGCACTGCCGGAAGTGGTGGTGCGGGGTCAGACAGATCATTTTGTCTGATGGGTGGACTGTTATCGCTCATCAAGGAACCTGTCGCGCTGTCGCGAAGTGCTTATATCTTTCAAACAAAAGCTAAAGAATGTGAAAGGTATGTGAAATGTAAAGCTTCTGACTCTGCAAAATTAGGCAAATGCAGCTAAGCAAAGATACATGGGGTCACTAGGGACCCCACGCCACCTCTCTTGGGTTAAATGTACACACTCAAGTGTTTGGTAAGTACATAAGAGTAGTTATTGAAAAGCTACAAAACTAATTATAATCACCTAGACTAAACACTCTGATTTCACTTTAAAAACTAATAAACAAGGAAGTATTGAAGTTGAAAAACCGTTGTTTGTACCACCAAATAAATATATCTGGAAAGTGACTAGGCATTAAAGGAATGTCATACAGCAAGTATTTAAAATTCATCAAAATATGATGAAATTAAACTTAAAATTATGTAAATAAGACACATTTCTGCACAAAAACAGGTGTGGATTCGCTAAATATTTAATGATAACTCAAGGGAAAAAGAGATGGGCAGACAATTTCCTGGCAATTCAATCCAAGGATAACAAATTCAATTCAGTTCAGGGATATACATTGCTAGTGGCTTTTCCTTTGCATATTTGGAATTTGGTTATGTACTTAAGAGACAAAACAGAAGGTAACAAAAAAGAACCAAAATGCTACTGAAAAATGATTCGTATAAATTGAAATAAATACAACAGCATACTACAAAACAAAACAACTTGATGTTAATTCACACCAATTACATTTTTTAAAAACTGAAAACTTAGAAGTGTTAATTTTTATTATATATTAATATAACAAAGGAGCAAAATTATTTTGTCATTTCCACTTTCCTGGTACAATAAAAATGACAAAAACTTTTTCTAGGGAAAGGAGCTTCTTCATTGAGCAAACTTTGTTCCTAATTTTATGCTATTATTGAGATAAAAATCTTTAAGTTGCCTCCTGCACCGTCAACAGGTCCAGAGAGGCACAATGCCAAAAAATTGATATTGTCCTTAATTAAATAAAAAACTATTTCATTAATGGCAAAACTGAAAAATTATTAATTGAAGGGAAAGTTTTTTAACAAAAGCAAATTCTACCTTGAATATTTATCGTTGTCAACCAGTCAAAATAGCTTACACAGGAATATCACTACTTCTTCGTTTTCCTCGACGATGCCACTCTCACCACAGACGTGCTATTTGACATACAATCGCATACAATGTGGGGAACTGATTAAACAACTGTTATCAGCCGTGGGTTGCACAAACCTCAAACCAGCTGCAAAACCCGTGCAAACCACAAACTGTGCAAGGCGAACTGCCACGATGGGTGCAGGGTGAGTCAGGGGTGAGTCAGGGTGCTATCAGTGGCTGTCAGGATGAAGGCACTACAAAACCGGGGATTTTCAGGGATTGTTCTCCATCGTTCTCAACATTACATTTCTTCGGAGCTTTGAACGAATGTTTTGTTAAGGGCTCATTCGAAACTTCATGTAAAGAAACCTTTGTTCATTCGCCACCCTCGGGCATGGTGTGCCCTCGGATGACAAATCTTGGTAGATAATCGAGGGTGATAGTTCATTCCAGCTTAACCGAGTAGCGTGAATATTTAAGGAATTATTCGAGTCTTATCCGTCGTCTCCACAGTGAACTTGTCTCCCTTCCACTAACTGACTCGCTGACTCCATAACCGCGAGATCGGAGAACGAAAGTGAAGAACGACAGATAAGAACTCAAGGGAACGACAGCATTGCGTAGTTTCGGTGCGTGCATTGAACCAAATTGTACTTGTAATTATACTACAGAGATGTTCAGAATTAGAATGCATTTTCCCACATTTTCTCATTTTTCGATATCCTGATAGTAGAATTCAAATGTCTTTACGAGTATTACAGAAGAGGAAAACACAGACTTTTATGTAAATTTTCGTTGAAAAAGGTGGGAGGCATTCTCGAGAAAATGTTTAAGCGTTTTCACACAATTTTGAGCTCATTTTCACTTTCCAGAAACTTTATTACAGAGCATTTGCAACACTTATGTTCACACATGCAATAATGCACAGGAAATGCCTTAATGTAAGTACTAATGACGCGAGAGATAATATTTAAAAAAATTACCTTTGTAAATTTTGAAAACTCAAAAAAAGTAATCAATATTGCGCATATGTCATGAAATTCAGTCTATTTAGTACTATTCGTACAAGAAGTTTAAAGAAAAAAATTTGGAGCCGCTTCCGAGAAAATATCTTTTGAGCATTTCTTAAAATGGTCAATTTTACATTAAACTTTGTTGCGATTTTATGTCGCGAAACATAAAATCCCTGATGTGACTGATGGCGTTTACATTTTTCATTAATTATAAGGCTATTTTTACAGATTTGGCGCCACAATTTCGCGTACACTGAGAACATGGTCCAATGCAACTGACGGCGTCTATATCTCATTTTTTTTTCAAAAATGGCGCTTGGCCGGTTGATGCATAACACCGCCCAAAAATGAAACCGGTTTTTTATTTTCTTCCAAATATTTTTTTTTCGAATTTATGTTAATTTCCAAAATTTTCGAAAAAATGCTCGCATTGCTAAAGTTAATAATTTTTAATTCGTGTTGTATACTTGGGTATACATCTATACTGGGTCTATATTGGGTACTATATCTTGGCTATATTATCTATATTGGGTACTATATCTTGGCGCGTGGGGTCATATCATCACGACGGAATATCTCATGGTATTTCGCGTCGTTCTCGATTGTACCTCTAGAAGCCGCATAATCGCAACTGTATCGAGCAGTGCTGGCGATCATGCGACTCCTAGCGGCAAAACTGAGAACACGAAATACAGTGAGATATTCCATCTTGATGACACGCCCCCACGCGCCAACATATAAAATCCCAAGTATAATTGTGACAAAAATGTAATATTTTGCGACATTAATGTCAAAAAAATCTCTTTCATTTGATCTAGGTATTGAGTTCATTAAATTTTAAAACTAGTGTTGCTACAACAGCACAAACTTTCCCGCGTTATTGCAAAGAGCTACGTAGTTTTGAAATATTGCACTTTCTGCGATACTAACGGCATAGTTATTATTTGAAAACGTCCAATTCAACCAAGAAGCGAACCAATTCGCAGTGTTGTCAGAACTATGTGAATTCTACAATTGCATAAAAATATAATAAAAAAGTTTTGTAAACTTGTATTAGAAAAAGAAGCCTGATACCCCGGACAATATAGAAATGCATTTCATAGAGCCATGATTAGAGAAGAGTATTCTAAAATCACGCAACAAATACTCTACTCACTACAAATGGTACAGCATTTGGTGCGAACACTAAATATTTTCATGCAAATATCAACATAAATTTGACAATTATACGTCCTTTTCATACAGCTCCATCAAGTCACAACAATGACACGTAATTTACAGAAATTCGCGAGAGCGAAACGAAATTCCATTGTTGCAATACCTGCATTATCGATATTCTCTGAAAGCTAGTAATTTTTATTTCAAATATTTGAAAATGAATAATTTCTAAAAGATTAATGTGTAAATGTATAACAAAAGGTCGAATGTAAGAAACGAATAAAGAAATATACAAAATTGCAAATTCTAATTTACGATGCATCCAGCTGTTTGAAGTGCACCTGCCTGTGCACCTGCCTTTATACATCCGTTAACTCACATTTTCAATGCTTCTTTATGTACAGGAATATTTCCAGATATTTTCAAAACAGCAAAAATTAAGCCACTTTTTAAAAAAGGGAACAAAAATGATATTCAAAATTACCGGCCAATTTCTCTTTTGTCAGTTTTCTCAAAAATATTAGAAAGGCTTTTCTACTTACGAATGGAAACATTTCTCAGGAAAAACAGAGCGTTTTCAGACTCACAACACGGTTTTAGAAAATCAAAATCTACGGAAACTGCCATTTTTTCTTTTCTCAAAGATGTTGCTTCATCAATAGACCAAAATGAAGTACCCATTGGAATATTCTTAGATCTCTCGAAAGCTTTTGACGTTATTCACCATAAGATCTTGCTCTCAAAATTACCTTCGTATGGAATTCGTGGTATTGCCCTAGATTGGATAACTTCTTACCTTAAACATCGGACTCAAAGAGTAGAAATGCCATACTGGCAGGAAGGACATTACATACTTATATTTCCAATTCTTTGCCAATTGTGCATGGGGTCCCGCAAGGTTCGATCTTAGGTCCTATTCTCTTTCTGTTATATGTAAACGATATGCCCTCGTCTATTAAAAATGGAAGAACGGTTCTGTTTGCTGATGACACGAATGTTCTTTGCAAAAAAGAAACAGTAAATAGTACAATTTCACAAGTTTCAAATTGGTTTAATAATAACAAATTAATTGTTAACGAATGAAAAACTGTTTCAATGCATTTTTGCATCTCAAATCGGAAATCGCATGTTCCATTGAAAATGAACAATATGCAATTAGCTGATGTTGAGGCAACAAAATTTTTAGGTCTTTCAATTCAATCAAACCTCAAATGGAATGTACATATATCAGAATTAAACACTAATTTAAGTTCATTATGCTATGCATTCAGAATTCTTTCAAATTCTGTCAGCCTTCATGCAGCTCGTTGCGTTTATTTTGCAAATGTGCATTCCCGCCTGAGATAAGGCATAATATTCTGGGGAAGCTCATGCCTTCCACGTGATTCCTGCAAGCCTCTTTTCATTGAGCTGGAAATCCTACCATTGCCTTGTCTATTTATTTACGAATCTGTAATATTTGTCAAAAATGACCTACTTAACGGAGGGAACATATTTTCATGCAATATTGATATTTATAATTACAACACACGCCGTAGAAATCACATGCATCAAGTGTCAGTATCAACAGCTCAGTACAAGAAATCAACATACAATACATGTACGTTACTTTACAACGCATTGCCAGATGACATAAAACAATTAAAGTCGGTACACAAATTTAAGTTTAAAGTAAAATCTTTTCTGCTGCAAAACTGTTTCTATACAATTAGAGACTATACTGATCGTGAAAAAAGAAAAATAATGTTTAATGTAACAAAACAAAGATATATAATGAATTAGTTTGTTTGCATTGTATACATTTAAAAAAATATTTAATACGCCTGTAACAAGTAATGTACTTCAGCTTCCGGGTCAATGACCCCCATCTCGATCAGGTTTTTGTCCAGTTTCCCTGATCCATTGAGCAAATGCTGAGATGGCCCCTTGTTTTGCTTCTGGACGTAAATGTAGCTTCACTGTGCGCACGTTTTGTTGAGCACTCCTTTTGCTTGTAGTTCATTTACTGTTGAAATTGATTTTCTATAACTCGGGAAAAAACATTTTTCAAATATCTTTATTTTTCTAAAATAATTATTTTCTAAATCCATTTTTTCGTTTTTTTTATATATATAAAATTCTGGCCCTCAAGAAAATGTGCGCAGATAAATTTCTTTCCCCACACGTCATATACAGTTTTTACTGTTTTTTTGACAAATAAATAAATAAATAAATAAGTGCAGTAAATTTGCAGCGGTCTATTATGTTTGTCACGAAATTATAGAAAAACTACCCGCATTTTCAAAAAATTAAGCATGATCTTATTTGAAGATCTGTTTTTGATGAGCATGTGTCATTAAGAAAAACAACTGTATCTTCATAACTGTAGTTGCAGAAAGACGCTGTTACTTTTAATTTTTAAGTTTTTAGCAAAATCACGTATTTCAACGAACATGAAACCTGCACCATCCTCTTAAGCTTTCTTTATGCTATCTCAGGTCCCAAATTAATAAAAAATCGTTGTGCGGTTTTTAAGAAAAAATGGTTTAAAGAAAATAAAAAAATTGTATATGTTTGACATAAATTTTCTCGAAAAATACTTGTTTTTTAAAAATTCAAACTGACCTTATTTGAAGACCTGTTTTTATGAACACATTTCATTAAGAAAAAAATTGGATCTTCGTAATTGTAGTTGTAGGAAGATGCCGAAAAAATTTTGAATTTGTTTTCAATTTTCGAAAAATCAGAGTTTTCAAGCAACATGAGACCTACGCCATTCTCTTAAATGACCTTCAGACTATCCAACAACAAAATTTAGTCAAAATCGTTGGCGCATTTTTTTTGAAAAATTTGAAAATGCCCCAGGGGTTTCATGTAAAATACCCCCCAAAATTAAAATATCAGTTTCAAATTCAAGGAGCCACGAGATAAGTCAGATCGATCGGGGAGTATCAATTTTGGAGAAAATAGGCTGAACGGTTTAGTCGCTAGAGTTGTTCACAGTCAGACGGACGGACAGACATTTTGCTTTCAATTGTTTTTTTCGGCATCAAGGATCCACAAAACAAGGATTCTAGTTGCACGTGTTAGGAGACTTTTCTCTTAATTTAGCAGCTTGATTTATCCACTCAGAGACGTTCAGAATCAGCAAGTAAATATGAGAGCGACAGAGAAGAGACAAACAGACACAGACAGATTGAGACGGGGAGAGAGAAAGAGGAAGAGACGGAGAGAGAAAGGGAGAGGGAAGAAGAAAGAGGATCGTCTTGAACATTCTATTGCATTTGTGCTGGTCCGGCGCTAGTACCCCACCTGCACAGAGACGTGCAGAATCTGCAACTAAATGTGAATGAGAGAGAGGGAGAGAAGAGAGAGGGAGAGAAGAAGAGATTGAGAGAAGAGAGGGAGAGCCGGAGAGAGGGGATAAAACGTGAAGAGAGAGAGGGGGAAGACGGAAAGAGAGATTGAAAGACGGAGATGGAGAAAGGAAAAAACGGATAGAGAGGGAGAGACGGAGAGGGAGAGAGAGGAAGAGACGGAGAAAGAGAGAGAACGGAGAGATGGAGAGTGAGGGAGATAAAGGACAGAACAATGTCTGCTGGGTTCCGCTACTCAGTAAATAAAATATGACATTTCCCGCGTAAAGACCAAAATCATGTTCCTCGTAATGTCGCCAATAAACAGTTTCTTTACCATTTCGGACTCGCATATTCGTAGTTTTTTGTTTGTTTGCTTTTTCGTAGCCTGTATTTAACAGGACGATTAATATTCGCCAGCCACGGAAACCACAAATACGCTGGGGTTCAATGGGGGTGCACAAAACGCCGCGCTGTGGTATTTATTTTTCTGTGAATGCAATTGTTAATAGATCAACTTACGAAAATAGTAGTTTTTAATTCAAACTTGGTTTTTCAGTGTGAGATTCGAGCTACCACTCTGATGTATCGTGCGAAATCATCAACCCTGACAAATGTACTTAAAATCTCCCTCCTTCAATTAAGATACTGTGGATTGCTGAACAGTAATTCACTGGAATACTGAACAGTAATTCAATAAGCTTTTCAGAATAAGGAATGTGTGCAAATACGTACGACAATTAAGAATTTAACTTCGGTTATGTTCGCAAAGGAAGAGATAATTAGAATTTCACGTCAGTACTAATCGCAAAATTGAAAGCTTTTTATTTATTTATTTGTCAAAAAACAGTAAAAACTGTATATGACGTGTGGGGAAAGAATTTATCTGCGCACATTTTCTTGGGGGCCAGAATTTAAAAAAAGAAAAACGAGAAAAATGAATTCAGAAAATAATTATTTTAGAAAAATAAAAATATTTGAAAAATGTTTTTTCCCGAGTTATAGAAAATCAATTTCAACTGTAAATGAACTACAAGCAAAAGGAGTGCTCAACAAAACGTGCGCACAGTGAAGCTACATTTACGTCCAGAAGCAAAACAAGGGGCCATCTCAGCATTTGCTCAATGGATCAGGGAAACTGGACAAAAATCTGATCGAGATGGGTCAGTCAACAATATTTTTAATATTGTTGCTGAAGCACCTTGTTCTTCCCTTTTTAATTAAGGCCAATCACACAATGAACCAAAGAGAATTCAATCTCTTTTCCCTAAAGATATATTTAAACTTCATTAAAATAAAAAATATTTAAATTATTTTAAATCACTAATAAACTTCGATTCTATTTTTAATATTTTCAAACTTAGGATAATCAATATCACAAAATAAATCAATACCGTTACCCAAACAATGCAGTTATATTATGAGTGACGGACCCTTCAAGTTATTTTTCCTTTGTAATTCACTTCCTTGGAAGGCAGTAATACCGAAAAGCAGAATACAAAATTTTAAAAAAAGTACTAATCCCTGCAAACTGACGTTGTTCTGCTACGCGTGAGCGGTTTCTTGTGAAACAAAGTCACCTGAACAAAAACTGAATAGGCCAAATTAACTGGACATTATTTACTTTTTTCGTTTATTTTCACAAGCAGCTCCTCCAACCAGTAGCGACGACGCGGCAAATTAGCAGGTTCTATTCTAGCGTCTTCGTCTTATCACGCGGTGAAATTAATTTATAGTGCGATTTTTCTAACTCTGCCCCTCAAGGCCACCCAAATCCCATCTTCGCGATGGAATATGTCACGGTATTTCGCATCTTTCTCAGTCGTTCCGCTAGATTTCGCATGATCGCGACCGTATCAAGCAGTGCTTGCGATCATGCGACTTCTACCGGCAAGACCGAGAAAGACGCGAAATGCCGTGACATATTCCATCGCGAAGATGGGATTTGAGTGGCCTTGAAGGGCAAAGTTACAGAAATCGCAGTATATGAGGAGATCGCTGGACCTGACGATGGCAGTGCGCTTCTATGTCCCTCTTCGTGAAGTGCGGTGAGGAACGCATTCTCTTTGAACAGCTGTTATCCAATTTGTAAGCACTTGCGGAAGGAGATGTCGCTTAACTGAAAGGGGGGACTCATTAATTTCGTCGCGTGGTTACGACTGCTCCGCAGTGTGCCTGCGTTTGGTGAGTGGAGAGGGTGCCCGACTGGGTAAAGGTTAACCCACAAACATCGCAACGATAGGGGCGCTCCCCCGTGTGCCTGCGCTTGTGGACGACGAGGTCTCTTGAAGAGATGTACCACCCTCCACACACGTCGCATGGATAAGGGCGCTCTCCGGTGTGCGAGCGCTTGTGGATGTCGAGAGCGCTCGACTGGACGAAAGCCTTTCCACACACGTCGCACGGATACGGGCGCTCCCCCGTGTGGCCGCGCCTGTGACGCGCCAGGCTGCCTGCTTGGGTGAAGGTCAGTCCGCACGTGTCGCAGCGAAACGGCCGCTGTCCCGTGTGCAGGAGCCGGTGAGCGACGAGGTGATGCTTCCGGGCGAACGTTGTATCGCACACGTCGCACTTAAAGGGCAGTCTTCTCCTGTGGAGCGCCACGTGACGCGCCAGTCTCTGGGAGGTGTGGAAGGCGGCGCCACACTCGCTACACCTCAAGTGTTGCCTGAGCTCCTGGTGCTGCAGCGATGGAGGGCCGCCTGCTCCTGCACAACCACGCAAAGTCGTCTCACAAGAACTGTCTCTGTTCAAGCACGCATGCGCGACCTGAACTTTCGCCATTAGTTCCGCGAGAGTAGTGCATGTTAAACCGGGAGGTGGCTGTGTTCCCAACTGGAATGCGAGATACTGCGCCGATCTACACATTAGCTGCCGACCTACAAAATGCTACACAAATGGGAAATATTTTCCTGGTGCTGCTAAAAGTATTGATAAATCTGTTAATAACAATAACATAGGAGTACAATAGTTTTAATAAGCTGACATTGTAAACCATTTTACGCTCCATAATTACGAAGCTCTCGGAGAGGGGAGTCCAAGTCGCTAGTCCGAAGCAATAGTCGCATCAAAGCCGTTATTTCTTAAGTGAAGTAATATGTTCGGAAAATAGTATATTTGACTAAATTCATAGAGCTATAAAGATACTTAACAATAACCTGGAACAAGAGTGAAATGTTTTGTGAGCGAACAATAGTGGAATGAAGTCTTTGGCCGCAAAATCAACTTGTGCGCTCTGGAGAAATGCATGCTCCTTCAACTCGACATATTTTGTAATGTCCCTTTCTGCTCCGGACTTCCGATGTGTTTGCTTTCAATCTTGAGTTACGTTCTGTCATTTTCCACTCGTTCACCGCCCTTTTCTGCCTAATTCTTCCTTCGCATACCGACTACCCACGGGGGACGGGGGGATGGGCGAGGCAATGGAGTACATTCCGTGCGTGTGCTTGCACGCTTCTCGTGATTCAGTTCTCGCAGAGACTCCCAATACTACTCCCTCGCCCTTTTCCAAGAACACCTATGAGAAGATAGAAGAATTCTCAAATCACTTCAATATGTGTAGCACCACATTGTAGTGATTGTTTGAACAAAATGAGACGAGACTTAGAGATCCAGTTTACTCCGCACGGGCTGAAGCAATCCACGGCAGGTTGAGTAAACTGCTGGTTGCTACTTTCTTTCTCCACCGATGCCAGCCTGCCACATCCTCTTCTCCAGTTCTCCTCTGTTATAAACAACGGCTCGTCAACTGAGGTATACTGCGATTTTTCTAACTTTGCCCCTCAAGGCCACTCAAATTCCATCTTCGCGATGAAATATGTCACGGTATTTCGCATCTTCCTCAGTCGTTCCGCTAGATTTCGCATGATCGCGACCGTATCAAGCAGTGCACATATTTTACGCAATATTGCGCGAAAACTACTGAAATTTTACAAAAAATGTACATGACCTTAATGAAAGAACTCACTAAGGAGAACGAATTTTAGTTGAAGGGAAAAATCTTATCTTCAATTTTGTAGTTGTAGAAAGCCGCCGCGAAAAAATCGTGAAAATAGGACCCATGACACTTTATTAGTATATTTTTCTCTATTGTTAAAATAAATTTACAGAAAAAAATTGTAGCCATTTTGAGCAAAGTTTGAAAATGGGTTCCCATGTGCTTCGTGTAAAGAAACCCCAAATTTTAAACAATGTTTTTCAAAATCTCAAAGCTACGACTCGAGCCTGATCAACAAGGGTTCCTTCATTTGAAAAAAAAACCTACGTATGGTTTAGGCGCTAGAAGTATTCACAGACGGACGGACAGATGGACTTTTTGCCGTCAATTGGTTTTTCGGTATCAAGGACTCACAAGCCGGGATTCTGGCTACACTTCGTGTTGAAGAATTTTTTCTCTTAAGTTCGCAAGTGGATTATCCATGTTTTTTATTACAATTACGCCGTAAATACACGGGAAAGAAAAAAAGAAGAAAAAAGGCGCTTCATATTCATGTTTGGCCATATGGTTTCTTACGTGCCTCATATACGACCTTAAGGCGAGGAATCCCAGCATTCCAGAAAAGTGAGCGTTACAATGTTTTTGCTGTAGGGTACTCATCTATTGGCGTAAGAAAAAGTATAGCATTGCGTTTAAAAACAAGTTAGTCTAATATTTTTATAATAAATATCCCATGAAAAAAGCTGAAAGCATAAAGGATGACCACTTATGACCAGAATTGTTTTGGAGAAAATTTCATTTCAATACCATGAACCATTTTGAAAATATCGGGGTGACATTTTCAATGACAAGCACTGCACCGTCGATGCCCCCCCAAAAAGTGACTCATCTAAAAAATATTAGTGAATCTGTTTATTTCGCGACCAAAACAAAACCTTGTCTCGAAAATTATCTCTAAAAAATTGTTACAAATAAATAGATTTCTGAACTCAAAAATGATTTGCTGCTAAAACGTACGTCCAGCACTGTACGTACGTCCACAACTCTGGTACTAGGAAGAGACTTTCCTCCCGTTATGGCGAAAACGTCCCATTGTGTTTCCGTCGCTTTGAGAGTTCGCTACGGAGGTCGCCAGCGAGCCCAGGTCGCAGCCATGATCTTCAGCAACGGTCATTTCTAAAACACTTTGCTTCGCGTTTCCTAGCTCCTCCGCTCCTTTGGCTTTCTTTTCTCGCCTCTCACGCTGTTCCTTCAGCAAGGACATACGAGACCTTTTCGGCTAGCAAGGGCGGACTCAACATTCGGTCGGTTTTCTCTACACCTTTGTGACGTATACCAGCGACACTCATGCCCAAAGGTATTTTTACTTTCCCGTATGCGTACGTGTATACGGAGTAACATAAGAATGTAGGGAAAGTGATGTAATGATGCGTGAAAACAACGGTGGATTTTCGACAGAACAAATATTCATTGCCGGGGCCAGATAACGAAATATTGATAAATCCAGTTGATAAATCAAGAAAAAAATCCTTTAATACGAGTGTAGCCAGAATCTTGTTTGTGGGTCCTTGATACCGAAAAATCGATTGACGGCAAAACGTCCGTCTGTCCGTTCGTCCGTCCATGAATACCCACTAGCGCCTTAACTTGCGTAGGATTTTTTCCAAATTGATGGAACATCTGTCCATCTGATTCGAATCAAAGGTTGAAATTTTAAAAAAGTTCTATAAAATTTGGGGGTACTTTACATGAAGCCCACGGCCATTTTGAAAAGTTTCTGAAAGTTCATTTTAGGGTTTTTTGTTTTTTCAAATATTACACAAATGTTTACACAAATTTTTTTAAAAGATCTCGCACACCGTTAATATGCACATTCCCAGCAATTTATAACACTATTGTATTTACAGTGGAATTGCCTTAAATGATTTCAAATGAAGTTTTTCGAGAACTCAAAAATTTTCTGTTAAAAAGCGCTTCAAATTTCGCATTTACAGTAACGCTTTAAACGCCATTTTCTTAAAAACGGCTCCAAATTTTTCAATGAAAATTGCATTTAGAACAAGGTTTTACTGTTCTTTAATATTCTTAAAATTATAATTCCGTTCTACTATTAGCAAGCCGAAAATTAAGAACATGTAAAAAAAATGTTCTATGGGCAGCGACAGATGAGAACGGCTGAGTATGTGGCAAGTCTGAATAACTAGCCCGGAAAGTCCGCGCCATTCTGTAGCACCACTAGTTTAAAATGGTGTTCGCCTCTTTTTATAGTAGAAAATACATGGTGAAAATGAATGGACGATGTTTTCGATCAGTGTTGCTATGTTGTGTAGTGTTGGCGAATAATGTAAGTACATTCTCCTGTGAATGTAATAACAAGCGCTCGGAAGTTTGGCAAAATGAATGTTTATTATGTTATGATTTAATTGCTTTTAACAATAAGGATCACTTTATAGCACTTCTGGAGTTGTTTTAGTTTACCTTTTTCACCTACTGTAGCCTATTTTTTCCCTATTGTAGACTATTTTTGGTATATCCTATCAACAATCCCTTCTAATAAGATGGAATACTATCTATACTATACCGTCTACTATACCTGCAACACCCACTACCCCCCCCAACCATTGACCCTATATTCTCCCCCCATTCATAAAGAAGCCTCCCCAATGAATCCTCTTCCCTGTCTGAAGCAACCAATAGTGAATCTAAGCTAAGCCAAGAAGGCTTATCTGAAGCCAAGAAGGGAGTGGAGCAAACCGAATAAAATAGTCTCTACCCAAAAGAAGAGGATATATTTAAGTGTGCCACTTTTATCACTAATTGTTATTAATAGGGAGGGGGCGGATTTTGATGATCTCAAACATCGCCAAAATGATCAATAAAATGCTCTTAAATGTTCTAAAAGTCCTAAAAGAAAAGAAAAATGAAATGCCCAAAACCAACGAAAAAATGTCATCAAAACCAGTTCGGATGAACAATTCAAGCTGTTGGGCACGTTACTGATGTAATCGAGGCTTTTTTCTATTCATTCAAGTGAATTCACCTTTCAAACTTTTGGTTTGACTGTTTACCAGAAAATCTCTGTATTTAGTTATTCCGAAATCGGCTGACCCGCTAATGGCGCTGACACGAGTCACAGATGCTTTATATTACATACTCACAATGGCTGACATTACAACTTCTGAGCAAAGAAATCGAATAGGCTACCGTGTATAGGTACTCAGGAATTATGTAGAGAACATTAAGCATCTCATAAATATTATTTGGAGCAAATACCATTAAAATGATATTAAAATAGATGAAATCAGGAAATGCATAAAATGACGGAAAATGTTAAAAATGATTTATGATCGAAATCGACGAAAAATTCAAAAAAATTGCGTATAAAATAAGTCATTTTCTTTTGTCATAACACAAAATGAATTTCTATACTAAATGGCAAACTTTGAGCCGTTTCTGAGAAAATGTTGTTTGAACATTTGTGAAAATGCGGATTTTTTGCTGTTTTCACAGAAAACTTTTGAGTTTTCGAGAAACTTTATAAGATATGACACGACGAAAATATGAGTCGTTTTGTTCGTAATTCTGCGTGAAAATATACCAATTTTTAATTTTTCTAAATATTTTTTCTCGAAAACGGCTTTAAATTTTTTCTTTACATGTTATCGCCTATATGTTCTAACATGTTAAAAAATGTGGTACTATTGTCACTTACGGCGAACTCTGCATTTTCTAAAACTGTAAAATTAAAATTTAAAAACTACAAATTCAAGATAGAGATTTTCGCTATAAACAAAAGGATTTAAAAGGCAGCTCTGTAAGAAAATCTGTACAACTATTTTTTGGAAAAGTGTGTAATATTTACTCAATTTATTATTGAAATTTATGCTATTTATGAAAATTTTTTTTCAAAAATAGCTCCAATTTTTTTACACTGAAAAAGAACGCTTAAAAGAATTGCGTATGTCTCATTTTCATTGAACTCTTTGAATGTTCAAAAATTATGCAAATGTACAATAATGCGAGAAAGTATGAGCTGTTGTAGCTTGTTTTGGAACCATGAAACTGCAAATTTAACTCTCAATGTCGACTTGGTTTAAATAGAAAAAAAAAGGAATTGGAATAGTCTTACTAGTTAAGAACAAATGTCTATCATCTTCAGGAACACCATGTTTTTCTCACAAAATTGCAAAGAGTACAATGAAATTATATGAGTATAGTATTTAAGTCCAAACACAATCCTTCATTTCTACGGACGATATCTTAAATAATATTTATTTCCATTTTCATTTTATCAACTGAGCTTTCGTTCGGCAGTGATGTCATCGAATTAGCCCACATTAGGTGACGGGGTTAAAATGTAGATAAACCCTATTTAATCACCAAATATCACAATTTCACTTTAAAATGTGAGAAACGCTGAGAAAAGCCACGATGAATTTAGGGAAGAGGTAGTATCAATGCAACAAATCAAACATTGTTGTTCTCTAACAAAGTGCGTACGTCGCTGAGCAATTGAGTAAAGAGGCGGGGCAACATCCAAGGTTGTCGGCCAGAGATCACATTGGCATCAGTTCTTGAGGCGAAAACTGGGACGACCAGGTATTGCAAACCTTCTTTAGTCCTTCTGTATTTGCATTTAAGATACCATTTAAAATTTCTCTCTCACGTTGGTTTCATGTATGTAATTCACGAAGAACAAGCTCGATGTGTAAGGATGTATAAGGATGAATCTTATTCGATAGATCAAATGAACCCGATCTCCTGGTAACGTGTATTTATAAGAAAATTCTATTAATACGAATGGGCAAATCAGTTAACAATTTAAAAAGTAATTGCTCGTGCATGTAGTAATTCTGTTGCTTTAAAGTTAACGGCTCCTAAAATGGATGAAATTCCTGCTAAATGCAGCGAAAAGATAGCTAGATCAACAGATGCTCCAGCATGAGCGATTCCTGTTGATAAAGGTGGATAAACTGTTCATCCTGTTCCTGCACCATTTTCAACTATTCTTCTGGTTTACAAGACCAATGTTTTATTTTAAACTATTAAAACTTAATGTTTACATTTTTTGTTTTAGTAATAGTAATATTTTGTTATTTAAAGTGGAATTTGAATTTATTGTTTTAAGCGACAACATTTTTTTGGTTATTTTGTTGAGTTTCGAATATATAGTATTGTTTATTTTTTTTATTGATGTGTTTATTAGGTAATAAACAATATGAATTATTTTTTTCTATGATTTATGGAGCAGATAAATCGATTTATAAGTATTTGAATTAAGTGATGTAAATTGGGAGGTGAGAAACTACGAACAATTTTCCCAAAAATGAACAGTTTGCTCAGCTTTTGCATACAACGTGGAAATTTTTAATTCTACCTTGGCTCGTCGGATTGCTGATGAGACCTCTGATTTGTCATAGCACAATTTATTTGTGTATCTTTAATATTCAATAAAGGAAATGTGTAATAGAACAGAATAACATAACTTTGTTGCATGTTATGAGTTTGTAGTTTGCCATCTCTACACTCAGTTTTAGTGATCTTTCAGTGACTGCATTAAACATGAACATTATTGTATATTGTCTTATATAATTTGAATTTTTCAATTTGATCAATTTCATTCTTTACTAAATAAAACTCCGGTTTGAGTACATATTATGAACTCAAAACTACTTCGTTTTTCAAACGTTAAAGAAGTGTAAAATGATATTTTACAAGTTAGTAGTAACTTAACATTTTATGAATTAAAATGGTGACACACAAAAAGGCACAATTAAAGAACAATTTTATAAACAAATATTGACGTAATAAATAATTTAAAAAATTATTTGAATTAAATAATCGTCACTTTAAAAAGTGAACACAAGGGACATTCGAGACCCAAGGAATTTGATCGATCAGGAAGTATTAAATGCACCTGGGCATAAGGATTTTTAAGCAAAATTTATGTGAACAAAAAAGTACCGTAACCCCGAGATTTTGACGGAGGTACACATTTTTTCCTTAACAAAAATTAATGGAACTTCTGTTAATCAGAATTTATCTACATGTTTTTCGGCGGCGATGGTGTAACGGTTCGCGTATCGGTATATTATACCCAACCGCACTGTTATACCCAGGTTCGGGGGTTCAAACCCGACCGCAACCGTGGATTTTTAAGGGCGAAAAAATCCTTCGAACGCCTTCCTTCGGAGGGGAAGTAAAACCGGCTGTCCCATGTTAGTAGATTTACTGAATGTAAAAGATCCTCAAGCCTAAAACAAGCTTCTGAGCAATATACAAAATCGCCTGTTTCGTCGCCTATGGAATACCTTCTTTCTCGCTAGTTGGTGAAAGGAGCGTAACGAAATTTGCGTGGTCAGACGAAGAGAAGGCCTCATGGCCTGAGTCTCGCCACGTAAAATAAGGCAATTCAATCAATTCAATGTTTTATTACAAAATATCTATTCTCAAAATTCCTAACATATTATTCAGAGATAAGTTAGATTTACATTCCAGCGATGCGAAAAAATGACAGGCCTTTCTGAGAATAGGCACAATGCTATGCGAGTGACAATGGCACTCGTTGCCAGGTGATGAGGGTGGAGAGATAGCTTCGGAATTTGGAAGGGTCGATAGGTCATCATTTTTAAGCTGAAAAGACATGGCGCCCAGGTATTTTACTTCATATGTTTCCTATTTTCGATATTGTATCTCCTTTTCTCTGTTGCCAGAAAATCTTGACGCTACTTTTAAGGCTAAATGTACCGAAAAAACTTGTAGGAAAATTCAATAGATCGCAGCACCATCAGCAGAATTTACTTTACCGATAACGTCTGAACAAATGGTCCGATTTTCGATCTGTAAACGGCATTTGACTCCTGTTTATAATAGAATTTACGCTACGAAGCCCTTTTCCAAACAAACTAGCAGAAACTCGATTTTTAAAATTTTTCTCGTACTTCCGGGAACAATTTCAAAAATGTGGCTTATAGCGCGATGGCGACACGCTTTCCAGAATCCAACGCCGTGTCCAAACATGCAAATCGGATAAATAGGAGCGACGGTAAGTGAAATTTCGAAAAAACACCTCACCCCACTCCCCTTCCCCTTCCACGCCGCCGGGACATTGTTGGCCGGCGGCGCGGTCAAGCCGGCACGGGCGAGCCGGGCGGCGGCCGCCGCGGCGCGGCGACGGGCAAGAAGGCTGAACTTCGGGGGCAGCAAGCCAGACACCCCGTCACTTCGTTGATGCTTCCGTCACTTCGCATCTCAAGATATTTTTTTCCCCACATATGAAACTAGTGATGCTGTAATAGGGGTAAACGGTCTCGTATCATCTTTAATAGTAGTATAAAACTATTACCTTATTCAATATTCCATCTTCCTTCGAATACCATCATAAGAATGTCTGAGGTATCACTCAAAACACCGATCCCGCTTTGGTGCTGATTTCAAAAAGAAAAAATCGAACTAATTGCGTAAATATCACCCATATTCCATCTCCTCACATCGTATTTTAGATATATTGTACTTCTAAGATCTCCATTACATTTCACTATGTTCACTACCGAAAAAACAAGCGGAGATAACGCAAGAGCTCCTTTATCCTACGATTCGATTTATCATTTCAAAACGGCGTTTGTCACCTGATAGAATTCACCTGGTTAATCCTTTTTCCAGTAAAATAGCCGAATCGAATTTTAAAACGTTTTCGTACTTTAGGACAAATTGCACATACTTTCTCATAGTAATCTATATCTTTGGTCTGGGCCAGTTTTACCATCTTTCCCCATCTTCTGACATCTTGCTGACATCTATCGCCGCCCAAAATACATTTTTTGAACTTTTCTCATTTTTCAGCTTCTTAATGGTAGATACGAAATATTACTTTTAGGATATTAAAGAAGAGTAAAACTTCGTCCTATATAGGAATTTTTCATTGATAAATTTGGAGCCGCTCTTAAGAAAATGGCGTTTAAGCGTTACTGTAAATGCGAAAATGGAAGCTTCGGAATTTTCACAAGAATCTTTCGAGTTTTCGAACAACTTCATTTGGTGACATTTAAGGCACTTCACTTCTACTCACAAATGTAATAATGTATAAAATTTCTGGAAATGTGAATATTAATGGCGTGAGAGACACTTAAAAATACATTTATTTATTTTTTGAAAAATCAAAAAAATACAGCCAAATTAATTTTATGTTAACTTAAAGAATGCAAATAGCATTCGTACGAAAAGTTTGAAGAAGCAATTTGAGAAAATGGCGTTTGAACATTTGTGCAAATTCGGAAGTTTCAGTTCATTTTCACAGAAAACATCTGAGTTGTCGAGGAACTTTTAAGACATAATGTAAAGCACATGTACTCGTAAATGTAATAGTAGGGAGTTTTTGCACCCTCGAACGTTACGTACTATCGATCTTCTGCTCATTCGCAGTGCAAGTTTCGCATCACTTTGGTGCATCTGCGCATGCGCAAAAGATCGATAGTACTTACGTTCGAGGTGGCAAAAGTTCCTAATATGAACAAATCGCCGTTAAAGAGAAAATTTACTAAATGAAAGGCTAGTCAAAGAATTACATTTTTGTAAGTTTTGAAAAAACAAAGGAAATAGAGCAATATGGCGTTTATGTCATCTCAGAGTACATTAGGTACTATCCTTTCCAAAGTTTAAGGAAAAAAGTTGAAGTCGATTTGAGAAAATCTTGTTCTTGTAATTTTTAAAAATTGCACAAATTGCCCTCAATATTGCGCGAAAACTACTAAAAATTTCAAAAAAATGTGCATGACCTTATTGAAAGAACTAAGTATGGAGAACAAATATAATTTTAAGGAAAATCTCTATCTTCAATTTTGTAGTTGTAGGAAGACGCCGAAAAAAAATTCGAACTTTTGCAATTTTCCCAAAATCAGTCAGCAATGAAAATAAGAGCTATGCCACCTTGAGTGTATTTTACTTTATTCTTACAATTATTTAAGGAAAGTATTTGGAGTAATTTTTGATTGATTGTTAGTGATTTTGGGCGCGTCAACTGCTTTGGTCATTAGTCCCGTAAGTGCAATGCATGTTTATTTCATCGTGAGGTGGAAGAGATGTTGCCCGCTATGCCGATGGCGAGATCCGGCGCTGACCTTCCGTCCACTAGCGGGGCTTCCCAACCAGGTATCTGCCACCAGCGGGGCACCACCCCAGCCGGGACAAGCTCTAAATCACCGACCGATTTACCTGTCGGCTTGCCGGGTTCTTTCTTAACAAGGTATCTCCCACCAGCAGTGCACGGCCCACAGCCGGGACAAGTTCCAATCCTCCACTGGTCTCCCAGCATATATGGTAGTGTTGTGCAAGTTAGTGTGTGTGTGTGTGTGTGAAGATAGGACAAGGAAGAGGAAGGAAATATCGCGCGAGGTCCGTTTGTTAGGGTATTGCTCCGGCATTCGTTTGATGTTGATCGGAGAAACTACGGAAAACTTCCAATCAGAGCAGCCGGTCGCTAGAATTTTCCTCCAGACATCGGTTGAATTCTACATCTAACTGACAAGCTAGTGTTGAAAAATCCTGCCACCGTCGGGACTCGAACCTAGCACCTCTCGGTCAGAGGCATTGCAGTGACATCAGTTGATGCACTGAGCCACCTATCCTGGTTGACATTTTTGAGAAAATGTTGAAAATGTCCCTGGGGCTTAATAAAAGTATCTCCAAAAATTAATGAATGTTTTTAAAAATCGCAGACTTCCTCAGACCAGATCGACAGGGGTTTATTCAGTTGAGCAAAAATTCTACACATAGTTTAGGCGCTAGTGGTGTTCACATACGCCCAGACAGGCAGACACAGACAGATGGACGGACGAACGGACGTTAAAAAGTCAAAACACACATACACCCTTTCGGTATCACTCAGGGGACCCCAAAACGAGTACTTCCGTTATATCTCGAAATAGATTTTCCGCAGCATTACATAACTTTGAGTAACTAACACGAGAAAGTAACTGGTGGTGCTACAGAATGGCACAGACTTTCCCGTATTAGTTTTCAATTTCCTATAGTCTCAGCCAGCTATTCGGACTTTGTCGTAGTAAAATTTACTATTTTGTTGGCATGGGCTAGATTTATGGCCTTGCCCCATCTTGCCACCTGCCATTTAATGCACCCAACTTATTTTTTAGGTTTTCTCAATTATTCGGTTTCCTAATGGTAGATTCAAAATATTGCTTTTAGAGAAGACTGAAACCTTGTCCTTTACGACAATTTTCATTCATAAACTTGATACCGTTTTTAAGAAAAGGGTGTTTAAGCGTCTGTGGCAATGTGAAATATGAAGCCCTTTTTCACAGGAATCTTGAGAGTTTTTTTTAAAATTTATTTTAAGATATTTAAGCTCTTCCATTCACAAATGCAATAATGTTTACAAATCGCTGCAAATGTGCATACAAGGCATGCGAAATATTTAAAAAATACATTTGTGTAAATTTTGAAGAAAAACAAAAATATAATACACAAAACTTTTTTGTTTCCTTAGACAGTGCATTTCGCACTATACGTACAAAAACTTTGAACAAAAATTTTGGAACCTTTTCAGAAAAATTGGCGTTTGAGCGTTTCTGAAAATGCGAAATTTCGAGTTCATTTCCAAAAAAATTTTTAGTTTTCGAAAAACTTTAAATGATATAATTTAAAGTACGTGTGCTCATAAATCTAATATGTGAACAAATCGCCGATAATGTAAATATAAACGACGTGACAGGCTATTCAAAAAGTTTCATTTGTGTTATTTTCGCAAAAACAAAAGAATAGAGCAAAATAGCGTTATGTCATCTCTTAAAGTACATTTCGCAATATCCCTACCAATAGTTTAAAGGGAAAAAATGGAGCCGATTTTGAAAAAATCTTGCTTTGTTATCTTTTAAAGTTGCATATATTGCACACAAGATTGCGCCATAACTACAAAAATTGTTTTAAAAAAAATTCATGATCTTAATGAAAGAACTAATTATGTACAACAAATTTCTTAGAAAGGAAAAGTCTCTATCGTCAATATTGTAGTTGTAGGAAACGCCGAAAAAATTCAATCTTTTGCAATTTTCGAAAATTCAGTTATCAGTGAAATCGGACCTAAGCCATGTGTATTTTATTCAATTTTACGAGAAATATAAAGAAAAAATTTGGAGCCATATTTGAGCAAATTTTTAAAATATCCGGGGGGGGGGTTCGTGTAATGTATCTCCAAAAGTAATGCACGTTTTTGAAAATTGCAGAGCTTCGAATGACAGTAGATCGACAGCTGTTTTTTGTTGTTGTTTTTTCCAGTTTGGAAAAATTTGTACGCAGTGTAAACGCTAGTGTTGTTCACATACACCAGAGACACTGATGGACGTTTTTTCCGTCAATCAATTTTTTCGGTATTAAGGACCCACAAAACATGGATTCTGGCTACACCACGAGTTACAGGAAGTAATTTACTATACAACAACACGATTTATCCACATTTTCATTATCAGGACTCGGCTTTGAGAGTTTTCCTGCGCACGATATAACTTTCTCTTCGTATGAAGATTGAGAAGAGAGATAAAGTAAATAAATGTTCACAATTTGAAATTCCATTAATAAAATATTAATTATATCGAATTTAAAAGTAACTACTTTTTCTGCCTACTGTTTTTTTTATTTCTTTCTATCAGCAATGAAAACAAAGAGATGCACGTAGAAAACTCAGACACGAACAGAGAATCTTTGAAGCACTCTGTTCGAAATCTTTACGTGCAGCACATAGGAATGTCAGCAATTCTGAATTAGTATTAGACAAAATATGCTCATTGCAAAAATATAAACACATTTAAATAAAAACTATTTTTCAAAATTAATTAAATATATTTCCGGAAATAATTTCAAGAAAATTTGGTAATTTGTGAAAATACCTTAATAATTAGCAAATAATAAATATACTGTTAAGCAGATATTAAATGATCAGCAAAATATGTAAAATACGTAATACAGTACAAAATTTGTAACGAAAAATTTAAAATATTTTGTTAGGATTGCAACAGTTCGCCTAAATTACAAAATGAGAACAGTAGACAAAACATATGTAATTACATTAGACCCGGACTTTAGCCATGAGATCGACAAGCAGTACCGCGAAACAGAATTTGACGTTACTGAAGATCATTTTTTTACATGACTAGAGAAGTCTATTTATCCGATTTCAGTGTATGATATGGCGTTAGATTCAGGGTGCATCTCGCCAGCGCGCTATTTTACCACTTTTTCAAATATGTCCGCAAGTATAAAAACATTTTAAAAATTCGATTCGGCTATTTTACTGGGAAAAGGATTAACCAGGTGAATTCTATCAAGGTGACAAACGCCGTTTTGAAATGATAAATCGAATCGGGATAAAAGAGCTCTTGCGTTATCTCCGCTTGTTTTTTCCGGTAGTGAAATGGTAATGGAAGATCTTAGAAGTAAATATATCTAAAATACGATGTGAGGAGATGGAATATGGGTGATATTTACGCAATTAGTTCGATTTTTTCTTTTTGAAATCAGCACCAAAGCGGGATCGGTGTTTTGAGTGATACCTCAGACATTCTTATGATGGTATTCGAAGGAAGATGGAATATGTGAATAAGTAATAGTTTTATACTACTATTAAAGATGATACGAGACCGTTTACCCCTATTACAGCATCACTAGTTTCATATGTGGGGAAAAATATCTTGAGATGCGAAGTGACGGAAGCATCAACGAAGTGACGGGGTGTCTGGCTTGCTGCCCCCGAAGGTTCAGCCTTCTTGCCGTCGCCGCGCGCCGCGCGGCCGCCGCCCGGCTCGCCCGTGCCGGCTTGACCGCGCCGCCGGCCAACAATGTCCGGCGGCGTGGAAGGGGAAGGGGGAGTGGGGTGAGGTGTTTTTCGAAATTTCACTTACCGTCGCTCCTATTTATCCGATTTGCATGTTTGACACGGCGTTGGATTCTGGAAGCGTGTCGCCATCGCGCTTATAAGCCCACATTTTTTGAATTGTTCCCGGAAGTACGAGAAAAATTTTAAAATCGAGTTTCTGCTAGTTTTTTTGGAAAAAGGGCTTCGTAGCGTAATTCTATTATAAACAGGAGTCAAATGCCGTTTACAGATCGAAAATCGGACCATTTGTTTCAGACGTAATCGGAAAGTAAAATTCACTAAACTTGGTGCTGCCACGTGGTGGCGAAAATTGAACTAGTGTCGGTACATTAGCCTTAATAGAAAATTATCTGGAACCAGTTGCCTTCCCCCTTTGGCACCAAATTCCTCTTTTTTATCTTTAGCTAACGCTTCCTTTCTTTACTCACTGCTCGTTTTTACCATGCAAGATATTTTTAAACATTTGCTTAATCAATCCTCATGAAATTCATTTGTGTCATGCTCTCTAAGAATTCAAATCTTTTTGGGTGCATTTACAATTTCAATGTACCGGCTGTTTTTTTCTGCCTTATTTTATAAAGACAACTGTCCGAATTTTTTTTTCAAAAAA
>JAHLJT010009355.1:19740563-19790187 GCA_031308135.1 Acheta domesticus | reverse complement strand
CCGTAGCCCGCCTAGTATGCGTGTAAAGGCATTAGGCATACTAGCGGGCTATGTTCATGCATACTTTGAAGATTTCGTTCAAATGTACGTTTTCACGTAACCTGGTTACGTATACTCCCGAACGTTCTAGGTGGTCGAGATATCGTTGTAACATTTTACATGTGTGACCTGGAGATTGTTGAGTGTGTTAGATAAACAAATTTTCAACGTTTAATGATGTTTTCCATATAAAAAGGTTTCCATAACTATAACTTTTATAAAATTATGTGAATTTCGAACAGTTCTGTATCTAACCAGACAGTCACAAAGGACTAGACATATTTCATAGATACGAGGCTCATCCAGAAAGTACCGTAAGTTGTCAACGAAAAGAAAATTCACCGAAAAAACTTCATTGCAGCAGATATAGCACATGTTGCACTATTTTTCAACGTAAAACAGAACCAGAATTGAGTCACGTAAAATTCAGGCGTGAAAAAATGTTTTTCTTTCAAATAAAAGTGTACTGCGAGACCATGAATTGCAGATGAAATGATTTGTTTACATCTACGCATACACTTGTCCATTTTATAACAATACTGTTTCGCTTTAATCGCACTTCTCTTGCGAGTTAATGAACTGAACATTTTTATTTATTATTTATTTATTTAGTCAAAAAAACAGTAAAAAACTGTATATGACGTGTGGGGAAAGAAATTTCTTGGTAAAAATTATCTTGATTACACATGTCTTGTTAGCAGACATTTTATTGGTGACAACTACTGATAAAAATCAATATTTCAATAAATTAAATAATGAAAGCTGCTGTGATTTCATAGTTCTTCGAACGGTCGATATCTACCCACGCCAGGAAGGATTTGCCGGTGTTATCAGCAGATTTCGTTTCCAATAATAACGGGATCTAAGGTGTTCGTCGAACTGTCAGTGAGCGGAGTGTTTTATTATGCAATTCATTGATACGTCAATCCTTAGAGATAAAGTTTTTACGCCGTGTCAGTTTTAGAGATATCATTGAAACACCAGTGAAAGAAAACAGGAAGAGGAAAATCAAGAAAGAGGAGCAATAGAAAGAAGAGGAGCAAAATATCAGATGATTGTTGGATATTTAGTCCTTTATAGGATCCCGTCCGTTGTAGTTACAATTAGAGCCCGGAAATTATGCATTTCACAGCTAGATTTTCTTTGAGGAATAAGAACGAATTTGACAAGAATTTATGGTAAACAACCATTAGGACATTAAATCTCACCGTGACTCACATGCAAATGACGCAGAAGTTTGTTCCTCGTACCATGATTCTCGGTTTTGACGAGGCATTGTTTTTCGAAACTATTATAAAAGATATCTTTTTTGAATTGGAGAACTTTGTAGATGTAGATAGATGTGTGTGAAGGTGACAGATGTGTCAAAGTGATGTTGAAAAATACAGTTCAGGTATGTTTGGATTGTATAGGCAGAGGTTAAGAATTTGTGAAAAAATAAAACTGAAATATTTACGTCAGTGAAACAGAATATATTCGAAAAAATATCTTGCTTTAACTTTCTTAGCAACAATGTATTTTTAGTGCGTATCTACTACTAAGGCAGAATTTCCTTTGCAATAGTTTGTCTTCCGCATTTCTGTATCCTAAATACAATACAAAATTTGAAATCGAGTTAGTTATTACAGCACTATTTGGAAGAGAAACATCCATCTCGTACGAATTATCTGTTTCTCGACAAATCCTCGAAAAACAAGTTGAATGGGCGATAAAGTCAGTCATGTCAGAATGACGTCATTTCTTTATAAAGGGTCTCACTTGAACAGTCTCGTCTTTGAGAGTCATAATAGCTTCTCGAGAGAAGATGCCCTACATATCATCACGAAAGAGTTGCAAAGTTAACAGAGGATAATTATGGTGCTGAATGTACTTTAGGTATAAATTATTACCATGGACCGAAATAAAAAAAATGTAAAAAATATTCAAATGTCACTAATCCATGAATAATTAGATAATTACACAAGTGTATTTTAATAAGCATTTAAAGATTCATTACTATAAAATAACATAAGTACTGGGTCAATTCACTCCAACTCAAATTATTCACAGCGAACAAGGTATTAAAAGTAATGGATATTGTTTCTATTGCAACAATAGAGCGATAAATAATATATCCATGAATGAAAGTATTAAATGTAGGCTCACAAAAGAATTGAAATAAAAATAAGTTGTCACAAGTCTTTGTCATTCGTTCCCAACGTGTACAATTCCTGAAGATACGTTCCACCCAACTGTCTCCGTGCAGCTGTAATCACCACGCTAGCCTCTCCCGCCCAATGCAAGTGCAAGGAATAAATTGGTTAAAATAAACCTCACGCCAAAATGGTGAACGCCTTTGAAGGCCAGACTCTTCTTTTTGGGCTGGAAACCACTTCACTTGCCAACTTGTTCTCGTCCATAACGAGCGTACGCGCATCACAGAATATAAATAGATACTACGTCGTAAGCCGCTAAGCAATTTGCTCCATTGAACGTTGAGTTAATCTGATCTAATTAGAGATGAGGTAACATTTTCGTTAAACTCCCCTTGAACAGGCTTTTTCAGTGGCTGGATTGTGCGGTGTTCGCCCTCCTGTCAGGCTTCACGGTCTGTCGATATGCGCACGAGAAGAGAAGCGCATCGAACTGCGCCTTTGCATGGCTTCGCCGCTCGTTCTCTTTCCTGTCCGAGATGAGCTCCCGGTCATTAACGCAAGGTACAGCGTCGCAGACCAAATCAAGATGCGAGTTGTGGGCAGGATCAGACGTAGATAACAAGAGGCCGTAAAGGGTAGGGTTCCGATTTCGATTAAGAAACGAAAATTTACTTTCAAGTTGAACTATAGACTGTCTCTTGTACAAATTGTTAAGTTTATGAAAGTTCCAAATGATTTTTAGACAGTCGTAATGTTTATTCAAATTACACATCATTTAATCATTTGGAACTTTCATAAACTAACAATTTAGCCAAGAGAATAATTATATGTGTATTACGACTGTCTAAGAAGCTTTATTTTCATTTCTTTTGGTATTTATTTATCATACTTTAACTTAAGAAAGTGTACAGGACTCAGGAGTGAAAAAAGACAACTCGTTTATACTCACTTTAATTTTTATGTTTGTAATTACAACTATAAGATTAGATTGTCTTCAATAAAGTTCTTCTTTGCGAAGGAACCATGATCTCACTGTAGGCCACAGGTTGCATTATATCAAAGTCTGTGTTGAGAGAGTGGATTAACCGTTCTAGTGCCGACTGTGGTGGATTTCGAATCAGCGATCTATCTAGTCCAGACGTTCCTCTTGTCTGGATTGGGATTCTGGAAGCCGCCTTTTCTGATCGGTCATTTCCAGGGCAGGATTCGGGACAGTGCCTTAAAACAACCGATCAAGGACTGTGCAATATCCTTCGTTTCTTCTTTCGTGGGAGCTCCATGCAAAGTTCTCAGATTATGCTTCCCTCTCGTACATTATATACAGTCTTTACTGTTTTTGACGATTAATAAATGAATTAAAACAAATCTTGTACACAGTGCATTCCCAGAGACGAGCGAATGGCATTCCATTGATTGATTAGCGATTCTGGGCACGTCAGCTGCTAAGGACATTAGTCCCGTAAGTGTAGTACGTGTTTTTATCGTATGATCCTCTCCCGTTGGCTGGCGAGTTCCGTCGCCTAGGGGGGTTTTCCCTTACCTGGTATCTCCCACCAGCATGGCACCGCCCCAGCCAGGACAAGCTCTGAGCTCACGGCTGCTCTCCCAACTTGTGTGGTAGTGTAGTGGATGAAAGTGTAAGTGGTGTAAGTAAGGGGGTGAGGATAGAACAAGAAGGAGAAGGATAGATTGGGCGAGAGACGTGTCCGTTGCATGGGTATTCGCCTGATGTTGATCGGAGAAACCACGGAAAAACTACCGGTCACAGCAGCCGGCCGCTAGAATTCTCATTAGTCAGCGGCAGAGCTCGACCAAGCTGACAAGCCAATGTCCAAAATCCTGCCACAGTAGGGACTCGAAACCCCAGAACCCCCGCGTCAGAGGCACGCGGTGACAGCTGAAACCCTGAGCCATCTTTGCCGGTATATTCCCATCGACAAATCGTCCCACTTTCACGATCTCTTAAGAACACGATGAGGACGCGAAATGTCAAATTAGAGTCCAACACAAGCACCAACAAAGGTTTGTAACTGGCTGATTGCTCGATGTTGCCTGGGTATTTATTACATTCATCTATTGAAAAGATATCCTGAAAAGAACCGCCTCAACCATACCCGCCCGCTTGCTACGGACATGTTACACACGTATTATTATTTTCCAGATTGTAAGTACACATAGTGTAGAAAGTTCGCCGAAATTCCTCCAGGTGTTACAGAATTATGTACACACATACACGTGTTTACTTTGATTATTTGTATTAATATTATAACGTACTCATACCTCTCTAAAGTCTGACAAGTTTCAGGAGTGAACTGTTGAACATTTTGTGCAGGGGTGGCACCATGTCTTTGTGAGTAAATGTTACGTCACTGACCATTCTCGCCAACCCCTCGAAGAAAAAAAAACTACGACCAACTGTCGAGACGTCTCCGACCTTAAGAGGCAACGCCGGCGCGAGGCGGTTCAGCCCAACGGCAACCCGCGACCGACACACCATGGTGCCACAGGCACAGTGGCTCAGGATGAACGCAAAGTGGAATGACTTTCAGAACTTCACCTTTGGGGAATTCGTGAATGGTCAGGGAGAAAGTACTAGAAGAGAATACTAATGAAGTTATTGAACAGGCAACATGTTGACAACGTGATAAACATGTATAATTAGGAGAATAATGACATTTAAAAACCAATGATTGACGTTTCGTCTTTTCTCTCCCCTGATATAGATCCCTTTATAAACTATTGTTCAAAAATTGATATGTGATAAATGTTAGTTTATAATGTAACTTTTCAATTGTAGGCTTTATTAATTGCTTGTGTGACCTGCATTAGGTGAAAAAAGGTCGCCGTGGCTTTTTCGGTAAATTTGGTATTCGCCGAATGTTCGACGAGTGTTAAAGAAACGCCTCTTTCATTACTAGACGGTGGATTTTTAAACTCTAAAAGCTCGTATTTGAATTATCTAAAATAGACTTTTGAAAAGGGGGAGGAATGTTGACATTCTCAAATATTCAGTTTAAATTGACTGGAAAATACGTTTTTCATTTACATTTTATTTTATTAATAGCAATTAGACTATTTTTATATTTTATTAAATAAATATTTCAGCTTCACCAAGACTTTCTTTCTGACAACGCTTTCACATTTTTCGCCGTCTCTAAATACATTCAACGTGGAGTTTTAGGTTTTTACCGAACTACGGGTATTTTTGGGCTCTAAATGTGCAACAGACATTTTTGACCCAATAAATGTGGGTCCTTGTCACCGCACAACGCATACCAATTGTTACGAATCAAATGCCTACGTCAAAATAGTAAAATGTGAATTCGAAAGTGTTGGCTTCGGCGGCCGGAGTCAACAGACGGGCTGTATAGACGTACAGCGTCTTACAAACAGCTGTGTGTGTTGATTCATTTAAAAAAATAGAAAATAAAGATAAACAGAAAGAAAACGTGTAATCTCATTGAGTTGCCAACATTTTCATATTGGCAGTATTACATGGGACGAATCATTTTTAAAGGATTAAAATCTGCTCTTCTCATTCTCTCTTTTTGTGGTCTTCACATACCAAGACATACCGGCTTCATAACGTACGTTTCCTTTACTTACTTTTACAGCTTCAGGATACACACCATAAAGGTTATATTTACCTGATTTTGTAACCCGGAATTCAACATTCGCCGCGGCCTAGCCACAGATGGCAAAGTCTCCGCCGACCTTCCCCAGGGCGAATTACACTTACTAAACTTTGTATTTGTTCGAATAATAAGAAGTCATGTACTCGTATTGATGCCACGGCATTTCCCCCAGCGATCTTCTCTTCGCGCGGTTCGTTCAGCGTGAACCCACTGCACGGCGCGGCGACGTGGCGGCGGCGGTGGGTCCAGGTTCGTTCCCCGTCGCGGCTCGGCGAGGCCGCCTACCCCGTGCGCCGTTCGCCTTATTAGGCGCTCCACTGCCCCAGACGGACGCCCCCCCTCCCCCGCCGGTCAACTGGTGCCGTTGCAGGTTTCCCGCCGCCGCCGCCGCCGCCGCCGCCGCCGCGCCCGCTGTGCCCGTCGGGCCGCTCGGTCAGGCGCGGCCATCTTGGGACGTGGGTTTTTTTCTTACGTTTTTACCTTATGGGCTGCGAAATGTAGACAAAGAAATTGTCTTGTAACATGGTTATCGTTTAATATTTTAGAAATATGCTGCGTGAGACGTTCAACTACGATTATGGGCATAGTATACTTACATTTGATTAGTGTTCTCGAGCGTGTTATGTTTATACATCGCCACACAAGCCCAGCCTTCAAAAGTTGTTTTCTAGGCATATACATAAAAATTGTATTTTATTTAATCTATGTATTTTCGTACAATTGGACGTTCTTAACAACGTTTCAATCCTTGGGGGACTTACAGAATCTTCAGGGGGCTCCACACATTCGGCATTTCCCAAGCAGTTGGCTACTGCTCGCCCGATCCCGACTAGCTGATGTGTTCAGCGAATGTTCGCTCCCTTTGATGTATCCAAAAGACCGACACGCGGTGGGTAGGGCGAGCGCCGAATGTTCGTCACACGGCAAATAGCAATCACACTTCAAGGGATTCGGCGAGCGATTGCTCGCTGTTCGCCGAATAGGGAATGTGTGGAGTCGCCTTGACGGTTGTACACCATATTCGTAAGTAAAGATAACACTATTTTTTAGGGTGGACGAACTGCAGAGAAAATGACTTTGTGAGTGGGGTGCATTTGTACTCCAATAGCACCAACTGTCGCATGGCATACATGGCCACATGACGAAACCCTCAATCAAACATTTTGCGCATTTGCAGTGAAAGATTTTTTTCTACAAGATTCACCTGCACCTTCATTCCACCTACACAATTTCCATGATGAAAATAGGTTGTTTTCTTCTTGGATCATTACCATTATTTGATTTCTTCAGCAGTTATGAAGCCTATACTTAACTCACAAAGTGAGAAATATCCCTCAATCTTCTTTCTCTTTGTAAGAAGTCAATAATGATATTATGATTGAAACGATGTAATGAAGGGTTTTTGCAAAGAATTCTTTCTTCAGAGCAAAATGTAGAAAAAGAAATCCAGGATTTCACCAAGATTAGAGGGTGTTCTAATACTGTGGATTAATTCTTGTCTGTTCTGCGCTGGAGCAGTCAGTAGTCACATGACTAAAATTGCGCCTTGATGAAAAAGTGATAGGTACAATTAATAACAATTCGGCGATTGAAACGATTTAATGAAGTTTTACGGCACGTGTACGAAATAATAGATTTCCATAGAAATCTTCTTTTAAAATGCCCTGAAATTTGTGCTCAAGTTAGAGAACAATGATCGAAAACCCTTTCTGACTAATTTTAGAAGAGTTCTTGCACCCAGCTCTTACGTGATGTTGGCTCCACTGCTGGAAGATACGCAATGTTGCACCCTCCTCCGTGTCATAAAATACAGTCAAGTAAAAAACCAAGTTTCCAATGAGAATTACAAACGGGTGTATGTGTGTTCATTAAAAAAAATAAAGATAAACAAAGAAAACGTGTAATCTCACTGAGTGTAATTGAGTTGCCAAACATGTAATTGAGTTGCTAAACGTGTAATTGAGTTGCCAAACATTTTCATATTGGCAGTATTACATGGGACCAATAGTTTTTAAAGGATTAAAATCTGCTCTTCTGGGAATTTTTTTGGCATCTCTTTTTGTGGTCATTACATACCAACACATACCGGCTTCAAAACGTACGTTTCCTTTAATTATTTTTACAGCTTCAGGATCCACACCAAAAAGGTTATAATTATCTGATTTTGTAACCCGAAATTCAACATTTCCTTTACAATTTTACCTTAGTAGATTGTTCGAAACTGTCTTCTCAACATTCACTGTTCTTAACACAATAGGTATTATTACATACGTTATCTATAGTCCTCTGTACTTGTCTTCCATGGAATTCAAACTATACTAGAGGCGCCAAATGCCCTCTTTCTCTCCAGGAAATAATTTTTCTAATCTAATCTCATGTTGTATTACTTCACCTACTCGAAAACGTACCTCACGTTTTAGGTTGATTAATCACACGAAAAAAACACTCGAATTGTCATACATACGCGCACGCGTAGGAACAAACGTCTCTAACAAACTCTTCGGATGCGAGGCAGCCGTCTTGGTGCTCACTCTCTTCGATCACACCCCACAGCTAACTGCTCGTAAATGAGTTTTAGCGCAGTGTTGGGCAAGACCAGGAGGAAGACCTTTACACGGCAATTGTGCACCAATGAAAGTACATAATGCATACGCAATGGCTGTTGAAGGAAAGGGGAGAGCGGATCGTTGAAACAAGGCACTTGGGTCTTAGATCGATGCACCAAGCAATATACAATGCACGAAGTAAGGCTGATAATGACCGCTGCCGCTTTGTAAGGTACAACTGCCTTAGAACACGGTGTAGGTTCCTCGTGCATCCTCTTTAGTATTTTTCGAGTATGAAATACAGAAAATAAAAGGTTAATTAATAACTTGGGTTGAACAACATTATCGTTCACAATAGAATAATAAAGAACACAGCTTCTACATAAGAAGCTGCAAAAATTATAATCTCTTTATAATGTCAGTTGGCGTTGAATTATTTCTCTTAATACTTTTAACTTTCTCGCACTTATTTCGTAAGAAAAGAAAGTTATGTAATAATGCGCCGGAAAACGGCAAATTTTCGGCAGAAAAACTTATTAGCGGGCACTGGTAACGAAAATGTGGGTAAATCCAGTTTCTAAATATAGTAAATTACTTCCTCTAACACGTGGTAGCCCAAATTATGTTTTATGTGTTCTTGATACCGAAAGTCGGTAAACGTCTGTCCGTCTGTGGTCAACATTAGCCCCTAAAACTTTTAGACGATTTTCTCCAAAACTGATATTCCGTAATATTTGCAGTTTTGAAGGCACTTCATACGAAGCCTCAAAAACATTTTCAATTTAAAAAAAATGGCTTCAAATGTTTTGATTAAACTTTTTCATCGTATAGCGTAAAGTAAAAAAGAATGGTGCACGTCTAAAGTTCGTTGAAATCACTGATTTTTCGAAATTTGCAAAGTGCTGCAGTATTTGGGCAATTTTAATTTTTTTATTTTTGTCAAAAAACGCTCCAAAATTTTTCTTAAAATTTTCCACTGATAAAACGGAGGCTTAAAATAATGGCGGGAATCTTATTTTCTGTTGAATTTAAACTTTCGAAAATTGCAAATTTAAAATTAATGCGAGAAAGTATGTGCTGTTGGAGCACTACTAGTTCTTAGATAAAAACTCAAATTACATCAGTCGGCTCTCGAATCTTGGATACTTTGCCTTGTTACTCGTAAAATCATTCATTCTGGTTGTTAAATAATTCTATAGTGTTCCTATCACTCCCACGCTCAGATATCTCATTTGGTTCTTTGATCATCTGCTGATAAACTCCTTTAATTGGTTCGAAGAAGCTAACGGTGATAAAAAGAAATCCCACCGCGTAATACTCGTGACTCTGAAACACATTTTCCATGAAATAGGGAAACGTACGTGCACACATGTGTGCGTGTGGAGCTTCTTGACTTTTGAGTTGTTGAATTACGAACAATCCATAAGAAAATTAGGTACAACCACACACTAAAAATGTAAAGAAATACACTATAAAGATGTTTATTTATTTTTGCGTGTTCTAGCCAGCAGTCCTGAGTACTTTTAATTTACTTATCGATCTGCGATATTTTATTAGGATTTATAATATATTTGAAATACTTTTTTTGTTTCTTTTGGTTTTGAGTCTAGATTAAAGCATCCTAGAAGTTGAGCTATAATGAGAGTGATTGGTCATTCCGAACGCGTAAACGTCTAAGGGTATTAGTCCCGTAAGTGTAGTAGATGTTTTATCGCAGGAGGTGGCGCTGAATTGCGAGATCCGGCGCCAACCTACCGTCGGCTTGCGGGAATATTCTCCAACCAGGTACCTCCCAACCGCGTGGCACCGCCCCAGCCGGGACAAGCTCTAAGCTCACGACCGGTCTTCGGCTTGTGTGGAAGTATAATGCATGCTAGTATAAGGGGTCAGGATAAGACAAGGAAGAGGAAGGTAAGGTTGCGCCAGGTCAGTGGCCCGTTTTGTTAGGGTACTGCTCCGGCATTCGCCTGGTGTTCATCGGAGATACCACAGGAAACTACCGTTCATAGCAGCCGGCCGCTAGAATTCTCCTGACAGCGGATAAATTCGACTTACCTATCTAGCTAGTGTTGAATATCCTGCCATCTTGGGGACTGGAACCCGATGGAGACTTACCGATAAAAGGTACTGCAGTGACATCAGTTCATGCCCTGAACCACTTCTGCCGGTTGCTATAATTAGAACATTCTTCACAAACCTCATGTTGCTGTTAATCCGACCACATCTATTATTTAGAAATGTATTTAGAGGGCCCACAAAACTCTGATAATAATTAAGGAGGCAATACATGCAGAGATAACACAACGATAGAGTTTTCAACATTAGTAAACTCGGATAATGCTGAAAAGGAAAATAAGAGTTTGACGCAAAAAAATACACATTCCCAAAATAATTTTTTAAAATAATTTTTCCGTAATAATGCAGACGTTCATTCCATACACGATACTGTGCAGTGTGCATAAAACGAATTAATTGAGTATTAATAAGAGAGGAACACAGTTTTTGAAATGTTGTGGGGCCTAGACGGTGCAAATTTCTGATCCACAGAGCCTGAACACGTGCTCAATTTACTCCAGCACTCACAGATTTTCCATACTTGCCTAATTCCACTACCTACAGTCTGAAAAATGTATTGAAAATTCTATATATTATCTTCATGTTCTGGATCCACTACTTTTAAAGTCCGCCTAATTATTCCAATACCTTGAATTTTTTAACGTACAGCTGCAACGTACAGTTCGGCCTGTTTGAAAAATAGTGGAGAGGTGGTGCTGGTGGTTGAGTAATTTAGAAACAGGATTCACAATCAGCGAGATCAAAAACATAGTGAAGACCCCAGAATATTTTTTAAAAGAATTTTTGTGCCTTCGTTTGTTATGTAACACTACTTCGTTTCCATGGAAATATTCAGGCACCTAAGTTGTTTTATTAGTTCGTGCTTCCGGGCGCGTCAACTGCTATAGTCATTAGTGCCGTAAGTGTACTGCGTGATTTTATCAGGGAAGGTGGGGGCGTTCTTTCCTCCTTGGAGGGCGAGATCCGGCTCTGACCTCGAGGTCGGCTTGTGGGGTTTTCTCATCCAAGTATCTACCAATGAGGCACGGTCCCAGACGAGACAAGCATTAAGGTCCCGACTGATCTCTCGACTATGTAGTAATATAGTGCGTGTAAGTGTGTATGTAAGGGGATGAGGATAGGACAAGAAAGGAGAAGGAAAGATAGCGCACGGTTCGTGGCCCGTTTGATAGGGTATTGCTCCAGCATTCACATGGTTTTGACCAGAGAAACCACGGAAAACTACCGATCACAGCAGCCGGCCTCTAATTTCCTGCTGACACCGGCTGAATTCGACCTAGCTACATACTCGTAGCTATACTGCGATTTTTCTAACTTTGCCCCTCAAGGTCCTTCTTCACGATGGAATATGTCACGATATCTCGCGACGTTCTCAGTCGTGCCGCCAGATATCGCATGATCACGACCGTATCAAGCAGTACTAGCGATCATGCGACTTCTATCGGCACGAGGGAGAAAGTCGCGAAACGCCGTGTGATATTCCATCGTGGCCATAGGGGCTTGAGGGGCAGAGTTAGAAAAATCGCACTATAGTGCCATAGAAAATCGTGCCACCGCCGATACTCCGACTCTAGGACCTTCTGGCGAGAAGCACTGCAGCGCCAATCAGTTGATGTCACCTGATTTATAAAACACGTCGTCCCCGTGTAAGCAGGAAAATGACCGCGAGGGAGGCGCCGAGGGCGGTGCGTAAACAAGTGCGTGGCGTGGCGCGAGAGGCGCATTCGCGGTCAGCGACCGCACGCATGCCGTGCGCACCGCCACGCGACGCATCGCTGCGTGCGCTCTCCCGCACGGACGCGCCTCCCCCTCACGCACCTTGCAATGCCACGCAGTGGGCCACACCGCCCTTCCTCCCGGATAAAACGGTTAAAACCATTGCAAGAAGCTGGTGTTTGAACATTTTCTTAACCTCTTCTCGCATACTGGCATCAATTGATGCCACACAATAAATATTTTATTTTCTCTTTGAAATGGGGCTCAGAGGTTCCTTGGATGCATGGGAGCATCAAGTGATGCCAGTAGTTACTTTCTGTTGCAACAGCTAGGTGGCAGCACTCAGCAGATTAGTGTTCATTATCATGATAATACGTATTTTTCTGATGTGAGAAAAATAAATTATGCGAGAAGAGGTTAACGTAATTGGGGGTGAATATATTTCTCACACTGTTTTTTTCATCCTGGGGCTTTTTCCAGCTTTAGGTGACGCCGATTTCGGCTATCCAGTGCCCCTGATGGGGACACACATTAACCTCCCCTAGGCACACATGCGGGCTCCTCGGTCTCGCTTCCAACGTCCTTAAGCGTGAGAATTATTTATTGTATCGACAGGTGACTGGAGCATCCGAGGAACAGTCTGTCCATTGGTTTTCGGGGTTAGGGAGATGATGAATCCAAGAAGGATATTCTTTCGTAAGGTAGGCGGTCCTATTGCTCCTGTGTAGGTAGGAGAGCCAGAGCTGATACCCTCTCTCCCGTAAGGGCGACAGAGTCGCTATATCCCTATGCCATTAATAACTTGATAGTTAATGAGATTCTCTTGAAGACATGTGAAGACAACTGGTGGACAATCATGATATGTGACAGCCAGTTGTCCGGATGAATTTTACGAAGTGATAAGTTTTTATACCTTAGTGACAATTTTTTATTAAAATGCTACCATTTTATCTATGATGTCAACAAATTCTGAACACTAGATTTTGAAAAAGACCCCAAACAGGGTCGAAACGTTAAGATATGCATAACAATCAATAAATTGTTATAAATTTACCATGTCTGTTTTATTAAGGTCATTAAACTATAACAAATAAAATGTAACAATTTACCAAACTGGTTTTGTGATTCTCATGATTCTCCGGATCTCGACGGTGCGTGCGGGAGCTAATTCTGCGTGTCTATTGTGCCTCATTTGCTGAGCTACCGATAGTCTGGCTGTGCCTCCCTCGCTCACTTCCTGACCCATCTGTAGTGTCCGCTACTGCAACAGCGGCACTGTGGTGCACAGCGGGTATCGTGGACACTTGCAGTTAACAAGTGATGAATGCATCACAAACGGGCCGGAAGAAGCGGGGGCGAAACCCCAGGGTGCAGGCACAGAGGGATGGTGTCAGACTTGCGCCAGATGCATCGCAGACCGGGCAGTCACAACCGTGGGGTGCCGACGCGGTCACAGCGAGGCTATAAAGGCGGGTGGGCTCTGGAAAGGGCCCAGCATTGTTCCTCAAACTTTTGTCGCGAGTCCTTTGCGAGACGCTAGTGTTCGTGGGAGGCCGCAAGCTTGCGGGTATGAGCGCATGTGACAGTGCTTTGGTAGTTAGCGGATGCTAGCAAGGAGCAAACGCTCCTGTAGTAAATGGTGCGGCACCTATGTATGTACACATATGTAAATAAACAATGTATATACCATAGCCTTCTTGTCTGTGATTTGTCCAACCCACGACGTCACACATCGGTTTCTCGCCTTCTTGGTTTAGGCGAGGCCCGCTTTAGTTTCGGCGTCGGCGCATGACCATCGGGCGTGTAGAAGATCGGATACAACAGTGGTGTCAAGGTCTTCTACTGGAGGCGGTGGCACGCGTCGTGGCACCGTAGCCCGCCACGAGCTTCTTTGCGCGACTAGCGTCGGGAAAGGAAACTGTTAGTAGCAAGCCCGCCGTTTTACAATAGGGATGGCGTTGTCTCTGGTGGCGGGGTAATGAACTTCGTGGAGGGGCGATTTCGTCGTGGCACCCGTGCCACGGACTCCCGTTCGTGGCATCGACCTTGACAACACTAGTGTAGAAGATTGGATGCAGGGTTAGGCTCACAGACCTTGAGGTTACGGGTAACCAATACGCGTGCCTTGACGAAAATCATGTGCCTGCGGGTTTCGTTCGATTATCCACCTGGGCCGCTAGCGTTAGTTCGTACGAGGAAAAGCGAATGGGTAAACACATTAAAAATGCATGAGAGCTCCTTTTCGTTCATCCGAATTGTTACTTCCCTGCAGAGATGAGGGATCCATCCTGGAGCAGAGTTGTTCGACGGCAAGAGGCGGGGACGAGGGGAAGATTTAGAAATTACTTTAGAAGTGGTGGGGGCGCTTGGAATTCAGTACCATATCTCCATAAACATATTTGAAATTGAAATACTCGTAGATCATTGTTAGCTTGAAATAAAATGCATGTTCAGAATGATATTACCCCTTCGGACTATAAGTGTGATACTTCCAATTTGTGGTAATTGTTCTGAATACAGGGTCAATGACCCCCATATCGATCAGGTTTTTCGTCCAGTTTCCCTCATCCTTCGAGCACATGCTGAGATGGCCCTTTGTTTGCTTCTAGACATAAATGTATTCATTATCTGTGCACGTCTTGTAAATTTCAGTGGGAAATGTATTCATTCAAATTATCTTTCTCCATGTTGTCGCAGCAGAAAGTATTATTCCTTCACGAAAAACATGATGAGGGATAAGAAAACAAATCTATTGATTTGCCCTTGAAAATATTATGTCCTTGATTTTATTATATTAGAGCGAATTTTTCGTTAACAATTCTTGCCAAAAACGCTCATTTCTATCTGTATTCAGAATTAAACTTTTATACGGCTTAGTGAAGAGATCTCAGAATTAAGAAGACATGCACAGAATACACTTCTCAACGTAGCACGTCACACCAAGTGTTTAACTGTTTCTGACGTAAAATAAAATAAAATAAAATACAACGTGGACAGCAAGCGCGCTGGACTAGCATTGTCCGATTTAAATACAGTGACTTTCGTCAGACATCAGTTGTGACGCGGTTATCATATCGGGAGCTTCGTTACGGCTTAAATTTTTGATATTAAAGCTCCCAATTGGATAATAGTGTCCCCCTCTCCTTCCAGCTCCCGACCTCGGGGAGTTCCTGTATTTCGGTGTTGTCAAGGTCGATGCCACGAGCGGGAGCCCGTGGCACGAGTGCCACGACGAAATCGCCCCTTCACGCAGTTCTTTACCCCGCCACCAGAGACAACGCCATCCCTATAGTAAAATGGCGGGGTTACTACTACTCGTAATAGTTGCCTTTCCCGACGCTAGTTGCGCAAAGAAGGTCGTGGCATGCTATGGTGCCACGACGCGTGCCACAGCCACCAGTAGAAGACGTTGGCACCACTGCTATACAGTAGTACCTCGGCATTCGCGAGGGTTACGATCCTGAAAAGCATCGCGAATGTCAAATCCGCGAATGTTGCGTCTATCTTTTAATAAAGAAAGGTAGGTTAGGTTCCTGGCTATCGAAAACTGTTTAAAAAAGATAGAAAAATATCTGACAAACAATTACAATAGAACTGAGTAAGCGCTAATACGAACAGAATTCACAATCATTATCCCAAAGAGAAGAAATAGAACAATATCAGAAACTTATTTCAAAGTTGAAAGTGATTGGATGTAGGATTTGGTTATTTTTTGTTTCATCACCCTACTCATTCTAATTTCCAAATGTGGAAGAGTTGCTGCTTCTATTTCTCTCCAGGACGTAGTTTCGTTTCCGTCAGTTCATCATTGCGTTCGAAGGGGTTTTCTTTGCTGATTATTTTCCGAAGCTACTCTTCAGTGAAATCATTGCACTGACAGATGCACAGATCTTGAATGACTTTTCTGTTCCTGTGGCCAAAACTCTTACTTCCAACTTGACGCAATTGACTTGAATTATTTTACAATTTTGTTTTTCTATTAATGTGAATTGACATTCCAATTTTGAGATTTTTGCAGAAAGTGATACTTTGAGCTCCGGTGTCTGTCAAGTTTCCCAGTTCGGTTCCCTAATGACCCTGATAAAGGAAATAAAATGTGCTCGCTTAAAAGATCTCCTCTAATCGCGAATCTTCGGAACTCGCCAATCCGCGAATGTCGAGGGATTACTGTATTTAAATCGTACAATAATGTGAATTCCTCTTCTGGTGTACGATATCGCGACGCGCAGCCACCGCGAACGGAAGACCGGGAGAGATGCTCAGTGCATCAACCTGATGTCATTGCAGTCCCTCTGACCGGGAGGTCCTCTCCCGACGGCGGCAGAATTTTCGACACTAGCTTGTCAGCTAGGTCGAATTCAGTCGCTGTCTGGAGGAGAATTCTAGGGGCCGGCTGCTCTGATCGGTAGTTTTCCGTGGTTTCTCCGATCAACACCAGGCGAATGCCGGAGCAGTACCCTAACAAACGGGCCACGGACCGCGCGCGATCTTTCCTTCCTCTTCCTCGTCCTATCCTCTCCTCTTACTCACACACACTTACACTAACATACACTACACTACCACACATATCGGGAGACCGATCGGGAGCTTACAGCTTGTCCCGGTGGGGGCGGTGCCCCACTGGTGGGAGATACCTGGTTGAGGGGAAACCCCGCTAGTCGACGGTAGGTCGACGCCAGATCTCGCCATCCAGCGGGGAAAAGATCATCGCCACCTGCCGAGAAAAAAACACGCATTACACTTACGGGACTAATGGCCAAAGTAGTTGACGCGCCCGGAAACACGAATCAATCAATCAAAAAGCTAACGGAGGTACCCACTGTGCAGGCGCGGCGACGGCGGCGGCGGCGGCGACGGCGCCGCGTGGCGCGGGCGCGTGAACGCGACGAGGTCTATTTGCGGCTCGGGCGGAGGGGGGCGTGGCGGCGCGGCGCTGCGGGCGGGGGCGGGGGCGGGGTGGGGGCAGTGGGGAGACGCGCGCCGGAAGTGGAGCGACCGTCCGCGTCAGTGCCCCCGACGCACAGTGGGGCGCAGCTGGTGGAAACTGGGACGAAAACGTGTTGGGCCGTTCCCGTATTTTCTCCGATTTCTCGAATTACTTTGTTTCTTCAGGATAACAGCGGAACAGAGAGGACATAGTGCTTTTCAAGGAGTGCCATTTGAGGCATCTGAATGTTGAAAACGTCCGGGAGATTATTGTTTTCGAATATTCAATATTTTTCTCAGGATTCCAGGACAGCGAGAGTTTTGCAATTATACTCATCTCTTAAATAAAGGACCTTCGCTCTATATCAATATTTAACGAAAAGCTTAATATTATTTTATTTTGGAACCTGCAGGAAACATCGTTAACTGTCTTTCTTTCCTCTTCTTATTAAATGTTTTCTTTAACTTCATTCTTCCGGTAGACTTCCTCCTTTCTTCTATGTGTTAGTTTCTTTTGTTTTCGACTCCCCTGCACTTATGGAGCATCTTGCGGTACACCTCCTCCTCCCACGTATCTTCTGTGTTGATCCCAACTTCGTCCAGGCCGTTTTTTATTCAATTTCAGTGTTGGTCTTTATGTTGGTGCTGTTATCACACTTCCACCTTGAAGGGGTGACACCTTTTAATTTTTTTATAGATAATGTTTACTATTAATATTTATATTTTGTGGCTGAAAAATAAAGTTTAATTGTGGAGAAAACGTTTTTTTCACGCGAGAAATCATAAAACCTGTGAGCCCTTATTAATTCATGTATATTTAGAAATTTGTGCCCGTTATGATTTCACTACAGCACGTGCGCTCTTATAAACTAGTACGTTAGTATGAAGCTAATGAAAGAACTCACATGGACTTTTTAATCGCGTGGAAGTATTGGCGAACATTGACATATGGACTTTGAAAAACACAGAGAAAAAGATAAATCAAAAAATATCGATCAGTTCCTTGCAAATATGCTTAACTCCGATAACAATGTGTAAATCATATACTCTGTAGATATGCGCAGGCGTAAATATGACATCTACAGTCGTAATCAGAGGCGGTTTAAGGTCCCTTGAGGCGCGAGGCACTAAAGCGCATCTGTGGGAACATCACGTGGAATGGGCGGAAACACTCAGACGGACAGAGAATAATGAACAGCAACTTCAAATGTGCATAGTTTCCTGATCGAATACAATTGGGAAGTTAGAAGGAAAAAATTGCACACAAATTTTGTGTAAAATAGTAATTTTAATTTTGAAAAAAAATTAATATTTGAACATTGTTATAGTACAGACAGGGTTGGGCAAAATACTTGAAAAATGTATTTCAGATACAAAATACAAAATACTTCGCCGAAAGTATTTTAGATACCAAGTACAAAATACTTTTATAGAAGTATTTTAGATACAAAATACAATTTTAAAATACTTTTGAAAATACAAAATACAACCAACTGTGTCTTACACATAATAACTTCTACTTTTTTCTCTTTTAAAACAACCATTCACGTTCAATAAAATATCACATCACATTTAAAATTTTCTTATTAAGAATATATAACATTCGTTATGCAAAAATGTTTCAAATGAAATTTTCACCCAATTTCAGGTATCCGTATGGGGTCATCCTTAAATTATGTACACTGAAGGGGTAGAAAGGGGGTCTAAGGCAGCGTTACGCTGCTTTACATAGAGATAGGGAGGTGGGTTACAAGGGGGTATTGAAAATACTCGAAATATGCGTTATGTAATTTATGGACGGCCCCTATCATTTGTGATGTGTGTTCATGTTTTAAGTCTGAAAGGCATATTGTCCATGCTGTGTAAGAGCCGAAGGAATACTTGGAGTTTAAACATCTCACCGTGAGTTCTTAGGAGGTGATAGTTTTGGGACAAATATTGCAGATTATAGACAATTAACCAAGATGCCGTGTGATGTATGGAACAAACATCACAAATGATATGGATATCTGATGAATATCGCGGATTTTAGGTTTTAAAACATGCATTTTAGGTGCATAAAATAGGTTCTTTCAGCATCTATTAGGCTTTTTAAATGGTAGAATAGGTACTAATAAAACTCGAAACTTACAAGAAAACTCACTTTTTGAACCATTTATTATATTTCTCAAAGATAAGAACATAAATCACTACTACGTAGAATCAGTATTGAACATTTTGTGCTAATACTATTTATGAACAAGTTTGTTTATATTTAGAATTATTCCTATCGTATTTTGCCTCACAATAAATTACTAATACATTCTCCAAGTTTTCAAGAGAAAATGAATGTTTCTTATCGATCAAGATCACTTTGCTTTTGGGGAAATTCAATCGCTTTATCTTAGAAAGGAGGCAGCTTCTCTCACGAAGTCAGGAAGTAGTGGCGAGGAGACTTTTATCGCAAGATCCTTGTCTAGTATATTCATTTCTCGCTCTCTTACAGGCGACAAAATGAGACAAGGGGTAAAAAGGTACAAGAGGACGAATGCAATTTAGGTTGTTAAAAGTAACTTAAAATTAATATCATCCTTGTCTGTTGTGCCGACACAGAAGAAAAAATGTAAAAGAAGCCGTAGATAAAAGAAATAAGGCAAATTAGTCTCATTTTAGTTTTTTAAACGTAAAATAAGCATAAATAGGCATTAATCTTGAAATAGGCTCTTTTAGGCGCTACAAAATTGACAGGTTTTGGTTCAAATAACACTAAAAAGTGTATATAAAGCTTCTTTTAGTACAAGGTACCCAAGAAAAAAAATAGATTTTACCTAAAAATACCATAACGAAATATCAGCACTTAAAAAACTGTCGCAGGCACAAGTTTTTAATCACTGCGCACAATCACAGGGCCACCAGGCACACACATGGGCAGCACTCATTTTGGCACGCGGAGCCTGCTCTCCGAGAAATTGAATCGGAGCTCGCGATTACAGCCACGGTGTAAGAAATATATCATACACCGTGATTACAGCGCTCCTTCTGTTATCTCCGGTTGAACCGACGGAGGGAGAAAACGTAATCAGAGGAACCGGGGTCTGGTTGCCCTCGTCCACGTGGCAGGACCCTCTCCATTTACTGGCCCAATCAATGTGTTGTGATGGATTAATAAAAAGTATTTTTGTATTTTGAAAATACAAAATACTATCAGAAAGTATTTTCGATACAAATACAAAATACATGTTTAAATATGTATTTTCGATACAAAATACAAATTACAAAAGTATCGAAAATACGTATTTTAAATACAAGTATTTCGATACTGCCCAACTCTGAGTACAGATCCGTTTTAAAAAGCAAAGACGCACATACAACAAACAGAAGCTAATATTTAACTTATATGTAACCTAACCCTCATCAAAAATTTGAAGTTATGCTTTGAATAAATAGATTACGCAATTTAGCAGCTACAAAAGTATTTGTGAAATGTTAATTTTTTCTAATGTATCTAAATGTTGTATTGTCTGTAATGGGCATAGATACAGCAAGCATGATTTTTCGTGATTATTCATGATCGTTCGTTTTTAATAATGAAAATAAAATTATAATACTTCAATTTATTTTCATTATTGAAATTGTAAACAATTTTGAAGAGTTTACAGGAATTTACAAGTTTGTCATTTTAGTACGATTAACAATTTTGTCACAATAAATTAGTAAAATGGAAACTGACGAGGGTGTCCTGTCCTCTACCCACTCCACTCCTATTTTTTTACATAAAAATTCCAAATTAATTTAACATTTATTAAAAATATCTCAAATTTTCCGGCTTAATTTGACTGCAACTCGTCCTCCCGAATCGTGTTTGTAAATTAAAAAACTTTTCGCGGACAGTGGAGTATTGTTTCTACTACCGTATTATGAATCTTATTTCATCTAAAGGGTTTTTTAAACAGCAGTGTACATTTTCAAATGAACTTATAAATTACGACATCCCAGACTTTTGGTAACATTCATTATTAAAACGTGAGGCGCTACGCTTATTATTGTTACGACGAATCAAATAAACTATAACTTTAACACAAAGTTACAAAAGCGCGAAGCCGTAGCACGTGTTACATATGATTGAATTGGGCCTACTACATGACCACGTGTACGGACTGTCATTACCATAGCAATGAGGCCCGTGATCAGATTCCGTCACATCGAAGCTGGGAGTATTTGTCTCCATTCACATCAGAAACTTGTTACTTTTATGGCGATTCATTGGAAGTGCGTTACGAAGGAGTGGAGATCCCCATCACCTGTGCTGACCCCAACTTCTTACATGTCGTTTTTTTTTCTTTTCATAAGAACGCGTATGTGTATGTGCCTTACATGTGACTTCTAGAAGAATAGCAATCTGTAACGAAAGACTGATGTTTCTCTCAATTTGTCTTTCACTCTTACCACTTGTAGATACCTTCGTTGTTCAATGTACATTGGACATCAACATATATCGTGACGTCACAATTAAACATTTTGAAGCTCCATATCTGCCTCGTATTATTGTGGAAAGACTAGTCGCCATGATTTTTGCGGTACCTCTGGAATTAGCGCCAGATTTCTCGTGTTTGGCATCACTGTGAGTGCGGGGGGGGGGGCGCCGACGGCGGCGACGGCTGGCAGAGGACGCGGGGCCGGGGCGACGGAGGAAAGCTTGGGAATCGCCTCGTGTGTACACGAGGGCGCAGGCGCGGGAGAGGCGTGTGGAGGGGAGGGGGGGCAGGAGGTGAGAAAGCTGGCTCGACGTCGTGGGGCTTTCGCCGCGCCAGACGCGGACGAGGTGACGCGTCGGGGGCGTGGCTAGGGCTGCCACTGCTGAACGACTAAAAAAAGCGAGGCCAACCCTTCACGATAACTAGACATCGGATGTTTAGGCACTAAAAAATCGCCTTTTAGGCGCCTAAAAAGGCACTGAAAATGTCAAGAATAAGGAGAAAAAAGGCGGTCATAAATTACATTCACAATAAAATTTAAAATTATTTGAAAAGACTCAATACATATTTACAACTCTTCTACATTTTATTCTTAAAAGTTTCCATTGCAATATATTACCAGAAACTTTTCAAGGATCGCAATTTCAAATCTGCAACGATTGGGAGACAAAATCAATTTGAATACAGAGAAGGATTTTTGAACATCTACTGATGTGTCTGGCATATATTTTAGAAGTCCAAAATTAGCAACACTGAAACCTTCTGGGTATTTACATTTATTTCCACTCAAAATGTGCCCTCGGTGTATCGTCAATCGATCATTTTCTCCGAATATGGCTAGTATTTATGAAATAGGGAAATGGAGAAAAATATGTTGGTATACTTTCACGAATTCTCTCGTATTTCAAAATACAAATACGTGAATTGAAGGTTTCGTAATGAATGGTCAGGTTGGACCATGTCCGATTTTCTGATATCTTAGCATTGTATACAAAAATAATACATAAAAGGGAAAAACATGCAATAATTCTAAAGAAAAGGCATTTATGCTAAAATAAGCATTATTAAACTTCGTCATATGTCATCATTTGTCATGATTCGTGCACGTATATTATCAGCCTTTAAATAAGTTCACTAGAAAAAAAATAGGCATTTCCCTAAACATCCGATGTCTAATGATAACACTATCATCCTTCAATGAGCAGAGGGGCAAGGGCAAACTACTATTATGATATTTTGCCCAAGAAGGGTGAGAACATAAAGGCGTACGTACCCTGTCTTCTCCTCCGAAATGGACTTCACATCAAATTCTTATTTCTCTCCAGCTCTTGGTTTAAAAGTATAGAGGTATGCAGGCAAATCTTTAAAACCCTCCTCTGAGTGTATTTCGCACTCAGATACTCAGAAGAGCAAATAAGGGTAACCCTGTTCAATTCATGGAGGAGGACACTAGAGAAGTGGTCTGCTAACTGATTACTTAAAGGAAGGTCAGCTTGTATTGGAGTGACATTCATGTGTGGTCACATGAAATCGTTGGTGCGGTCATGTATGCAAATAGCAAGCATTTTATCGGGTATAAAATCTCTACCGACAACCCTACAGGGAAATCGTAATAAAATGACATAATGTAACGCGTAGGAAAAAACAGTCGGAAGTATTTCCAATGAATTCCGAAACTTGTAATCGACGATACGCAAACGATCTGAAATTATTCGAAAATACATCGTATGCACAATATGCGTACGATGAAAGCAAGATGCGTAATGAAAAGCAAGCAGTTGTACCGACCTCTCTACAGAATGGCATAATGACGTATAACTAGATTGTATTAAATTTATTTTTACAAGTTTACAAGTTTTCAAAGTTATGTAGGTCTACATAACTCGCATATATGTCATTTTCACAAGTGTATGTGAAACGAACGAACGAAACGAACTGAATCACTGCACATATTTGAACAAATAAAACTTCAATAGTTCACTTCATTGGGGGTCACGGCTTCAGCTTGGGTACATTAAGTGGCTACATTCTGTTTTATGTAGTCACACCATCAATGAAACAAGCAGTATCGCGTGCGACTTCAAATGAAATTTACAGTCCTTGTTCTTTTTCTGGCTGCAGTAGCTTTCCTACCAACCTGCTGACCCATATAATCTAGCAGGTCCCCAAATCTACAGGTTTCTGTTCGATGTGCAACTGTCTACAAACTACTTGTTATCTTTTGCACTGCATCCTTCTCATCTCTTTGATGACCATGGGACTTATAACTAGATAATTCTTGTACAGAGATAGTACCAACTTGCTAGACCTAAAAGAATGGATTTAACACTTTTAAAACAAAAGCCTAATAAAAGCGCTTGTTATCACTTACAACTTAATTGAAAATTACGATACAATTGAGATAAAAGAAGTATAATACCATATTATTATCATAATAGCTTTATTAATTTTTAATGCACAGAATATTAAATAATTCCTCTTGTAGAAGTAATTGTCTGAACTCCACTTTTGAATACTATATAATTTTGTAGCTAGAGTCTACGAAGGCAACCCTTCCAAACCGTACCGATATCGCTCTCTGCTGTTGGATTTTCTCAGCTGGAGAACGTGACCTCAAAGACCTCAAGTACGCTTGCTCGTTTTTGCCCTACGAAGTATTTAACACGAACAGATGGTTAGATTATAGAGCAGCCGGTACAGTCAACCCAACTTGCGGACTCGGCCGAGGGTCTGAAAGTCAATAACTAGAGCTCTGAGATATTGAACTGTAGTCGTCTGATGACCGACTTCTTTGGAGAGTGGGATAGGTCTGAAACATGCAAGGTCGCCTTCAACCCGCGTGTTCGCTTTCTTTTATTCGGGTTCGCATCTTTCATGCATGCATTCCTATTTTACTTTCAAAGGTAGATGCAGGATTTACAGAGGCGCCTAAAAATTGGAAATAGTTTTAAGAACTTTAACGCCTCTTAAAAAGAAAGATATAGTATAATACATTGTGGTGGAAATGTGGAAGGAAGAAGAGCGAAGAAACGCATTACTATGCAGTGACGTAGCTAGGGGAGGGGCAGGGGGGCGGCGCGCCCCGGGTGACACCATTCTAGGGGTGACACCCATTACATTATTTTAAAGTAGTAATTATATAATTTAAATCATTTGCTTAAAAAAATATATATTAATAGTTAGTTTTCTTAGTTTGAACATTTTATTGTTGGAATTATGTAATTTCTATGGTTTAGTTAAAAATTATTTATATTATTTTAATATGTAAACATTTAAATCATAAGCACATATTATGATGTAATTGTTATTATATTGCGATTATTCTTAATTACATAGATTTTTTAATATAATATAAATAACTATCCTGTGTAAATATGTTTGTATTTTTAATAAAATAATGTATAATCAATTCAGCAATAGATATTTTTATACTTAATTTATGAAGACGGGGTGACACTAGTAGCTTCGCCCCAGGTGACACCAACTGAAGCTACGCCACTGTTACTATGTGAAAAATTCACTTAGATGCTGTCGATTTACATAGTTTTCAATAACGAATTGGATATATTACTCTCAATTGCAAGACATTTTGTTTATTAATTTACCCGACTTGAAAAACAATAAAGCTATATGTGACGTTATGGGAGAAACTACTTTTAGTGTCGAGAAGACAAGTAGGGAACCATCTGAGATTTTTCTCAACATAACAAGAAAAGGACTCAAAACTTAATCGAGACGGAGATTGCAGATAGATGGTACTACGAATTTCACATTCAGACAAGAATTCAAAATTTAAGATCACTCGTAGGTTCACAAGGAAGAACATTAATACGTTATAAAAAAATCCTTATTTGTTCGTTTAACATAGGATAAAAATCAGTTATCACATGTGGCTAGTTGTAAAGATGCAACACCAATACGTCAAGGAAAGAAGAAGAGTTCAACTCACTGGACGGTTCATTGGTGGGACTTGAGTCAGAAGAAAGAGCTTTCATCATAGAGATAAAACGGCATACGATAAAACTATACTGACAAATTAAGACTCACGTATCGTAACATGATTCATTCAGCGTTCAAGTCTTGCGAGTCCATTACTGATTCACGTAAAGGTTCTTCTCAGTGAAGATCACAGGTGGTATCTTACAATGAATGCAATGAACATTTTTTCTTCAGGAAAGGGAAATTAAATACTCATCATCATCATCATCATCATCATCATCATCATCATCAACTTCAGGGTACATTGTTCCGGTCCCAAGTAATTATTGCTGGATTCAAAATTGATTTCTCCAGCGTTTCCATGGGCGTCCTACATTCCTTCCTTGAGGCCTGGACTAGTTGAAATGCTTTGAAATGCAGCAATCCTTCATTCTGTCAAGATGTTCCAACCAATGTACTCTGTATCTTTTGATTTAACAAGGATAGTAGTGATTTTTAGTGCCTGACGTATAGCGTCATATCTTTTTCGATCTTGGAGGGTGTATCCTGATAAAATAGATGTGAATCATAATTAAATGCTGATACGATAATTTTACTTGCTCCCGAGGAATTAATATATTTTCATAATTGCCGCCTGCTAAGAAACTGAAAAGGAAATGGGTGTGGATGAAGAGGAAGAAATATGTTACAGTAGATGAAAAGATGTTGACAAAAGGATTGGAAGATATCCTAATGGGCGAGCTGTGATCACGTAGTACGTGCGATTTCTAGTGGACCTTCAATACACGCACAGTTGGTTTCCGAGAACGCAGTGTGTCTAAAGTACTTTAACAAATATCAGAGGGTCTAAATTCGATTCTTTCGTGAGTCAAGGCAACAATAGCAAATAGCCCAAAATTTCGCTTGGTGGTACCTTCAGGTCTTCGTAAAATTGCATTGCGGACCCCTAGAAGATAACGATTGGAACCTATTATGGAAAATCACGGAATGTTTTAAATTTAAAATAATAATTTAGTATTAAAGAAATTGACATTATAATCAACTATTAATATGCGAGTCCGATTTCATCCCTTCATTTTTGACGAGATACCCCTAGTAATACATACATAAGTAGCCTTGTTTTTTTTCACATTTCGTGATATTTTCCGTTTGTGGAACACTAACGAATACATTGTCGATCGATATCTTCTCTCTATCTTCTTCATAATGTTTCGGAAGAGTTTAATTGCGCATAAAACGTCGTTTCAGAACGCGCACGTAAAATACAGCTTTAAAAAATTTAGAAATTGCATCTCTTCTTGTTGCGTGTTCGTTTTCTGAACACATACACAAAAAATCGTTTAAGTGTTTGGAAACGAACAGCAATTTCTTCCTAGCGCAAACTTTTTGTTAACAATTGAAGCTCCGTAATCGTAAACGTAGGCGACAGAGGAAAACGAGTGAAGACGAGAAAACCTAATTAAGTGAACGCGTGTGGCTTGATGCGTCTGCAGCGGTCTCCTTTCGCTGCCGCCACCGCAACCGGGCGCTTCTCAGAAGTGCAGTGGCGAAATGCAGTGAAAGGCCCGGAGGTGAGGGTTCTCTGCGGCGCGCGGTTCGGCCCCCCGAACCTGTTCTGCACCCGTCCTCCTCCTCACCCACCGCCACGCCGCGCAGGACGTGAATTATACTGCGATATCTCTAACTCTGCCCCTCAAGCCCCTGTGGCCACGATGGAATATCACACGGCATTTCGTGTCTTTCTCCGTCATGTGGGTGGAAGTCGCATGATCGCAAGCACTGACTGATACGGTCGCGATCGTGCGATATCTGACGGCACGACTGAGAACGTCGCGAAATACCATGATACATTCCATCGTGAAGACGGGCCTTGAGGAGCAAAGTTAGAAAAATCGCAGTATAGGAAAGCCTTTCAGGAAGAGCGTTTCTGCCAGCAGTGTTATTGAATACCAATTCAGGAATTTGGATGTAAATTATCTAAATTTCATGTTCGAAATTGCAATGTGATATCAGTTTGCTCGAAACGAGTGGCACATTCCATAAGAAACGAACGAACTTGTCCACTCTGAAATGTTTCTGGAATTCAGAGCGAGAGAGCGAATCCCTATCCTTCACGGAAGCCAAAAATCTCGTTTTCGCTCAGAATGTCAGATAGCACTAGCGGAAATGGAAAGTATTATACCGTGATTGTCTTATATCTACCCAATTATGTACAGTTGATCAAGGAACATTCATTAAATAACTGAATATGAAATATTATCCTTTCGGAAATGAACCATACAAGAAAAGGGTTAATTTGAGTTCTTATCAACTTTCTCCAGAACGAATTATTCACGAATTTTTCATGTATATGAATCAAATAATAATAACAATAATAGAATGTGTGTGCCCAAAGCACGTGTTTGTCGAACCTTTAAGATTTGTTGCCTGAGTCTAGAAAAGCGCGAAACATCATCCCATGGCATTTCAGACATGCTGAATGGGTGTCAGAAGAGGAATATGGGCAGATGAGTATGCGATCTGTAGGTTTCTTAAGGCTTCTCTGAAAAGTTTTACAGTACGTTCTCGTTCATCGCGCTGGACCATGCCATTTAGTGTAACGACCATTCAAGGTATGTCAAGAGATTTAACCACCTTACACATACTGGTGAGCAATTATTGTTCCGTAACAACAACAAAATCAATGTCATAAACAATTCCCCGCACCGTAATCCAATAGGCTGGAGGCGTATGCCTCACAAGAATCAGATATGGGTTTACCCCCTCACCATTTCTACGGATGATGTCGATCTGACGCCACAAGCAGAAACGAACAGAAGCTATTTTAACGTAGTTCTCGCTAGTGTTTCTACAAATCTTCAAACGTTCAAAATCCTTTTTTTTCAGTACAATTTTGAAGAAAATCACTAGCTTTTTACGAAATAGCTGAACAAAGTTCGAAATACACTGATGGTGAGTGATTTTGTGGGCGATATGGCGCTATTATTCCGTTGCCTCCACAAAAAACTCGTTCGTTAAATTAACACGTCACAAAAAGTATTGAGTCTTGCATAATCTTGAGCGGTCAAGCTCGCTTATTGAAGAGCGGTCACACAAATTAGAATTTAATTATTATTATGCCTAAAGATACTAGAAGTAAATTAATAGACTCACTGATCGCTGAAGTAAAGCACGACGACACGCAATGATCTCGTGAATGAAACCACTCATCTTTCAACTGCATATTATCACTGTATATCGAACTCAAGACTGTGCGAGGATGATTCAACATTTCTCGATATGATTAGATACGTGTTATCCAAATTCTGAAAACAAACGATATTTCGAAATTCGGAATTTGAACATTTCAGTTCTTTAACCAGTAATGTATGCATTCTTACAGTAACGAGATTTTTACACCTAAACGATTTGTGCACAGTCTAAATCACGATAAAATGCGTGAGTGAGATTTTGCATTTCTGGTGTACCTGATAGGGAAGCAAAGTTGCATCCCTGATTGACGCAAGCGAATTCTGAGCAATGTGTCTGTTGTTGTTACAGTTTTGGGAGATCATTTCGGACGAGCACGGCATCGACCCGGCGGGGCTGTACCACGGGGACAATGACCTGCAGCTGGAGCGCATCGAGGTCTACTACAACGAGGCGGCACGTGAGTCCTGCAACCTGTTTGAGGCGGCAATGGCAGAAACGCAGGGCAGGCAAATGAGGCACGGGCAGAGGGGGGGGAAGGGACGGGAGGAGTGGACAGAGGTGAGGGGAGAGGATGGGAAGGAGGTGTGGACAGAGGGGAAGGCAGAGGGCAGGGGAGGGGAAGGGACAGGAGGGGAGGACAGAGGGGAGGGGACGTGACAGGAGGGGAGGACAGAGGGGAGGGGGCGTAACAGGAGGGGAGGACAGAGGGGAGGGGAGGGTACAGGAGGATAGGACAGGGGAGGGGAAGGGGCAAGAGGAGAGGACAGAGGGGAAGGGAAGGGAAGGGACAGGAGGAGAGGACAGAAGGGAGGGGAAGGGACAGGAGGAGAGAACAGAGGGGAAGGGAAGGGACAGGAGATGACAGCGCGGAGGGGAAGGAACAGGAGGAGAGGACAGAGGGGAGGGGACAGGAGGGGAGGACAGAGGGGAGGGGAGGGTACAGGAGGAGAGGACAGAAGGGAGGGGAAGGGGCAAGAGGAGAGGACAGTGGGGAGGGGAAGGGACAGGAGGAGAGGACAGAGGGGAAGGGACAGGAGGAGTGGACAGAGGGGAGGGGAGCGGAAAGAGTGGCGGGGCCAACAGGGAGAGTAGGGCTTAATGGGAGTGGTATAGGAGCACCGGGGAAGGCGAGGTGCAGTCTGTATGAAGAGGCAGGTAGGGTGGGATCAGCGGGGTTGAGGGCGGCCCAATGTTGAGGGGAGATGGGACGGGGTCGGCGGGCTGCGTTTCGCCAAAAAGAAGACGTAATTAAATTGAAGGGGTCGGGGAAAATAATGCTAACCCACATGTTTAATATTTGTCAGCGAGAGGAAAAACTAAGTTTCAATACAATGAGACATGTCTTATTTTCTATGTACCCTTCTGACTGTTTTCTACACACATGCTGTCGTTCTACGTTTGTTCAGCATTTGAATCATATTTATTTATAAATTTAAAAAAGGAGATATTCTAAAACCTTTGGTTTGGATTTATGAAATAAGGGCTGGGGCTATCTTCTCCCGACCTCTTCAATTGCGGGCAGTGAGCGATTGCGGGCATAGGGGCGGCGAGGGTGACTTGCGAGGTCTCTTGCGAGGTCGTCAAGGTATCCTGCGGACTGGTGGTAAATGTGACACGGGAAAGGCGGGGGAAAGGTTAGGAGCGGAGATGGAAAATGAGAATGGCGGAGCGAAAAAGCGGCAGCTTGAAGTGCTGGAACGGCAGGAACGATGTGTATACAAGGACGATGGGAAGAGGGCTGGGAATGAGGGAACTGAGTGTGTGGAGCGACGGGGCTGTGAGCGGTGGCGGGGGAGGAGTGGGGGCGACGGGAATGCGGGCGGCGGAGAGGGGGGCCGGGAGGGAGAGGGGCCACTACGAAACGGCACGGGCGGAGGCGGAGAGGGTGGGTTACGTAGATCGGGCAACGGGTAAGGATAGGGTCTGTATGTACAGTGCGATTTTTCTAACTGCCCCTCAAGCCCCTATGGAATATCACATGGCATTTCGCGTCTTTCTCGGTCATGCCGCTACATGTCGCATGATCGCAAACGCTGCTTGATACGGTCGCGATCATGCGATATCTACCGGCACGACTGAGAAAGACGTGACTTACCGCGACATATTTTATCGTGAAGACGGGCCTTGAGGGGCAAAGTTAGGAAAATCGCAGTATAAATCAGGGACCAAACAATCTCTTCATCTTATCTCGTGAAACTTACTTTCAAATTCCACACGTAAATTGGGGACATACCTTTCTCTTGATATATGTAAATTGGGGACCAAACCAACCTAGATAAAGAAATGGAGTGATTGAGCAAATAGAAGAGTGTCCAAATTTCATGTTCAGTGTCGTAGAACAATAGCTGAGAAAAAGGAAGAATACAAAAATGGCAAGATAAGCAGAATTTCCCCTTGTAAAATACGCTGCATATCTATGGATGCCATAAAAAAGATTGTGAATCTCCTGTGTAATTGACAAAGGCGCAATACAGACAGCGTTGGAAAAAAAGATGGTTGCATTTTGTCGATTACCATCTAGGTAATCGACAAAATGCCGCCAGCTTTTGTTGATTACTTACACGGTAATCAACAAAATGACGCAATTCATTCAATCAACGAATGATTCAATTCAATCTGAAGAGAAAACCAACTTAACTAAACCATAATTCGAAAGATATAAGCCAGTCCTAAGTCTGGAAAATTGGAAAGGGAGTTATGTTTTAAAAATAATGGCTACGAAAATGATCTTCGAAAATAAAGTGTCACTGTCCTCTTTTTCCTGGAAGGGGATGAGGTAGTCTTACCCCAATTTACATAGGCCCTTCTCTGATCCGACTCCCAGCGGGTTAAACTCTTATCTTCCTTCTGGGCCCCAAGTTACCTACAACAGGATGGGGAGACGCAAGAGTAGGAGGACGGAGATCAAAGGAGATGAAAGAGGTGACAGATGTCGCTGGGATAGGGTGTGTAGGGATGGGGATGGCCGAGGCGGCTGGGTTGAGGGGGCTGACAGGTCGGTAGGGGGCTGTAGAATCGGGAATCCCATTTATCAATAGATAATGCAAATGCATCGGCGGGTACAGAAATTACACGAAGATAGTGTCACGCACACTATGGATGATGTATAAGCAATTCAGGGGAGGACAGTAGCGGCGAAAAGTTAGGGGAACAAGCATGCCTTTCATCGACCGTCCAAGTCAATGGCCAAGCGAATTGAGGGCTATTTGAAGCTAACAGTACGCTTGCAAGTGTACCGTCTCTTTCCATCTAATACTTCGATATAAATTAACCACGGATTGGGAAAGCTAAATTGAGGTGGGTATAAATTATAAGACAGGTTAAAATTCGATTACTTACTTTCAGAATGCAATGAGATAAAATATTAGTACAATGAGATAAAACACTCTCTGAATGAAAATCTAGAGCTTTATGTCACGTAGCACTAATAATGAACCGTAAATTAAGATACGTCGAAGTGTGTAACTAGCGCAAAGGAAATGACCAGACAGCAACACTAACTTGTAAGCGGTCCGCCAATCCAAAACCGGGTCTTGGCCTCCTCATGAAATCCTCCTCTTACCAAGTGTGCAATCCCGTTTCCAGTTTGTTGGTATCTTTTTTTAAAATCATCACTAACTACCTTTCTTCGTCCCAGCTTACAAATGGCACTATTTTAGATTTTTCGTGAAATAGGTTCTGCTCCCATCCGTTGAAGTTGACCTGCCCCCTGGTCTTTTTACTTGTTTAATCTCGGTGGAAACATTATGATCATTATGTAGTAATAAAGTTTTATCCATACCAAGCAATCCAAAAACTGGATCTCGGAATGAACACGAGCAACTACAAAGATCCCGTCCAAATTGCTCTCCACAATGGACGCGGCTGTCAGCCTCAATTAATGTAAATCAGATCGCCGCCCCCTTTCTCCCTGCGGCCCATTTTCAACTGACCACACCCTGAACCTCCTGTAACTCCAAGGTAATCAGCAACTGACAAACAAAATAAATAATATTGCAAGTTCCAAATTACAGCCTGTAAGGCGAGGAATATGTTTGCGACGTGACAAACCGTACATCGAATGGAGATTTACGCCGTGTCCATAGGCGTGCGCAGAGGAGGGCGGGCAGGGGGAGGGCAATGACCCTCTAAAAGGGCACGGCCCCCCTTTTGAAAGGGACCCCATAACCGCATATAATAATTATTTGTATTTTAGTAAATATGTTAAATCTCAGATAAAACGACGAGTATAACGTAGAAATGCATTATAAAATTTACAATAAAAACAAATGGGTGGACACGTTGTTCTATTCGGATATTGTTACAATATTTACTAGTATTATTACTCATTCACTTTACATTTGCAGACGGCAGAATTAGGAACTAATGTTGTTTTGAAAGTGAAGACCCGAACACACAATCGACAATACACGAATGGTCCCGGTGTCAATCAGCATCTGACCAATCAGCTGTCTCCGAAGGCAGCACAAGCGCTACGGACACAGCTGACGAATTATGACTCTCTGACAGTGAGATGGAGTTGCGCCCTTTAATGATTAATGTAATATACAATAAAATAGATCATACCACATGCTATTCACAACATTCACGTACAATATTTTTATTTCTTCTTTGCACTTATCTACTGCTTAATGGTTGTGTTCTTGCCCCGCCGGGGTTCTGTGTGCTGCTCATCGCCATCTACATCATATTAAACGGTCAGTATCTATTGCGGACGCGCGTTTCTCATTCAGTCGGCGGTGACCTCGTGTAAACAGATCGCAGCGCTCCGTCTGCAAATGTAAAGTGAACGAGTAATACTTACTGTTTAGAAGTATTAAATTTGAAAAATTTCGTTGTTTTTTTCTTAGCTCCAAGGGTCAACGATTATTGTACAAACGCGTGTATGTCGTTCGTGGAAAGGACGTATGTAAATCTGATCTAAGGAGATAAATAAAAGCCTTGCGTAGCGTCGTGGCGCGCTCAAACGGTGTCTACCTGCGCGAGGGCAGGAAGTTTAACAAGAGGTACAGAAGATAACGCATTGGGAATTTCTGCCTAGCGCGGATACGGCGCGGAGGCAATGGGGGCGATGGAAGGCCTTTATAACGGCGCGAGACACAGCCTCCTTCTTCTTGTTCTCAGCAGCGTCGACAGGCAGTTGTGCCTAACTTTGTGCGAGTGGCGCACGTGGATAAGGGCCCGGCAATTCATTGTCGTGACGAGCGAGACGTGAATTAGGTCTCAGATGTAGAGCGGTGTGGTAGCCGTTCGATTAAAATCTCTCCTAGTAGTGGGATCTATTTAGTCAGTTAATTGTAAGCAGTGAAATTTGTTATTTGTGACTACGGTCTAGTTTATGAATAAACTCACTGTTATTACAACCCACTCTCGTCTGTGTTTTGATTACGCCACACTTGTGTCGCGTGTCCGTCCGCAGGTGGCAAGTACGTGCCGCGCGCCGTGCTGGTGGACCTGGAGCCAGGCACCATGGACTCGGTGCGGTCGGGCCCCTTCGGCCAGCTCTTCCGGCCGGACAACTTCGTGTTCGGGCAGTCGGGCGCGGGCAACAACTGGGCCAAGGGCCACTACACGGAGGGCGCCGAGCTGGTGGACTCGGTGCTGGACGTGCTGCGGCGGGAGGCCGAGGGCTGCGACTGCCTGCAGGGCTTCCAGCTGGCGCACGTCGCTGGGCGGCGGCACGGGCTCCGGCATGGGCACGCTGCTCATCTCCAAGATCCGCGAGGAGTATCCCGACCGCATCATGAACACCTTCAGCGTCGTGCCCTCGCCTAAGGTACGCTTTTCAGGGCACAACCTGTGCAATAATGATTGAGTGTGTGATTGATTGTTCGCGATTCCGGGAGCGTCAACCAATTAGGTCATTAGTCCCGTAAGTGTAGGGCGTGTTTTCCTCGGGAGGTGGTGGTGATATTTTCCCGCAGGATGGCGAGATCCGGCGCCGACCTACCGTCGTCTAGCGGGGTTTTCCCTAACCTTATATCTCCCACCAGCGGGGCACCGCCCCAGAAACACAAATTGTGAAACCCTCAGACCACTCACAAGGGTTGTTGCAGGTTCATTTAAAAGCTTAGAAGAGCAGTTCTTTTTTGTTTCTACTAAGTTTTTCACTTAATTAAACGCTCAATAACAGAATTTATTCTTTAATTGTATGTTATGTTTTGCTTCGTGTTTTCTCCAGAATGTCCGCCTCGGCGAGGGTTTACTTAGTGCAACATAATGAGCAGAGGCATATCTAAGTATTCACGCGCCCATGACAAGCATATAATTTGCACTCCTGTGAGGTTACTTCAAATTAGGGTTGTTATTATTTGTTTTAAAGGTATACTCTAAATATCGCCCCTTGAGTAGCGCCTATGGCAAGTGCCATGACTATCATACCGTAGATACGCCTCTATTTCCGACATGACCAACGAATTTTGAGTTTGGATTTATGGTTGCGCGATATCGTAAATCCGCCGTTTCCATTTCACTCCCGGCTCCTGTGACACGTGAGGTGCTTTCTCTGACGCAGGTGTCTGACACTGTGGTGGAGCCGTACAACGCGACGCTGTCGGTGCATCAGCTGGTGGAGAACACGGACGAGACGTTCTGCATCGACAACGAGGCGCTCTACGACATCTGCTTCCGCACCCTCAAGCTCACCTCGCCCACCTACGGAGACCTCAACCACCTCGTTTCGGTACGTCTTGCACATGACGCTTTTGCTCATGACGTCTTGCACATGGACGCTTTTTGCTCCTGACGTCTTGCACACGATTTCAATGGTGTTTCTTTCACTTGACGCTTTTTTTCTCATGACGTCTTGCACATGACGCTTTTTGCTCATGACGTCTTGCACACGACGCTTTTTGCTCATGACGTCTTGCACATGGACGATTTTTGTCCAGGACGATTTCAATGGTGTTTCTTGAATGTTTCTTGAGGAAAGAAGTCAGTACCATACACTAAGTAAATTCGTACAACAAATTAAGGTACAGGCGGCGACTTGCGATAGAGTGAGAGAGAACTCTTGGTTCGGAATGCTCTTTCACCCGGACTTCCGCCAGCATTCATAAGATTACGTGAGACTTATCCCTTAACTCACCACATCGCAGCACAACGACGCGTTGTTCCAGATGAAAAAGACATCACTAGATGGCTGTTCAATCAAGGGAGAAATGCCTTCATTGAACTTCTAAGGCCCCATTAGCAACCGTTTCCCCTTCTGGTCACAGGATCTCTGTGAGATGTAGGCGATTAACATGGGACAGTTTGGATTTTCCGCTCAGAACCGATTTCGATAGTTTTCGCGTCGGTTACAAGCGCAGGGTAGTTTTAACTCGGTCACAGTAAATTCCTCATAGCTATACACGAAAAATTATACATTTTCCGTAAGCATCCAAGCAAGCGTTATAATTGGTAATGACATTTAGAATAGATATGAGAGGACGTTTCTCCCTTCCCTGAAAAACTGCCATTGGATGATTCATTTCACTCGCATAAACTCTTTACAAACGGTGGTTACTAAACTTCGGGGGTCTTTTTTAGTGCACAACAGCTAGAGAGGCACATTATACAATGTTATTAAACGCAGTAACTCTAGAAGTTTCCTGATCGTAAGTTACCTTTAGCGAAAATCGTAATCATAGTTTGCGGGTTACCAATCTCTTATGGTTGGAGTTCGCGACATTGAGCGCGGAGACGCAGGCCCGAAATCCAATTGTTGGTCGCGCAAGTGGTAACGTTTACATACAATTAGCAGCATGGATAGCTGGTAACGGGATTTCATAACCTTTGATTTGCTCGGCGCCGGCCGTAGGCATGGAAACGTACAGACGTCGACCAGCTGTCAATCTATCTTCCGAAGATGAGAGGGTAGCGATATTTTCGATTTACTACAGGTGTTTTTTACTTTTCATCTAATAGTTGCCAAACTCTTTTGCTTCACGTATGTATTTACACCACAGGAATTAATCCTGAAGATCATGTGCAAGCAATGTAATACAATATGTATAAAAACAGTCGTTGAAGGAAGTCACACATTTCACCAATCTATAGAAGTATATAGGTTATTATTAAATATGAAACCTCTACTGTAATGAAGCGACTGTTTTGACATTTCTATATGTTTGCCATGAGCCCGGACGACAGATTACGCTGTTTTTGTTTAACTAGCCACATAAGCAGACAAATGCTAAATAAAATACGGTTTATATACAAACCAATACGATGTAAAATAATGCGAATTTAGCGTCAACAACCCACTAACATTAGGATTCGGTACAGAGTCCAGTAATATAAGATAAACGTACATGAAACTTAAATGGTCACGTATACTGCGATTTCTCTAACTTTGCCCCTCAAATCCCATCTTCCCGATGGAATATGTCACGGCATTTCGCCTCTTTCTCGGTCTTGCCGGTAGAAGTCGCATGATCGCAAGCACTGCTCGATACGGTCGCGATCATGCGAAATCTAGCGGAACGACTGAGAAAGATGCTCAATACCGTGACATATTCCATCGCGAAGATGGGATTTGAGTGGCCCTTGAGGGACAAAGTTACAAAAATTGCAGTGTAGTTGTTTTTTTAGTGATTTTACATTCCCTAGTTTCCCTCTGTTCGTACATTCTGTTGTTTGTTCCGGCGTGCAGGTGACGATGTCGGGCGTGACGACGTGCCTGCGCTTCCCGGGCCAGCTGAACGCCGACCTGCGCAAGCTGGGCCGTCAACATGGTGCCCTTCCCCCGCCTGCACTTCTTCATGCCCGGCTTCGCGCCGCTCACGGCGCGCGGCAGCCAGCAATACCGCGCCCTCACCGTCCCGGAGCTCACGCAACAGGTAGGTACTACCGTACAGTGGCCTAGCGTGATTCGCACGTTTGGGGATGCTCAACAATAACACAAAATGTCACTATCAACTACTTAATCTAACAGGCGAACGCAACACAACGCAGATACACTGGAACTACTTCCACGATCTCGATTGCTTATGACGGTGTAGGCGCTTCCCACAAATCCTCACAGCAGTCAGGGCTGTCGATGTCTTGAAAGCAAATTATACAATGGCTCAGCTTTAATTCTTCGGGTTTCTCTGGGCCAGGGGTGAAGAGGGGAACCTCATCTGCGCATGCGTCATTGCTCGTCGCAATCTCGCGACAGACGCTAGAAGCATTTTAGCTTCCAAGCAATCACAGGCCAGCTTCAACAACCCGCCGAATTCATCATAGGAAATCAAATTAAAATTAATACAAAACGTGTTTCGCTCAACAGACCACTTGTAAGATTATCAATACAGTTTTTAGGGTTCTTTATTAATATTATATACGGCGATGCTCAGCATCTCAGCGTCCCCTGACCCTACGCTACTGCTACAGTAAAACCTCGATAGCTTCTAAATCGCATAACACGAATTTCGCTGAAACGAAAAAAAAATTGGGTCCCGGCAAAGAAATGTAGTTCTTCCATTGGGTGAATTTGGTGTTTGTAACATTTAAGTAGAAATTCTGTTTTATTAATTTCCTTAAATAATGCAAGATTTTGTTAATAGGGAATTAAAAGTCTTTTTGTCTTTCGCTTAGACGGGTCATCCCGCCAGGTAGCGCCGTGTTGTGGAGAATGCAGGTGGGGGGCCGTTCTTCCCTAAAACCAACCCATTTTTACAAAATTGTAATCAATTTATTTTTAATTTTATTTGATTTACCCAAAAATTACCATATGGAGATCGCATTTCATTCACAGCAGTATTCTCATTTTTAAATATAGAATACTCGGCAATGCTAATTCTAAAGGACGGAAATAATTGGCGTTCATGTTATCTGATTACATACATCGGTGTTACTACATTTCTTAAAATAAGTCGTAGGATTTCGCGGCCGGAGTCATGTGAATGATCTTGGCTGACCGGGAGACGCAGCGTCGAAGGCTGTGTTGCCGACGTTTCGACCATCTTATCGTGGTCTTCCTCTGGGCTGGTCTGCGGAAGATCAACCCTGAGGAAGACCGCGATAACATGATCGAAACGTCGGCAACACAGCCTTCGACGCGGCATCACCCGGACAGCCACGATCTTCCGCAGGCCAGCCCTGAGGAAGACCACGATAAGATGGTCGAAACGCCGGCAACACACTCACAACGGCTGACAATACAATACATGAGCGAAGAAATCGAATAGGCTACTCAGGAATTTTGTGGTGAACATTTGTTGCATCTCGTAAAAATACAACAATGTAATTTTTTGACATGTCTCTCACGTCGTTCATATTTACATTAGCGGCGATTTGCTCACTTTATTACATTTATGAGTACACGTGCTTTAAATAATGTCCTGTAAAGTTTCTCGAAAACTCAACCGTTTTCTGTGAAAACTAGCTCAAAATTTCGCGTTTTCAGAAACGCTCCAACGCCATTTTCTCATAAATTTCTCCAATTTTTTCGAACGGATAGTGCTAATTGGACTCTTCAATATGACGAAAAGTTCATTTTGGGGTATTTTGTTTTTTCAAAATTTACACAAATGTAATTTTTTGAAAGATCTCTCACACCGTTAATATGCACATTTCCAGCAATTTGTAAACACTGTTGTGTTTGTGAGTTAAAGTGCTTCAAATGACTTCTAATGAAGTTTTCGAAAACTCAAAAAGATTCTGTGAAAAAGAGCTTCAAATTTCAAATTTACAGTAGCGCTTAAACGTCATTTTCTTAATAAATTCTCCATATTTTTCAAAGAAAATAGCCATTAGGACGAGGTTTTACTGTTCTTTAATATTTTTAAAATAATATTTCCGTTCTACTACAGAATGGCCAGCGAACTTGGAATCCTTGGAAACCGGGAATTTGAAAAAGCCATAAGAATCGGGAATTTGATATGAAAACAGGGATTTTTCGTTATTTTCAGATTTATCTCCAACTTTTAACACATTCACTTACGCTATCTTATTTAGTGAATTGCATGATTCAACTCGATACTTGATAATGGTGATTGGTAAAATCGAAATACCCATGAAAAATTCCACATGTACGCTTGAGGATTGCGAAGCCATTGACTCGCGCGTCATTCGACTTCAATCACTGTCGCGTGTGTAGGTGTAACGTATATAGCATAGGTAGCACCATAGAGCACATATTTATGGTTGTTTATGTACTAGTCGCGCGACTTTTCTTGACCTCTGAGCTCCCTAGTGCTCAACCCAGCGCGACTCGGGACGGTCCTGGTCAAAACCTTGGTTTCACACGGAACGGCACGGCAAGATTATCAGGGCTGCCTACCGCTGCTTTCGAATTCAAGCGATGATTCAAATTATTCAGAAGATGAAAATTAAGTACGTTCACTAATATCGTATCTCGTGAATAAGCAATATTATCAATATCTAATTATTTTCACTTGTGGTTAATTACTTCATTATTTGTTCTATTTTATCGTTTATAATACCCTGTTGTATTGAGAGCGAAAGAGGCGCGAATAGTATTAATAATGTTACAGTTGGCAACACCCGTCTGATGTGACGTAGCCAGTAGCCTCCTCTCCCCGCACCCCGCGCAAGGAGACGTCAAGAAAAGTCGCGCGAGTAGTACAGTACGCGTACGGACGAGGAACAAACGTTTCGTCGGGAACTGAGTTTCGATTAGCGTTGCTCCTCTGATGACATGTGGCGGTACCACTTTGCTAGTTTGGCGATTGAAACCACTACCTTATCACGTCCGTGATACTCTGGAAAGTTTTCCTTACTTGGTAGAAGAGCGTAGTTGAAACTACTTAGCTTATAGCCTACCCGGATTTGGAGAGGCAGTGTCCGAATTGACAGGGAGCACGAAGAAAATGAACATGCGGAGATTTTGACGGCGATGCGTCCCAAGAAATACAAGTGCACCCTCTTCTCAGACCTTCTCTCTGCGGTTCCGCATTGGCTGGTGAATGCAGATGACGTTAGGTCTACTATGTTTAAATAAGGTTGGCAGGCTGATTTTAAGGACAGGGTTCGGCTCACTAAAACAACGGCGCACGGTTCACTCGCGCGGACCACGAGAACGGATCACTCAGGGAGTGGGAAGATGCCTTTGTGCTTGCATTGTGCGGTGTGGTGCGAATGTGTAATGGAGAATTACAATGGTTAAATGCATAAATGCGTTGCATGCATAATGTTAAATGCATAAAATGCGTTGGTAATTATGCGTTGGACAGACTCAAGGATGTTTTATGTTAACGCGGGCCGAAGGCCCGAGCCTCGTCCTCAACTTGGACATGGGTAGCGAAGCGTCACGATTGCACACGAAAGTGCGTTGGGCACGTGGCCGGGCACACTGTGGCGGCGCCGAGAGTGACTCGTTCGGAACCGAATTGTGCGCGTCAATAGGAGCCGAACCGTCCTTGAAATTTACCGGTTGGCATTGTTGGCGCATTGAAGAATATATAACAAAGTCGTGTTAATTACATTTATAACTCAAAAACGACTGGACCAATTTTAATTATCTCGGTTTTGTTGAATATTCATCTCCGCCCCGAATAGCAGAATAACTAATAAAATATCGAAAAAATGGCGCTGAAGAATAAAAAAACTAAATATTCATTCAAATGACATCCGCTGTACTCTGTAGGATTTTCGAATCTATATCGTTAAATAACTCCTAAACGAAGCGTTCTAGGGCATTAAAAACTAAAATTTTGTGGCAGAAAGGTTTTTCACCCCGTAATCTACAGGATGAGATCATCTTGAACATTCTATTACATTTTTGCTGATCGGGCGCTTCTCAATATTACTCCACCTGTTCATAGACGTGCAGATTCTAAGTAAATAAAACCAAACCGGGTTAATTAAACCATTCATATAACTCAAGAACGACTGGACCATTTTTAATTATCTCTGATTTGTTGGACTCATCTCCGCGCCTGAAAATTATCATTGTCCTCTAATAACATCCATATTTCAGATGTTCGATGCGAAAAACATGATGGCGGCATGCGATCCTCGCCACGGAAGATACCTCACAGTGGCCGCCATCTTCCGAGGCATGATGTCCATGAAGGAAGTGGATGAACAAATGCTCAACGTACAAACAAAAACTCCAGGTGAGTAGCTGCCCAAACTAGTAAAATGAGATAGGATTGTTCGTACTTACTAACAAGACAAATGTGCATTTTCTCACATTTATGGGCGATGACAGACATTTATCCAGTGGCGTATACTGCTTTCAAGCCCTGGGCTACCTCTGACTTTAGAAATAATCTTTAACTATATAACCATAAATAATCTTCGATTATGAAGTTTTCTAGTTTGTACTATTTTTATAATACAATATTATATATAATGTAAATGTACACCCACCACCAAACGTTTATGTCTTGCACAAAAGCGCACATCTAATTTACTCTGTCCGTCTACTAACCGCTGCCTCCGAACGTGTGAAGAAACCGTTCGGGAAATCGGCATCCTGAGCCCTTCGCTGCCCCATATCTTACTAATAGGATGGGGGGGGGTGAATCGCAATGAACGCACGCTGTGCTGATGCCGCTGGGTGGCAGCGGTTTCTCCGGCGTTGCCGCCTAGAAAAAAAAAGGAGATGCGCCGACGACCGAGCGATTTAATACACATCTCAACACAACAGATTATACGGAATCTTGAAAAATGTATGTCACTGAAAAATAATGTGGCCTACAATTTTATTAATATAATTTATATTGACACATTTTTGTTCTCGTAATTTTCTCGGGCTACCGTCAGTAGCCCTCACTGTACGCCACTGCATTTATCCAGGACGGAGAAGCGATGTAAATTACGTTTATTATTGAAATTAGTCGTCTTCGACGTAAGCCATTGTAGGCTTACGGTAGCAAGTGACAATACAGAAATGAAAAATATAATAAATTGACAAATAAGAATAGCAATAAATTTGCTATAGTTCTCCTTGTCATGCCATGCAAATAATATTTGATATTCGTATACGGTTAAATATGGATAATCTTAGAAGCCGCACATTAGCCAGATGGTGAGGGTAAAGTCGTATGAATGGCTATGTATACATTCAATCTTCATTCGGCTAATATTGGCCTTAGCCATAGGCCACTGAAAGATGATTATCTGAGTGCGAGGCGTCTTGTGGATTCGCAACAAGTATTTTGGCATTAAAGTGAACAGGACATTACATAAAACAATTCGAGTCTGGGTAACGCATAAGCGTTACCCAGACTCGAATTGTTTTATGTAATTCCCGAAAGGCGAGCCTTGACGCAAACTCGGAGACGCCTAGCAAAACGAATTGTTAATTTAATAATTTCAATATCTTACTGATAATTACAATATTTATAAACGGTACAATTTGTTGAAGCGGGTGACGTGCATCGTGAGGGTAATATGCCCAAGAAATGATGGGATGTGATACATCGGGATTCGACTTGGCGCCCCGCTAATTGGGTTGATTGATTAGTATTTCCGGGCGCGTTAACTGCTAAGCTCATTAGTCCTGTAAGTGTACTGTATGTTTTTTATCGCGGATGTGGCTGTGATCTTCCGGCGCGGATGGCGAGATCCGGCGCCGACCTACAAGTTGGCTTCCGGGTTTTCTCCCAACCAGGTATCTCCCATCAGCGGGGCACCGCCCCAGCTGGGACAAGCTCTAAGCTCCCGGCATATGTAGTAGTGTACTGAACTGACTGCACGGCGACTAGTATCTTCAATCGCACGCTTCTATTCTGTAACCATATCATTGGGTATATATTTGCGTTAATTATAGTAAAACATGTTCAAACGGCCACTTTCTTGGAACATTGATTTCTCCATTAAACACGTTTTCTTATTTTCTCTTTCAAGCGACCTCCTGGCTCCGCGGCCACGCATATTTCGCAGATTGACCTGTATTAAGTGGTCACATCAAGCGATTTTGAACTGTAAGAGAATAACAAGCGGAAAAGTTGTGCAGATTACTGTTAATTCAGTATCTTATTTCGAACAGAATCTAGAGTCGCAAGGAGATTGATGTGTTCAGAGTAACAAGATTATAATGACTTTATTAAATAACAAACAATTCGCCTAGCCCACATCGCAACATTCTCGTGATTTTTCTATTCCCTCTAGGGAAACTTGTCTGGTTCGCGGAGTACGCCAAGTGCGCGAAACCGATCTGAAGATCACAGGCTTTTTCATGGGACAGACCGGCTCTGGATTTTACAGGATGATACGTCTGGTTGGCTTACGTGTTCGGTTGGGTGAGGAAGAATTTCTCGAGTAAGAGAATGAACGGAAAGTCAACGATGCGAGAGAGAATTTTAAATGTTTAAGTATTCAAAACGATTTTACATAGCAATTCTGTGAGATCTGCAGGGCCGGATTTCTATTGTTTAAAAAAGATGAAAACAAGAATGCACTCTACCGTTTGTTCTATAAAACAAATGTATTATTCAACTATGAACAATAAAGGGGGGCGACAAATGGACTTTGGCCTACAGGTGGCATACTCGTAAATCCGGTCCTGGAGATCTGATGAACGCTTCTTGTAATCGCATTCATTTCATTAAGTAGCCACTTCTTTTAGCCTACGTTGTATTCGTGTTCCTAAATACATGTTTCATTGTACACACTGAACGCGCGGAGAAGTTGAGGGAGGTCAGTCTTGAACTGAGAGTGCTCGAGTACTTGCGCGGGTGCTTCCACTTTGGGGCGTGAAAGTGATCCGTCGGCTCGAGCACGTGTGCTGAAGGGGAGGCAGTCACATGACTCCTCCCCATGTTTAGTGATGCGCGGCCTCGCAGATTTGACACATGCACGATTATCGTGTAGCTCTAGCTTGGAGACGCACGTATCTAGGCTCCCGAGTAGGTTTTCGAACGGTAACAAATTGTATACAATACAAAGTTGTAAATAATTGGAATTGTAGCAACACGTCACAAGGGGCGTGCATCGAGCATGTAAAGCAATAATTCACACTAATTAGTGTTCAAAATGAAGTTCGTTCGAACATCTATTTACCACAAAAACGGTTAACATTTAGGCGAACACCAGAAAACATACAATGGGGATGTCGAACTCTCTGGAATTCGGAGTAATATTGAGCGAGGCGACCGGATGGCGTGAATTTGTGGATAGGATGCCTTTTACTGTCTGTCTTTTCTTTCATTACGTGTCAAAGATAAGGAACAGGACGGCGACTTTATTTCCGGACCCTCGAAATGGCCTCTGATACCGAGCTGCAGCGAAGGTCCAACCACTTATTATAAAACGTGACCACGCGATTGTAACTCTGCCCCTCAGTGGCTACGATGGACTATCACACGGCATTTCGCGTCTTTCTCCGTCATACCGCTACAAGTCGCATGATCGCAAGCACTGCTCGATACGGTCGCGATCATGCGATATCTAGTTGCCCGACTGAGAAAGACGCGAAAAATCGTGACATCGTGAAGACTGGCCTTGAGGGGCAAAGTTAGATAAATCGCAGTATAACATGCTCGGGCAAGAGGGAAATCAAGGGTCGTAATGGACGGGAAACCTCTAAAACCCGCGAATGCGGAATCGGAGGGGGGCTTCCATGTTCACCTATAGCACTTAAACCATTTCCACGAAGGGAAAGGATTTTCCCCGAAATTGATATTCCTCGACCGACCTGGCAGAAATCGGTACTCCTCGAATTTGATACGCACATTTTAGGGAGTTTTTGCCACCTCCACGTTAAGCACTATCGACCTTCTGCGCAAGCGCAGATGCACTAAAGTGATGGGAAATTTGAACTGCGCGTGAGCAGATCGACGAGCAGAGACCCTATTTTCACTTTTGTGGGATGGAATATCAAGTTTTAAAGCTGAAGGTAATACAGACTGATCATTTTGGGTTGGGAAACGGAAAATAGATGAGAATAAAAGAAAACGTGTAGAGAACTCGTCTAAAAGAAGGAGTGGGAAATTATAAAAATAAATCAAGTGGAAAACGGTGGAAGAAATGTGGAAATGGATTGAGGTAGTGGCTACAAGATGTAAGGCATTTAATAAGAAATGACAAGATAGTGATAACATATTTTAATTATATACACGTACATAATTGATGGATATGTGGGGAGCAGATACAGATGAGTTAAGAGGGACAGATAGAATGTAGGTAGCTAATAAATGTGATAAAAAGACCAGATGGATCAGATAAAGGGGATGAAAATGAAATACTGATAAATAGAGAAAGAACTGTTACAACAGAGGCAGGGATAAACGTAGCTGATCGGAGAACATATTGTAGAGGTATTATGAGAGGAAGCTCAAGGAAAAGGGAGAATGAATATTTCGGGATGGAAGTGTAAAGAAATTGAAAAGGGGTAAAGCAGGAGGAATTGACAGTACAGTTAATGAGACGCGGATTTATGGGAAGTTGGGAGAGAGATCTTGAGGAAATTTTTAATAAAATGTGGCAAGGTGATGGATTCCTAAAGGTTTGAAAAGATGGCATTAGTTTTGATATGAGGCGATAATAGGTTGCTTCAGACGTATCACGGTTTTACAAGGTTCAAACCCGATCGAAGCCGTGGAGTTTTAGGAGCGAAAAAATCCTTCGTACGCCTGCCTTCGGAGGGGAAGTAAAGCCGGCTGTCCCATGTAGTAGATTTACTGCATGTAAAAGATCTTCAGGTGTAAAAGCAGCCTCCGAGCTTAATTCAAATCGCCTGTTTTGTCGCTCCAGATAATACCTTCTTTCCCCGCTAGGTGAAAGGAGCGTGGTCAGACGGAAGAGGGGACGTGATGGCTTGAGTCTCGCTACGTAAAATAAGGCATTAACTATCACATCGATGTCATGTTTATACAAAATGTAAGGCACTGACTGGAACATAGGTTTGTTGATGAATTAGATAAAAATGGAGTGATTAAAGAGAACCAGAGCTTCAGGAAATTAAGGAAGTCAAGGACATGTAGGTCTTAAATTTCAAAACGAGGGCCATCAAAGTGAATGATAGGAAACTTCTGTTGCGGTTAATTTGACCGACTGGATTGAGGAAAAGTATGGGAGATTGTGGATAAAATGGGATAAGACTTGACTTGTAGGTTGACACATATCTACTTAGAAACAAGATGCAGGGTGAGGATGGGTGAATTAAAAGGCAAGATTTTTTTGTCACACAAAGGTTTGAGATAAGGATATTCTTGAGCTTAACATTGTTCTATACGTATTTAGCAGTATCTAAAGGGTTTTGGAAAAGGGGCAGGAGGGTGGTATAGGATATACAGGAAGGAAGATTTGGCCCCCAAGAAATGCGGATATTGTGATTATGGCAAGAAATATAGGAGGCATGAATTGTGTTAAGATTAGAAAATATCCTGGATGATGGAAAGATGACACTTAAAAAGGAGTACAGAAAAGTAAGATGATTAGTAAAGTTGGGGGTGATAGATGTAAAGGGAAATGGCAATGGAAGGGGTCCAAATAGAACAAGTAAATGAATATAAATATCTGGGATGTCATAAGGAATAACAAGGGACATATCAACGAAATTACGAGACGAGATAGTTTTGAAACAAGAGTGGGTGATAATCAAAAGAAGTTTTAATATTAATTGGGACAGAGGGATGAACATTTTCGATAATCTGCCAGGGAAGCACAAATGTTAAGATGCAAGGATAGAAGGATGTCAAGACAGATTCTTATGATTGTTTTAAATTGAACAAAGTATGCAGGGCTACTTGATGAGAACAGAAACAAGTAGAGGGAAAATGAGAAGTTAGGAAGAGTGATGAGACTTTAAATGGGGGGAGGTGGGTTATTGGAAGATGGTGTTGGGAAGTAAAATCAGGAGAGGCTAGCAAGGGAAGAAATACAAGATTTATTTTAGAGAAAGAGGATATGAAACAGAAGGGATCAGAATGCTTGGAGGGGGATGCTGGGATGCAAAGAAAATCTAAGGAAAAGAGATTGGGAGATGCACATGCAAAAGATATGTAAGAAAATCTGAAACTAGGTATAACAGGAATTATGAATAAATAAGGGCGGAATAGGTAAAAATTCCTAAATAGAATAAGAAAGGCAAATGGATTAAAGTTAGCAACATTTATATTAGGTGATGAGGTTGAATGCACAAGTTGAAAGCAGACTGGGGGAAAGGAAACTTAGGACAGAAAGGAATGTAAGAGGAAGGAAGGGACAAGGGAACACGTGATAAAAGGGTGTAGAAGGGAAATAATGGAGTGAAGCAGGCCAATCAGGATGATGAAATAAATTTAGGAAAGAAGAAAAGGGCAGGATGGATATGAGGAATATATAATTAACAGTATAAAAAGCACAGATGTAAATGTGTAATGTAATGAATGTAAAGTTGTATGTTGAGAAATAGGAAGTGCTGATCTTAACTGTATTGTTGTGAAGAGAATATTGAAAATAAACTTGAACTAGAAAGTCATTGCTGCAGCTGAAACACATACATAAGATTAGTATGGAAGCAATTATATTGCAAAGGAGCAAGATTCTTCCTTGAGGAACTCATATGCTGGAATTCAAAACGAGCCTGACAAATCTTTTTTGCTTTGAGCTGCTTGTAATACACTTAAATCAAAGGCAGAAGTGGCATCTTCATCAAAACTATTATATTTTCAAAAATTAAAGATGATACATTAATGATGTAAACAGTACGTGAAAATACGTGCTGTTTCACCACTAGTTTTAAATGAGAAAACTCGTGAAACAAATTTACAAGTTCACATCAGTAGAAAGCTCACATAAAAACATGAATTTGCTTGGTAATTCTATATATTACTCCCTCTACTAATAAGTTTTTGATATATCAAATGCTTTATGATGTATAAAAATATTCTTGTAATTTAAAAACATATTAATGAAAATGAATTGAAACAATGATTATAAAATTACTTAAATCAAGTATAGTAAACCCTTGTTAACACGAATTTTGTCGTAACACAAAGAAAACTTGGGTTCCGGCAAGGGATTACATTAATATGGTCATTTATATAATCAGATAATCCAAATTTTTAAAAGATGAACTCTGATTATTTTGGTCCCTTGGAATTTGTGTTAATGAGGGTTTATGGTACACTGTCACTGCAATGTACATTTCATACCCAACAAAATTTTTTGTTCCAGTTACTTTGTGGAATGGATTCCTAACATGTTAAAGTAGCTGTGTGTGACATTCCCCCTCGTGGACTCCGCAGGTCTTCCCACCTTCATTGGAAATACAACAGCGATCCAAGAGATTTTTAAAACGTATTTTCTGAACAATTCACTGCAATGTTCCGCCGAAGGCTTTTCTTGCATTGGTACAAGTACACAGGAGAAGGAATGGATGAAATGGAGTTTACGGAGGGCAGAATCAAACATGAATGACCTGTCTCAGAGTACCAACAGTACCAGGTACTAAGAAATGCAAAATGAAGGAGTTTGAGTTCAGATTACAAAACTTGTTTGTTGAATTGCCCTAATATCTTTTTCTATGATCATATGAAACGAAAGACTGTGCATGAAGTTGATATTTTTCTCAAAACATTTGAAAAACTTAATATCACGCAAAACAGACTTTTACAAGATGGTGCCATCAAAGAAGAGTTGAAACTAAATAGCAAAAAAATTGTTTACATTTCTTGAGTTTCCGCAACACAGTTTTAAAATGCTCTATAAGTAAACTTCCTCAACTCAAGTGCATGTCAGCTTAGAAGGCCAAAATATTAAACAAAACTTTCAGAGACCATATCATTTATAAACATGCATTTAGAATATTACATTCACAAAATTAAATACGCTGCTCTGGAGTACAAACAACTGCAGTCACCCACACAATATTGAACTTACAAAGGAAAATTAACTGTGCATTTTTATTTTCAGGAGCTGGTGTTGATGATTGATGTGGAATTTGTGGAAAGAAGAAGAAGAGGTATTAGAAGAAGGCCAGTGAGAACAATAATTATTATTATCATAAATACAGAATTAAGTTTCCAATTATATTCATTGCAAAATCTTTAATTTCAAAGTTTTTCAATAAAGAATAAACAAAACTTAATTTGTAGTTTCTATTT
>JAHLJT010009355.1:19698857-19740463 GCA_031308135.1 Acheta domesticus | reverse complement strand
TCTGGCCCTCAAGAAAATGTGCGCAGATAAATTTCTTTCCCACACGTCATATACAGTTTTTACTGTTTTTGACAAACAAATAAATAAAATAATAAGTGCGTAAATTTGCAGCGGTCTATTATGTTTGTCCACGAAATTATAGAAAAACTACCCGCATTTTCAAAAAATTAAGCATGATCTTATTTGAAGATCTGTTTTTGATGAGCATGTGTCATTAAGAAAAACAAACTGTATCTTCATAACGTAGTTGCAGAAAGACGCTGTTACTTTTAATTTTTAAGTTTTTAGCAAAATCACGTATTTCAACGAAACCTGAAACCTGCACCATCCTCTTAAGCTTCCTTTATGCTATCTCAGGTCCCAAATTAATAAAAAATCGTTGCGCGGTTTTTAAGAAAAAATGGGTTTAACAGAAAATAAAAAAATTGTATATGTTTGGACATAAAATTTCTCGAAAAATACTGTTTTTTAAAAATTCAAACTGACCTTATTTGAAGACCTGTTTTTATGAACACATTTCATTAAGAAAAAAATGGATCTTCGTAATTGTAGTTGTAGCGAAGATGCCGAAAAAATTTTGAATTGTTTTCAATTTCAAAAAAATCAGAGTTTTCAAGCAACATGAGACCTACGCCATTCTCTTAAATGACCTTCAGACTATCCAACAAAAAAATTTAGTCAAAATCGTTGGCGCATTTTTAGTTGAAAAATTTGAAAATGCCCCAGGGGTTTCATGTAAAATACCCCCCAAAATTAAATATCAGTTTTCAAATTCAAGGAGCCACGAGATAGTCAGATCGATCGGGGAGTATCAATTTTGGAGAAAATAGGCTGAACGGTTTAGTCGCTAGAGTTTGTTCACAGTCAGACGGACGGACAGACATTTTGCTTTCAATTGTTTTTTCGGCATCAAGGATCCACAAAACAAGGATTTCTAGTTGCACGTGTTAGGAGACTGTTCTCTTAATTAGCAGCTTGATTTATCCACTCAGAGACGTTCAGAATCAGCAAGTAAATATGAGAGCGACAGAGAAGAGACAAACAGACACAGACAGATTGAGACGGGGAGAGAGAAGAGGAAGAGACGGAGAGAGAAAAGGAGAGGGAAGAAGAAAGAGGATCGTCTTGAACATTCTATTGCATTTGTGCTGGTCCGGCGCTAGTACCCCACCTGCACAGAGACGTGCAGAATCTGCAACCTAAATGGTGAATGAGAGAGAGAGGGAGAGAAGAGAGAGGGAGAGAAAAGAGATTGAGAGAAGAGAGGGATGAGCCGGAGAGAGGGGATAAAACGTGAGAGAGAGAGGGGGAAGACGGAAAGAGAGAGTGAAAGACGGAGATGGAGAAAGGAAAAAACGGATAGAGAGGGAGAGACGGAGAGGAGAGAGAGGAAGAGACGGGAGAAAGGAGAGAGAACGGAGAGATGGAGAGTGAGGGAGATAAAGGACAGGAACAATGTCTGCTGGGTTCCGCAACTCAGTAAATAAAATATGACATTTCCCGCGTAAAGACCAAAATCATGTTCCTCGTAATGTCGCCAATAAACAGTTTCTTTACCATTTCGGACTCGCATATTCGTAGTTTTTTGTTTGTTTGCTTTTTCGTAGCCTGTATTTAACAGGACGATTAATATTCGCCAGCCACGGAAACCACAAATACGCTGGGGTTCAATGGGGGTGCACAAAACGCCGCGCTGTGGTATTTATTTTTCTGTGGAATGCAATTGTTAATAGATCAACTTACGAAAATAGTAGTTTTTAATTCAAACTGGTTTTTCAGTGTGAGATTCGAGCTACCACTCTGATGTATCGTGCGAAATCATCAACCCTGACAAATGCACTTAAAATTCTCCCTCCTTCAATTAAGATACTGTGGATTGCTGAACAGTAATTCTCTGGAATACTGACAGTAATTCAATAAGCTTTTCAGAATAGGAATGTGTGCAAATACGTACGACAATTAAGAATTTACTTCGGTTATGTTCGCAAAGGAAGAGATTAATTAGAATTTCACGTCAGTACTAATCGCAAAATTGAAAGCTTTTTTTATTTATTATGTCAAAAACAGTAAAAACTGTATATGACGTGTGGGGAAAGAATTTATCTGCGCACATTTTCTTGGGGGCCAGAATTTAAAAAAAAGAAAAAACGAGAAAAATGAATGAATCAGAAAATAATTATTTTAGAAAAAATAAAAAATATTTGAAAAATGTTTTTTTCCCGAGTTATAAAAAATCAATTTCAACTGTAAATGAACTACAAGCAAAAGGAGTGCTCACAAAACGTGCGCACAGTGAAGCTACATTTACGTCCAGAAGCAAAACAAGGGGCCATCTCAGCATTTGCTCAATGGATCAGGGAAACTGGACCAAAATCTGATCGAGATGGGTCAGTCAACAATATTTTTAATATTGTTGCTGAAGCACCTTGTCTTCCCTTTTTAATTAAGGCCAATCACACAATGAACCAAAGAGAATTCAATCTCTTTTTCCCTAAAGATATATTTAAACTTCATTAAAATAAAAAATATAAAATTATTTTAAATCACTAATAAACTTCGATTCTATTTTTAATATTTTCAAACTTAGGATAATCAATATCACAAAATAAATCAATACCGTACCCAAACAATGCAGTTAATTATGAGTGACGGACCCTTCAAGTTATTTTTCCTTTGTAATTCACTTCCTTGGAAGGCAGTAATACCGAAAAGCAGAATACAAAATTTTAAAAAAAGTACTAATCCCTGCAAACTGACGTTGTTCTGCTACGCGTGAGCGGTTTCTTGTGAAACAAAAGTCACCTGAACAAAAACTGAATAGGCCAAATTAACTGGACATTATTATTTACTTTTTCGTTTATTTCACAAGCAGCTCCTCCAACCAGTAGCGACGACGCGTGCAAATTAGCAGGTTCTATTCTAGCGTCTTCGTCTTATCACGCGGTGAAATTAATTTATAGTGCGATTTTTCTAACTCTTGGCCCCTCAAGGCCACCCAAAATCCCATCTTCGCGATGGAATATGTCACGGTATTTCGCATCTTTCTCAGTCGTTCCGCTAGATTTCGCATGATCGCGACCGTATAAGCAGTGCTTGCGATCATGCGACTTCTACCGGCAAGACCGAGAAAGACGCGAAATGCCGTGACATATTCCATCGCGAAGATGGGATTTGAGTGCCTTGAAGGGCAAAGTACAGAAATCGCAGTATAAGAGGAGATCGCTGGACCTGACGATGGCAGTGCGCTTCTATGTCCCTCTTCGTGAAGTGCGGTGAGGAACGCATTCTCTTTGAACAGCTGTTATCCAATTTGTAAGCACTTGCGGAAGGAGATGTCGCTTAACTGAAAGGGGGACTCATTAATTTCGTCGCGTGGTTACGACTGCTCCGCAGTGTGCCTGCGTTTGTGAGTGGAGAGGGTGCCCGACTGGGTAAAGGTAACCCACAAACATCGCAACGATAGGGGGCTCCCCCGTGTGCCTGCGTTTGTGGACGGCGAGGTCTCTTGAAGAGATGTACCACCCTCCACACAACGTCGCATGGATAAGGGCGCTCTCCGGTGTGCGAGCGCTTGTGGATGTCGAGAGCGCTCGACTGGACAAAAGCCTTTCCACACACGTCGCACGGATACGGGCGCTCCCCCGTGTGGCCGCGCCTGTGACGCGCCAGGCTGCCTGCTTGGGTGAAGGTCAGTCCGCCACGTGTCGCAGCGAAACGGCCGCTGTCCCGTGTGCAGGAGCCGGTGGGCGACGAGGTGATGCTTCCGGGCGAACGTTGTATCGCACACGTCGCACTTAAAGGGCAGTCTTCTCCTGTGTCCGCGCCACGTGACGCGCCAGTCTCTGGGAGGTGTGGAAGGCGGGCGCCAACACTCGCTACACCTCAAGTGTTGCCTGAGCTCCTGGTGCTGCAGCGATGGAGGGCCGCCTGCTCCTGCACAACCACGCAAAGTCGTCTCACAGAACTGTCTCTGTTCAGCACGCATGCGCGACCTGAACTTTCGCCATTAGTTCCGCGAGAGTAGTGCATGTTAAACCGGGAGGTGGCTGTGTGTCCAGCTGGAATGCGAGATAATGCGCCGATCTACACATTAGCTTCCGACTACAAAATGCTACACAAATGGGAAATATTTCCTGGTGCTGCTAAAAGTATTTATAAATCTGTTTAATTCGTAACAATAACATATGAGTACAATAGGTTTAATAGCCGACATTAGTAAACCATTTTTACGCTCCATAATTACGGAGCTCTCGGAGAGGGGAGTCCAAGTCGCTAGTCCGAAGCAATAGTCGCATCAAAGCCCGTTATTTCTTAAGTGAAGTAATATGTTCGGAAAATAGTATATTTGACTAAATTCATAGAGCTATAAAGATACTTAACAATAGCCTGGAACAAGAGTGAAATGTTTTGTGAGCGAACAATAGTGGAATGAAGTCTTTGGCCGCAAAATCAACTTGTGCGCTCTGGAGAAATGCATGCTCCTTCAACTCGACATATTTTGTAATGTCCCTTTCTTGCCTCCGGCTTCGATGTGTTGCTTTCAATCTTGATTTACGTTCTGTCATTTCCACTCGTTCACCGCCCTTTTCTGCTAATTCCTTCGCATGCCGACTACCCACGGGGACGGGGGGATGGGCGAGGCAATGGAGTACATTCCGTGCGTGTGCTTGCACGCTTCTCGTGATTCAGTTCTCGCAGAGACTCCCAATACTACCCTCGCCCTTTTCAAGAAACCTATGAGAAGATAGAAGAATTCTCAAATCACTTCAATATGTGTAGACACCACATTGTAGTGATGGTTTGAACAAAATGAGACGAGACTTAGATATCCAGTTTACTCCGCACGGCTGAAGCAATCCACGGCAGGTTGAGTAAACTGCTGGTTGCTACTTTCTTCTTCCACCGATGCCTGCCGGCCACAATCCTCTTCTCCAGTTCTCCTCTGTTATAAACAACGGCTCGTCAACTGAGGTATACTGCGATTTTTCTAACTTTGCCCCTCAAGCCACTCAAATTCCATCTTCGCGATGAAATATGTCACGGTATTTCGCATCTTCCTCAGTCGTTCCGCTAGATTCGCATGATCGCGACCGTATCAAGCAGTGCACACATATTTTACGCAATATTGCGCGAAAACTACTGAAATTTACAAAAAATGTACATGACCTTAATGAAAGAACTCACTAAGGAGAACGAATTTTAGTTGAAGGAAAAAATCTTTATCTTCAATTTTGTAGTTGTAGAAAGACGCCGCGAAAAAATCGTGAAAATAGGACCCATGACACTTTATTAGTATATTTTTCTCTATTGTTAAAATAAATTTACAGAAAAAAAATTGTAGCCATTTTTGAGCAAAGTTTGAAAATGGGTTTCCCATGTGCTTCGTGTAAAGAAACCCCAAATTTTAAACAATGTTTTTCAAAATCTCAAAGCTACGACTCGAGCCTGATCAACAAGGGTTCCTTCAATTTGAAAAAAAACCCTACGTATGGTTTAGGCGCTAGAAGTATTCACAGACGGATGGACAGACGGACTTTGTTGCCGTCAATTGGTTTTTCGGTATCAAGGACTCACAAGCCCGGGATTCTGGCTACACTTCGTGTTGGAGAATTTTTTCTCTTAAGTTCGCAAGTGGATTTATCCATGTTTTATTACAATACGCCGTAATACACGGGAAGAAAAAAAGAAGAAAGAAAAAAAGGCGCTTCATATTCATGTTTGGCATATGGTTTCTTACGTGCCTCATATACGACCTTAAGGCGAGGAATCCCAGCATTCCAGAAAAGTGAGCGTTACAATGTTTTTGCTGGTAGGTACTCATCTATTGGCGTAAGAAAAGTATAGCATTGCGTTTAAAACAAGTTAGTCTAATATTTTTATAATAAATATCCCATGAAAAAGCTGAAAGCATAAAGGATGACCACTTATGACCAGAATTGTTTGGAGAAAATTTCATTTCAATACCATGAACCATTTTGAAAATATCGGGGTGACATTTTCAATAATGACAAGCACTGCACCGTCGATGCCCCCCAAAAAGTGACTCATCTAAAAAATATTAGTGAATCTGTTTATTTCGCGACCAAAACAAAACCTTGTCTCGAAAATTATCTCTAAAAAATTGTTACAAGTAAATAGATTTCTGAACTCAAAAATGATTTGCTGCTAAAACGTACTTAGCTCTGTACGTACGTCCACAACTCTGGTACTAGGAAGAGACTTTCCTCCCGTTATGGCGAAAACGTCCCATTGTGTTTCCGTCGCTTTGAGAGTTCGCTACGACAGAGGTCGCCAGCGAGCAAGGCCGCAGCCATGATCTTCAGCAACGGTCATTTCTAAAACACTTTGCTTCGCGTTTCCTAGCTCCTCCGCTCCTTTGGCTTTCTTTTCTCGCCTCTCACGCTGTTCCTTCAGCAAGGACATACGAGACCTTTTCGGCTAGCAAGGGCGGACTCAACATTCGGTCGGTTTTTCTACACCTTTGTGACGTATACCAGCGACGCTCATGCCCAAAGGTATTTTTACTTTCCCGTATGCGTACGTGTATACGGAGTAATATACGAATGTAGGGAAAGTGATGTAATGATGCGTGAAACAACGGTGGATTTTCGACAGAACAAATATTCATTGCCGGGCCCAGATAACGAAATATTGGATAAATCCAGTTGATAAATCAAGAAAAAAATCCTTTAATACGAGGTGTAGCCAGAATCTTGTTTGTGGGTCCTTGATACCGAAAAATCGATTGACGGCAAAACGTCCGTCTGTCCGTTCGTCCGTCCATGAATACCCACTAGCGCCTTAACTGTGCGTAAGATTTTTTCCAAATTGATGGAACACCTGTCCATCTGACTCGAATCAAAGGTTTGAAATTTTAAAAAAGATTCTATAAAATTTGGGGGTACTTTACATGAAGCCCACGGCCATTTTGAAAAGTTTCTGAAAGTTCATTTTAGGGTTTTTTTGTTTTTTCAAATATTACACAAATGTTTACACAAATTTTTTTAAAAGATCTCGCACACCGTTAATATGCACATTCCCAGCAATTTATAAACACTATTGTATTTACAGTGGAATTGCCTTAAATGACTTCAAATGAAGTTTTTCGAGAACTCAAAAATTTTCTGTTAAAAAGCGCTTCAAATTTCGCATTTACAGTAACGCTTAAACGCCATTTTCTTAAAAACGGCTCCAAATTTTTCAATGAAAATTGCCATTTAGAACAAGGTTTTACTGTTCTTTAATATTCTTAAAATTATAATTCCGTTCTACTATTAGCAAGCCGAAAAATTAAGAACATGTAAAAAAAATGTTCTATGGGCAGCGACAGATGAGAACTGGCATGAGTATGTGGCAAGTCTGAATAACTAGCCCGGAAAGTCCGCGCCATTCTGTAGCACCACTAGTTTAAAATGGTGTTCGCCTCTTTTTATAGTAGAAAATACATGGTGAAAATGAATGGACGATGTTTTCGATCAGTGTTGTTATGTTGTGTAGTGTTGGCGAATAATGTAAGTACATTCTCCTGTGAATGTAATAACAAGCGCTCGGAAGTTTGGCAAAATGAATGTTTATTATGTTATGATTTAATGGCTTTTAACAATAAGGATCACTTTATAGCACTTCTGGAGTTGTTTTACTTTGCCTTTTTCACCTACTGTAGCCTATTTTTTCCCTATTGTAGACTATTTTTGGTATATCCTATCAACAATCCCTTCTAATAAGATGGAATACTATACCTATACTATACCGTCTACTATACCTGCAACACCCACTACCCCCCCCAACCATTGACCCTATATTCTCCCCCCATTCATAAAAGAAGCCTCCCCAATGAATCCTCTTCCCTGTCTGAAGCAACCAATAGTGAATCTAAGCTAAGCCAAGAAGGCTTATCTGAAGCCAAGAAGGGAGTGGAGCAAAACCGAATAAAATAGTCTCTACCCAAAAGAAAGAGGATATATTTAGGTGTGCCACTTTTATCACTAATTGTTATTAATAGGGAGGGGGCGGATTTTGATGATCTCAAACATCGCCAAAAATGATCAATAAAATGCTCTTAAAATGTTCTAAAAAGTCCTAAAAGAAAAGAAAAATGAAATGCCCAAAACCAACGAAAAAATGTCATCAAAACCAGTTCGGATGAACAATTCAAGCTGTTGGACACGTTACTGATGTAATCGAGGCTTTTTTCTATTCATTCAAGTGAATTCACCTTTCAAACTTTTGGTTTGGACTGCTTACCAGAAAATCTCTGTATTTAGTTATTCCGAAATCAGCTGACCCGCTAATGGCACTGACACGAGTCACAGATGCTTTATATTACATACTCACAATGGCTGACATTACAACTTCTGAGCAAAGAAATCGAATAGGCTACCGTGTATAGGTACTCAGGAATTATGTAGAGAACATTAAGCATCTCATAAATATTATTTGGAGCAAATACCATTAAAATGATATTAAAATAGATGAAATCAGGAAAATGCATTAAAATGACGGAAAAGGTTAAAATGATTTATTGATCGAAATCGACGAAAAATTCAAAAAATTGCGTATAAAATAAGTCATTTTCTTTTGTCATAACACAAAATGAATTTCTATACTAAATGGCAAACTTTGGAGCCGTTTCTGAGAAAATGTTGTTTGAACATTTGTGAAAATGCGGATTTTTTGCTGTTTTCACAGAAAACTTTTGAGTTTTCGAGAAACTTTATAAGATATGACACGACGAAAATATGAGTCGTTTTGTTCGTAATTCTGCGTGAAATATACCAATTTTTAATTTTTCTAAATATTTTTTCTCGAAAACGGCTCTAAATTTTTTCTTTACATGTTATCGCCTTATGTATCTAACATGTTAAAAAAATGTGGTACTATTGTCACTTACGGCGAACTCTGCATTTTCTAAAACTGTAAAATTTAAAATTTAAAAACTACAAAATTCAAGATAGAGATTTTCGCTATAAACAAAAGGATTTAAAAGGCAGCTCTGTAAGAAAATCTGTACAACTATTTTTTTGGAAAAGTGTGTAATATTTACTCAATTTATTATTGAAATTTATGCTATTTATGAAAAATTTTTTTTCAAAAATAGCTCCAATTTTTTACACTGAAAAAAGAAAAGAACGCTTAAAAGAATTGGTATGTCTCATTTTCATTGAACTTTGAATGTTCAAAAATTATGCAAATGTACAAATAATGCGAGAAAGTATGAGCTGTTGTAGCTTGTTTTGGAACCATGAAACTGCAAATTTAACTCTCAATGTCGACTTGGGTTTAAATAGAAAAAAAGGAATTGGAATAGTCTTACTAGTTAAGAAACAAATGTCTATCATCTTCAGGAACACCATGTTTTTCTCACAAAATTGCAAAGATTAAATATAATGAGAGTAGTATTTTAAGTCCAAACACACAATCCTTCATTCTACGGACGATATCTTAAATAATATTTATTTTCCATTTCATTTTTATCAACTGAGCTTTCGTTCGGCAGTGATGTCATCGAATTAGCCCACATTAGGTGACGGGTTAAAATGTAGATAAAACCTATTTAATCACCAAATATCACAATTTCACTTAAAAATGTGAGAAACGCTGAGAAAAGCCACGATGAATTTAGGGCAAGAGGTGTGTATCAATGCAACAATCAAAATTGTTGTTCTCTAACAAAGTGCGTACGTCGCTGAGCAATTGAGTAAAGAGGCGGGGCAACATCCAAGGTTGTCGGCCAGAGATCACATTGGCATCAGTTCTTGAGGCGAAAAACTGGGACGACCAGGTATTGCAAACTTCTTTAGTCCTTCTGTATTTGCATTTAAGATACCATTTTAAAATTTCTTCTCTCACGTTGTTTCATGTTGTAATTCACGAAGAACAAGCTCGATGTGTAAGGATGTATAAGGATGAATCTTATTCGATAGATCAAATGAACCCGATCTCCTGGTAACGTGTATTTATAAGAAAATTCTATTAATACGAATGGGCAAATCAGTTAACAATTTAAAAAGTAATTGCTCGTGCATGTAGTAATTCTGTTGCTTTAAAGTTAACGGCTCCTAAAATGGATGAAATTCCTGCTAAATGCAGCGAAAAAGATAGCTAGATCAACAGATGCTCCAGCATGAGCGATTCCTGTTGATAAAGGTGGATAAACTGTTCATCCTGTTCCTGCACCATTTTCAACTATTCTTCTGGTTTACAAGGACCAATGTTTTATTTTAAACTATTAAAACTTAAATGTTTACATTTTTTGTTTAGTAATAGTATATTTTGTTATTTAAGTGGAATTTGAATTTATTGTTTTAAGCGACAACATTTTTTTGGTTATTTTGTTGAGTTTCGAATATATAGTATTGTTTATTTTTTATTGATGTGTTTATTAGGTAATAAACAATATGAATTATTTTTTTCTATGATTTATGGAGCAGATAAATCGATTTATAAGTATTTGAATTAAGTGATGTAAATTGGGAGGTGAGAAACTACGAACAATTTCCCAAAAATGAACAGTTGCTCAGCTTTTTGCATACAAACGTGGAATTTTTAATTCTACCTTGGCTCGTCGGATTGCTGATGAGACCTCTGATTTGTCATAGCACAATTTATTTGTGTATCTTTAATATTCAATAAAGGAAATGTATAATAGAACAGAATAACATAACTTTGTTGCATGTTATGAGTTTGTAGTTTGCCATCTCTACACTCAGTTTTAGTGATCTTTCAGTGACTGCATTAAACATGAACATTATTGTATATTTTGTCTTATATAATTTGAATTTTTCATTTGATCAATTTTCATTCTTTACTAAATAAACTCCGGTTTGAGTACATATTATGAACTAAAAAACTACTTCGTTTTTCAAACGTAAAGAAGTGTAAAATGATATTTTACAAGTTAGTAGTAACTTAACATTTTATGAATTAAAATGGTGACACACAAAAAGGCACAATTAAAGAACAATTTTATAAACAAATATTGACGTAATAAATAATTTAAAAAATTATTGAAATAAATAATCGTCACTTAAAAGTGAACACAAGGGACATTCGAGACCCAAGGAATTTGATCGATCAGGAAAGTATTAAATGCACCTGGGCATAAGGATTTTTAAGCCAAGATTTTATTGTGAACAAAAAAAGTACCGTAACCCGGAGATTTTGACGGAGGTACACATTTTTTCTTAACAAAAATTAATGGAACTTCTGTTAATCAGATTTATCACATGTTTTCGGCGGCGATGGTTGTAACGGTTCGCGTATCGGTATATATACCCAAACGCCTGTTATACCCAGGTTCGGGGGTTCAAACCCGACCGCAACGTGGATTTTTAAGGGCGAAAAAATCCTTCGTCGCCTTCCTTCGGAGGGGAAGTAAAACCGGCTTGTCCCATGTTAGTAGATTTACTGAATGTAAAACATCCTCAAGCCTAAAACAAGCTTCTGAGCTATATACAAAATCGCCTGTTCGTTCGCCATGGAATACCTTCTTTCTCCGTAGTTGGTGAAAGGAGCGTAACGAAATTTGCGTGGTCAGGACAGAAGAGGAAGGCTTCATGGCCTGAGTCTCGCCACGTAAAATAAGGCAATTCAATTCAATCAATGTTTAATTACAAAATATCTATTCTCAAAATTCCTAACATATTATTCAGAGATAAGTTAGATTTACATTCCAGCGATACGAAAAAATGACAGGCCTTTCTGAGAATTAGGCAAATGCTATGCGAGTGACAATGGCACTCGTTGCCAGGTGATGAGGGTGGAGAGATAGCTTCGGAATTTGGAGGGGTCGATAGGTCATCATTTTTAAGCTGAAAAGACATGGCGCCCAGGGTTTACTTCATATGTTTCCTATTTTCGATATTGTATATCTCCTTTCTCTGTTGCCAGAAAATCTTGACGCTACTTTTAAGGCTAAATGTACCGAAAAAAACTTGTAGGAAAATTCAATAGATCGCAGCACCATCAGCAGGAATTTACTTTACCGATAACGTCTGAACAAATGGTCCGATTTTCGATCTGTAAACGGCATTTGACTCCTGTTTATAATAGAATTTACGCTACGAAGCCCTTTTTCAAAAAAACTAGCAGAAACTCGATTTTTAAAATTTTTCTCGTACTTCCGGGAACAATTCAAAAATGTGGCTTATAGCGCGATGGCGACACGCTTCAGAATCCAACGCCGTGTGTCAAACATGCAAATCGGATAAATAGGAGCGACGGTAAGTGAAATTTCGAAAAACACCTCACCCCACTCCCCTTCCCCTTCCACGCCGCCGGGACATTGTTGGCCGGCGGCGCGGTCAAGCCGGCACGGGCGAGCCGGGCGGCGGCCGCCGCGGCGCGGCGACGGGCAAGAAGGCTGAACCTTCGGGGGCAGCAAGCCAGACACCCCGTCACTTCGTTGATGCTTCCGTCACTTCGCATCTCAAGATATTTTTTCCCCACATATGAAACTAGTGATGCTGTAATAGGGGTAAACGGTCTCGTATCATCTTTAATAGTAGTATAAAACTATTACCTTATTCACATATTCATCTTCCTTCGAATACCATCATAAGAATGTCTGAGGTATCACTCAAAAACACCGATCCCGCTTTGGTGCTGATTTCAAAAAGAAAAAATCGAACTAATTGCGTAAATATCACCCATATTCCATCTCCTCACATCGTATTTTAGATATATTGTACTTCTAAGATCTTCCATTACCATTTCACTACCGGAAAAAACAAGCGGAGATAACGCAAGAGCTCTTTTATCCTACGATTCGATTTATCATTTCAAAACGGCGTTTGTCACCTTGATAGAATTCACCTGGTTAATCCTTTTTCCAGTAAAATAACCGAATCGAATTTTTAAAACGTTTTCGTACTTTAGGACAAATTGCACATACTTTCTCATAGTAATCTAATATCTTTGGTCTGGGCCAGTTTTACCATCTTTCCCCATCTTCTGACATCTTGCTGACATCTATCGCCGCCCAAAATACATTTTTTGAACTTTTCTCATTTTTCAGCTTCTTAATGGTAGATACGAAATATTACTTTTAGGATATTAAAGAAGAGTAAAACTTCGTCCTATATAGGAATTTTCATTGATAAATTTGGAGCCGCTCTTAAGAAAATGGCGTTTAAGCGTTACTGTAAATGCGAAAATGGAAGCTTCGGAATTTTCACAAGAATCTTTCGAGTTTTCGAACAACTTCATTTGGTGACATTAAAGCACTTCTACTCACAAATGTAATAATGTATAAAATTTCTGGAAAAGTGAATATTAATGGCGTGAGAGACACTTAAAAATACATTTATTTATTTTTTGAAAAATCAAAAAAATACAGCCAAATTAATTTTATGTTAACTTAAAGAATGCAAATAGCATTCGTACGAAAAGTTTGAAGAAGCAATTGAGAAAATGGCGTTTGAACATTTGTGCAAATTCGGAAGTTTCAGTTCATTTTCACAGAAAACATCTGAGTTGTCGAGGAACTTTTAAGACATAATGTAAAGCACATGTACTCGTAAATGTAATAGTAGGGAGTTTTTGCACCCTCGAACGTTACGTACTATCGATCTTCTGCTCATTCGCAGTGCAAGTTTCGCATCACTTTGGTGCATCTGCGCATGCGCAAAAGATCGATAGTACTTAACGTTCGAGGTGGCAAAAGTTCCCTAATATGAACAAATCGCCGTTAAAGAAAATATTTACTAAATGAAAGGCTAGTCAAAGAATTACATTTTTGTAAGTTTTGAAAAAACAAAGAAATAGAGCAATATGGCGTTTATGTCATCTCAGAGTACATTAGGTACTATCCTTTCCAAAAGTTTAAGGAAAAAAGTTGAAGTCGATTTTGAGAAAATCTTGTTCTTGTAATTTTTAAAAATTGCACAAATTGCCCTCAATATTGCGCGAAAACTACTAAAAATTTCAAAAAAATGTGCATGACCTTATTGAAAGAACTAAGTATGGAGAACAAATATAATTTTAAGGGAAAATCTCTATCTTCAATTTTGTAGTTGTAGGAAGACGCCGAAAAAAAATTCGAACTTTTGCAATTTTCCCAAAATCAGTCAGCAATGAAAATAAGAGCTATGCCACCTTGAGTGTATTTTACTTTATTCTTACAATTAATTTAAGGAAAGTATTTGGAGTAATTTTTGATTGATTGTTAGTGATTTTGGGCGCGTCAACTGCTTTGGTCATTAGTCCCGTAAGTGCAATGCATGTTTATTTCATCGTGAGGTGGAAGAGATGTTGCCCGCTATGCCGATGGCGAGATCCGGCGCTGACCTTCCGTCCACTAGCGGGGCTTCCCAACCAGGTATCTGCCACCAGCGGGGCACCACCCCAGCCGGGACAAGCTCTAAATCACCGACCGATTTACCTGTCGGCTTGCCGGGTTCTTTCTTAACAAGGTATCTCCCACCAGCAGTGCACGGCCCACAGCCGGGACAAGTTCCAATCCTCCCACTGGTCTCCCAGCATATATGGTAGTGTTGTGCAAGTTAGTGTGTGTGTGTGTGTGTGAAGATAGGACAAGGAAGAGGAAGGAAATATCGCGCGAGGTCCGTTTGTTAGGGTATTGCTCCGGCATTCGTTTGATGTTGATCGGAGAAACTACGGAAAACTTCCAATCAGAGCAGCCGGTCGCTAGAATTTTCCTCCAGACATCGGTTGAATTCTACATCTAACTGACAAGCTAGTGTTGAAAAATCCTGCCACCGTCGGGACTCGAACCTAGCACCTCTCGGTCAGAGGCATTGCAGTGACATCAGTTGATGCACTGAGCCACCTATCCTGTTTGACATTTTTGAGAAAATGTTGAAAATGTCCCTGGGGCTTAATAAAAAGTATCTCCAAAAATTAATGAATGTTTTTAAAAATCGCAGAACTTCAGACTCAGATCGACAGGGGTTTATTCAGTTGAGCAAAAATTCTACACATAGTTTAGGCACTAGTGGTGTTCACATACGCCCAGACAGGCAGACACAGACAGATGGACGGACGAACGGACGTTAAAAAGTCAAAACACACATACACCCTTTCGGTATCACTCAGGGGACCCCAAAACGAGTACTTCCGTTAATATCTCGAAATAGATTTTCCGCAGCATTACATAACTTTGAGTAACTAACACGAGAAAGTAACTGGTGGTGCTACAGAATGGCACAGACTTTCCCGTATTAGTTTTCAATTTCCTATAGTCTCAGCCAGCTATTCGGACTTTGTCGTAGTAAAATTTACTATTTTGTTGGCATGGGCTAGATTTATGGCCTTGCCCCATCTTGCCACCTGCCATTTAATGCACCCAACTTATTTTTTAGGTTTTCTCAATTATTCGGTTTCCTAATGGTAGATTCAAAATATTGCTTTTAGAGAAGACTGAAACCTTGTCCTTTACGACAATTTTCATTCATAAACTTGATACCGTTTTTAAGAAAAGGGTGTTTAAGCGTCTGTGGCAATGTGAAATATGAAGCCCTTTTTCACAGGAATCTTTGAGTTTTTTTTTAAATTTATTTTAAGATATTTTAAGCTCTTCCATTCACAAATGCAATAATGTTTACAAATCGCTGCAAATGTGCATACAAGGCATGCGAAATATTTAAAAAATACATTTGTGTAAATTTTGAAGAAAAAAACAAAAATAATACAACAAAACTTTTTTGTTTCCTTAGACAGTGCATTTCGCACTATACGTACAAAAACTTTGAACAAAAATTTGGAACCTTTTCAGAAAAAATTGGCGTTTGAGCGTTTCTGAAAATGCGAAATTTCGAGTTCATTTCCAAAAAAAATTTTTAGTTTTCGAAAAACTTTAAATGATATAATTTAAAGTACGTGTGCTCATAAATCTAATAATGTGAACAAATCGCCGATAATGTAAAATAAACGACGTGACAGGCTATTCAAAAGTTTCATTTGTGTTATTTTCGCAAAAACAAAAGAATAGAGCAAATAGCGTTTATGTCATCTCTTAAAGTACATTTCGCAATATCCCTACCAATAGTTTAAAGGGAAAAAATGGAGCCGATTTTGAAAAAATCTTGCTTTGTTATCTTTTAAAGTTGCATATATTGCACACAAGATTGCGCCATAACTACAAAAATTGTTTTAAAAAAAAATTCATGATCTTAATGAAAGAACTAATTATGTACAACAAATTTCTTAGAAAGGAAAAGTCTCTATCGTCAATATTGTAGTTGTAGGAAACGCCGAAAAAATTCAATCTTTGCAATTTTCGAAAATTCAGTTATCAGTGAAATCGGACCGAAGCCATGTATTTTATTCAATTTTTACGAGAAATATAAAGAAAAAATTTGGAGCCATATTTGAGCAAATTTTTAAAATATCCGGGGGGGGGGTTCGTGTAATGTATCTCCAAAAAGTAATGCAGTTTTTGAAAATTGCAGAGCTTCGAATGACAGTAGATCGACAGCTGTTTTTGTTGTTGTTTTTTCCAGTTTGGAAAAATTTGTACGCAGTGTAAACGCTAGTGTGTTCACATACACCAGAGACACTGATGGACGTTTTTCCGTCAATCAATTTTTCGGTATTAAGGACCCACAAAACATGGATTCTGGCTACACCACGAGTTACAGGAAGTAATTTACTATACAACAACACGATTTATCCACATTTTCATTATCAGGACTCGGCTTTGAGAGTTTTCCTGCGCACGATATAACTTTCTCTTCGTATGAAGATTGAGAAGAGAGATAAAGTAAAATAAATGTTCACAATTTGAAATTCCATTAATAAAATATTAATTATATCGAATTTAAAAGTAACTACTTTTTCTGCCTACTGTTTTTTTTATTTCTTTCTATCAGCAATGAAAACAAAGAGATGCACGTAGAAAACGCAGACACGAACAGAGAATCTTTGAAGCACTCTGTTCGAAATCTTTACGTGCAGCACATAGGAATGTCAGCAATTCTGAATTAGTATTAGACAAAATATGCTCATTGCAAAAATATAAACACATTTAAATAAAAACTATTTTTCAAAATAATTAAATATATTTCCGGAAATAATTTCAAGAAAATTTGGTAATTTGTGAAAATACCTTAATAATTAGCAAATAATAAATATACTGTTAAGCAGATATTAAATGATCAGCAAAATATGTAAAATACGTAATACAGTACAAAATTTGTAACGAAAAATTTAAATATTTGTTAGGATTGCAACAGTTCGCCTAAATTACAAAATGAGAACAGTAGACAAAACATATGTAATTACATTAGACCCGGACTTTAGCCATGAGATCGACAAGCAGTACCGCGAAACAGAATTTTGACGTTACTGAAGATCATTTTTTTACATGACTAGAGAAGTCTATTTATCCGATTTCAGTGTATGATATGGCGTTAGATTCAGGGTGCATCTCGCCAGCGCGCTATTTTACCACTTTTTCAAATATGTCCGCAAGTATAAAAACATTTTAAAAATTCGATTCGGCTATTTTACTGGAAAAGGATTAATCAGGTGAATTCTATCAAGGTGACAAACGCCGTTTTGAAATGATAAATCGAATCGTGGGATAAAAGAGCTCTTGCGTTATCTCCGCTTGTTTTTTCCGGTAGTGAAATGGTAATGGAAGATCTTAGAAGTACAATATATCTAAAATACGATGTGAGGAGATGGAATATGGGTGATATTTACGCAATTAGTTCGATTTTTTCTTTTTGAAATCAGCACCAAAGCGGGATCGGTGTTTTGAGTGATACCTCAGACATTCTTATGATGGTATTCGAAGGAAGATGGAATATGTGAATAAGGTAATAGTTTTATACTACTATTAAAGATGATACGAGACGTTTACCCCTATTACAGCATCACTAGTTTCATATGTGGGGAAAAATATCTTGAGATGCGAATGTGACGGAAGCATCAACGAAGTGACGGGGTGTCTGGCTTGCTGCCCCCGAAGGTTCAGCCTTCTTGCCCGTCGCCGCGCCGCGGCGGCCGCCGCCCGGCTCGCCCGTGCCGGCTTGACCGCGCCGCCGGCCACAATGTCCCGGCGGCGTGGAAGGGGAAGGGGGAGTGGGGTGAGGTGTTTTTCGAAATTTCACTTACCGTCGCTCCTATTATCCGATTTGCATGTTTGACACGGCGTTGGATTCTGAAGCGTGTCGCCATCGCGCTTATAAGCCCACATTTTTGAAATTGTTCCCGAAGTACGAGAAAAATTTTAAAAATCGAGTTTCTGCTAGTTTGTTTGGAAAAAGGGCTTCGTAGCGTAAATTCTATTATAAACAGGAGTCAAATGCCGTTTACAGATCGAAAATCGGACCATTTGTTCAGACGTAATCGGTAAAGTAAAATTCACTAAACTTGGTGCTGCCACGTGGTGGCGACAAATTGAACTAGTGTCGGTACATTTAGCCTTAAATAAGAAAATTATCTGGAACCATTTGCCTTCCCCTTGGCCCAAATTCCTCTTTTTCTTTAGCTAAGCGCTTCCTTTCTTTACTCACTGCTCGTTTTACCATGCAATATATTTTTAAAACATTTGCTTAATCAATCCTCATGAAATCATTTGTGTAATGCTCTCTAAGAATTCAAAATCTTTTTGGGGTGCATTTACTAATTTCAATGTACCGGCTGTTTTTCTGCCTTATTTTATAAAGACAACTGTCCAATTTTTTTTTCAAAAAAATTCATTTGTTTGATAAGGTGATCAAATTATTTTTTTGTGTTTGTAACAATTTAATTTGCATTATTCGATAGGCAATTTTTTCTATTTGCCTATGAGCGTTTTGTTCGGATTAGAGTTTAAATCAATATTTTTACTTTCCCGTATACGTACGTATACACGGAGTGATATACGTAGTATAGGGAAGGTTATGTAATGCTGCGCGAAAAAATGGCCAATTTTCGGCGGAAAAAAATTAATTGCCGGGCCGTGAAAACGAAAAGTGGATAAAACCAGTTGCCTAAATTAAGGGAAAAAAATCCCCTAATACGTGGTTGTAGCCAGAAACCCTGATTTCTAGGTCCTTGATACCGAACAACCAATTGAAAGGAAAACGTCCGTCTGTCTGTCTGTCCGTCCGTCCGTCCGTCCATCCGTCTGTGAACACTGCTAGCGCCTTAACCATACGTACGATTTCTTCCAAAATGGATATTCCCCGGTCGATCTGATTCTAGTCGAAGCTTTGAGATTTTGAAAACGATTCTTCAAAAGTTGGGGGTACTTTATATGAAGTCCCCCGGGGATTTTCAAAATTTTCTCGAAAAAACGGCTCCAAATATTTTCTTTAAATTTCTTGTATGAATAGAGTAAAATGGCATAGGTCCGATTTTCACGAATAACTCTGAATTTTCGAAAATTGTGAAAGTTTGAATGTTTTTTCGGCGTCTTTCTCCAACTACAAAATTGAAGATAGAGATTTTTCCTTCAAATAAAATGTGTTCTCCAAAGTGAGTTCTTTCATAAAGGTCATGTAAATGTTTTTCAAAATTTTAGTAGTTTTCGTGCAATATTGCGTGCAATATGTGCAATTTTAAAAAATTACAAAAACAAGATTTTCTCAAAAACGGCTCCAAATTTTTTCTTTAAACTTTTGGTAGGGATAGATGACATAAAATTCATATTGCTCTATAGGTTGTTTTTTTCAAAAATTACAAAAATGTAAATTTTTTCACATGTTTTTCACGTCGATAATATTTACATTAGCGGCGATTTGTTCACATTATTATATTTACGAGTACATGTGCTTTAAATAATGTCAAGTAAAATTTCTCGAAAACACAACCGTTTTCTGTGAAAACTAGCTCAAATTTCCGCATTTTTAGAAACGCTCAAACGCCATTTTCTCATATACGGCCGCAATTTTTTTCTTAAAACTTTTGTAACGGATAGTGCTAATTACACTCTTTAGTAGAGCGTAAAGTTTATTTTGAGTTATTTTTTGTTTTTTCAAAAATTACATAATTGTAATTTTTTTGAAAGATCTATCACATCTTTAAGATGCAAATGACCAGCAATTTGTAAACATTATTATATTTGTGAGTGTAAGTGCTTCAAATAACTTCAAATAAAGTATTTTGAAAATTCAAACATTTTCTGTGAAAATGAACTTCAAATTTCGCATTTTTAGTAGCGCTAAAAACGCCGTTTTCTCTTAAACGGCACATAATTTTGCCACTTATGACTAGGTTTTTGTGTTCTTAAATATTCTAAAATTAATGTTTCCATTCCAGCAATAGGAAACCTAAAATTTAAGAATATGACAAAAAAAATGTACTTTTGGCGGTGACAGCTGACAAGAAAGGAGTTTGTGGCCATTCCGAATAGCTAGCAAAGACCCAAGGAAATAGAAAACTAATACGAGAAAGTCTGTGCCATTCTTTAGCACCACTAGTTACTTTCTCATATCCTAATATGTACGGAGTAAATAGTAGAACTGTGATCTGTCGAGGTTGTGATCGTGCATGGATTTTCATTTCGCGCATTCCGTCCCTCGGCATGCGCGATCTCGCAGCAATTAGCTTCCGGCGCATGTGCTCTCACCTCTCACTGTAGTGACGGGTGGGGGGGTCGCGTTGTACACACCGCGTTGCCAGATGACCTCACTTGTCTGCAAATTCCGGGGCTATGGTCTGAGCCTATGGGTTTACCCGTAATGCCCAGATACTTAGCTACGAACTTAAAATTATGTTTTGGAAAGTTTTAAAGTGAAGTAATATTTATATTCGAAATGATTCGAACAATCATTTCATTGACATAACTTTACCTTGAGCTGTGTTTTCTGAAGAACGCGTTTGCCTGACGCGACGTGTGGTTTCGTCCACACAGGGTGAATCAGTGAAATATTGTACTTGCTACACATTTATGTGATAATTTCATGCCCGTGTTTTTGTTTCGGCATTATGAATAACCTAAATTAATGCCAGTTACGGAAATATATGTAAATCTTTAATTTATATTGTGTTACCTCCTTAATTCATTTCCCTTTTCAGTATCATCTCTTACTCGCTCCTCTTGTCTACTTCCATTAGTTCTGTTTTCTTCTCTTTTCATTCTCAACTCTGATATCTTGGTTTTGTGTTCGGGCCATCCTGATCGATGGTTTTCTAGGTTTACTTAATCCTTACTCCACAAAACATGCCATCTTTTATGCCATCCTGGCTAACGAGTATTGCAAGTCGCCAAAAAAGTAATGGAATAATGCTTTTTATAGAATGTGAGAATTGTTTCACAATTACTAATGTTTGAATTCGAATTACGATTGCATGAATTAAACATTGAGAATTAGTAATTGTTCGTATCCATCAATCTTAATAATACTTCGTATTATCCATCAATCTTTACAATGAAGTTCCAACTTTCTAATTACAATTACATAACACAAATATACAGGTTAATTTGAACATATTAACACGAACTATTCCCTCTCACGATAGCTTATCTGACGAGATATTCACCATCACGTTTGGAGAACAATAAGTAATTTCATATTCAGTTATTTGCTTATTACACGAATCATTTCAACAAAATACAACAAGTACGTAATCATGTTTTAATTTCACATCTTGGTTTCTTTTGAAGACAATGGAAAAGAATATGCACTTCCCCTCCGCCACGAAGACCTACAACCGCCAATCACACTCCACTCCGCTCTACGCGGGATAAGGCGGCAGGATTCCGGGGCAATAGCCGTGGTGATCCTGTCTCAGCTCCACTAAACGACTCGACGACCTACGACCGCCAATCTCACTCCACTCCGCTCTACGCGGGATAAGGCGGCAGGATTCCGGGGCAATAGCCGTGGTCATCCTGTCTCAGCTCCACTTAACGACTCGACGACCTACGACCGCCAATCTCACTCCACTCCACTCTACGCGGGATAAGGCGGCAGGATTCCGGGACAATAGCCGTGGTGATCCTGTCTCAGCTCCACTTAACGACTCGACGACCTACGACTGCCAATCTCACTCCACTCCGCTCTACGCGGGATAAGGCGGCAGGATTCCGGGGCAATAGCCGTGGTGATCCTGTCTCAGCTCCACTTAACGACACAACGACCTACGACCGCCAATCTCACTCCACTCCGCTCTACGCGGGATAAGGCGGCAGGATTCCGGGGCAATAGCCGTGGTGATCCTGTCTCAGCTCCACTTAACGACACAACGACCTACGACCGCCAATCTCACTCCACTCCGCTCTCCGCGGGATAAGGCGGCAGGATTCCGGGGCAATAGCCGTGGTCATCCTGTCTCAGCTCCACTTAACGACACAACGACCTACGACCGCCAATCTCACTCCACTCCACTCTACGCGGGATAAGGCGGCAGGATTCCGGGGCAATAGCCGTGGTGATCCTGTCTCAGCTCCACTTAACGACACAACGACCTACGACCGCCAATCTCACTCCACTCCGCTCTACGCGGGATAAGGCGGCAGGATTCCGGGGCAATAGCCGTGGTGATCCTGTCTCAGCTCCACTTAACGACACAACGACCTACGACCGCCAATCTCACTCCACTCCACTCTACGCGGGATAAGGCGGCAGGATTCCGGAGCAATAGCCGTGGTGATCCTGTCTCAGATCCACTTAACGACACAACGACCTACGACCGCCAATCTCACTCCACTCCGCTCTACGCGGGATAAGGCGGCAGGATTCCGGGGCAATAGCCGTGGTCATCCTGTCTCAGCTCCACTTAACGACACAACGACCTACGACCGCCAATCTCACTCCACTCCACTCTACGCGGGATAAGGCGGCAGGATTCCGGGGCAATAGCCGTGGTGATCCTGTCTCAGCTCCACTTAACGACACAACGACCCTACGACCGCCAATCTCACTCCACTCCGCTCTACGCGGGATAAGGCGGCAGGATTCCGGGGCAATAGCCGTGGTGATCCTGTCTCAGCTCCACTTAACGACACAACGACCTACGACCGCCAATCTCACTCCACTCCACTCTACGCGGGATAAGGCGGCAGGATTCCGGAGCAATAGCCGTGGTGATCCTGTCTCAGATCCACTTAACGACACAACGACCTACGACCGCCAATCTCACTCCACTCCGCTCTACGCGGGATAAGGCGGCAGGATTCCGGGGCAATAGCCGTGGTCATCCTGTCTCAGCTCCACTTAACGACTCGACGACCTACGACCGCCAATCTCACTCCACTCCGCTTACCCGGGATAAGGCGGCAGGATTCCGGGGCAATAGCCGTGGTCATCCTGTCTCAGCTCCACTTAACGACTCGACGACCTACGACTGCCAATCTCACTCCACTCCGCTCTACGCGGGATAAGGCGGCAGGATTCCGGGGCAATAGCCGCGGTGATCCTGTCTCAGCTCCACCTAACGACACGACGACCTACGACCGCCAATCTCACTCCACTCCGCTCTACGCGGGATAAGGCGGTAGGATTCCGGGGCAATAGCCGTGGTCATCCTGTCTCAGCTCCACTAAACGACTCGACGACCTACGATTGCCAGTCTTAGTCAACTCCGCTCTACGCGGGATAAGGCGGCAGGATTCCGGGGCAATAGCCGTGGTCATCCTGTCTCAGCTCCACTAAACGACTCGACGACCTACGACTGTCAATCTCACTCCACTCCGCTCTCCGCGGGATAAGGCGGCAGGATTCCGGGGCAATAGCCGTGGTGATCCTGTCTCAGCTCCACTTAACGACTCGACGACCTACGACTGCCAATCTCACTCCACTCCGCTCTCCGCGGGATAAGGCGGCAGGATTCCGGGGCAATAGCCGTGGTCATCCTGTCTCAGCTCCACTAAACGACTCGACGACCTACGACTGTCAATCTCACTCCACTCCGCTCTACGCGGGATAAGGCGGCAGGATTCCGGGGCAATAGCCGTGGTCATCGTGTCTCAGCTCCACTAAACGACTCGACGACCTACGACTGTCAATCTCACTCCACTCCGCTCTCCGCGGGATAAGGCGGCAGGATTCCGGGGCAATAGCCGTGGTCATCCTGTCTCAGCTCCACTTAACGACTCGACGACCTACGACTGCCAATCTCACTCCACTCCGCTCTCCGCGGGATAAGGCGGCAGGATTCCGGGGCAATAGCCGTGGTCATCCTGTCTCAGCTCCACTAAACGACTCGACGACCTACGACTGCCAATCTCACTCCACTCCGCTCTCCGCGGGATAAGGCGGCAGGATTCCGGGACAATAGCCGTGGTGATCCTGTCTCAGCTCCACTTAACGACACAACGACCTACGACCGCCAATCTCACTCCACTCCGCTCTACGCGGGATAAGGCGGCAGGATTCCGGGGCAATAGCCGTGGTGATCCTGTCTCAGCTCCACTAAACGACTCGACGACCTACGACTGCCAATCTCACTCCACTCCGCTCTCCGCGGGATAAGGCGGCAGGATTCCGGGACAATAGCCGTGGTGATCCTGTCTCAGCTCCACTTAACGACACAACGACCTACGACCGCCAATCTCACTCCACTCCGCTCTACGCGGGATAAGGCGGCAGGATTCCGGGGCAATAGCCGTGGTCATCCTGTCTCAGCTCCACTTAACGACACAACGACCTACGACCGCCAATCTCACTCCACTCCACTCTACGCGGGATAAGGCGGCAGGATTCCGGGGCAATAGCCGTGGTCATCCTGTCTCAGCTCCACTAAACGACTCGACGACCTACGATCGCCAGTCTTAGTCAACTCCGCACTACGCGGGATAAGGCGGCAGGATTCCGGGACAATTGCCGTGGTGATCCTGTCTCAGCTCCACTTAACGGCACAACGACCTACGACCGCCAATCTCACTCCACTCCGCTCTACGCGGGATAAGGCGGCAGGATTCCGGGGCAATAGCCGTGGTCATCCTGTCTCAGCTCCACTAAACGACTCGACGACCTACGCCCGCCAATCTCACTCCACACCGCTCTACGCGGGATAAGGCGGCAGGATTCCGGGGCAATAGCCGTGGTCATCGTGTCTCAGCTCCACTAAACGACTCGACGACCTACGACTGTCAATCTCACTCCACTCCGCTCTACGCGGGATAAGGCGGCAGGATTCCGGGGCAATAGCCGTGGTCATCCTGTCTCAGCTCCACTAAACGACTCGACGACCCTACGACTGTCAATCTCACTCCACTCCGCTCTACGCGGGATAAGGCGGCAGGATTCCGGGGCAATAGCCGTGGTCATCCTGTCTCAGCTCCACTAAACGACTCGACGACCTACGATTGCCAGTCTTAGTCAACTCCGCACTACGCGGGATAAGGCGGCAGGATTCCGGGACAATAGCCGTGGTGATCCTGTCTCAGCTCCACTTAACGACACAACGACCTACGACCGCCAATCTCACTCCACTCCGCTCTACGCGGGATAAGGCGCAGGATTCCGGGGCAATAGCCGTGGTCATCCTGTCTCAGCTCCACTAAACGACTCGACGACCTACGACTGCCAATCTCACTCCACTCCGCTCTCCGCGGGATAAGGCGGCAGGATTCCGGGACAATAGCCGTGGTGATCCTGTCTCAGCTCCACTTAACGACACAACGACCTACGACCGCCAATCTCACTCCACTTCCGCTCTACGCGGGATAAGGCGGCAGGATTCCGGGGCAATAGCCGTGGTCATCCTGTCTCAGCTCCACTAAACGACTCGACGACCTACGCCCGCCAATCTCACTCCACACCGCTTACGCGGGATAAGGCGGCAGGATTCTGGGGTAATAGCCGTGGTCATTCTGTCTCAGCTCCACTTAACGACTCGACGACCTACGACTGCCAATCTCACTCCACTCCGCTCTACGCGGGATAAGGCGGGCAGGATTCCGGGGCAATAGCCGTGGTCATCCTGTCTCAGCTCCACTTAACCACTCGACGACCTACGACCGCCAATCTCACTCCACTCCGCTCAACGCGGGATAAGGCGGCAGGATTCCAACTAAGGCACGTTCAACGTATGCCAAATGCACTGCACTCCGCTATACGTGGAATAGATGGGCAGTTATTTCTTGGCAATACTTAGATGTGATTTTGTCCCCGCCATTGGTTGCCGACAAAACGAACAACTACAAAGACCAGTTCTATCCTTTCTGCTTCGCAAGACATTGGTATTTTATTTTTGGTCATCGATTATGCAATTATTTATCGAGTAGTTTTGTAATACTAACTTTATTTTGTAGTAATTTACAATAAAAGCTGTTTTCTATTTAATATGTTGTGTTTTAGTTTGTTGTTTGTATACTTCTTTTGATTCTTTTTGTTTATTCTTGGTAATTGCTCTTGGGTATTGGGGGTTCCCTTCTTTGAATTCGGTTTGGAGCGAAAATGATCTGCACCCTCCTACTACAAATATTCTTATTTTCTGAGGAAGAAAAAGTTCAGCTAGGATAAGTATGCGATTTGCCGTGATGGAAATACCATGTGTTCGATAAATATTTGCACTTACTTGGATTATAAATAAAAACAGGACCTAGGCTTTAGATAATCGGTATGTGGGAGAAGTCCAATTAATCCATCGCAAAGAAGCCAAATTCATACTCAGAAACTTCTTTTAAAGGATTAGTATAACGTGGGCTCGTGAATCGCAATGGTAGGCGCCATAAACTATGGAAGGTCCCATTCGGTCGCATAATTTTACCCTGGTTGCTGTCGGCTATTTTCCCCTGACGCAACGTGTAAGACGGTCGAAATGGTTCTAATCTCCTTAAATGTGTAATAAAGTTTTGGCGAGTGTGCAAGGAAAGGTGTAGGATAGGATGAGGAAGGAAATGTGTTTTACGTGACTCGTTTGTCAGAATATTGCTCTGACATTCGCACGGTGTTGGTTGAATAGTCCTCGCAAAAATACGAGTTGTGGCATCCGGCTGGTAGAATTACCCAGATGGTAATACATTTTACCCAGCAGCTAATTCGAAAATCCGCCATGATTGGATCTAGTATCGTAGGATAAAACGTGGGCAACACCGATTACTCTATCTAGTGCTATATAAATGTGAGTGCGATACGTTGATTTCAACAATGCGTTCTTTGTGTTTGTCATACGTAATATCACAGCACTTATCGTGATATTTAGTGAGACTATTTCACAAATAAACACATTACATGAATCGAAAGGACTATTTAAATCACAGGAATTACGAAAAAGAAATATTACTCAAAATTGCTACCGACCCATTGTGCTACAGAATGGCACAGACTTTCCCGTATTAGTTTTCTATTTCCTTCCGTCTCGGCTAGCTATTCGGAATTGCCACATACTCGTGCCAGCTGGCATCTATCGCCGCCCAAATTACACGTTTTTGACATTTTCTTAATTTTTCGGTTCCTAATGGTAGAATGAAAATATTAATTTTAAAATATTAAATAACATACAATCCTCGACATATATGACAATTTTCCTTTAATAATTTGTAGCCATTTAAGGAAAATGGCGTTTAAATCGCTACTGTAAGTGCGAAATTTGAAGCTCATTTTCACATAAAGTTTAGTTTTCGAAAAACTTATACTGCGATTTTTCTAGGAAGAGCTCTCAAGATAACTCAAATCCCATCTTCGCGATGGAATATGTCACGGCATTTCGCGTCTTTTCTCGGTCTTGCCTGTAGAGTCGCATGATCGCAAGCACTGCTTCATACGGTCGCGATCGTGCGAAGTCTAGCGGAACGACTGTGAATGATACGAAATGCCGTGACATATTCCATCGCGAAGATGGGATTTGAGTTATCTTGAGAGCTCTTCCTACAAAAATCGCAGTATAATTTGAACTCATTCGAAGCACATTAACTCACAAATACACAATTGCTTGTAACTCACAAATACACAATTGCGTGTTTACAAATTGCTGGTAATGTGATATTAAAGATGTGAGAAATCTTTCAAAAAAAAACATTTCTGTAATTTTTGAAAAAACAAAAACTACCCCCAAATGAACTTCACGTCATATTAAAAAGTGCAATTAGCACTATCCATTCCAAAAGTTAGAAGAAAAAATTTGCAGCCATTTATAAGAAAATGGCGTTTGAGCGTTTCTGAAAATGCGGAATTTTGAGCTAGTTTTCACAGATAACCGTTGCGTTTTCGAGAAACTTTACTTCACATTATATAAAGCACTTAGACTTTCAAATATAATAATGTATACAAATCGTCACTAATGTACATATTAACGTCAAGAGAGACAAAAAAATACATTTTTTGTAGCGGGCGGGCGGGCGTTTTCCTTTCAATTGGTGTTTCGGTATTAATAACCCACAAAAGAGGGATTTTGGCAACACCACGTTTTAGGGGATTTTTTCCTTAATTTAGCAACTGGAGTTATCCATTTCTCGTTATCACGGCCAGGCAACGAATTTTTTCTAGCGAAAATTCGCCATTTTCTTCGCGCAGCATTACATAACTTTCCCTATACTACGTATATTACTCCATATATACGTACGTATACGGGGAAGTAAGAATGTAAATTTCAATCGCAAATTACGCAAAAGCTACTCTTGTTTCAAATCATTGTTGGTGACCTTTTTGAAAAGCTAATAACAGGCTTTGTCTGAGGCAAATATCTATCTTCAATTTTGTAGTTTTAAAATTGTTTTTGCAATATTCAAAAATTTGGGATCTCAACGAAAATGAGACCTACACCATTCTTTTAACGTCCTTCGCACTATACAACAACAAAATTTCATCCAAAGTTTGGAGTCATTTTTTTTTAATTTTGAGATTGTACCGGAACTTCATGTAAAGTACCCCCCTCCCAAATTAAAATATCGATTTCAAATCCCAGGGGCCGCGACACAAGAATGACTGGGCAATATCAATTTTGGAGAAAATTTCCTGAACGGTTTACGCGCTAGCATTGTGCACAAACGGACGGACGGACGGACGGTCCGACGGATGGATAGACGGTCGGTCGGACGGACGGACAGACAGACTTTTTCTATATTTAGCAACTGGATTTATCCACTTTTTTCTTACCAGAGCCCGGCAGTAACAGTTTTTGTGTCGAAAATTCGCTGCTTTCCGGCGCACGATTACAGTACTTTCTCTTCTTACGTTAGTCCGAGAAAGTAAAAATGGCTTTCCAAATCCTACCTTGGCACGTCTTTTAAAACTTAATCAAAATATAAGTTTCTTAAAAACAAAATTAATAATTGATTCGTGTTTCCGGGCGTGTCAACTGCTACGGTCACTAGTCCTGTACGTGTAGTGCATGTTTTTATTGCAGGAGGAGGCGGTGATCTCCCCACTGGAAGGCGAAATCCGGGGGTGGCCTGTAAGTCAGCTTGCGGAGTTCGTCCCAACCAAGTATATCCCACCAATGGGGCACCGCTCCAGCCGGGGCAAGGTCTAAAATGTTTACCACCTCCAGAGATCTTTTTCGTTTATCCACCTCGAGGACAAGTGTAATGGATTCTTCGAAAGCAGTTCTGCCGATGTGTTACTTGCACCAGATGATTTGTTAGATTTCATTGCTTTTAGTCCCTTTTCTCAATCATACACCTACGCCAGTAGAGAGACACGTTAAGCGGTTCGAGCGTTAGTGGCGCCCGTCGGAGGGTCGCCAGTCAAAGGTCATCGCAGACTACTCTGATCAGAGGTTTCCACGACCGCTTCCACGCGCACGCCAGAGCAGCACCCTCGAAAGGGGCGTAGATCGCGAGCGATTCTTTCTACCCTAACTTGTTCTCATTCCCATCCTTATACTGCGATTTTTCTATCTTTGCCTCTGAAGGCCCGTCTTCAGGATGGAATATGTCACGGTATTTCGAGACGTTCTCAGTCGTGCCGCCAGATATCGCATGATCGCGATTCTATCAAGCAATGCTTGCGATCATACGACTTCTAGCGGCACAACGGGGAAAAGACGCGAAATTTTCCATCGCTGTCATAGGGGCTTGAGGGGCAGAGTTAGAAAAAAACCGCACTGTACGGACGAGTGATAGAGTGAGAGGCTCGTATATCTGATCTAGGAAATTTCTAATAAGCATCGGAAGCGGTCGTGGGGCTGCAGCGGGAGTTGAGAAAAGTTCTCAACATACAGTTACGTCAGTCCTACTGATTAAAATTATTATCGAATCAGGATCGGAGAAAACACTCTAAATGTTGAGATGTGTAGTTAGCTTTTCTCATTTTGACTTATTTTTTCTAGTTTATAACAGAAATTAATTATTCAGTTTACCACAATGGTTACGCTAAATTAGTGTATATGAGTGCACGTAAGACCAACTGTTTCTTTCAACTTACCAACAGACCATGTGCTTTGACCAACAAAATTTCCATTGCACATTGCCAAAGAGTCCTGCAGGAGAAAAAATACAATTAGTTAATAACGCATTAACATTTCTAATATTTGACATTTGTAAAATTAGTTGTGCTAAAATAGAACATACTTTCTCTCCTTAATAAAGGTTACGAAATATTATTATACCGCAATTTCTGTCTATATCAACATCTCATTCGACGCTGACAACAATGGGTGCTGCTTACAGTGGGCACATTTTAATAATAAATCAATTCTTGCTAAAAACGCCATTGTTGCCGTAAATGGAACTGTATTTTCAGTTTCCTTTGATTTATGAATGTTCTTAAAAGGCGTTCTTTATGAAACACTATTGCTTCTGTTGCGAATACATGAAAATATTTTTCGCCGTGTCTCCAAGTGTTTTCTAAGTTCATTCTTAAATTTATAATTTTCTTTTAAATGAAGACTTACAACCAAACAAAACCATAATTACTGTCTTCAAACAGAAATTAACAGTTTTAGATGCCCCGGAAAGCTGTAAAGCAAAAAGCCCGCTAAAACGTTTCATTTTTGCCACCAACTTGCTTTCAAAATCGTATTTTTTCTATTTAAGAAATTTAAAGAAAAATTTGGAGCCATTTTGAGAAAATTTTGAAAATGTCCGGGGGGGACTTCATGTAAAGGTACCCCCAAATTTTGAAGAAGTTTTTCAAAATCGCAGTGCCTCGAGACGATCCAGATAAACAGGGGAACATTCATTTTGGAAAAAATCCTACGAATGGTTTAGAAGGTAGTCGTGTAGCAACATTACATAGCTTTCCCTATATTATGTATATCACTTCGTACACTATACGTATGTATACGGGAAAGTAAAAAAACTAACTTTAAGTACATTATAATAAGTTTACTATTATTATATATTATTTTTCATTTCCTTTTTACGTTCTCCCCTTAAGAATTAACTTCTTAAGAGAAAGCTATGTAATCGGCGAATATTCGACACAAAAACTCTTATTGCCGGGCCCTAGTAACGAAAATGTCGATCAATCGTCAGAGCGATCATATTCCAGACATGTTCGATGGGCGACAAGCCAGCAGAACGTTCAGCCCAGGGAAGCAGTAGTACCCGACGTTCTTTGCAGAATGCTTGCACATTCCACGTCACATGCAGCCGGGCACTGTCCTGCTGAAACATGGTATGTGGAGCTGCTTGCAGGAAGTGCAGTACCTCGGGCTTTAAACCTCCCTGATGTAGCGTTTGCTGTTCAGATTGGCCGTATGAGGTGAGATCGCACATTGTAGCCAATGGTGCCCCAAACCATCCACTTAGCGTTTGTCCGCTAAGGCGCGGAAGAATCAGGCTGGCAGATTGCGATTATGATGGTAGCGTCGAACACGTATGTGGCCATTGCTGTAGCACAAATTGAATCGGGACCCGTCCGGTTTATTTTTGCCACTCAGCACACCAGTCAACACATTCACGTGCCTCACTGTTGTCTGAGGAGTTGGTAATTCATGGTCACGGAATCAGACGCAGTGGTTTGCGTGTCACCAGTCCAGCCCTCTGCAGACGGCGTCGAACCGTCGACGCACTCATGAACACACCCGTTGCAGTGCTACAAAGTCGAGCCAATACTGTGGACCGACGCCGTTCTATGCTGCTAGATGACCGCCACGCGGACAATATGGCGGTCATCTCGCGCTATGGTCACATTGTTTGGTCCAGTATCCGCTCGACGCTGTGTACGATCCTCCTCTATCTACTTACGCATTACTGACATAGCAGCGCACCCCGTTCGAGCCGCAATGTCACGGTAGGACAAACCCGCTTCCCGGAGACCGATCGTTCTGGCCCTTTGGCGTCGACAATGCATACCGGTATTTGCTTGCACCATTCCACGTCGTTTGACGGCTCTACACCGAGTGAGTGTGGCGTAACAATGACGTGACCTATCACACACAGGAGGGCGCTGTTAGGCTAACGCGCACGCTATCCCTATGCAAATTTAATCACTTCTTATGGATACACTGTTCTGAAGATTCACCCATTATTGAGTGATTTTGACCATTCCTTCGGGTGTTGCAATTTTCCCAAACACCAGTGTATATGCCTCAATAAGTATACCCACCGTTGAGTAAGTTATTTTCGACAAAAACTACTGATTCGTAAATCAAGAGACAAGGTAAAGGTAAAATTCCTAGATTAAAAAAGAGAGGCTTACACGGATAACGTGGTTAGGATTGCTTAGTTTACGTGCATATTCGTATTGCGTGGGAACATCGCTTATTATTCCGGAAATATTCGTCGTATGAAATGGGGTATTATGTTTGGGAAACACTTAATGCAGTTCCCTGACTTTTTGATTGCAGCATCTTCATTGAGTTGGAACACTACCATTGCTTTGCAAATATATTTACGTATCAGTAGATTTTGTGAAAATCAACTTACTTACGAGCGAGAACACATTTTACGCAATATTGATTTTGATAATTACGAAAACATGTTGTAGGAATTATATTCATTATGTGTACGTATCAATTGCTCGCTACTAGAAATTCATGTTAATATAAATATGCGTTGCATTATTACTCACTACCAGATGACATTAAAAAATTAAAATGTATAAAAGTGTTTTAATCCATCCATTTAGATAAATAAGACTGATATGTCAGCATCATCAAAATCCATGATATCATGAGTCATAACTAGACATCGGATGTTTGGGAAACGCCTATTTTATTCTGGGGAACTTATTTAAAGGTTGATAATATATGTGCACGAATCATGACAAATGATGACATATTACGAAGTTTTATAATGCTTATTTTCGCATAAATGCCTTTTTTATATAAATGCCTTTTCTTTAGAATTATTGCACGTTTGTGCCTTTTATATCCAATGCTAAGATATCAGAAAATCGACCATGGCCCAACCTTTCCATTCATTACGAAACCTTCAATTCACGTATTTGTATTTTGAAATACGAGAGAACTCCTGAAAGTATCTTCTTATATATTATTTCTCAAAGGGCTGTTTGGTCTTTTCAATAAATTGGGGCGACATACGAAACCGATCTGTATAAAGAAGCAATGGATTGAAAATCGTGTTCTTTTCACCTGCACATGGGACATTCGTATTGAAACAGGGCGTTAAAAATACCTAAATATTAAAAAAAGTAGTAATTCGGGATCTGTAATATCTGATTGCCGCGCGATCTATCGGAAGAAAATTACACTCGGACGGTGGAGGGAAACAAGAGAATGTTGCAATCTCAAGCATTTTTGTTTGTTTCAATTTAGTGTAGGTTGTGTAAGCACGTTCTACATTGAATAGAAATCTTGAAATATGAGAGATTAGTGATCTTAGTGAGGTTAGGTCGTTTATAATGCTGGAATACAAAAAAAGAATTTAAGCAGAAAAGTTTGGTTATTTGACTAACCGTGCGATTTAATCGCACGGGTTCTCACTAGTACCAACATATCCCTATTACATAAATGCTAGCCATGTTCTGAGAAAATGGTCGATTGACAATACACCGAGGGCACATTTTGAGTGGAAATAAATGTAAATTCCTAGAAGGTTTCAGTGTTGCTAATTTTGGACTTCTAAAATATATGCCAGACACATCAGTAGACTTTCAGAATCCTTCTCTGTATTCAAACTGATTTTGTATCCCAATCGTTGCAGATTTGAAATTGCGATCCTTGAAAAGTTACTGGTAATATATTGCAATGGAAACTATTAAGAATAAAATGAAGAAGAGTTGTAAATATGTATGGAGGTTTACAAATAATTTTTAATTTTATTGTGAATGTAATGTTATGACAGTGCCTTTTTTCTCCTTATTCTTGAAATTTTCATTGCCTTTTTAGGCGCCTAAAGGCGACTTTTTAGTGCCTATACATCCGATGTCTAGTCATAACTCTTAATAGAGTATAATAAAAAAAGTTATGAATAACAAATTTGTTTTCTACCCTGGTATTAAACTGAATCGTTTAAAACTACGTTAATAGATGTTATTCTTACCTCATGTTCCTGCGTATCACCTTCATCTGATACCTCGTTGGGATCCAGAAACACTGACACTGCTGGTTTTACTTCCTCCTACAAATGGACAAATCTATCAATTTCTCATTTTTACTTTCTCGCCTTACGACATAATTTTAACTTCTTTTCTTGATTAGAAAGCTGAGGATCTGTGACATGTTCTAAAGAAGATAAGAATAAAATAATAATCCAAACTTTAAACTAGCGGCGCTACAACAGCACACTTTCATGAAATACTTGAAAATTTGCAATTTTCGAAAATTAAACCTGCTTCAATTGTTTATACGAGGGGGAAAATTAAAGAAAAATTGAGGCGTTTTTGAGAAAAATAAAAATGTAAAATATTTTTACTCCAAGAACAAATTACACAAATATATTTGATGAAAAAATCTTACCTTCAAAATTCCCGCCATACTCACGGAAATGCCAGCGCAAAACACGTTTTTGGAAATTTCTTTGAATTTTCCGGCAGGATACGCAAACAACTTATCAGTTCCCCTTCAGGAGACCAAGACACTTCTAATCCATACATACATCTCGATTGGTGCATGGTAAGTGGTTTAGCCGTGACGGACGGAACCGCACATCCGCACACTCAAGGAGATACTCAATTACTGTATACGGATTACGCACTTATTAAAAATAACACGAGAAAGTACATACCGTGGCAGCACCACTAGTTTAAACATGTTAAAGACACAATATTGAGCAAATTTCAGCCGATCTAACATTGGAATAAGTGTCTGTATTTGAAAATTTATAATATTGTAACTGCAGGAAGATGAAAAATATTCGAAGTTTCGTCATTTCCGAAAGTTAACAGTGAAAATCAGACATATGCTATCTTCATAATATTGTATTCCACTCTAATCTCACAAGGCGGGCGAGGCGGTCGACGCCGGTCGAGGACGGACGGACGGACGCCTGTCAGTCCGCCCACCCGCCTGCCCGCCCTTAGTTTCCAACACTAACTTTAAATTTCTTAAGACGGGGCGGACGGGCACAGACAGATCGACAGACTGACGTCTTGGAGAAAAAAAACAACACTTTTTCGGTGTCAGGGGGTCTCAAAAAATGGATGTCCGTTGAAATCTCGTCATTACATACCTTTCTCTACACTACATGTGTTAGCAAATACATGCGTATGAATACAAGAAAGTAAAAAGCACTGGAAAAGCTCACTCCTCACCTTCCTTCTTCCGTTCACTCTCCAAGGTAAATTGCTCATCTTGTTCCTGCAAATAAAAACAAGATACAACTTCATAATGGCTGCAATGTGATTTCGCACGCTCCTGACGTTTCTGCAGCTAATGAAAACCACTATTGTCTTATTTTTCGAAATACAAGGCATTGTAACAAGCGACAATTACGAAATATTTTTTCATTGAATTTCCCAACAAAACTAATCATTTTTCTAATAATATTTTCACTAGAATATATTAACATACTAATATATTAACATATAACATAACATATGTTATATATTAACATACATAACATATTAACTAATAATATATTTTCCTAGAATCTCATTGTACCCGGCTACGCCTTCACTGTACCCCCGTACCATCCATCTGTATTTATTGCGACATCAGAAATAAGTTTAGAGACACAGAGGTTTACGGAGTTTCCATCTGCATGTTTATTTACACTTAAACACTTTACAAATGTCTCAAAGAAACAATTTCGGCCGCACTCCGCAACCTTACCCCCCTAAGCTAGATAGAACTTCGAATAGAGTAAGTTATAATACATAATTTCGGTAATGAGATGAAGATGAAAGAAGCACCTACTAGGCCGCGCAATGTCTCATTCAATTTGTTATTTATTCAAGTTCTTGGGAAAAATAACGAACGTTTTGAAAATTGTAATTTCGTAGTTAAAAATAATAGTTAATTACAAGTAATGGGATCGCCAAGCTTTTCAGCAAGTAGTGCACTTCACTGTCGCTTGACAGCATTGTTCTTTTTCTTCCTCATTCAATGCAAAATAATTCGTGCTCCAATGCAAACTCAGTCAGTGGTTGCAACAGCGTTGTCTCATTGTCATACCACTGCTTTACGCGGTAGAGATTTACCAGGAAACTTTTCCCTCTAATTCAATTATGTAAGCTGCAACAGTTGGCAGTACAGCTCTATTCAGTTGCTCACCGAACAGCGGCGATCGACTTCCGTTCGGCAAGCCCAAAAGTAGGGAGTTTTTGCACCCTCAAACGTTAAGTTCTATCGACCTTCTGGTCATGCTCATGCAAGTTTCGCATCACTTTAGTGCATCTGCGCATGAGCAGAAGATCGGTAGTGCTCACCGTTCGAGTTGGCCAAAACTCCCTATTATGGCCGCGAGCTGCGTTATGAAAGGGGAAAGAAAAGACACCACTAAACGGTTGGGGAAAGGGCGCATGGCCTTTAAGGAGCAACGCGTGTTCTTTTGCTTCCCGGCTTTCGTAGGATTCAAAACGAATGTAAATCGTGTTGATAGAAAATTAAACACATGCAGTTTCTTAACAATTAAGTCTTCGATGCTTTTTCCTTAATAATAGTTTAGACCAAGCCTGTTCAATAGACCCCAAAAGAACGCTGATGTCACTGCAGTCCCTCTGACCGGGAGGTCTTACGTTCGAGTCCTTAACTCGGCTTTCTCAAGAGTAAAAATGTTCCTTTTCTAATGTTTTTGTGATTATCAAAGAAAGCGAAAAGCTAACTCTCAAGGAAGACTGAATAATTTCTTTAGTTTAATAGTTTTTTTAAAGAAGTATGAATTGTTCCAAGAACATCTCTCTATAATGCTGAATAAACCTTTATTGAAATTTTGTTTCCAACATCACTTGCACTGTTATTTTTGTTTGATATTCCGTAAATACATTAGAATTAAGTACAAAAGTACTTTCAAAGCTACATTTATACATTTTTTAAACAAACACGTTTCATTAACAACTTTCCTTCTTTAATGAAAAGGATAGACAAATGGATAGTGGTGTACGCGCCAACCATTCAAACGGCGCGCGCCAACAAACCTCGAATCTCCAACAAGAGGGCGCAGCACGAACCCGCTGCGCACTGACCCGTAGCCAAGAACTCATTTCTCATTGGCCCACCGGGGTATATAACCCGGTGGACAACGGGTCAGCGACGAGTGACATTCGATTCGATTCCGATTCGGAGACGGAGGGACGACGCCGAGGGAAGCGGGCGCAACCGAAGAGCGCTCCGCCACCGCGGGACCGTCGCGCCCTTTTTAGGGCTATAAGAGCAAAAGCCCCAGCTGACAACAGCCCTTTTTAGGGCTTAAAAGAACAAAAGCCTTAGCTTGCCTTTTTAGGGCCTTTATATTTAAACAGCCCTTTTTAGGGCTCGAGAGCGCAGGATGTTCTCGACCCCTACGGGGGGAGGGAGCGGAGGGCGCGGCGGGGCCGACGCACGGACGCCACGGGGCACGACGAAGCGCCCCGGCTCTCATTCCGTCGAGCGCCTCGACGTTAAGAAGCGAACAACTCCCGCTGTTCGCAGGGTGCGGCAGAGCGGAGCAGCGGGCGCGGGGCCCTCCACGTCGGCCGCCACGCAGGGCGCCGCACCACCGGGCGCCGCGACGCCGCCGCCGCCGCCCGCCGCAGCGGGCACCAACACCGACGCCGACGCCGACGCCGAGCGCGTCCCGACGCCCACCTCAGCGGGCGCCACCACCGCCACCGCCGACCCACCCGCGCCAGCACCCGCGAGGGCGAGGAAGAGGAGGAAGGCGACTTCACGGTCGTCACCCGCCGCCGCCGCCGCCCTCCTACCATTTTCGTCTACGCAGTGGCCGACAGTTTTGGCCTCCTGGGGGCGTTGCAGACGGTCTGCGGCGAACGCGAGGTCACCGCTGAGGTGGCCGGCGGCGCCGTACGGCTCCGATGCGACGGCTACAGGGGGTACCAGGATGTCCTGACCGCCCTAGATGAGCGCTCTGTGGAGTACCACACGTACTCCACAGGAAACGAGAAGTTCCTGCGTTATGTTTTGCGGGGCATACCGCTGGAACTCTCTTGCGATGCGCTCCACGATAACCTGGACCATCTCGGGTTTCAGGTGCGGAAGCTGGAGCGGATCTGCAGCCAGCGGCCTGGACGATGGGGCAGACCACTGCCCCTGATCATCGTGACGCTTCAGGATTCGCAGCGCCATCGGGCGCTGCGCGAGGTGACCTCCATCCGTGGGCTCCGCGTCCGCGTGGAGGTGTATCGACCACCGCGCGGGCCCACGCAGTGCCATAACTGCCTTGATTTCGGGCACGTGGCCCGGAACTGCAAGCGCCGCACGCGCTGCAAGTTCTGTGGCGACGCGCACGGAGCAGAGCAGTGCCCGCTGGGGCAAAACTCCCCGGCGGAGGAGCGTAACAGCTCCAACTGCCAGGGCGACCTCCACGGCGCAAAGTACAAGGGTTGCCCCGAGTACAAGCGCCGCTGTTTCAGGGGGAACGCGGCCCAGCAACAGCGCCACGAGCGGTAGCAGCGCGACCGCCGGCGACGCGCCGGCATCCAGGAGCGGCGAGCGGCCGACGCGCGGTCGGAGGCGTCGCGATCTCCCTCACGGGAGCGCACGCCTTCGCGCCGCCGCACCGCCTCCCCGCCCCCGCGGTCTCAGCGGTCGCAAAGACGCGACCGCCCACGGGCACAACGGCCGCAGAGACGCCAGGAGCGTTCCTACGCGGACGCTGCGGCGCCACGCCCCCGCCAACACCGGGAGCGCCAGCCGACGGCCGCCTGGCGCGGCCCGCGAGGAGCGCGCCGCCCGCGTGGAGTAGCGAAGGGGGACGGCGGAGGCCGCAGGCGCTTATGCGCGCCGTGTCCGGCCGCGATCCAGCTGAGAGGCCTGCAGTCATACTCAAGGTTGTAGTGACACAACTCCTTGTGCACTCGCATGAGGTGACGGCGGCCGCTGCGGCGGATGAGGCACGCTCTTCCTCATCCGCATCCCAAACCTCCCCCGTACCCTAAATAATGGCTGTTTCTCCTTCTTTTATAGGAATAGCTGCACCGTCGCATTTTGGAATTGCAACGGCATCAGCGCGCGAGCGAAGCAGTCAGAACTTCACAGCTTTCTCACTCGGCATAATATCTCTGTCATGATGCTGGGTGAAACATGGCTAAGCCCGCATCTCTCTCTCTTTCCATTCCAGGTTATATCTGCTACCGGAATGACAGAGCGGCACAAGCAGCAAACATGACGAACCCTCACATAGGAGGCGGAACTGCAATACTAATCAGACGCAGCATAATTTATTTATTTATTTATTTGTCAAAAAACTGTACATGACGGGAGCTTTATATGCACTGCTATGTTGTGACGTGGGAGCTCCCTATTGGAGAAAGCCTTCCCTCTGCATTTTTCGTCCGTGACGTTGGTGCGCCAAGAACGAAAAACCCCAGTATATTTCTTGGCGCGTGGGGCGTACATCTTCACATTGGAATATCTCACGGTATATTTCGTGTCGTTCTCGGTCGTGCCGCTAGAAGTCGCATGATCGCGACTGTGTCGAGCAGTGCTGGCGATCCTGCGACTCCTAAGGGCACGACTGAGAACGACGCGAAATACCGTGAGATATTCCATCGTGAAGAAAAGCCCCCACGTGCAAAGAAATACAAACCCGGATAAGTTACTTTCGAAACCTCAAAAAGGGATATTTTCACAACGGTAATAATTCTTACAAAACCTGCTTGGAGATGTTCTTTCTTAAAATTTGAAATCATCAAAAGTTTTAAAATACTACCCACTATATGAATGGATTCAGATAAACGTCTGGTGAAGTCAAGTGGCACTACATTACTTAATATGCATATTGAGTAGTATTAGTGCAAATTCGACGAACCTACACATTTCTCTATTAAAAAAATAAGACATTTCCTGTCACCAACAGCACTGACATCTACTCTTTCACTAATTACACTGCGATTTTCGTAACTTTGTCCCTGACAGATATCAGCCGTTCACGGTTTCATCCAATAGGGATCTTAAACGTCACCATAATGACGTCACAGTCGCGAAATATAAGCTCCCGATTGGATGGCAGCGAAACAGCTGATTCCTGTCAAGAACAAAGTTACGAAAATCGCAGTATATATCATGTCTTCCTCAATCACCCTTGTGTCTGGGGAAAAAATCAACTTATATTTTTTAACTGAAAGGAAGGTAAATAACTCACTGTGAAACTCCAATCCTGCTCTTCTACATGATCATCAGGTTCCTCTTTTACCTGAATACAAGAAAGATATTTTTAAAAAACACTCACCATACCCACTTTTTCAAGTTCACCAAAAACATCTATAATCTTTAACACAATTTTAACTAATAAGCATAAGATTATTGTATAACTCAAGACAGCATATTTCCTTATTTTGTTTACATCACAGTATCAAAGTAGTCATCAGAGCATATCTTTAAATTTGCCACAAACAACTATTTAAAATTTTAAGACTTACATACTAAAGTACTGTTTTATTCTTTTATAAAATGTCAAATTTGTAAAACTGCTCATGGATAGTAAAGCAAATGGCACAAGGTATATATTCTACATTTATTTTCCTATTTGGTCACAATTATTTACAAATAATGTAACAGACAATATTTTTCATATCTATGGACTTTGATCATTAAGGTAAGATTTTTCTGTCACATTCTGTCCATCAATTTCACAGGACATGTCTATAAGAGTGATTTTTAGAGTATAACATAACATCAGGCAAGGATCTTAAAATTTTAAAACTAAGTATAAATTATTTAACATTCCACAGAAATGGGACTTAACACACTATAAATTTCTAGAGCAATCTTGCTTATAAATTATCTGAATGATGAATTATAGAGAACGGGTCAATCCATTTTAAGTGGTCCAGAATTTAATAAATTGGTCGCTCGACCATCTCGAAAAAATTTCATATTTTGTACATAAATTTCCTTATGTTTTGGCTGTTCAAAACCATCTTTAATTTTTTTTATTGTACCTGGTTTACAAATGGCGGCCATTTTTGTTTCGCGCCGTGCGCCATTTTTTCGCGTTCGCAGACATTTACTCTTTCCTGAATTTCTCAGCTCTCAGTTGTTCTAGCATTCTAGAATAAAAAGCATTCGATGCAGCATACTCTGGCCTGCAAATCAAAATATTATTTAGCTATTTTATATGTTTTTATTTGGGAAATATTTGCAACCAAATCTATGGAACACGAATGAACGAAATTCGATTTTCAGCGAGTGATTTTTCAAAGAAGTAATAGAATCTAAGTGTTAATTTTTTCTGTGCTTTTACACACAACAGTATAGTTACTTTTTGTAAAATATCATTGGTATATTACGTACCCCTTGAAAATTATATCTTCTTGAAAATT
>JAHLJT010009355.1:19652478-19697857 GCA_031308135.1 Acheta domesticus | reverse complement strand
TTTAAATATTTGTTTTAATCGGTTTAGCTTTCAAAATCAAGATTACCAAATTTTCAATTACGGACGTAGATGTCAAATTGTAAGTTCGTTTTAGAGTAAAGTATACGTAACATTGAAAATTATGTGTTAGGCCACTTTTATGTATATTAATTATTAAGTATAATTAATTATTTTAAATTATTTTTAGTTTAAAATAGCTTCAAAATAATGTGATTACTACTTGGCACAAAGTATCCTCAATGGAAAAATGAAGCCTTTTTTTTCGTAAGTTTTCAATTTTTAAAAAAATACTTCCAGTTAAATCTAAAAGTTGTAATTTTTACTGAAGTTTGGTATGATAGCAGTCTAGCATGTGTGCAATTTTCAGATTTTTATCTGGTCCCCCCAACAGAGATATTACAGTTCAAAATTGGGAAAAAATCCAAAATTCCAATTTTCAAGAAGATATAATTTTCAAGGGGTACGTAATATACCAATGATATTTTACAAAAAGTAACTATACTGTTGTGTGTAAAAGCACAGAAAAAATTAACACTTAGATTCTATTACTTCTTTGAAAAATCACTCGCTGAAAATCGAATTTCGTTCATTCGTGTTCCATAGATTTGGTTGCAAATATTTCCCAAATAAAAACATATAAAATAGCTAAATAATATTTTGATTTGCAGGCCAGAGTATGCTGCATCGAATGCTTTTTATTCTAGAATGCTAGAACAACTGAGAGCTGAGAAATTCAGGAAAGAGTAAATGTCTGCGAACGCGAAAAATGGCGCACGGCGCGAAACAAAAATGGCCGCCATTTGTAAACCAGGTACAATAAAAAAAATTAAAGATGATTTTGAACAGCCAAAACATAAGGAAATTTATGTACAAAATATGAAATTTTTTCGAGATGGTCGAGCGACCAGTGCTGGACCACTTAAAATGGATTGACCCGAACACAAGGGGATATTAAAGTTAACAAAAAACATTCAAACAATTGTTTAGGGCAAAATACATTTTCCTCAACATTGTCAACTTGTTTTTCTCCGACCTGGTAACAACAGAAAAAAGGAATAATATTTAATTGTAAATTGTTAATACCTTCACCCTAAACCAGAGATTATAATCCACAAAAACATTAGAATAATTAAAATGCAAATTTGAAAATAACTATTCAACAACTATTCGCAAGGTCTTGGTTGAACTTCTTCCCATTGTATGTCACACACCTTACATTAATTAAATTACATTGGATGACAGAAGGCTTGGATGTTGGCTCATACGTTTTCACAGTATAAAGAAAATATTTACCTCTTCTATTTCAATTACATTTTCGGCTAAAATGACCATGTCATCCATTGTACAATTTTTCTTACTATCGCTGACAATGTACCACATAAAAAACTTCACTTTCAGCTTCTCACAATTTCGTCTTCACTGTATTATATCAATGGGTGTAGGCTTCTCATTTCAAAACTTACTGCCACTGCCAATGGTGCCGAGGAAGCCGTTCAAAACAAGGTGCACCAGACCGTCTCTGACAAGAATCTATTGACCGATTCAAATATAGTGACTTCAGCTGGACCAGGTTATCTAATCAGGAGCTTCGTTAAGACTAATTTTTGGTTCAAAAGCTCTCGATTGGATAACTGCACCATCGCACAAAAATTTCAGTCGTAACGAAAGCTCCCATATGGATGAATGTTCCCCTCTCCTTACAGCAGGAGCTTACAGTGCCACTATGTTTAAATTGGAGTATATATGAATGACTCCCTCGTGCGTGTCTTCAACCGAATGTGCTGCCCTCGTGTTTGAACTGATTTAACCAAACATATGACCATCGGTAACCAGTTGCAAAATTGAATCGTCTCCTTGACATGGGAAAATTTGCTGCAAGGATATAGCCGGTTAAATTAGCATTTTGTTGTAAATATATCTATTTCATCGTTTTTAACGTTTCACGATGAATATTGTCACGAGAATTTTTAACAACAGCACGTCAAGAAGGTTGTCATTAGGATTATACGCCTGCCGCGACTTTGCAACATCCAAAGAGGCTATTGAAAAACTAGTTAAAAATAGTAAAGTTGTTGTCTTCATGAAAGGCGTGCCTCAAGAGCCGCGTTGTGGATTTAGTAATGCTGTTGTGCAGATATTGAGAATGCATGGGGTCGACTATGATTCCCATGATGTTTTGAAAGATGAAGAATTGCGACAAGGTTAGATCCAATTTTTCAGATACTGTGCCTTAGTTATAGCAAATTGTTCATTATTTATATTCGTTTCAGGAATAAAAGATTTCAGTAGTTGGCCCACAATCCCACAAGTATTTATAAATGGAGAGTTTGTCGGGGGATGTGACATTCTCTTGCAAATGCACCAGAGTGGTGACCTCATAGAAGAATTAAAAAAGGTTGGCATTAAATCTGCTTTATTGGAAGCTGCTCTGAGCGAAAGTGCAGAATCTACCGAGAAAAAGAAATGAGAATATTAAGGTGTCATAGATGCATTATGTACAGTCAACAAGTTTTGACGTTTCCTTTGTAAATATGCTTTTCAAAAATAAATTATATATTTGCGGCATTTTAAAGCAATTTATTGAGCTTAAAGTTGAAATCTCATTTATGAAACCCCCTGTAGTAAAGTATTAATGTAAAAACTAAATTGCTGATGTAATTAGAATTGAAGATGCATTTATATTTATTTGGGTACTTGCACAGAACGAGTAATAATATCACCTTTTTAATATTTTACACTCTATCATAACTTCATGATCTTGTTCATGCAAATTAAATTAAGAATTGCAAGAACAATTAGTGAAGTGGATACCAAAACAAGTTGAATCCTAATCCTTTTTGGTAGTAAAAGAAGCAGCATTGGTTCTTTTGAGTAATGAACTCAATGACCTTATAAAGTAAATTCTACTTTACCACAAAATAATAGAATTATGTGTGAATGTTGTATATATAATAAACAATTTTCTCAGTAATTTTATGCGTTTTAAATCATCTAACCAGCAGAGAATCTATCTTAAAAGATTTCTCTTGTATCTACAATGCACGGAATAAACCATAGCAGCACACACTAATAACCACGGATTCTTGAACACAATTGAATTGTGAATCAGTTGGTATAAAAGAACCCTGTCCTGCCCCCATAAATATTTCTAGAGAAATAAATTTTAAGAACAAAGAGGTGTCAAAATTGTAAAAAAGGAGAAATAGTGGAACTAGTAAATACATTATTTGTATATCTGAAAATAAATATGTGTAACCAAACCCATGAGGACATTGAAAAGAATTCATGTAATCGAGAATTCATGTCAGAATTTTGTGGAACAATGAAACCACAATAAAGCTGCTAAATGCATGGTCATATATTGCCATGAAATGTGGTTAATGAAAGAGGACAAGTAAGAAATACACAGGCACAAAGACAACACACAGAGGAGTCTTCAAAAAATATGTTTTTAAATGTAAACAAAATTCATATCTCTAATATAATAATTACTATCACAAAAACATGATAATGTTCATTTTTCAATAACCTCCCCCTTAGCTTTTGTCACAGTTATTAGCACCTCCCTCCTCAACTAAAAGCAAACTAATTTTTGGTTCCATAAGACATCTCATAAGATTTGCAAGAAGAGACTCGCTGACAAAGATATTGAAAGCCAACAGTTTAGTGGAGGAAATAGAACACTCAAAAGGAATTGGAATGATGACTTTAAGTTAATAAGACTTTCATAACTCACCTGCAAGTACAAACCAGAAGTAAGTGATGATTTTGGAAGTCCATGAAAGAAACAACAGTAGTAGGAACACTTGGAAGACTGAACCTACCAAGGATTATGCAGCAAACCAATGGAAAAAAGCTGTAAAGCCTTATTTCCAGCAGATATATTTTAAAAAAATACAAGTTTGAAATAAAAAGAATGTTTATTCATAATGTGATGTGATCAATGTAAGCTAACTGATGTAAATATATGTAAAATTGCCTAACTAGTGAAAGGACAGCTTGCCCCCTTTCCAAATCTATGTCATAACTATGAAGAGCATGTTGGTATAAACGGGAATAATTATATAAAGAGCATGTAGGTATAAAAGGTCAATACTTGAATTTGAAAATGTACCCACAACATAATTTTAATTAATATTTATAGGGCATTTTATTATTTCTTCTCTTTAACAGATGAAAGGAACAAGAATTCAAGACACATTATCTTTAAAATATTTTCCTTATAATTTTTCTTTAATTTACTAATGTAATTCATTCTTGCATGTAAGAAAATGTTCTAGTTTTTAGATTTGCCCTTTAAAACATAATTTTGCATAAAACATTATCGGTATTGTAACCTTTGTTGATTTTAGTTTGAAAAATTTTATGTACGTTAGTATTCCTCATAATAAATCATTTAGAGAATTTCTAACTTATTTAGGATCTTCTATTATCTCAATTAATCAAAAAAGTAATTTTGAAGTGAATAATTTAAATTTAAAGCTAATTCTTCAGCATAAAATGCCGAGGAATGTCCACAGCTATGTTCACTTCGATACAGTTTTTTTTCTTCTTCAGACACAACATGAATGGGTAAGACAAAGATGCAATTAATCTCCAGATTGTTTACTCTTTCAAGAGAAAATAAGGAAATTACATTCATAATTTTGTTTTACAGATTTCAACTAGACATAAATCTCAAAATTTCGGAACAGTGGATTCATCCAAATGTTTAATGCTAAAAAAAATAGAAATCAGTGTTTTAAGATTCTACACATGGGGAAAGAAAAGTGTAGAACCTAAGGATCCTTAATTTTTAAAAGGGAATTTCTGGAGTGCAATACATTGTAATATTCAATCCTACTTGGCAAAAGAAAGTTGTTGAAATAGAGGAGTCAGGAACCTTAAAGGGAACTATCAAGTGCACAATGCAGTATCAATTTCAGGGATGTTACGACTGATGATGATAATAGTAATGAAATACCTACATTTTCTACTTTGTACAAGTTAACACATGAATGTGTTAATAAGTATGTTGCCAGAAGGCATACAAAGTGACACAAGACTGATTTATTGTTGCCTAAGTTTTCTATTATTTGTATAAAGAAGTTTATAGCCAAAAACTTGTAAATACAATGTTTATGTGGCTGTACTAGATAAAAATGCTTGGCACATATGTGAGGGCCTAAATTACACATAAGCAATGTTATCTTGTCTACCATTGCATTAAGACTATAAACCATCCCTGGATGAAATGGAGGAATCCCATTAAAGAGGCCATTATTTTAGCAAAGCTGAAACATTTTTTTTATTAGCTCAAAATATTAAATGAAATGCTACAGAAACAAACTGAAAGCTCAAAAATAGAATTTAGATTTCAGTACATCATATTGGCAAGTGTCTGCATATTTAAATGGCAATTAGTCTTAGCATATATCAATTTTTAATTTAAAATTGATACATGGGAGGGGGAAATGATATGAATAAAAATAAAATATCAAAACAGTCAAATAAAGTGCATTTCGCATTTATTTGGTGAATGATAGCTAACGGTCAAGACTGTTTGGACGTACTTAGCTAACTGTAAGATTGCCAATTTTCAAGTTAAAATGATAGAAAATATTAACTTACATTTCTCCAGACAAGCAGACAATAACATAAAAAATGTAATGTTTGTCTGTGTAGGCTATTGAATTCACAATTATTTTCCTTTCGAGTTTTCTGCTTATTTTTGTAGCAATTTCATTAAGATTTTTTGGAGAGGGGGAGAAGGTGCATAAAAAATTCACCTTAATCCATGGTCACCAAAAATGTACTCACACGCACACTTTAATGTAAAGTTCACTAATAATTTGCATTGAAGACACCAGGTTCACATCCAAGATCCTTTATTGTACCATGTACAGAATATATATTATATAATTTTATGTATAAAAACATACTGTAAGGTCCAAGTTATCTTATTTTGAGTGCAGTTCAAGCACCAGACAATGCCTTGAACACAATATTTATTGTACCATTCAATAAACTATCATTCAAGTTTAACATGGAGTGCATGATGATTGATTTGAAGCCATATCCACCTTATTACAGTTAATGCATCTGATGTCAAGTACAAACTGTCAGTTACCAAGTTTTTTCTGGTCCCTTGAAGTGATGCACTCCTGGAAGTTTCATACCATGTTATGAAAGCAAATGTGTATCTTTCAGAAAAGTTTTCAATTTAAGGGTATATTTTCATAAAGGAATGAAACATACCTATATTTGCTGAACAACAGAATAAGTGACAGTCCATTTTCTGTATGGCATGATAAAATAAGAGTAATAGCCAGCAACTAACAAGGTATGTAATAAAAATTATGTTAGCTGCTTCGTTGTAACATGAAAATAACTGAAGCTTACGCAAACATATCTAATTCTAGCCTTAATCATATATATTTATATATATACATTCACTCGTAACATCAAAAACATTCACTATTCATATTCGTAGTCACTGCAACAATATATATTTGAAATGTATTCATGAAATAACTTGCCTATCAGATCTGGATATATGTATTATTTCATGTTACCACATATTTACCAAAGTTAATGTAACCATACAATTACTTATATTCACTTTTTACACACTCTGTATCACTGAGATCTAACTGTACAAATGCAACATTCACAACAAGTAAACAAAGACATAAAGAGTTTTGAAAATTATCTTTCAAAATATGATAGTGATAACACTATTTAAATTCAAAAACACTTCAAGTTAATGTTTGTACATCAAAGTTAGCAACCTCAAATCTGAACCACTTCTCGATTTTGCCCAAACCAAGGATTCATGTAGTGATCAGCAGACAGGAAATCCTTAGCTAATCACTGAAGCTTTCAAGTTTTCACAGAAATTAAAAAAATGCTAGGAAGATAAGTACTTGTAAAAAGACTTTTCATTCATGCAGGAAATTCTACCAAAAGTATTTAAAAACACTGTTGAAGAATGAGTTTACAGAACCATGAAAAACATGATTGAACGTTATTTTACATCCTTGAGACTTAAGTATATACGTGTATATTTTGTATTATTCTACTTTTCTCTTAGCAATTTATTCAACTCTTGAAGAAATATTTACCACCAACAAGCAAACTAGAAAGTAATCACTTTGAAAATTCTACTCTTTCCCCTCATAGGGGCATTAACTTCTCGAGTCTAAATACATAGATGGCCTGCATCACACAACTTTGAAAAGCTAATTCTTCCACTTTACAATCCTACCAAACTTTAAAAATGTGGCAAAATTTCTTAGAACCCAAAAGGAAAAAAGTTTAGAGAACAAACTATAACAAAAACGTAATCAATATGTCACAAAGATAAGTGAATAAAAATCTTTAAGGAAAGTTGGATAGAACCAAATACAAACACAGGACTTTGGAAACAAAAACTCATAGTTCAACAAGTCACAAAAACAAAGTTATCATAAAATTTTTGGCACGTTAATACACAACAGCATAGTATGCAAACACACAATGGGGCATGTGATGCAAGTCTCTTCTAATTCCTGCCTAAAATACCAGTTTAGAAGTAACATAATGTAAGTAATAACAGTAGTTTCTACTATAGAAAAGGAAATATAAAGCTGTTTGAAAAATTAATTGATCGTGTCATGAAAAAGAAATGACAAAAATTCTTAATGTCCATGAACTTTAGCAACCAGTGCCAATGGACATGTGAATCTGGCACATAAATTATGTTTTTTCTTTCACTCTCATCTACAGTAAAACTCAACAGTAATCTGATAACATTTGTATCCATTTAAAGAAAGAATGATCAAACAACAAAAACGAGTGCATCTGATTAATAATACAAATTACTAACTGAAAGAAGAAATTCAGATTAATACTTTCCTTTACAATGAGGTAATAAAGCCATTTTCTTTAATGCCCAAAACGGAGGAGAATATTTTCTAGGTCCTGATTCTGTCTTACAAAGATGAACTGAAGACTGTTGAAATGCCTTGCCAAATAGAAGCTAGTTTACATACTGTTCAAAGTTCAATTGAATAAACCAAACAAATAGTATGCAAATTTATGAGGAAAATCCTTGTATAATTAATTTGTACTATATGGCAACACAATGAACAGAAAAGTATACAAATTTTCAGCAAACTTCATTAAAGGGACTTTGCACAACCTGCATAATTTCAATTTAAAATTAAGATTGGTTTAGTATCTTTTTCACAAAAGGAGACTAAATTGTCAATTGAAATCCATAAAATGTGAAACTTGCAACATTTTTCTACATAATATCTAGATTTTGGACTTCCAAGATTAATTCTTCCTTAGCTGTGCAGCTCAGTAAAATAAGACAGCAAGCAGTATGCTAATGCTAATGATAACAATCCATGAACATTTGGCACCTAACTGCACATACAAAAGTAAAAGCTATGTGAATGTGGTGAATACCTAACTGTAAATACATTTACCAAAGTTTCCAAGAATTTGACACATTTTGGGAAATAATGAATCTTAATAACATTAGAAATATGCTCAGTACAACTCTCACGTTTGTTGTCAAGTCAAATCTTGTCATTATTCTTTCAATTCAAAAAAAAGAGAGAAAATGTACAATTCTACCAAGATGACAATTATTACACATATTCAGAAGTTCATTTTGCTCCCAAGTGGACATCAAACATACATAATTCAACTTGAACAGAAATTATGATCACGCTTTATACAAATTTCATAATGTGTGTGTAAATGTGTTGTAATTAAGACTAACTAAAGGCGCATAAGCTATACAAACCAACTGGTAATAAGCATTTCAATTCGTGCAAAATAAGTTGATATAAAATTTACCAATTGTATTAGCATCAGTTTTAAATAAAACTGTTCTAGCACAATAAACAAATCTGCTATTCATTGATTATCTTTATAAGATCATACTATATAAGAGTAATTAATCTTGAATGTAATTCATTATCTTTTCTCTTTTACTGAAACAAATATTTTCTCTCCTTTCAAAAGAGAAAATCAGCAAAATACACTCCTCAAAAATTGATATGATTTCAACAAGTTAAGAAGTTGATTATGCTCTGATTAAAAAGTGGCAAAACTAATTAAAAATAAACAGAACAACTAACACAACTGAGCTAAGGTGTGAGCACTGTGGCATCTTAACTCAAAGGGTGGCGAGTTCATTGGATGTTTCTAGTAGTATACACAATGCATTCCGGGAAGTAAGGGTGAATTCAACATTTGGTCACTTTATTTTTTAGTACATTATAGTGAAGCACACCAGTGACGCACATCCCCAAAGGTATAGTGGAGTTTGACCTTCTTATAGAAACATTATGTTGAGTTCACCCTACATGGAAAATGTTTTTTTCTCAAATCCTTGTATTTGTTAACTTTGACCTTCCTTGCTGGAACACCTCGCATACTCTTTAGTTCAAAATCGCAAAAATTAAAAACAATAGAATATTTTTAAATGTATCCCTTGAATTCTCATGCCTTGGTGCATCATAAATTACAATAGAACACGAGTTAGTCAATTCCCTAGCCTGTAGCTCATGTTTGTGCAATGAACGAAAACAAACAGAAATAGGAATATTAATTATATCCCCATTACTATTATGTAAGAATTGAATTAGAATTTGTTGTAAAACATTCTAGTTGCTGCTCTCCTCACTGATAAATAGCACTTAATTTCTCTGAGCATTAGGAAGGAAATTTGTTGTCGATCTGCTTAATATCTTCTACTTTTCCAAAGGCAATTTAAACAGCCCTGCAGTAAGATATGTTATTAGTTTTTAATAGTTTAATAAATTTAATAATTTAAGGAGATGCAGTTTGACAAAAAGGTCAAAAATATTGGTAAATGATGTTTTCAAAAGCCAGTCAAAGACTGCCATAAACAGAATCAAAATAGTATACAAGGACACATGAGGCTGTTGTATAAACACCAAGGAAACATTCTAGATTTTAACATTAGTCTTTTCATATTGCCACCCATAAAAATCCCTCTGAACTTTCAGAATAAACAATTTTCTAGATATTTGATTTAATAGTATTTTTTCATAAGCAAGTAATATGTTTGTGGTAATTTTTTTTCCACTACGTACACATTGTTTTCTTATTTAAAGCATAACCATTTGCCCTAGTTGACACCATCAAAGAGACTTCCAATGAATCCTATCATTTAATCTCATACATACATGTAGAGCAAAAACATTAACCTAAAAAAATACCAAAAATCACAAAGTATTATCCAATTTTCATACGTTTCAACAATTTCAACCCCTGTAAATAAAACAACAGTTTGTAATTCAACATTCATCTAGACAGCAATATTTGTGCTGATTGCACGATTTTTAAAACAAATATTACAATGTAAAATAAATGTACATTTACATTTGGTCTTTCACCTCAGAACGATGATCAGTTTTCATAAATTGTCAAAAAAATTATTTTCCCATGTTAGGCTAGATAATAAGGGATTTACTACCAAAAATCCTTGAATAAACAGTAACTTAAGTACAAAACTGTAGCAAAAGTATTTTTGCATGTTATATTTTTTAGGTCAATAAACACATTGGTACACGGGAAAAATTCCTTGGAACAAACACAAGTTGAGAGAGCATAGAGTAGTTTATAGATAAGACAAGAATAGCTGTGGCTATAAGTTAATTTTGATTTATTGATAACAGTTTTTGTAAGTCACAAAACCCCAATGTGGTCACATGTACAAGTGTCCCTACTATTAGTAATTAATTGAAATCTCAAGTTCCAAAGAATTTTCTTATCCCAAAACCACTTTTAACAAAACAGAATTTTTTTAGGCTGCAAAATGTAATAGCAAAAATGTGTCTCTTTCAGAATTATTTTAGAATTCAATAAGACACACAGAAAGTATAAAGAATCCCCCACAAAAACACAAGGCTTCATTAATACAAAATTTTATGGATATAAAAGATTGATTCTTGATAGAAAGTAAAATACTAAGTTATAAATTCAATAAGGGAAGAAAGAAAGAAAAAATTCTTGTCTGTGCTCTTCTTAAACCCCTAATATCCTCTCAAGAGGTTCTCATTTTAACACTGTGCTTTAAGACTTTTCACACACAACTAAAAGATTAACCTTTTGCACTCCTAATTCTTCAGGTGCTGCATTCCTGTCACCTATTAATTTAAATCTCACTGGTGTATTACCTCAGTGCTTGCAAAGCATTGGTGATTTCTAAGTTTTGGATCACTAAAGAAGATACATTTTGATTAACAAAATATTAGAACAAGTTAGGTTCACCTCACCACACTTCGAACTAGTTAAAAGTCTAAACTGTCTTACCAGTTGAAATTATGTAACAACAAACACGATATATTCCACCCCCACCCCCATTTTCCGCACTTGTTCTTGGTGTGATGGTGCCTTTTGTTTATGACAAAATTTCTGGAAATTGAACACACTTGGCTATTGGTGCTGTAGTGATTGAACTATTGTAACAAGATACATTAGATGCCCCATTTACATTATATCATAATAGTTTAACCTAATTAGAAGCACCGATGTAGGGCATGATAGATATCAACTAATTGTTAATTTCATAGTTTGTGAGCATCCTGTTAAAATTTGAATTGAGCTCAAAAGAATGAAAACTATATAACGAGTGTGACATCACATCACAGTGAAAGACCAATCACTTGATGACAAGTCTCACTCAACGTAGGAGTGCAAAGGGTTAATGTACCCCTATGATGAAATATCCTGAAATAACTGGTTTTTAACACAATTGGTTTATTTTAATAAGACTGATTTTATGAGTGGTTTATTTCTTCCTCAAATGTTCCCATGGAAGTTGTTCATATACCTTCTACTAGCTTTCTGCATACAGCTAGAGGTATTTGCACCACAGTTTGAGAATACACCTCATAAATGTCACAAGTTACATTCCTCTGCTTTGATTGCTCTTGACATAGCAAGACATTTTACAAAACTACTCTGCTCTGCAAAAAGCATCCAGCCTATTTCACTTTTATGCTGGGTGCTTTGAGCAATCCTGATTCACCACATTAACTCTACATTAATCAGTCTCTTAAAAAAGCATTAAAAAAGAAGACCCAAGAATATAAAACAAAACAGCAACAGCAATAAAATTAATTATTTCTGGAGAGTTGTTAGGTCAATGAGAATATCTTATTTTTCCAATCACTTGAAGCTTTACCTCAAACTTGGTTATATTAAGTAGTCAGAAAAATGAACAGTGAACATATTTAACAATGCATCTTTGATACATTTTATTTTTTTCCTTTTGTTTGAGAAGTTAAAATACACCAACTCATAGCCACAACTTTGGAGAATGGTAAGAAAAAAAATAAAGAGGAATACAAGGCAATTGTCTCAGTTGCAATAAAGCTATGCAACTAGCATTTTATGAACATCAAACAAGAACATAAAGGTAATACTCATTTAAGCGTACTCGAGGAGCTTCCACACACATAAGTACACACTTGGCAGGAAACCAGTACCAAGCTTAAAAGAAAACAAACCTACAAAAGATAATATGTTCACTTCATTAAAAGTCCTAAGACTTGCCAGAGAATCACTATGTTAAATTGTCATTTTCTGTACAAAAAAGACATTTAAAAATAAAATAAATAAATTCATGAGATGGATAGAAATTTACTCCGTAATTTGATCATAAGAAAAAGAATCAACTGTTTACTCTAGAAGCAGGAAAATATTTATGCTAATATATTTGCAAATGTGCCAGATACATTTAGAACTTGTTCTAGGAAGATGGTGGCATAAGAAATTTTCATCACATGTTGCATAATAGCGGCTTTCACAAATAATTTTGTTCTAGTCCACCTTTCCTTCAAACTTCCTCATAAATTAAACAAAACACTGAGTATCAATAATAAAGTATGCTCAACATGATAAATGTGATACATTAGGAGATTCATCCAGATCTATTCTAAAACACTAGTTTTTAAAATTTAAAATGCATAAGAATGTAACTCCAAGAAAATTAATTCAGTAAACACTTATTGATCTCATAGTTTTCCTTGACAAGTCTTGTTCTTCAGGAAATTCTAAACATTCTTCCCATTTGCATTCCCAAAGCTCACAGCAGTGTGAGGCAGGGCCTCAGAAAACATTCTAATCTAGTGCCAAGAGTGCACAGAAGTTTGGTAAGTATCACATATTTAACATAATTTGTAACAATATCACTTGTACAATAAGTTATGTTAAGTAACCAAACCACAATGTACTAATATAACATAACCGACATTTGATTATATTAAAAAATAATCACAGAAATGTGAAACTAGCACTACTTAATATCACCACAGCCTTCAACTATCCTAGGCAGTGCTGACCACACATACAGGGAAGACTTATACTTGATCAACTAAAATAAAGGTCACACTGAAACTGTCATGTCATGCACAGAAAGCATATGCATCGCACAGTATACATTATGTTAGCCATTTCATCATGCATGCACTAATGTATATGGCACAATGGCCCTGTGACTGCAGGAGCAATTATCTTATCCAAGATTAAAACTTGCATTTTGGAATAGTCCATATATGGCATGAATTATAGACAATGGCGAGTGTGATAGGTGACACTAAAAATGAAAACAAATTATATTGTTCATCCCCCAGCTCAACGCAATGGCATGCCTTATAGAAGGTTCCAAAATATAATCAGTCTTAATTTTTCATTAGTTTCCCAACATGGATTATTAAAGCTTCAATGGCATTTGAGTCCTCCTCTAATTATTCTAATTTTAATTTTCTCACTTTTGTTTTGCTTATCAACCCATATATCTGTATATGAAAAATTATAAATCACATAATGCATAAAGTGAAAGACTAACTGTACTCTACCTGAGCATAACACATGATTCAGAATGACCTTAAAGAAACATTAATGATCTATTGCAGAAAGACTTACTTGGCTTACACAAAGCATTCATATGCATTCTCTGAAAACACTACCTTGAATCCACTTCATTATTAACGACTTTATCTGCCTCATGAACATTGGAAATTAGGAATTGATGTAATCATTACCCATCCATATTTGACTAAATAATCATATAACATATTCAAGTAATTCATCTCTAATGAATATACAAGAAAAAAGGAAAGCAAAAACAGCATTTAATATGGATGCAAAGAATATGGCTTTGATGTCTAACAGGACTTGCAATCCAGGCCAGCATTTCTGCTCAGAATTTATCAACTCCCAATACTGAGGCAACAAACATAAGTAACATTAACAATAAATTATTTTTGGGGAGAGCACTGCACGTAAAAAAGTCCCTAATCCTGCAATTTTATAAACTCTATCTAAACAATAAAAAGGAAAGAAGTAAGACACTTTTCCCTTAAAACTGAGCGAAAAGAATGTACACATTAGAACATAGATTCACAGTACATGGCATTGAAAAAACAAGCATCAGTAACACCCAACTACGTTACACTGCACATCTTTCACTACAGTTGCCCTGTCCACTGAAAGCCCATAGGAGCTGCTGGCAACCCTGAGCAGAAATGCATGGGTAGCTTTAGCTAACCCACAATCTGCATCAGGTAGCAGTTCATGCCAGAGTTTGGGCTCCATGTAAACCTTGCACCACTGCAGAGCAACACTAGAGACCACATCTGCATCCTCGCCAAGAGTAAGAGTCCTGCAGGGGCCCAGGCATAGGATATTAACACTTCCCAAAGGCTGTTCTTTCAGAAGCTGCCTCATCTATACTGTACTCATTCCTCCGGCCTACGGCCGCCGCACCATGCTAGCCACTATATGAAGCGCGGGGGCCCTGTATGGTAGGTGCCTGCACCTAAATTCCCCAAATGAGGGCCCGGGGAAGGTCGGTGGTGGGGATATGGGGGCGGAGGTCCAGGACCAGCCAAGTACCGGTGGTAGCCCCCAGGTGGAAGAGCGTGTGCTGCTGGGGGAAGAATGGGTCCTGGCACGCTGCCACCGCCACCACCAGCACCCAGTGGGTGCATGTGACTTGTGCCGTCACCCAGGTCTAGTTCCAGCTCACCACCTTGGTCCTGGAGTTGTAGCTGGGCGAAGGAGGCAGTCGCCATGGCAACATCAGGCATGATATCAGATAGATGTCCATCGCTGCATGAACTGCTTTCCGGCTGAGAAGATAAAAGATTTTCTCATAAAACAGTAACTATTGAGATGATATTAACAGTTGTTAATATTAATTTTGTGCAATTGTGACATTACAATAACAAAAAGCATGAAAGATATATTTTCTATTTTAATTTATAGAGTAAATACTTCAAAAGCAAGCAAAAGGTAGGACATTAATTAGAAGCTAGCTAATAAACTTACATGACAATGTTGTCAAAACCATTATCAGTTAGATTACAATATTTTCATACATCTATTCTACTCTTATTAATCATATAGAATATTGTATTATACAACTGTCTTTCTAATGATTTTAAAGCAATAACAGTGAAACGCCACTTTTACATTTATAGAATCAATGTTTTCTGGGTCTCTTCAATTCTCATACGTTCACAATGTAAAAATGTTTTTTGTACTTTAGAAATTAAAATTTCCCATCATTTACACATTTCATCCAAATGTGTGAATGCAAAGGAAGGATGTTTGGCTGTGGATCTGGTATATTTATTTGTTCTTGCCTACTGCTCAAAACATATACACTTACTATTGGGTAAATTCAGAGTTATTCCATGTTGTCCTTGGTGACTTAAGCTAGGTGTTATTGCTTCTAATTTTGAAAATAACATTAAGTGATTCTCAAGTAGGATCATCACAGCACTCAGTGTCACACTTTTGCTTATGATGCGTTAGCTTGATTGTTGACACTTGTTACTAATAGATATCTCACATATTCTTTGTCAAGCAAATTTCACATGTGAGTCGCACATTAGAGACGTTCTCACTGCTTTGTCAATCATGAACACTGTGCGAACTTGAAAGAACAATGTGGCAGCACTCAGGGACCATGGACACCCAGAAACATAAGTATTTATTCTTTCAGCTTTTTCTTTCACAATTTCTCCAGCTTTCAGGTTTTGCCTTTATTGCAACTTAAATATTACTTTGCAATGCAATTATATATGTAATATGTATGAAATTCCTACTCTTCTGGAACAATCTTCTGATGAAGAATTGATTCATTTTTCAAGTGATCTGAAGGGGAAAATGAAATTATTCGATAGATGAACCCAGTAGGGACTCTTGAGTTATCAGCTTCAGTACACAATCTCATTCTTGACACCTATTACAGCAGTTACACCCTGACTGGCTGACTGTTGAACAATGGAATTGCATTCAGAGGAATAATGAACTAGTGGTGCTACAGAATGGCACAGACTTTCACTTATTAGTTTTCTATTTCCTTTGAGCTAGCTATTCGGGCTTGACACACACTCTTGCCAGCTGCCATCTATTGCTGCCCAAAGTACATTTTTCGACATTTTATTAATTTTTCGGTTTCCTAATGGTAGAACGGAAATATTATTTTAAGAATATTAAAGAACAGTAAAACCTTGTCCGAAATGGCAATTCCCTTTGAAAAATTTGGAGCCTTTTTTAAGAAAATGGCATTTAAGTGCTACTGTAAATGCGAAATTTCAAGCTCTTTTTCACCAACAATTTTTGAGTTTTCGAGAAACATCATTGGAAGTCATTTGAAGTACATCAACTCACAAAAACAATAGTATTTACACATTGTGTAATTATGCACATGTATTTCCGTTGAAATCTCAAAATCAATTTTCTGGAGTATTACATAACTTTCCCTATGGGTCAATCCATTTTGAGTGGTACAGATTTTAATAAATTGGTAACGAAAAAGTGGATAAAACCTCTAGCTAAAGTTAGAAAAAAATCCTGTATCTATCGCGTGGTGTCAAAATCCATGTTTTTTTGCTTCTCGATACAGTAAAATCGATTGACAGCAAAACGTCCGTCTGACTGTCTGAGATCAATGCTAGCGCCTAAACCGTTCAGACGATTTCCTTCAAAACTAATATTCCCCAATCGTTTTCACCGATGTCAAGTCTTCTTGAATTTGAAGATATAGATTTTTGCCTTAGACAAAGCCGGTTGTACAAAATTCACACTTTAAACAATGTCATGTATAATTTTTTGAAAAAAACTAGTAGTTTTTGTGTAAATGGCACGTGAAGTTTACCAAAATTTTGCTTTTCAAAAACCGCTCAAAATATTTTCTTCAAATTTTCTTCACTTATGTAATGAGGGAAGATAAAAAAAATATGATCTTTGTCCTACTTCCAGGAATTACTTGGTTTTTTGAAAATTGCACAAAAATATTTTTACAAATACAAAATTGTACATAAGAGATTTTTACCTCTGACAAAATCGGTTGTACAAAATTAGCTCTTTAAAAAAGATTATGTAGAATTTTCTGGAAAAGGAGTTGTTTTTGCTTCTTTGGGCTTCGGATTTAGAAAAAAAAATTCTCAAAAACCGCTCCAAATTTTTCCTTTCTCCAGATGTGTAATAAGCGACGATAAATAAATAAATAAATAAATAAATGAATGAATAAATAAACTAGGGGTGCTATAGAAAGGCAGACTTTCATGCAGCAGTTATTTTCTTAATCTCATTAGTCGGATATAGGATTTGGAGTAAGCCTTTCACGGCTGCCTTTCTTTGTCACCCAAAAGACTTGTTTTTCACATACCGGCTTACTAATGCTAGAGCTGATACAATTACGTTTTGACTAATATATAAGTATTCAGTCCACAACTCACATCAATGGCCGAAGTGGTTAAAGCATGCTGGAACTGAGAGCTTCACTTCGGAAGATGCTGGGTTCAAATCCCAGGCAGGGATTTTAATTTGATGAAAGTGGTGTTGCAGACTAAACTATTGAAGAGTGTAGAAACTTTCTTGAAAATCATTGGAAGTACTTCTACTCAATAATAGAATCAATGCTGATAAATATAAAGGACTTGTCCGTGTTTTCCCAAATCGCATCTTTTAAACATTTTTTCAACTCTGTTATTCGATTTCTAAAACGTATGCCACATCAAATCAATCGTTGTCTTGTGAGCATCTGTATGAACCAATTTAAGTAAAATTATGGGTATTTTAACATTAAAATGAAATACAATTTAACCAGAACCAAAGCAATCAACTTACATATCCTGAACGGTTTCGAAATTATTATTGCTTTCTCACCTTATGAATGCTTCGTAAGAGAAAGTTATGTAATTGTACATTGGAAAACGGTCTTTCCAGTGCACAGAGCTTGTGTGGCATAGTGGTATCAGCAAGAGCACAGTAACTCTGAGAAACTGTGTCAAGGTGTCAGAATGGAAAAAAACTTGCTGGTTGAAAACACTTTTGCTGATTTATGTAGGTGTATGTTGTTGCGAAGCATTTTAAATAATTCAAAAATGTATGTGCTTTGGTAGCACTTTGTGTTGAATTTGCTGTTTAGAATTTTATTTCCTACGTATTACAAGTGATAAACAGCAAGTTTTCAAATATTCCCTTTTAAGATCACTGCCACTCTTAAATACTATTTCCCTCTCCCTATCTCCATCCTTTTAAGTACATTTATTTTGTAAGTGCTTCAATGGATATAAAATAAAATTACATTGTTCTTGAATCATGATCATGATAAAAGTGGAGTACATAAACATGTTATATTTTTGTGAATGGCTTTAAAAACGTTTTGATGTTAATTTGATCATAAGATGAGTTTGAAAATGAAGAGAAAGAATTTATTCTCTTCTACAATTTTTGAAAAGTAGACGAAACGTACATATTTTGAGGTGTAAGGCCAAAGAAGTCCAAATATCCAGTCCACTTATTGATTAAAGGTTAATCATTAATAAGAGTGAGATATAAAAGTTTTGTATTCTATTCTATAACAATATATGATTACACATCATTTAAATTTTCTTGCTATTTATGGAGTTTTTTCAGGGTCCCTTGAAAAGTGTAGTATTCTACGGTATCTAATGTATGAAATGTACATTTAAAAGTAATATTGTTTTTTCTCTTTTTGGTTTACTTCTTTCTAATTCATACTTCTTTACACTTGGCATCTCTGTCAGTTATTTACAAAAATTATGTGATCAATGATAGCAATTTATATTGTTGCACCTATCAGTTTCATGCAAAGGGGTGGTCTTGAGGAAATTTTAGTTGTATCCATAGTGAAATTATATATAATTTGGATTCATGTAATCTGAATAAACATAGAAAACTATTTCAATAAGACAAAACTGTGTTATTTATGGAGAAAAAAAATCATAATATTAATAATTCGTTCTCACTCATTCACAGTCCTTTAGTAACAACGTCACAAAACTGTAAAGACTGTACCAAAATTATTTTCGAAGAAGTTCCATGCCAACTATTTCCATTCAAAAATTTTCATTCTTGAGAAAACTAGGTTTCTTTTCTACTTCGAAAGTATGTAATTCATAACTTCCTCTAATATGTTGTGTTTTTAGAATCCATGATTTGTGGATCCTAAAAAATTGGTTTACAGGAAAACGTACATATATCTTATGCAAGACGTCCATGTGTCCATCTGTGAAAAATGCACAGTGGCTAAATTACAGATAGGATTATCATCAAAATTTATATTCCATATATATTATTATTAAAATATATATTCAACATTTTCTTAAAAATGGATTCTAATTTTTCTATCAAATAGAGGGTAATTTTTTCCTCGAAGGTAACTCATTGCAAATCTGATTTGTTGATTCCTGAACTTTCAAAAATTATTGCAAAACTTCATAAATATTTTTGGCGTTTACATACTACTATAATACTGAAGATAGATTCTTTTGTAATACGATCTTTTTTTCTGAACTAGATATTTAAATAAAATTCTGTACAGTTGTTTTCAAAATATGAGAATATTTCATGTAATTTTGGGTCCAATAAAAGCAATTTTAAAACTGATATTTTCTTAAAACCAACTACAATTTCCAACTTGCTGATTACAAGAATATTTGAGGATTTAATTAATTCTATAAGTGTATTTACTACTTTTATATGTAAGTATCTGATAGTAGCTACGAGGCAATTATTTGTTTTGCTGTGAGTTTTATATCCATGTAATTAGTTGTGTGTATTTTCATTACGAGCATTCTTGCCTGTGTGACTTTATTATTGGAAAGAGAAAAACAAAAAAAAAACAGGATGTTGTAAACAGACTCAATTGTACTTAATTGCCCAAAGTTTATTAGGACGGACCCTAAGAAAACTAAGACAAAGAACATGAAAGAAACATTAAAGAACCGTATGAAAAACTTAATTCTGTCTGGAAACATAGGCTTGAAACAGGACATGTCATGGATTTTAAATAGATAAATATTCTAGACTGAGATCCAGGGAAAAATGCAAGAACTGTGTTGGAGACATTACATATAAAGCTGAATCAAACAAACATCAAGGTTGAAGCCAATTCTTTCACCAGAATTTATTTCCACTTACTGATGCAAATTAATAATAATTATATTAATAATAAAAATAGTAATTAAAATTAATGAATGAAGTAATAGTAATGAAAATTAATTCAATGTACTCAATGTCTCTTCTCTTCCAGTTGATTTTTACCCCACTCCATCTCTCTGTTTTTCCTCTCCCTCCACCCTTCGTCTTCCTTGACAGTTAAACCACAGTACACATATTAATATAGCAGCAATCCTGGTGAAGACCAAGTAAAACTACAGATAGCTGCTATTGAAGTAAATGGATCTGTCTGTGAATTGCATTTATTAAGAGCTGGATAAAAACTTAGAAGACAATTCATATTATTTCTTGACCTTATGGTTTTATATCCCTAGGATTCCAAGGGTAAGTCATTAAATAACATGTAAAATTAAATTGAACCAACTTTTTAACCTTAAATTTGACTTACCAGAACATATCGTAAGGAAAGAACCCTGAGATTTTTTTTTTTTTCACTTGTCCAATAGACCAAGAAAGGAAAGAGAGAAACTTGTTATTACCTCCTAGATATCCTTTTTACTACACAGATTACTTACATTTCTACATATTTTCAAGAACAGTTCAGAAATATTTGTTCTTTCTGATGATTCCACTATTCAATTTTAATGGACAACATTCATTATATTTAAATAATTTCTTTCCTTAAAAATAGTTCAAAACTTCTACTTCACATGTTGTTTTAGTTATATGCATAAGGAAATTAAAATTTTCATAAAAATGTTTACGTTTTGGCTAAAAGTAGCAGAACGATGCTGTAAGGTGGCAAATTATTCCTCGATTGCTAGAGTCACTGACCAATACATAATCATCGGGCATTTAACAAGGAGCTGCACTAGTGTATACATAGATAGTACGCATAGTGTATACGTAGACTTCGTTCAACAATATACACCTAACAGATTCCAATTTTTGACATACAAAGACAGCTTGAATATGAGCAAGACAGCTATATCACTATGGCATACAAAGACAGCTATTTAAGTTTAGTGTATATATTGTAAATATTTTTATTCTTGCTTAATTTTATAACCTTTCAACTTATAATACTAATACAGGAAAGCTTCTGTCTGCTCATACTGAACATAGACTATAATAAAATATGAAAAATGTAATACAAAAATGTTCTAAATTTTAATACTTTATGATCAGTTTTAAAAGTAATTTAAAAAGGATTACAAAAATAATAATAATAATTGTCAATCAATCTACCTTCTACAGACTGATAATATTGCAAATTAAAACCTATCTATTTTTCTAGGTTAAACCATAAGCCAGAAGATTACTAAAAGACTTAGTCAAAATGTAGCCTACTTGTAATGGCTAATTAAAATCTTGTATATAAAAAAATGTCTTTAACTGGAAAGAGGCACTTTTTTAAATTTATTTTTTATTTAATAAATGAGATCAATGGATCCTCTTGCAAACGGATTTATTTTAAAATTCAACTACGTATTCATTCACCCATTCTCATATATTAATAGGTTTTGAGAAATGCTAATGAAAATTCATTCACATTATAATTCAATGTTTTATTGAAAATACTGTAAAGGTTAAAAAGAAAATTGGCAAAATAACCAATTGAGTAGAGTATTTATATTGTAATTGTGGATTTAACAGGAATCAGATTGCCTTCACAGAATTCTGTAGAGAAACTGAAAAGTTTACAAAACCTATATTTTTGTCTTACAAGACCCTTAAAACTGCCAATAACTTCAAGACAGCGTAACAGATTGTGACTATAAGATTGCAATAATAAAACATTCATAATAAACTCTTAGAATAAGGATTTTTAATACTTTCCCCAAAGAAAAAATTATTTTAATGAACTGTCCTAAATTCCATAATAATGTATCATAACATACCTCCGTATGGACCCGGTAAGTGTCCCCTTCTGTGACCACAGCAGGCAGTTCATGACGCTGAGAAAAGGCAGCTGGCGTACGTGGGAATGTCATATTGCGTCCAAATGCAGGGAGACTGGCGGGGCACGGAGGTTGCATTGGTGCTGGAGAAGGCTCCTCAGCACGCATGTCAGTATCCTCCTCATCTTGTGCACAATAACAGGCTGCATTCTAAAATTCAATGAGTAAAATTTTACTTTTGGTCACTGTCTAGAAATAATATGAAGATTTATGTATAAAATGAAATTGATGTATTTTATCAATCAAGAAAAGTAGTATTAGTTAAAGGCTGTTTCAACAGTTTTTAATAAGACTGTAAACGTTTTTAAAATGCATGTTAATTATACATTTATTTATTTAAAAAATACAATCAACAATTATATGATGTTGCCCAAAAACCTACAATGAATGTTATAATTTCAATGAACGCATCTGTGCACTAAAGAGAAACAATTCAATTCAAACGCCTTTTGCAAACTGTCATATATTTTAGAAAACAAGTTATGTTTTTTTTAATGAAATGTGAAACATTTCATAAAACAAGTATGTTGTAGACAGACAATTTGTTCATAAACATGTTTGGCCTGCTTGCTGTGAGAAGTACTGTGTATTAACATTAATGTTTCAGTCTCTTGTCTTGCATTATGATTATAATACAACGGGTGGTTGACAATATACAAGACAGGATACTTGTGTGGAAATGCACCTCTCTCAACCATTCACAATGCTTATTAAATTTGTACTCATTTTAGGAAACTAACCTAACCTACTTCCACACAAAAATTTGGTGCAGTTTATTGTTGTTTGATCTTTTCGAAAAGAATCAATCTAAGTGATGATCAAATCTCTGGTAAGTTCTCATTAGCAACTTCGTTCATCAGGTAAGTTAAAATATCTTCAATTTTTCAAAGGGCCATATTAGTTCAGCGCAAGTTTTGTGAAATACACTCCACTGTAAACATTAGTTCATTTATTTTTAAATTAACAGATGTTTTGATATACCACTGTGGGATATTTATGAATAACTTGATTTGCTGGCATCAATACTTAATACATAATTTTTTTAAAAAATCACTTTGCATCAATTTGCATGGTGAGCCTGTTGTGTCTGCATTGAATGGCTTCAGTGAATCTCTGAAAGGCAGCAAAAATACAGAAATGCTTTTCTCTGCTTCACTAGTAAATTTGTGCTATTGCTCAGGAAAGGAGAATTTAACCGAGTTACAACGTCTTCGATAATAGAAATATTGACACTACAGTTTTTTAATTTAACATTCCAAGTTTCTCTAGTATGTACACATGAATTTGCTTTAAACCATTAATAGCAAGAAAAAAAAACTTTTACTTATAATATATTGTTGATAATAACAAATGTGTCACAAATTTTGAAATTAACTATCAGCAGAAATGATGAAGCTTGGGACAACAGAAATCTCTATTCTCCACACTTCATTTGTCATTCACTCTCCACATGTGACAAACTTATCTTTCACAATATACAGGCAGCCCCATTTATACTTATGTACTAGTGTCAATTTTCATTAAGAAGTAACAAGTACTAAACTTCTTAATCCATGGCATTTTGAACTAGCAAATGACAGAGGCTGTGGAAACTTTTAGAAATCCATCATCAATATTAACTTCTGAACCTACTAAAACACAGCGTATTAAAGCTTATGAGGGTATTTCATTATTCATCGAATACCAACTCGTATAGTTTTGCTGGATGTCTTCCAAGACTTATCTATACACATAAAAAGAAGTATGGTGTTCCTTTAAATAGCAAAGTAAGCCCAATATCTTTAAAATAAAAAATGTTATCAAAAAGTTAATAAGTACACCTGTTAAACTCCAATGTCCTGAATCATTTGGTGAAAATTTCATCTCAGTATCTTTAATCGTTTACAAAATAATCAAGATGGACATTTTTGTTCTGCTGTTTATAATTTTATTTTATCAACTATCCATGTAGATTACAAATTTACAATTATGCTACTCACCTCTAGGAGGTCAGCAACAGCATCTGGCAAATTGAATTCGCGTACAACACGTAGTCGCACCTGCCGGTTGATCTCATGGCGTGATGAAAGTGGAAGGGATATGGCACGTTGGCAACTGGGGGATTGCCGCAACTTTTGTTCACGTTTTAACATTGCTGACATGGTCGCTGCATCTGGAACTATATGTACAATGACAAAGTACAGTTCCCTAGAACACAAGCTATTTGACATATCAAAGTCTACTTAATCAAAATCTACAATCTCAAAAGCATTACTCATAGTTATATTATTATTACTCATAGATTTATAGTTAATTCAGGCAACTATTTTAGATGTAACTTTACATTTTTTAACACCTTTCCATCATTCACTCATTCAAACTTTCTTTTAAAAAAACTAATTTTAATCTTTTTCACAACTAATATCAAAGTAATAAAATCTGGAGATTTTTTATAAAAAGACTTCACTTTTTATTTCTCGAAGTGTGAAATTACTATTGAAAAAACACATAACTAATAGTACTTGTATACACAAGGAGAAAATGTTATTGGTGACACAAAATTTAAATAAATATATATTTTTTTTAAATTGATACTCTAGCCATTTCTATAAATACACTAATTACACACCAGGTAGGGCAGCAGCCAATACATCTACACCGGCTGCTCCCATTGGCCGTGGTTTCTCATCCACCATGTACAATGTGTCAGGAATGTCAGGAATGTATCGTGCACGACGAACACGCAACAATTCGACTTCCTGCACTAGCTGGTCTTCAAGCTGAGCTTTAATTTCCTCATAATAGGGCATAAAAAGTCGAGGACGAACAAACAATCCATTGTTTTTTCCTGGAAAAAACACCCAGCCCGAAACTTTACAAACAAATCAGACTGCCGTAATAAAAGTTTTGAAAACGATACCATGAGAAATTATTGCATCAAAAAATTGCAAAATATTTTCTTCAAAAATTACTAACAATATAATTCTACTCAAGATATAATTCTCCTAAAGATAAAAATATAACAATATAAAGCAAGAAAGAAAGGAGAAAAGTCTAGATTTTTGGAGATAAACTACCAATTAACTGAGGATGATTTACACAAAAGATTTATTTTCTTTTTCAATTTTTATAGTGACTAATCTATAAAAACAATTCTAAATTTTAATCTAATAAATTAAAATTATACTTTTAATAATCAAGTTCTGTAATAATTGCTAATGCTTTTAATCATTATTTCACATTAAGAAATTTTTTTTTTGTAGCTCAGTTTTAATGAATATCAAACTTTGAAATTATACTGTATTCAGAGAATTTGTTCCAAATGCAAAATAGTTATAGTAAAAAAAACCAAAACATATTCACTCATAAAAGCTGATAAAAACTGAAAATATGTTTGTGAATAGGAGAATATCCAAAGCGGGGTAAAAAAATTTTTTTTATAAAAAAAAGAAGTTTCTTAGCTTCTCATATAAGTTTTAATTTTTTTAACCACATTACGTCAACGAATATTTACTTTTCTTATAGTTATGACTTTCTATAGATGGTAAAGATGTTTCAAGAATTTTTTCAGGTGTTTATGTCCACTTTTGACTCTTACAATCAACACAAAAGAAGGGGAAAGTAGAAAAAAATAAATAAATTTTTGTTGTTTTTTTATCAAGAAAATGCTCTGAAATTATGCAAATGTTCAATAAACAACAGTTTTCAAGTTAAGCAAGTACCACAAACGCGATTTCCTTTTGGTATAATGGCATGCATCGCTACAAAAACGAATACAAGTTAAGGAACATTAATTAGTTCAGTGGATGAAAGGGACAAGAAACTAAACTAGCAACGGTTCTCTGAAAGGCATTTCAATTTACTCTATTTCCACATCTCTTTTTGCCTGTACTGTGTATGATGGATTATCGTAACTTGATTAGGATGATAGTTTTGATATCGATAGAGATTCTGACAGTTCTGACAGGCATTTCTGCTTTCTATAGCTTTCTGAATCTTGCTATTGGAAAGTAGATGATTAACAATCTATGCCTTCAATGAACTGACGTAGATGAGACATGTGACATTCTGTCGTAAAAGTGGATGGCAGACTTTATGCATCTGGTAACATTAAACCAGATGAAGTCAGTATCAAATATTGCGCCTTGCAGGTGCACGGTAAATCTGCACATCGCGATTTAAGCTTAATGGCTTGTTTCCAAAATCTGGTGTCTAAATAAAAAACATCAGTGAGTGCACCATGAAGTGGCTATTTAATGAATATTTTAACAACATTACAAACAATATTTAAAATAATTTGTAACATTGTTCTATTTTGTTTATACATTCATATTATTTTTATTGAATTATATATTGAATATCTTAAATCATTCAATGTTCAATTTACAATAAGTTCTAAAATTTTGTTCTGTTCTGTTCTAAAATTTTGTATTTCATTATTTATATTTCCTAATACATAGAAAATAGAAAAAGCACTAAAATTAATAAAACAACACCTAACTTTAAGAAAATAAATACAAAACATTTACATCAGTTTTATTTACATTGAGCCGGCAGGTGCAAATTATAAGAAAAAAGGTTGAAATTTTTGGGAAACTTTAGAGAAGTTAAAGGACTACAATTTGTATTTTGCCCTTTTTATGATCTGCACTAGATCGTGACATATTCTTAAAAACCGAAGGAAAAAGTACTTTTTCCCCCCCCTCTCCTTTTTTGTTGATTGTAAGGGTCAAAACTGGACATAAATGCTTGAAAAATTCTTGAAACATCAAGAGAAAGTTGCATCGATGATTAAAGTCAATATTCGTTGGTATAATGTCGTAAAAAAAAATTAAAACTTATAAAAGAAGAAAAAAACACACTTTTTTCATTTGTACAAAGTACTCCGGGTAAATTGATTTAATTCCAGTGAAAAACTTGTTTTTTTCACACTTCAATTACGATTTTCAACATAAAAATTTTTATACCCGGGGGGTAGTTTTGCATATCTTAAACTGCTACCCCCTTTAAGCATCTGCCTAGGATTTAAAGATAGTATTAAATTTTTAGTTTTTTGAAAATTGTCACATTTGTTTCTCTATTGTCAAGATATAATACCACGATTAGAACACCCCCACCTTTTTGACAACAACTGAACCTACACTGACAACAAATAAATCAAATTGTTTTGCTTTCAAACATTTTGGCCAAACTATAATTGAGCGGAATCCGAATCTAGGTGAAATATAGATCTGAAGAAAATAATCTGTCAATAACTCAAAATAGCTTTGGTTTTTCATGTTATTAAAAGGAGATATATAAAACATAATGGATTAAAATATCAGCATAGACTCACCACCTCGAATCCATGCATTGACGCGTAAACTCTCCCGTTCATCACCAATCATGTGACTGGGTGGTGTTGAAACAAGACCTCGACGAATAGCATGAGCTAGTACTTCACTGCTAGGTGGTAACACATGATCCATTCGCACCAAGGGAAGCAGCTCTGATAAGATTTCACGCAACTCAACATCGCTAAGATCTCGTTTCTTCACACCTTTGCGGGTCACTGAATGTGCTGTGTGGCTCAGCAAGTTGGGTTCTGTGCACAAATTAATTTCATGGTTATACGTAGCTCACTGATTCTGTAACTACTTCTAATACTTTTATTATTAGGGAGTGAAACTTGCAAGTTATATTGCCATTCAAAAGCACAACTTTTAACACAGCTAAATAGCCAGAGTTAGCCTCTTTAATAATATGGTCCCTAAAGGAGGTCACTCCTTAATATTTGATGTACATTTTACAATAACATTCTTCCTACTAGAAATTGGAGCATTAAATTACATTTAGAATGAGTTACTATTGGTTATAATTAATCACATGATCAAAAGTCGTAGTAATTTGAAATACTGTGTATGAGTAAATTTTCATATTCTGCAAGAAACCCTTAGCCAGATTTCTCATTGTATTTGTATAGAAGCTAGGCAGTATATTGTGTATTTTACATCAATGGTGTGTACATGTATGTAAATACGCAATGTGTATATAGAGTGTACTTATACTACAATAGACATACTACAAGTAGATGATGTATAGACAACTCAGTGTTTCAATAGTATTTTCTACGCAACATGCAGCTTCTATTATTCTCAACAAGGGTCACATTTCTGTGTATAAGTTAATCTACGTGTGTATTTTCATTCTGAATCTCAACTGAATGTAAATGTATAACGAATCACTATTTGCTAAAATAGCTTTTTATTAAGAATCCAAGACAAGTACAGGCTGAGCACAGCAAATTAATAACATAACTGCACTGCTGTTAAACATAAGAACTGTGATCACAAAGAGGAAAAAACAACAATAATTTTGGAACACAACTGTCTGTTTAAAAAATTATTTAAACATTTCCTTTTCTTTTTCATCTGTATTTTCTTCTGTTTGAGTTTCCAAATCACATTATCACTCATTAACAATCACGATAAACATATAAAAACACCAACAAAAAATAATGTACTCATGTTATTTAAGGAATAAATTCTAGCTTTATAATTTTAGGAATAATATCAAGTTCAAAAACTTCCTCGATTTCTATCAATATTTCTAAAAATTCTCCGATTTCCCATGGCTTTTCCAGAGCAAGGAAAATATAACTCTCTCACCCTCACAAAAAGTAGCCACCCTATGGGGGAAAAAAACCTAACTGCAATTAGAAAATTCTGTTACTCACCTCTATCTTCCATTCGACGGATGAGCTCATGTTCCCCCCACTTAAGAACAGCCTGCAAGACTTCCAACTCACTAGCCTAGAAAAACAAGAATAATTGGCATATTAAAACATTTCATGGTGTAGTAAAACCTGCCTAATCATGATTTCACACATTTTACACCTGACAAGGGTTTCATGGCGCAGGAAACAAAATTGCCATTACACCACATGACATCCAAACATATGCTGTTTCTGGACCAAAGCCTGAACTTGTATTAACAGTGATCAACAAGGATTGGAAATAGCACAAATATGATTCCTCTGATATAACTCAGGAATAAAACGATTGCATAGACAAAGGAACACTGATATAAGAAAAAGACTCGAGACAAAAAAAGACAAAATAAAAGACTTCTGAAATTAGCTTTAAACTACCAATGAACAGAAAAGGAAGCCCAAGATTATATGCTTCTATAATAAAACAAAATTTGGAGTAGATCTCTTAGACATGAAACGTGCTGTTTTCACATCCAGAAGGAAAACAAGGCAATGGCCCCTTGCTTTATTTTACAGGATGTTGAATATTGGAAGTGTGAATTCCTACACGAGTTTTATTATGACAATGATCTTGACAATGACACTGATTATGACATGATTTGAGTACGTGAAGCAGTTGGGACACAAACTAATTACTTCCATCTTCAAAAGAGAATTGCAAATACATTGAACCTCCCACGGGACTTGAAATCAAACATACAGAAAGATTTAGCAGAAGGCCAATCTCAGCAACAGGGAGAGCAGCTGTGGCAGCAGCAACGACAACAACCACAGGGACAAGAAGAAGAAGAGCAGCGAGAAGTTCCAAGTGATTGAATGGCAAAGAGAAAAAGTTGCACAACCTGTCCCTAAGAAAAAAATGAAAAACCGCATTCATGTGCATAAACTGCAATAAAGCAATTTGCTTAGAATGCAATAGGAAACTATGCCTTTGTTGTGCAAAAGACAATATGAATTAAAAGAAAAAAACTTGTATCTTTAATTCACATTTTCCTTTTTCTACCATTTCAATGTTTTTCAACAATTTCAATGTGTTCCATCAATTTAAAAGTTTTCCAACTATTTCAATGTTTTTATCACATAATACATTTTAGTACACTCTAAAGAAATACAAAATCAATTGAAACAGGTTTCTAATTTATTTTGCCTTTATATCCCACATTCAGTGTCCAATAACAGATTGCAGTCTCTGAGACCGGGTGTTTCTCTTTGCGTTACAAAAAACATGTTTCCATATAAGTGTTAACAATATGAAACCAACACAAAATTCTAACCTTAGAAGAAAAGGTCAAAATTTACACAAGAATTGAAAACACCACAAAATTCTAACCTTAGAAGAAAATGTCAAAACTTACAAAAGCAAAAGAAACTCAGAAGCTGTCAATGAATACTTTCTAAAATTCATTTATTGGCGATTTCTTCCATACATAAGTTACATGTTAATGTATTTTAAAAATTATAACAAAGTCCTGTAATTTACTACTGATAGGACAGAAATATCAATATCACACGTGTCATAAAACGGAAACCTCCCTCAACTAGAATTTTTTGATCCTAATCTAATTCAGACTTAGACAGATTTTACTATATTAACTAAATTAAAAAAATGATATTCTTCAATAAAAGCCAAATAAACCAAAAATACTCACTGGTTCATGTAAAAACTTTTTTCCAAACTGACAACACAGACATATATTTCATTAACAAAAAACCTTTCTTCCGTAATGTAGGTGTGGGAGTCAAACATTTAAAACTTATTTTCAATACTTCAAAGATTTTAAAAAATCAGACCTGCATCATTTTTATAAATGCATTTTTCAAGTTCAAAAATTTAGAGCCAATTTTGAGGAAATGCCTATTGGGTTTCGTGTAAAGTACCCCACAAATTGAACGGTCCATTTAAGTTCAAGGGACTGTGACACTGCCAAGATCAATTAAGCATTTCGCTGAAAACCCATTTTATGGTTTTGGTGGTAGTATTGTTCATAGACAAACTGAAAGCAATTTTAAGAAAATAACACTTTCTCAGTATCAAAGATGCCAAAACGTTTATAATGAACATACTATCTACACAACAACATAATATTGCACTATTTACAGGGGAAAGAAAAATGTAACACTTTCTTAGTATAGAGTATGCACAAAATATAATTGTTGATGAAAATATCAACACTTTGCAGTATTACATATATTTCCCTATACACAGCATACCAGAAAGTAAAAATAAAGGTGATCTTACCTGCAAGAAGTGACTCTGCAAAGCATCTATGAGATGGGCTTTGTCAAGTTGGTGCAATACTGGTGATTGTGCAACAGCTTGGAACTCTTCACGTAGGAAGTGCAGAGCCTGGCGGTGGACCCAGGCAGAACCATGTGGCTGGGAACCCCACCTCAACACCGCAGGCAAGGTTTCTAGCGACAGCCACTCAAGAATTAAATCTTCGCAGCCTTGGGCCAGTATGTCCAACTCCAAAAAGCGACCAATCTGGTAAAGTTCCATTGCTTCTTCCAGTGGGCTAGGTCGTGCCCGGCCGGTGTTGGTAAGCGCCTGCACCTGTAAAATATTTTAATTTGATGAAGGCAGCTTATGAAAATTCTTCACTAAAGTAGTGAAATGACACTGCACAAAATAAAGTCTATCATTTCTCACAATTGGCTAAATCCCGATTATGTAGAGTCAAGGAACCATTCTCACATTTGATTATATATCAAATTTTTCAATGGCAAAGCACTTATGTGGTAAATAACAAATGTAATGGACTAAAATGTTGGTTATTCAACCACAAATTACCATACCTTATGGTTATAACATTTAATTAAGTTCGTAAGTCAAATATTCACAAATATTTACAATTTATTGTAAGTTAAAATCGATCAATCTACACAGTCTCTTAATTATACTACATTATGAAGATAAACTGCCCTTTATTTAACATAAATACTGATAAGTAACGTCATTAAATGTGAATATTGATGCAAGAAAGTCTTTTTTTCCCCATACACAGTCAGAAATTGAAAATAGTTTTTTATTTAAATGAATGTACACATATAATATTAGTTGTATCAATTTATTAATTTATCAAAAACATCAATAAAAAAAATTGCACTGCAGGGTTCAGACACCCCTTTGTAATGCCTGGGCCCATTTATACCTTGGAGTTGCAAGGGTTAATTCAGGAAAATCTTCACGAAAACCCGGAGAAATACTTATGTTGATTTAAATCAATAAGCCAGATAATCTTGATTAAAATCCTTGTTTTTGTGTTGCACTTGTGCATTATGTACAATGATGCCCGCCAATTTTTATTATTAATTTAATACAAAAAATATTCAGCCTCGTCCAATTTTGTACAAGTTGTGAAAAATAATTCTCCTTAGTAAATACACCCAAAGACAATTTTTTGAAATGATAATGAAACAAGCATGCAGTTACTGAATGCATCAAAGTATCTTATAATATTTTATCAACAGTAATTGAATAAATTTAACAAAACATAAGCATAAGGAACAATGTGTATAATATTTGTTAGTAGTAAATGAAAAATTGCAGAAATCTCTCATACACGATTTACTATACGAAACCTCGGTCTTTGGGAATGAGACCTTAACCAAGTAAATATCAATCCCAAAAAGGTCTTGTATTTTACTGCTTTCTACATCACAAAACATTGATGCTCACCATTGGAATCTATTATTTTTGGCATAAAACTACATATTTTTATCACATTCTTCAAAACCAAACTGTTAGACCTCCTCCCTTACACCTAACTACATGTGGCTATCATTCATAAGTAGCTAATGTTAATTCTACTACTTTTAAAATTTTCTCTTGCAATTGCCTTTTCATTTGTGAGTTTTTTGTATTTTAAATTTCTTCTGTGCAACTTCACAAGAACAACAGAACTGAGTACAAGAATGTGGAATACCTGCACAAACGGACTACTGTAGTTGTACTAATCGTGTCTTGTTATATAAAGGGAATAGCCGTTAGAAGCAAACAGTAAAGTTAAAGAACAAATATTCCCTATTGAATTATTAATAAAAAGAACTTGAATCAACCATTTTCATTCACTTCACATAGAAAATACTTTGCAATGCTTCACAAGATTTTAATATTCATAAATACCATGTTGAATTCTCTGAAGTCAAGTTCACATAAAGCAAAATAAAGTTCAAGAACATACTCCAGTTTATCAAGATCAGTTAATATACTTTTTTTTTCACAAATTTCTTCAACATTGTTGATCCACTGAAGAGTGCAGAGATCCAAAAACTTTAAACTGGTGTAAAAGCCTCCAATTTTTAACCATAATCCTATGATTCACACAATTGCATTTTCTGAGATGGCCATATTTACTTCCCCAATGTTATACTTACCCGATCAGTTTAGTTTATACATAAATTTAACGCACTTTCTTAATGGTTAATGGTATTAAAGAGACTATTGGTTCTCATAAAATGTTTCTCGTGATTCAAAGTTAAAGTGATCACTAATTTTCACATGAATACAACTAATTCACAAAGTTACAATTTTCTCTCATTTCATCTCAGAAGTATACATATCTCCTTACCTCACCAAGGCTGCCTGCACTGCTGTCACACCCACTGCCACGCAGAATGAGTGACAAATCCACTGTATCCAGGTAGACTGCATGAAGCAGCACTCTGGCATATCTCTTGGGAATAACACATTCATCCAAGACAATACGTGTTGGTATGTGCAGTGCACGTTCCGTATGCTCTTCTCCTGATCGTGTACGCCTTTGTATGAGATTCCTGAAGAATGGAGAGCGTGCACTCAAAATTGCTTTATGGCATGGTAGCTCCAATTTGGGTCGAAACCCATACTCTGAACTGCCTGAGTCTGGACGCTGGTAATCTCCGTCTGACGTAAACACCAATGCAGCATCAGCATAATCACCAGTTTCCAACAAGTAGCGTAAATCGTGATCCAATGGATTAGGTGTACCAAACTCATCTCCAAGACGCCGCAATAGACCGAGGTCTATACTAGTGTCATGAGGACAAATATCACCAGTATACAAATATCTAAGTAGTGCCGAAAACATCTGCACATCTACCCCTGGAGTTCTCAGGTCCAAGCATATCCGTGCACCATAGCCCGGACAGCCAGCCAGTAAGTCACGAAAATATGGGCACCGTGCTGATAGAAGAGCTCGATGCACAGGAAAGCACACTCCACGGAACACTAAATCTGCATCTGTACAGTATTTGAAATCGTAGAGAGTTGAAAGGTCTTGTTTATACGTTGCTGCAGGGGGTCGTGCCAACTCGGCCTGCACAGAGAGGTCCTTGAGAGCAGCAAGAGCTTCGTATTCCTCCAAAAGAGCTCCCACTTCCAAAGGACCCCAATCTGCCACAAGTTCTCGTAGTACACGTCCATGGTCACAAGCTTTAGAGGATCGCCGACGGCGTATAAATTTCTTCCGAAGAGTTGCAAAGCCTGTCACCTTTTTCTTTCTCTCCCTGGAAAGAGAATATATCATTCACATGTAAGTTAAATCAATAAATGTTGAAAATAATAATTAAAAAAATAATCAATATGATAATATTATGAATTTTCTATGTTAATATATATTAATCATATAATGAATGAAAAAAGCATATAGAAACTTTACTAAAAAAACAACTATTAAAAGAATAAATAATGAAAAACCTTCATAAAATTCCTACTTTCAACACTAGGAAATTATCCATCATTACTTTTTTTGTAAAGAAGTGAATTTATTTACATAATGACAAATGATTTTTTTTCATTAAATTTAATAGGGAAAAATGGTATTTACTACTCGTGCGCAGCAAAGTAGACTTTTAACAACAATCACTAACCTCACGACAACTGCCAGCTGATCAGAGGTCCCAGATGGAGCTATGCCACTGGGGTGGAAACTAGGTGACAGGCGGGATGACGTGCTCATAGAACTGACACGGTTTTGAGGCTCTCCTGTTAAATTGGAGGCAGATGCTCCCATTCTTCCGGTCATACGGTCATCTCCCGTCCAACAACTCCTCTGCAGCGCACAAGGTATTAAGACTCGAAAGACGTTCATTGCTGCCCCAGCTCCGAGGCTGGAATATAAACAAACCCATTTGTCAACTCTCAATCCATCTGCAACTCTTCAAGACACTCCTACTCCTATCTATGATAAATCAAAGGTCTAGCAAGACTATAAATGTACAGAAAGTAAAACACAGTTCTTCAATATGTACAATGACAACCAGTGACCTGTAAATCTCACTAATTTCATCTGTTGATTTAGGGAAAGATCCTGCCACGCACACAAGCCACACTTGACAACAGTTATTATATACATACAATACACTTACCTGAGAATGAAGCGAGCATTTTGCAAGAAATCCTTAGATCAGTTACAAGTGACACAAAACGCGGAACATAAACACAAATTTACATGTTCAGGCGCCATGTTTACACACACTGAGCATTAATTTCACGAACATAAATGATAGTTCCCCAATCTCTAATACGAATAAATATAACGTAATATCTACAGAAATGCACTTTTGAAATTATTCCATAATTTTACTGCCATCAAACACTGCAATAAACGCATCCCCTTGGCAAAGTGTTTTTGGGTTGAGACTACACCGCCTCCTAGATACAGTACTGACCACTAAGTTTGACCATCATGTTCCGTGATCTCTTGCAACTATTTTACACAATAATGATTCTTAATAATGAAATTCATGATAAAAATAAGAAGCGCCAAGTAGTGATTTACATACTCGTTAATGGATGCATACGTTAAAAATATATAAATAAAAATATTATTTATTTTTTAGCCACCGATTATGGATGAATTTTGTTAATCTCTGAACCGACCATACTCTCCTCGGTCAGGCATTGAGATTGTCAGCTGTTCCAGTCTCTGAGCTGCTTCTGGTGCCAGCTCTATCTTCTGTGCAGCTTCTGTGCAACCAAAAGAATCGCAGGGCGAGAGTCGAAGATCCGTTTGGGGGCGGTCGGGTGCGGGTCAGAGGATCTGAACTTGGTTCTCGGGTGAACAGGCCGCTTGCAAGAAGTAGTGTTGGTATCGAGTGATTGGATGAATCAACGATTCTTTCCCGCCTTTTCAACCGTTGGAATCGGTTGCAATTGGTTTACCAACCATTACTACGGTAGTTTGCTCTCCTCCCGCACACGACAGTACAGCGCTAATGTGTCAATGTTTTTGCATTTGTTTGGTCGTCACATAATATATAGAAGGAAAGTGTTTCTTCTGGCGAAGTGTTCTTTTCTCTATAAAAATTGTTGTTTTCCGGTGTTATATCATTTTGGCGGTATGTTGAGTTACACTTGACAGGGAAGTTAAATTACCTACGAAACTTCAATAGGAAGGTGTCTGCCTATCATTTACTACTTATTTGATGTGGTTATGGTGAAATATTCTGTTCGTAGTTACTTTTCGCTATGAAAACTTTTCAAACCTTTGTATTTTTCTGAATGAAGTTTTTTTTTTTTCATTACAGGAGTGAATTGTTAAATAGTTTCTCTAATATTGAAAAGTGCAATTGTAATACGTGAACAGCATTGAAAAACCTTTCTTTAGAAAAATTAACAATTTGATGGGATATCGCTTGTAATGAATGAAGGGGAAAGTGGTACAAATTGGAAATGCTAAAAGAAGTGTTGCATGTTAAGGAAGAATTTACTACTTTCAGAATGAAAAGTATATATTGCTGTTGAAGACAAGGACTGTAATTCTTTTGCAAGTTGTAAAAGGAAATGAAAAAAAAGATTAACATCAAATTCTTTAGGATTTTATTAAAATCAAACAAACTTGAATAATTTGCATAGTATTACATCCTTGTAATTTTTATTGGAGGAAAAATTAACAATAATATATTACCAGAAATTATATGTAAACTTCGTTGCTGTTAGATATTCACATAACATAATTTCCTAATGAAATACCAAAATCCCAGAACTTTTGGCAATGACTACTTTCCAATTACTGAAAGACTAGTAACTTTTGCAATCAATTTTTTTTTTGTTTTTAGAAAATTCTGTTGTTAGAAAGTAAATTAGTAAAGAATATTATCTTCTCCAAATAAAGAAAGATGACAAAAGTATTCATTTTTGCAAGATTCTTTTTAACATTCTATGGGGCCTGAAGAACTAGTTGCTTTTCTGTACAGAAAACATGGCACAAAAAAATTCTGATATTGTAGGAAATAGTGGATAAAGAACAAATGGCTCAAGCTTGTACATGTTAATGTGCACTCCCCAAAATTAATTTTTTCTACATTGCAAAGGGTATACTTTATTACAATATTCATTATGATAGCATTAATTTTATTATGAAGCACTGTAGGTTGCTCAAGCTTAAGACCCATTCAGGTTAACCAGAACCTAACAATAAGAAAACAGAGATAACATTATTTCATAAAAATAAATTTGGAAAATTAAGAAAACTACAAATTGCAAAAAAAAACCCCACACAATAAAATAAATTTAAAAAGAAATAACTCACATTAAGAAAATTGTAAATGCAGGCGGGCATTCTCAGTAATGCACAAGTGGGAAACCCACCTTCCCTTTCATCTTCATCCCATCAGTGCTCATCTTGTAAGACCAATTCTTCCTGTGTGTTGCAAGTTACAAAGTTATTTTTAAAAACACAGTGGACTTCATGGGCATGTTTTTGTTTTTTTTTTTTTTTTTACGAGAAATAATTTACTTCAACCTATATATCTAATAGCAATAAAAGCAGTTAAAAAGTTTCAATGTAGGATTTTCTAACATACTCCACTGGAAAGTAATTGTCACAGATGACTGATTCCATTCTTTCATGCTAATCTGCTGCTAAAACAGAAAAATATTAGTTTGTATGTTTATTTTTTTTTCTTCTAATTTTATTATTATTATTGTGTAACAATTTCTCTTGAATGTGAATTGTCATTGATGGAAAGCCAATTGCATTAAATTACTAACAGGAGGGTCAAAATGTTCTGTATCTCTTATTCAAATACGTGAATAAATCCAATTCTTCGAATATTTTTCTTGAAAAGAAATCAGTTTTCTGTTTCCTTAAAACTTTTCTGGAGACAAAATGAACAAAACAGAACTTTCTGGAAACAAAAAGGAGGCCAGAGCATTTACGATCCTATTAAATGTTAATCCACACCTGGAAGAGAAGAAAAGAGATTACATTATTTCATAAAAATAAATTGGGAAAATGAACAAAGCTTGAAATAAGCTGCAAAAGACAAAATTAAATTAAAAATGACATACTTGATGAATGTAATGAATTGCACACTGTAGCATTCTCAGTGATTATGGACTATGTATATGCCAGAAAGGTACTGCTCTCCTATTTACCCTTATCACTTCAGTGCATTTCTCCATTCCATTTAGCAGCTGAGACATCATTGCCACTGAGCAGCGACTGACCAGGAGGTCCTGTAGTTCATCAGTGGCAAATTTAACATTAGCTTTTCAAGCTAAGGTGGAAATCAGCCACTGCCTGGTAGCTACCAACTGCTCTGTTCAGAAGTTTTCCACAACTTCTCCAATCAATGCGAGGTGAATGGCGGAGCAGTACCCTAGTAAACAAGCCACAGACTGCATGTGATCTTTCCTTCCTCTTCCTTGTCCTATCCTTTCCCCTTCCCACATTTACACTTACATGGACTATCTCACCGCACATGCCAGGAGACTAGTAGTGAGCTTAGAGCTGATCCTGGCTGGGGCAGTGCTATGTTGGAGAAAATCTTTGAGAGTATAATCCCCTGCAATGTGATATGTAGGTAGGTGCAAGATCTCACCGTCCATGGGGAGGATCATTGCCACCTCCAGCCATAAGAAATCATTCTTGACACTAAAGGGATTAATTACCATAGTAGGTGACATGTCCCTAAATATCAACCTCCATTCCATAGCTCCTCTTCTACCCCCAAATTCTTCCTATATGACACAAAGGCAAAAAAATTAAGACTGGCGCTCATGGACATTTTAATAATACAAATAATTTACATTACCTATTAATTTGTTTAAAATTCACTGCTTGCCCATGAAAATTGAGTTATATGAATATATATATATATATATATATATATATATATATATATATATATATATATATATATATATATATTTTTTTTTTTTTTTTTCCTTTCTTCCCTGAATGTTCAGTCTGGGCAAGAAGAAGAGTTTTCTGGAATAGGAATATTTATGATAGAAGTGTCTGACAACTGTAGCAATTAAAAAAGTAAGAAATATTGTGCAATTATTCCAATGCAGGATTTTCTAACATAACCCACCTGTCTTGATCTCGGTTGACAGATTCAATTGCAGAAAAGTGCAGAAGTATCTTCTGCATCCACCAACATTTCTGCTGTGGGCGTACTAGCTAAAATCAAAAATATTTATAATGTATCTTCACATCCTTTTTGTTTACATTTTATTATTAATGTTATGTAACTATTTCTGTTGTGACTGTCACTGAATGTAAGCACAGTCAAATTGCATATATGTACCAAAAGGAGAGTGGATATGCTTTGAACCAATTTTTAAAAAACAAAATATTAACTCTTAGAATATTTCTTGGTAACGTAAATCAATATGACCTGTCTCCATTAAACCAATTTCTGAGACCAGAACTCTCAGCAAACAAAAATTGCAAGAGAGGGCAAGTTTCTGTCAGCCAAGGAGCCAAAGTGATAGATTTTATCCAAATTTATCAAAAACTATTCTACCTATTAAACTGTATTTTGCATAAAGAATCTACATTAATTTCAAAACCGTATTTTGATAAATTACTCAGCTAAATTGTGGGAAGTAGAGGATATACTTTTATCAATGTATCTTGTTTTCATTATGTGTATAAATATGGCAATAAATTTGAAAAATAACATTAATGGAAGGAGAAAAAAGGCCATATTACTCATAAGACATGTGATCTTCTCTGAAAGAAAGCAGCGCAGTAACATTACTAGTTCATACACCCAACATTCTTGACAGTTGTCAGAGGAAAAAAAAGGCAACTTTATGGATATCCTTTTGGTAGGAAATGAGGTGGTACTCTTACCTTGAACAAAAGGCAATGAGAGGTTTTCAAAAAATGATTACAGAAACTTCTCATTGCCTTTAATGAACATCAACGTGGAAGCTTTGCTCGGCGACAAGTTGCTTCTCCTGTCAGTAATAATGAGCCCAGCTTCGGAGAAAAGCCTTTCACATGGAACAGAAGTGGCTGGTATACACAGGTACTTCTGAGCCATGTCCTTCAGGCCTTTCTCCGTTTCTCCCTCCCAGAATTCAATGGGATCCATGGTGATGGGAACTGGGGGAGTTTCTGTGTACCGCCTCAACTGCAATATTGCACTGGACGTGGCCGTTGCATGGTCTTCCTCCTCCTCCTCAATGAGGAATCTAAATATTTCAGGGCCCCGCCCAGTGCTCGTTGAGGCTTCCCTCCCCTGCTGATGACGATGGCTTGGTTTCTGCTCTGCTCATTAAGTATAGCAGTCACCTAAGGATTGTAGAAATTAATATAAGAAATACAACTAGTAATTTGAAGAATTTCACAACTGATATATAGTATTAACTTTGCACAGTCACTTCTGTTTTCCAACTTTGTCAGTGAATCAAACAAAAGCAACCATTGGGTGCGTTGTACCCCCACAGTAATATAAAACTACCTGTACTCTTCCAACTTTACATTGGCCTCCATAATGATATTAATCAATGTTAAAACAGTTTCATTTAATAGTTCATAAAATATTTAAGTGTTTCATAACTAAATATTCTAGTTTCAGAATTAGAAATGGTACCAAATGGTTCTCCTGGCTTTTCATTCAAAATTATTTATTGCTATTCATTATTTTACAAAGAAACACTATCAAACTGGGTAACTAAGTTCTTTTGTTTTGATGAAATGCTGTGCATGATTTTCAAGAGAAAAAAAAATTCCTTAACAGTCCAAGGCATCTGACAAAATGAAAGATAATACACTATTTTGTGGAGGTACTAGAAAACTTGGACATTTATTTTTTTAAATGCATACCACTCCCAAAACATGACACCAGCAGTTCCACTGAAAGATTAAATATTTTTAAACCTAAAACTTTTATCATCCACTTGATATTATCATATCATGTCAATCATATGTTTCTCTAAGGCAAGCACTTCAGTTCCAACTTTTTATGACATGTTTTTAACACGTTAAAACGGTTTCTCGTATTCATGATATGGTTGTTTTTATCAAATATGTATTTATTAAAGAACAATTGCCAGTTTTGCATTAAAAGACTATTTTTCGATAATGAATTTCAGAGAAGTATTTTGAAAAAATCTAAAATTATAGGTCATTAACTAATATTTAAAAGGTGAAACTTACATGTGATAGGGAAAAGTAACCCACAAAATTGTTTCTAGACTTATATCTTCAAAATAATGAATGTAATTTTGTAACAAAAAAAGACAACTAACTTTGTTGCATATAATTATTGTATGTATATTTTTATCTTATATTTTCCCTCATTGTTCCCTGTATAGTACGCTAAACACACATTCACTGCCATTACTTGTTTTGACAACAAATATGCTATCTTGAAAGCCATTTTCAAAAAAGATACAAGGAGAAAGGCTCACTTCATCACATGAAAAGTGAAGCAATATTGAAACTTCAAGCTATTAGAAATGTGATTGCTCACAAGGAAGCTCTGTCTCCTATATAAGTGTTCAGGGATGAACGAAATCAATTCAGTAGAGTCTGGATTGTTACGTAACAGCAACAATAAAGAGTTGTCAATTGAAGATGGAGAGAATAATAGTAGTTTTTTTCCGTAAACTCTTGCGACAATCGTTGTCTCTTATCTTCGTTCACCGGGTTTTATTAAGTAATATTTACGGGCACGTCAACTTCTACGGCCATTACACCCGTTAGTGTAGTGAATGCTTTATCCCGGAAGGGTGGCGGTGTGCCTCCCCGATTGATAGTGATCTGTCGCCGACCTGTACGTCGGCTCGCAGGGGATTTCCCCCTCCAAGTGTCACCTGGCGGGGCACCGCCCTAGCGAGGACAAACTTTAATCTCCCGGCCCGTGTAGTGTAGTGCATGTGTAAGTAAACGTTGAAGATGGTACAAGGAAGGAAAGGTCACGCGCACCTGTGGTCGGTTTGTTAAGATGCTGCTCCGGCATTTGCCTGGTATTGACCGGAGAAACCACGGAAAACGATCAGAGCAGCTGGCTGCTAGAATCCAGACAGCGGCTAAAATCGACTAATAGTATCGAAGATCCGCCACTGTCGGGATTCGAACCCTAGGACTTCCCTATCAGAGTGGCTGCAGAGGGCGGCAATGGTGGCTCTGAGCCAGAAGCAGTCGGTGTCGTTCAGTGCGAGGTCCCAACACGCACGGGACGGAGGCGGACTTTCGACCGGTGGGTGACATTCAACCACTATTGAGGAACTCCAGCGCCGGCCGCTCACAGCCGGAGATTCCCGTGTTTTCTCCGACCAATACCGGGAAGTCCTCTAAAAGGGATCAAGCGCGATAGATCTGTCATCCTCGCCCCCACTTCCCTTTACAGTTGCATGCACAATGTCGGGAAAACAGTTGAGAGTTTCCATCGTGTCCCATCTGAGGCCCGGAATGAAAACTATTTCTACAAACGGTATACTGTGAAGTGTTTACACCCCTCTGAGAGCATGCAGGAATAATGTACGTATCGTCCGTCAAAGCAATTTGCTCACATTACAAATAAACCTCTCTACCCTTACCTTGCGTTCCACTGCCTGTCTCACGTCATCAGCCATCCCCTGCAACATGAATCCCCTCTTCTTGAATCTGGGGTCCAGGAAAGTCGCAAACTGCGTCAATTCTTTTGAGGACTCATAACGATGGAGTCGAGTTTGAATTTCCTGGACGACTTCCGCTTTGAAATCAGCCCCCGTAGGAGTCGTTGCCACCACTCTGTTGAAAGACTTGACCAGCCCTCGCACCATTGGAATGATGTGTGACGCTGTCACGTACATCTCTCCCGAGAGGCTGGTAGTCACCATTTCAAATGGTTCCAGAATGGCGACAACGTCCTTTAAAATCAACCAGTCGTCGGCTGAAACATAAAAATAGATGTTAAAACACTATTTTTTTAATATACCAGGATTATACACGTTAACAAATGTAATTTCAATTTCAGGCGTTAACAATGACAAAAAATAATCACTGACCAGTCAGAGCTTGCGGCGCGTTGCCCAGCTGAGACTGCACAATGATGAGATGATCTTTAACTTCGATCAATCTTCTCACCATTGCCAGCCCTGCTGTTCAGCGGGTCCGGACCTGCTGGATTAGCCGCAACTCTGGAGCGTTTGCCGAGCGTTGCTGGTTGCGGAAGGCGATCGGAAGCCAGGGTGCTGTGCCTGTTTAACACGTACATTTCAACATTGCGTATCTTTCATCCTTTAGATACACATATATTTAAAAAAAGACCCGTTTAAAACTTACTTAAAAAAAACTGACAATCTCTCCACATTTCGCCAGGAGAGCTACCAATCTCTGCACTCTAGCGGTGGCCCAATAAATAACCAAATGCAAAGTATGTGCCATACACGGCAGATGGGAGATTCTTAAATCCGAAACTGCTTTCTGCATGTAGGCGGCATTGTCAGTTACAATGGCCGCTACCTGAAATACCATTAAAAGAATACTTTTGGGGCCGTCCATAAATTACGTAACGTAAATTTGGAGTATTTTTACTATCCCTCTCTCCCTTGCGACAACAGCCCCCCCTTGTAAATTCAAGAAGTGAAAATAAATTATTGCACAATAAAAACAATTTGTATTTTTATTTACTTGTGTTGAATATTATATGAAATGATAATTAAGGTAGAAATTTGTTGGCGATGCTCGCTGCACCTAACAATAAGATTGGAACAAGTTGAGAGTGAAGGAAGAATGCTTAGGCGAGAAATGATCACAAGCAGTGCACCCACCGTCGTAGGTAATAATGCAAGAGCGAGTCTACAGCGCCAATTTAAAATCGATTCTAGAATACACTTCAAATCAGTTTTGAATATTTTCTTCGTAATCTTACAAATTCACAAACAGTTGAAAAAATATTTCCATATATTGTAAAATTTACAACTAATAACTTCAGTTATTTACGTTTTTAAACAAAATTAATTAGTTAATATTTTAATGTTTTAGCACAGGCCTCGAAAAGGAATATTTCAGCAACTGTTGAAAAATGTAAGAAATTAAAAGTAACGGAAACACTAATACCCCCTACCCCTATGTTACGCAGCATAACGCTGCGTCTGACCCCCTCACTTCCTCTTAGCGTTACGTTATTTATGGACGGCCCCTTGACACTTGCGTTGACCCAATGCCCAGAGTATCACCACATTATTAGCTGATTGGCCAGTGACATGACCGTTTAAAATTCATTTTTTTTCAGGCTTAACGTAAAATATCCCCCACAATCAAAATACTTTCAGAATCTTTTATGGCCTCGGGTTCGGCCAGATCTACAGGTAATATCAATTTTAGAGAAAGTCCCCTGAATTATTTAGATGCTTGTGTTGTGTTATCCGGGGACGGACGGACGTTTCCCATAACACAATATTTCTACAATATCCAACCCACAAAATTTAGATTCTGACATCACTATGTATTACAGGCAGGAAAATCATACAGGTAGGATCAAGAATTATACATTTTTTATTCAAGGACCAGCACTGTTGTGAAAATATCGCCACTTTTCGCTGCAGCATTACAATACAATTGTCTTTTCCACGTACGTCTGTTTTAGGCGAGGAAGTAAAATTAGGTGGAATTATCTGTCATCGTAGGTCCCTCTTCAAGGGGGTGACGTACAGCTTCTCATGTGTAGAGCAGACCGGACAAACGCTGCAAAGGCGACCCAGCTGGATCGTCCAAGGGCAGAGGTTCCGGCGACGACGGCGAGACCTGTCAGTGACCAGCTGGCGGATACGCTGCTGCTGCGCGGGCGCGCGCGCCAGGCGAACGTTTAAAGCCCGTTGACATGCGAGTCACCGCGAGGGGACCGGGATGTGCAAAACCAATGATTCCACGTGGCAATTTAGTGAAGTAACTCGTCGTTTTGAAAAGTCGGCATTTTCACACTCTACAATGCTGAATTTAAGGAAGTGCCTGAATCTGCTTCTAAATGTGTGGAAAAAGTAAAATCATTGAAGAATCCCGATTATCAAAATGATCTCCTATCTACTAAA
>JAHLJT010009355.1:19625840-19646953 GCA_031308135.1 Acheta domesticus | reverse complement strand
AGGGAGAGCTGATGAATTTTGTTACGAAATTGTACAACGGGAGGTGGAGGCAGTAAGTTAGAGGTGTGCGTACACTACAAAAACACGAGTTTTATTTAAAACATTTTTGGAACATAGGAAATGTGTCTCGAAAAAATCGTTTACGGAGAACAAACACCAAAGAAATATTCCAGTTGACAACTTCTTTTCTAGTGTACAAGGTGCATGCAAATAATTTAGATTTTATTTATAATTTCCAGCGCCACTTTCTTTTTTCACTTAGGATTTCCAAATCATATTAACATGTGATACACGATATTTGTTTATTTTTAAATATTAGAATTCTGTGTTTTGACTTTATTCTTTACATTTCAGAGGGGGTCATGGTATATATGGTACCTAGAAGATTGTTGTTTCGAAATTGAACGAGTGTGTCAAAAGTAACCGTGTGTACAAATTTGATGAACGATCATAAAAGAATTTCAGTCGTAAACGTAGGTCAGTGTTGTCAAGGTCAATGCCACGAGGGGGATCCGTAGCACGAGTGCCACGACGAAATCGACCCTCCACGCAGTTCAATACCCCGCCACTAGAGACGACGCCATCACTAACGGCGTGGTTACTAATAGTTCCCTTTCCCGCCGCCAGTTGCACAGAGAAGCTCATCGCATGCTACGGTGCCATGACGCGTGACGCTGCCACCAGTAGAAGACCTTGACACCACTGACGTAGATGAACACTTGTACGCCGTTTTTAAAACGTAGAAAAATATTTAATACTTCGGGCAGCCAGTGCCATTCATCTGGTGATTCATCGAGGTGTGCGTCACGGGAGGAGCGTGGCGTCGCGTGGCGTCGCTCTGATTCGCGAGGCGCGGGTGGCGGGCGGCGCGCCGCGTGCTCCCGCACGGCCGTGTGCCCGCTCGCTCGTTCCACGCGGCCGCGCCGCCAGTTCGTCGCTCTCGCCCGCGCGGCCCTCGGCCCTCCCCACCCCCTCTCGCCTACCCTCCCCTCTCGCCCGCATTCGCGCTCGCCGCCGCCGCCGGCTCCCTTCGCGCTCCCCCCGCCCGCTCCTTCGAGTCCAGGGGTGGCCCACTTGCAAGTCCTCAAGGGCCACAACTAAAACCTTTATTGTTTATATATAAGAGAGAGAGAGCTAAACTCCAACACCGTGAGATCAATCTCCATGGAAGTTGGCACTTCTACATTTTTGTTGTTGTTGTTGTTGTTGTTTTTCACCGAGAACGTTTATGTGCTGTTATAATCTGTTGTAACTCCACTACATGGCGCTGTAGAACAAAACCAAATATTTACGTCAAATGCAACCCGCAACACATTCGGCAGCATTTTGAATCTATATCGTTAAATAACTCCTAAACAATGCATTCTATGGCTTACAAACTAAAGCTCCCGATATTACCTCACTTTCTCAGAGATGTGCGTAATATTCAATTAAATGTGCATGAGAGGGACAGAGAACGGCAGAGACAGACAGGGACAGTGTGAGGGTGGGGAGAGACCGTGAGAAAGGGGAAAGAGGGAGATGAAGGACAGAACGTCTGCCGGGTTTTCCTAGTTTTATTTAAGGTCGCAACTCCTAGGTCATTAGCGACCACTATTGGATGTAACGTTATGGTATGAGGATGACACGATATGGTGATGATAGTTGGTGAAAGGACGAGCACTTACAACCATACCCGAGGCGGGACTCGAACCCGCGACCCCACGGTCCCAGATCACTACGGTACTTCTGCTTTAGCGGTCTCGGCCACAGGGCCGACCTTTATTATGGTTGCGGGTCATATTTTCATTACTAAGGCGATCCACACTTGACTTGCCCGTATCTCGATTCTTTCCCCGTTGGAACGGGGCAGGGCGAATGAAACCATGCGTGATTCAGACCATACCATGTATAACGCAGTGAATCGTTTTGGGATTATTTTGAATTTCTGAATTTACTAGAAAAAATTCCTTTAATCGAAACTTATACAATTTTTGCATTAAATGGGGGTGATCGCTCTGGCAGAACACATGCGCTAGACGCACCGACTTGAATGTTAGCGACTTGTACGTACCATCTCACCGTTACCATAAACCAGGGTTCCTCAAACTTTTGAAACGGGGGGCCAGTTCACTGTCCCTCAGGCCGTCGGAGGGCCGGATTATATAGCGCGATTTTTCTAACTCTGCCTCTCAAGCCCCTTTGGCCGATCACACGGCATTTCGCGTCTTTCTCGGTCCTGCCGCTAGACGTCGCATGGTTGCAAGCACTGCTTGATACGGGCGCGATCATGCGATATCTAGCGGCATGACTGAGAAAGACTAGACGTACCGTGACATATTCCATCGTGAAGACAGGCCTTGAGAGGCAGAGTTAGAAAAATCGCACTATAGTAAAACAAAAACTATCAACAAATTCTTACACACACTGCATATATCTTATTTTGAAGTAAAGAATCAAAACTGGAACAAATACAATATTTTAAAAATAATTTAACAAAACACCGATGTTTCTGGTGGAGAACATCGTTGTTTTAAAACCATCGATTTTTTTGCCATCCCTATACATCCTACATAATAAAAATATGTTCGGATTTTAAGAAAAAATATTCTTTAAACCATAAAAACCCGGCGGGCCGTATAAATGTCCTCGGCGGGCCGCATGTGGCCCGCGGGCCGTAGTTTGAAGACTCCTGCCATAGACTAAGGAGGTCTAACACTGCTCACCTCCGCGCTCATCTGCCCGCTCGCTCACCTGACCCTCTCCCTCCATCCTTCTTCACCCGCCCCCCGCACATCCACGTCCCCATCTGTCCACACCCATCCTCCGTCCACTTTCAACCCCACCCATCGCCGTTCCTCCCCGTCCTTCTCTCCCATCTATCCTCGCATTGTCTCTGGCCATCCCCCACCCACCTCACAATCATTATCCGTCCCTATCTCTCGTCCTCCCGCCCGCCCGCTCTTGCCCGACCTCGCGCTCAACCTCATTCTCTTGCCCGTCTGCCGAGGATTGTCTGCCCTCTCTCCCACGACGCGCTGTCTGCCGGCCCGCCCGCTCGTTCTTGTTTACTCGGTGGCAGCCACGGCTCGGCGCGGCGTGGGCGAGGGGGAGGGGAGGGGATGGGGGTGGGGCACGGCGGACTCTGTCGAAACCACCACGGAAATATCTTCGGGATGCGATAGCGTTGCAGTAACCAAAGGCAGCAGCCACGCGGTTTTACAACGGGTAGGATTTCCGGTCGAGGTTTCTAACGGGCGATTTTGATCCGCTGTGACTGCTGATTGCCACAAATTTCCTACAGAATTCCGATGGCAACATCGCTTCAATAAAAGATCAAAACTTCGCTACAATCCAAACTGCTCGATTCAGCAGCGTTTCTCGTAGCTCACTGCTTCAGGCTCTATTTACTTCATAATTATTGAACCTCTTATTAGTACTCTACCTGCTTGCAAAACTATTTCCATTATGGATAACACTCAATTTTTTGTCTTCAATATTTGTGTACCCAGAATACCCGAAATTAATGTAAACACACATATCATCATATATCTTTTTTTTGTTTGCTTTTTACCTAAACTTCTCTTTGGCATAATCGCGAAATCTTTGCTTTCGTTTTTTTGTGTTTGCTTCATTCTCTGAGGCAGTTGCTTGCTCACCCCTTCATGAGCCGTGTATTGTAAATCCATATTGTAAAATAAGAACAATAATAAAAAAATCAATTACACAAATCTCAATCTAAATTGTATATGGTATGACTACTCGCACTTTCAACGTTTTGAAGGTAGATAAAACACGGCTAACGCGAAATGACATTTTTCTTTCTTTCTTTTTCTTCAATTCCACCGAAGAAAAATATTTGTAGGTAAGAAATATGATTGAAATGCCAGGTAACGCGTAATAAAATATATATTGGAGATTTCAGAGAAACGAAAACTCTAATATATGTTATTCGTCAGATAAATTAATGTGCAAATATTTCGTGATTAGTTCATTCGAAAAATTGTTAATCTGTTGACTGTGGACTCTATCCCTAGACACGATCTGTTTTAGATCAATTTCTATTAAGAACAACAATGTAGGTTTGATTAATAATTTCGTCCAACAGAACTGCCAAGCCATTGGAACTCCTTTTCCGACACTTGTTCAACGTATACGAATGGCATTTTCGAAAACGAGTCGTCTTTGAAGAACGAAGAACCAGCCTGGCGATGCGAGTAAATAATGGAGACCGCTGCCGTAAACAAGATCGACCTAGTATTTACGAGGAAGAACCATTTTCTTGATGGTGAGATTATTTCCTTTCTGAGTTCTATTGATCTTCGTCGATCCTGAATATAGCAATACAATTATAGTATGCACAAACATAGTGGGGCAATTAGCAACATGGAAAACCACAAAGCAAACAAGCCGCGTTTATCTTTCAAAACGTTTTGTCTCTGTCGACTCCTAATTTACGTTTGGATATAAGTAATAGCAAGAACGCAATACGTAATATGTTAATAGAATGTATAATCTGCAATAAGCAAACTTACAAATGATGTAGATAAGTACCAACTTGAGTTTTTACACATTTCTTTTTCAATTTTAATTACAACCACAAGTCTACATTGCCTCATGACGAACTTCCTTCTCTGGAAACGAACGCATGACCTCTCTGTAGTCCATCGCATGGACTACATTATTTCTGTTTGAAAAAAGTGGATTTTGCTGATTTAATTATGTAAGGTCGATTAACGTTTTTATATTTTCGTCCCGAAACATTTTCATAACACTCAATGTTCTTAACTTGTTCAATTTCGTCCCCGTCCCGAAGGCTTTTTTGGGCTCCAACTTGGCGTGTATGAACATGATGGCTAAGTCAACAGCAGCCGGTATTATTTTAATCAGGGCTGTTCAATTGACGGCCCGCCGGATCTTTTTGTGCGGCCCGCGACTGCTTTGAAAAATATTACTATACGAACCAAACACAATACAATTGCACAATTCATGTCATTTTTAATTAATGATATATTAATTTTCTCGTTGTATGTACATTAATCATTAAGTACGTTGAATAAAAGTCGTATATAATATATATTTGTTTCAGTATCATCTCACTAGTTTGGGTAAAAGTCATCTTAAATTACGGAGCGGCCCGCGGCTTATTTAGAATTTGATATGTGGCCCACAAGCCCTTCAAAGTTGGATAGTCCTTTTTTAAATAAAAATATTGGTAAAGGCATCTTTTATTACTACAAGTTATCTGGGCAGCTAGGAAGGTAGCTCGTCTCTGCACGTACCACAGTCATATATTATCGTAAAAATGAGTCTTTATGTGCTATTCAACCGCGTGTCACGAGACGACATACAAACGTGCTCGAACGTGCTTCGGAACCCGAGACAATCGCATTCCGGGTCTGCTCACCGCGCTGCGATATTCCCCGCCATAATTTGAGAGAGAAAGAGCGCGAATTCCCACGAGAGAGCAGCGGGGCGAATTCCACCGGCCGGCAGCGGCGAGTGGTGGTGACGGTGACGGTGGTGGTGGTGGTGGTGGTGGTGGCGGTGGCGGTGCGTCCTCACCGCGGCGCGCGCCCGCCAGCGCCAACATCGGCCGCCATGTTCTTTTTACAGCCCGTGCCTCGTTCCAACCTGAATGACAGCGCACGTTGCGGCGGTCTGCTCGCGCGTACGTAAGCCGTTGCACATCGCTGCCCGGCTCTTGTCCCTCCACTACGGAACAGACGGTGTGATCTCGACGATTCATCGTTTTACACGACATGAGAGGAAGGAAAGGAAAAAATATGTATACGAGAATTTTGAAGATAAAGAAAAAGAAGAAAATATAGAATTAGATGAAAAAGGATGTTGAATATGAGAAGGAAGAAAATAAGAACAAAATGGAGATGATGATGATGATGAAAAATTGAAAATAAAACGTTGCTGAGGGTGAAGAGAAAGAATAAGTTGAGATGAAAATGATTCAGTTGAAATGGATGGTGGAGCATCCGATAAAAACTGAAGGCCTCGAGGTGATTCGATGATTCATTTTTTTTGTTCTCTGATCTCGTTCGTACGCTTTTTTTGTTAGGTGAACCACATGAGAACGATTTCATAACGGGCTCTGCAATCTAACACAATCACGTACCACGAAAGGCTTCCTTCCTAATTTTCCTCGACTGCTAATGGCTGTTCTTTTATACTTCCCCAACAAGCTAAAGAATATTGCGTCTATTCAACTTTCTTTTCATGCATTCAGCATTTACGTTCGGCCGTTGATACGAGGCAGTTCAAAGAAAAGCACTACGTGTTGCTTGTCGACCAATCAAATTCCCGCCTTAAGTTGTTTACACCAAGGAGGAACAGCATTCTTTGGCACTGATGCCGGATGCTATGTCTAGGCTGTCGAGTCACTCAATTTCGTAGCCAAATTCAAGTATTAGTAGAATCAGAAAACTGAAAAGTAACAGTTTGATTTTATATTGAAAAACTAAACTTTCCGAACAAATCCTCAATTCTTAGGCAATTCAAGTATGGGTAAGTTTGTCACAAGAAGGTCGTGGAATTGGGCCGAAATATTAATACCATTCTTCGGAAGTTTTTTTACGAAGGTTTGCGTGCGTTACTAACCGGATACCCATCGATTTTCTTAATGGCTTTAATTCATCTGCCAGGACGTAGGATCATACGTTGGTAAAACACAACTCTATGTAGAAGCAATATTTTCATTTCAAGTCTCTACGCAAAAATTAACTGTTTGTCCCAACTTTCATCATTTAAGCGGATGGGCATTTTCTGCGAGAAGACACAAAGATACTAACGTAACAATATCTTTTATTTTTAGTTTAATACCAATTTCTAAGCTTCACACGGTATATTGTTAATATGAGCTACTACACCACTCTTCCCACGAAACAAATGTACCACAATCATACAAGTAAACCAACCTAAGAATCCAGTCACGTGAGTAAATCAATCTTAAAATTGTTATAGTGAAATAATGTTACGTAGCACTGATTCTGAAGCCCTGTCGCCACCCAACGGTTAAAAAAATGCATCAAGGCAGTCATTTTGCAGGAGGAAGTAATCGGGGACGCTATCACTTGTACAACAGCCACGTTATCAGAGAACGGTTCCTTAGGCACGACATCAGGGCTTCGGTCGAGGGGCAACGCACTGCCGACGCGTGCATCTCACTCGCAAACCAAATAAACCGCGTGAGAAGCACGAACGTCGGGCGTGTGGTTACGCGGACACAAAAGCGGGCGGCCTGAACCACGATGTAAGATATATGGGTGTGTTAACTAGCCGCCTTTGGGGCAAATTTTCTGAAGCCACTTTGAGGCTTCTTCCTCGCCTGTCCGTACGGTGCTCACGATCGGTTTGGGTCAGGGTGTAAAAAATATACATCATAAGATGACATCTTAAACTGTGGCGACCAATCACGACCATGCACAAATGACACTCCAAGATCGCAGCACTTATATGCGAGAACTAGCCTCACATAAGCTTCAGTTTTAGACTGGAAGTGAACTTACACCTTGGCCTGAACCAGAGACGTATCTAGGTATTCAGGCGCCCATGGCAAGCATGGAATTTGCACCCCCTGTCGAGGACTTTCAATTAGTGTTGTTGTTATTTGTTTAATCGGGTATACTGTAAATAGCGCTCCTTTGTGAGTGGCGCCCGTGGCACGTGCCATGTCTGCCGTACCGTAGATACGCCTCTGGCCTGAACCGGCGCGGCGCGGCGCGGCGCGGCGTGCCGTGGCGTGGCGAGCGGCGGCGTGGCGGTCGCAAGGTGGCCGAGTGCACGGCGAGCGACCAGTCGCTTGGAAAAACGTTGCCTCGGGCGCCGCGCGCCGCCGCTCCGGTTTCAGGAGAGGCCGGGAGCGCAGACGGAGACAGAAGACGCGACATGCGCGCGCGGCAGCGTGCAGCTGGTCCAGCGCGCGGGGGGGGGGGGGGAGGGCGGGCGAAAACGTCCTTCAGACCGACGAGAATCACAGAGTTTTAGACAAAAATAAATGCATAAAATAAGAGGGAGTTTAGAGTATGAGAAGTGCAGGCCTAAGTTATTTTCTGGTTGGGCGTTAGTGTACACGTTCCACTGTTTTATTCAGTGTTATAAAAGAGCTATAGGTTGTTCACTTACGTAAATGTAAGTTATTCATTATTACAGTTTTACAGGTTATTTCTGTTCGAAGCGTACGTTCTTATGAATTATTGCACAAGTGAATATTTAACGCACGAGTATGGAATGAGCAAGTACGCCGATAAACACTAATTGTAAGTAAAGGCTTCCCAACAGGTTAGAATTTCCGGCACTGTCGGTCTGAACGACACACGCGCTCCTAGTGGATTCTCGCCGGGTCCGTGGAAAACGTTTCGCCCAGGAAGGACGGTGAATAAAAGGGTGCCCGCGCCGTGGAAGCCACATCCGCACGCACCTTGGAGCCGATCTGGTTGCCGCACTGGCCCGCCTGCAGGTGGACGATCTCCCTCATGGCTGCGTGCTGCGAGGTGCTTGCTGAGTGAGTGAGTGAGTGTGTGGGGATGTGCTGCCCGGCCGCTCGGTCGCTGGTCGAGTGCTCGCGATACCGTTGCCGGGCCGTGACTGAAGTTGAACGCCGACGACCGCTGCCAGCGCGCCGCCGCCGCCCCTCCTCCTCCCCCGCCTCAGCCCCCACCCCCTCTCCGCGCGCCGCGCCTCCCCTCCTCTCCCGCTGCCCGCCGACCGTCGCGGTTTCTAGCGGCCAGTGCCGACTGCAAACGCCTCCGCTCTTGGAAGGAAGACGGTGCCCTTACGCTGGCAGCCTTGAGGGAAAGCAATCTGAAGCTGTATTGCGATTTTTCTAACTTTGCCCCTCAAGGCCCGTCTTCACGATGCAGTATGTCATGGTATTTCCCGACGTTCTCAGTCGTACCGCCAGATATTCCCTGATCGCGACCGTAACAAGCAGTGCTTGCCATCATGCGACTTCTAGCGGCACGACGGAGAAAGATGCGAAATGCCGTGTGATATTCCGTCGTGGCCATAGGGGCTTGAGGGGCAGAGGTAGAAAAATCGCAGTATAGCATAACATTCATCCATAAATTTATATATTCATAAAATTGATATGTCTGTCTGTGCTTTCAAAATAACTGCCTTTTCATAAGCTGGTGTGGTTATTTACATTTTATGGAAACTCGTACATTTGTTTTTACAATTTTTGTCCGCCTCTCTTAATCAAAGGCATCGCATCATACATACGTATGCCGTTCGTGGGTTGCAATAGCGGCACAGCTCAAAAAATCAGGTGTTGAGATAAATGAGTTTGAAGTTTTTACCTTATATTGAAATGCGTCATTCTTGCATTCACACTTCTGCCATTTGTTGGTAGAATACTGTACTGTAAGATATACTGCTGCTGCTGGAAAGTAGACCAATCTGCAATTCTGGAGAGTGAATTAACACAGTTTTCTTATTTTTTGAGTTGTGCCACTTTTGCAGTCGACGAGCAATGTGATCTGTCCATGGAAGAATTATTATCTATACCTCCTCGGTCTATCAATCCGGCCTAATCCCATACGAAATTTAACCTATTTCACTGGGATTTCCATAAAATGAAGAATATTTTTTCGTGAATAATTTTCTAATAACATAACAAATTGAAATAACAATAACAATCTTAAAAATTAAAAATGTAAGAAAAATTATCTAAAAGCTATGTTGCTTGATAGGAAATTTCACACCAAAAGCGTATCAATTAGATTAAAGGCAAGCAGATTCAAACTTGTTTTAAAAAAGCCAGAAGGCGCACATGCAATCCACAACACACATTCACTGGCATATCAATCGACAATTATTCGAAAAAGATGCATCTTACACCCAGAAAACTCGTGGTATATACCGTTTAAACCGTAGACCGTGTGTGATGTCTCCAATCCTTCCTGAATCCTGAAAATGTCTCCAATCCTTCTCACGCTCTTTCCTCAAATAGTGTGAAGTAGTCTTATGGCGCAGATCCGATTTTCGTTGAATTTTCGAAAATTGCCAAAGCTTAACATTTTTCCACAACTACAATATTAAAGATGAAGATTTTTTGTAATAAAATCTGTTCTACGAAAATAGATCTTTAAATAAAATCTTGTACAATATTTTCAAAATATGAGTAGTTTTCCTGAAATTTTTGCGTGCATAAAAGCAATTTTAAGTACAAGAATTTCTCAAAAACGGCTTCATTTTTTCTTTAACTTTATTCACATGGTGTGAAGTACGGTTATAAAATTGGCGCAAGCCTGATTTTTGGTGAACTCTCTGGAGTTTTAAAAACTGGAAAAGTTATAAATAATGCAAGAAAGTACGTGCGGTGGTATCATTACTACTTTCACTTTGGGTGAAGTGCGAGAACCACACTATAGAAAAAATATCGGTGACTAACCAAACCTTTCCTAACAATTTGCACTTTGTGAAGCCGAGCTCTCAGTAGTGCTATTCGTCATGTAAGACAGGTCATGTGCGTAACTAAATATTCTAATATTTCGTTTATTAGCAAACTCTAAATCTCTTGAATTAGCCGTAGTAATACATAGTGAATTTTATTCTTCAATTACGTACGTGTCTGAATGCGGAACACGGCCTGGAAACTCCAACAATCCCCACAATTTCGAAGAAGGTCTAGAAAAATCACATTTTACTTTCTCGCTACAGCTTACACAGTAGCTCTTACACAGTATGCAATGCTGCTCGAAAAAAGGCGAATTTTTGGCAGAAAAACTCTTAATTCAGACCCCTGCTAACGAAAAAGTGGATAAATCCAGTTGCTAAAGTTAGAGAAAAAATCCTCTAACACGTGACGTAGCCAGAATCTGTGTTTTGTGGGTCCTTGATACCGAACAATCAAATCAAAAAGCAAATCGTTTGTCCGTCTATCTGTCCATCTGTGAACATTGCTAGAGGCTAAACAGTTTAGTCTATTTTCTCCAAAATTGATATTCCTGAATCGATCTGGCTGATGGCGCGACCCCTTGAATTTGAAACCGATATTTTATTTCTGGGGGCTACTTTACATTAAGCTCTTGGGGCATTTTCAGAATTTTAAAAAAGGGTCCATCGTTGTTGATTAATTTTTGTTGTTGGATAGTGTGAAGGATGTTTAAGAGAATGATGCAGGTCTCATTGAAAACTCTGATTTTTCGAAAATTTCAAAATTCAAAATTTTTTCTGCGTCTTCCTACAATTACAATTACGATTTACTGGATAGAGATATTTCTCTTGATGAAATCTGTTCCTTGAAGATAGATTTTGAAATAAGGTCAAGTACAATTTTTCAAAAATTTGAGTACTTTTCGCGAAAATTTGCGTAAAACTACGGGCGAGAAAGTAGGTGCTGTTTTGAAAGGTCTGTGGAGTATGAATTACACCCCCTTCCTCGGAAACAAGATGTTAGGAACGGAGGACGAATTATGCACGACAGATGCGTCAGAAAGATGAATATCGTGTGTTGTCTGTCGACGCCAGTTTCGTTTGTTCGTAAGTGACCCAATTTAAATTCGATTTCAAACGAAAAGAGAAGTTGTACAAAAAATATATCCATCTATCAATACACTTTCTCACAGACTTCAGAATGATACGTTATTTATGTAAATTAGTTTCTACTGTTACGCCTCAAACACACCCTAAAAATTATGTAGATTTATAATAATGAGGAATGTGTCAACTAATGTTACGACCTTCTAGGGTATATAGGGGGTCAATGACGATTACTTCTTGTTAATAAACTTGTCGTGGGATATTTGCATATAAAAACAGATAGTGGTTCGTTTGAGATCGATGAACTCCTTTGACCGATCTCTATGAAAGCTGGCATATCTACTTTTTTACCTGCGTTTCATTGATGCTGGGCTTTGCCGTGTGACGAGGCAAGACCGAGGATAGGAAGAGCGGGCGGGACAACCGAGAAACGGGGAAAAGAGAGGACAAAAGTAGAGAGATGGAAAAAGGTGAGAGAGGGAAAGAGAGAGGGGTGGAAAGGAGGGAGATGGAAGAGGGGAGAGAGGGAACAAGAGAGAAGGAACAAGAGAGAGAGGGAAAGAGAGAAGGAACAAGAGAGGGAAAGGAGAGAGTGGGAACAAGGGAGAGAGGAGAGAGAACAGGGGTAACTACTGGCGGATCCAGGGGGGGCATGGGGGCCATGCCTTCCAAAAAAGGCCTAGAGTTTTTGTTTACTTTCCTTTATTTGGCAAAATTGTTTGAATAATTATGGTCGAATTATGTAATTATTTAAACAATATATTGTATAGTATCATATCTACAATACATTAATATTATAATGCAATATAAAAACCAAATGTTTATAATTGAACAAAAATCTGCAATGCTCCCCCTCCAAAATAATCGGCTGGATCCTCCCTTGACGTCTGTTGGATTATGCTAGTCTCATATAAAGGAGTTATGTTTGCAGCAAGTTGCCCCTGAATGTTAGGCAACACATCGCTCACTGGTGTTCTGCGGTATCCCATCTTAGTCGAAGATATGAGAATTCGGCAACATGGGAAACGCCAGAGCTAGATTAGTTGCCTATGGACAGGAGAAAATGTCAAATGAATAAACTTTCGTCACATGAAAGTTTCCACCAGATTATCGTGGTCAAAAAACATTTTCTTTGACCATCCTACATGTCCTAGATGGTGTGTACCTGTGCGAGAACTCTCGCATGAGGAAGTCAGATCCTCTCCTTTTCACAAGATTTGTATGAAGGGAAGATGTTAGGAAACATATTTCTCTGTATAAAAATGATATGCTTAGGTATCAATTTATTCATAGCAAATGAAATAAATATAAAAAAATAATTGAGGTCTCTGTACAAAAGCCGTATAAGGGAATCTTCATGTTTTGAGATAATGAGATTTGGAATATTGTTTTGCCCCAAACGTTTATAGGACGCAACATTATGAATTCAAGCCTCAACTAAAATAATAGAAATTCAAAGAAAGAGTAATACAATTTAAACGAAAATCATAGGGAGTGGATTATCATGCAAACTTTAATGCAGGGATGACTGGACTGCTTCCATATTACAATAATGGTTATTGATGTGGGATAACAGGCTGACTTGAAACGTGATTTTATTGATTGACAACTGTGCACCACACACAATAAACTGTGAATTAAATAACATCAGCGTGGTCGTCCTACCGGCCAATGCGACTTCAGTATTACAGCCATGTGACCAAGGGAATCATTTGAACTTTAAAGGTCTTTAAAGCCTTATCACGCCAGAGGTGGCAATGTTTGACTCCTCTGGCGTGAGGAGTAACATTGCCAATTGCTTGCTTTTAAAAAAGTAATAAAATCTTTCAAATTATGAATGCTGTAACTTCAATATTTTGAAGAAACATTGTACTTTTGTGAAGGATTAAGGAGTCAAAATAATTATTGTGAAGATTGATGCAACAAAGTAGAACTTTAAAAGACACAAAGACGTGGCAATGTTAGCCCCAGTTACCTTAATGTTTGTATGCTGACGACCAGGTGATCCTGCAGGTAAATGAAGATGATTTGCAAAAATAGATTTAACAACTGGAGCAAATTTGTATGGAGTAGAATCTGATAGTATCAATTAATAACACCAAAGTTTTAGCTTTTAAAGGAAAATAATCAAATTCAAAGATTTAAAATATTATTTTAGAACAAGTGACGCATTTTAACTGCCTAGGGTGTGAAATTACATATGAAAAAGAAAGGGGAGTTACAAGGCAAGAACCATAAATTTCAAGCAGCATGTGGAACTATAAGTAGAACATTTAAAAAGAAAGCACGAAAAGAAATCCAATTAAAATTGTATGATAGTACGGCCCTCCCAGTTTTATTGTTTGAATGTGAAACTTCGGTTCAAAAATAAGATTTTTGGTGGACTGAATCAGCAGAAATGAGATTTTGAGAGATGTAAAGGGTTGTACATAAGAGACTAAATAGAAAGAAAAAATAAGAAAGGAACTAGGACGGAAAGAAACAGTACATGACAAAATTAAGAAGTACAGACAGCAATGTGTGGTAGTTCGTAAACCTACCTCGCCTAATTATCTTATTACTCTATTTACATCTATTTTGTGTACCTTTTCCCTAGAATAATGGCGGTTCACTCTCACCTCATCTGAATTTATATTATTTATCGTGAATCGGGGATCCGCTTCCATACGGAATACGGGCTAATGACATTATCAAATACATTAGAAAAACTTCTTTTGCTAGCTCTTATTTTCTGCCCATGAATTTTTATTTACTTTTACGGGAATATAGTATTAAATAAAAACAACAATTTCAATTTGCAAAGCCGAAACATAAGAAAATGTCGACTGCTATTTTTTTTTTAATGTTAACTTTGCCGAATGGCGATTGATTTTTCCCAAAATAACAAAAACAAAAATTTCATATCACGTGAGCAAATAACACTAATTTACATCCTTTTTTCATAAAACAACATTACCCTTCCTTCCGACACAAAACATTTATGAATAATAAAAAACACAGTAAACACATTCACGCTTACAAAATTAATATATACCAAAAAATAGACGAACATTCACACTGTGCATATCAATATTACTGTAGCCATTTTCATTGTTTACTCTTTAAAATTTTAATATGCTGAACATATCTTGTCCTTCCACATTATTTGTTACTAAATTTAAGAAAATCGTTCACTTCCCTTTTCGTCTTACTGCTCGAATTCGACCATGTTCATTTTACCGCTGCTACAGTTCTATATACCATTTTTTTAATATCCATTGGCATCCACTTGATCCATTAATTATCCGTTTCCTGCATATCGTAACCACACTCCCGGATGAAATAAACTCACGTATTTTTCTACCTTTCACAAAACAAACTCAATACTGCAAACAAAAAGATTAATTTTGTTCCACAGACGAACACCTCTGCCTCCCGTGAAAATCCCGACAGCCTCGCTCTATTTTGCTATTGTTGAAGCCCCTTCTTCTTGCGTTACCAATAACAAAAAAGACTCGTCTGATTGACAGTGTTTTCACCTTACATTTTCACTTGTTTTCGTAGTGTTTCGTATTCCCTTTTAATTTTTTGCTGTTCTAATTATTCGAAATAAATTCTGACGAATACTATGCCTCTTTTTGTTAATTTTCTTGTTTAGTTTAGCCACAACTATTAATTTATTGCGACTCGTCACGCCGTGATGCCATGGCCTGTCTTTTACCAAATATGGGCAATGTACCTTTAATTTAATTTATTTAGCCATTAAGTAATTTTGATTTTGTGAAAATACGAACACAATTATCCTTCCAATCGCCCTCACACTCTTTATTTTTTTTAAAATTCTGCAGCAAATACCGTAACACTGCGAATCTTAGAGCTCATTCTCCGCATCGCGCGCCATCGGTTTTTTTTCTGCTTTTATACACTGTCCCCTATTAAAATATACCAATAAAAATTGTTTTTCCAGCGTCTTGTGACGCGTCTGCATGGATCGTCACAAATGGGTGACACATATTGGAAATGTGCCGCAAGACAGACTTCCAGTGCAAGCCCTGAATTATAAGCTGAGAGGAAAGAGAAACATTGGAAGGCCAAGAATGAGATGGAAAGAGGCTGGAACAGGAAATATGCCTAATGCATAAAGGAAGATGACGATGATAATGATGATGACAATAACGACGACAATGATGATGATGATGATAATGTTTTTATGCTTTTCGTTTTGTTGTAACTCCACTAATTGGCGCTGAAGTACAGGAAGGCGCTTCCATTCCAAGAGAGCTTCACCTGGGCTTCATTGTGCTGGGCGTTGCCGTGTCACACGGGATGAGGCCAAGGAGGACAGGACAGGCGATGTCACAAAGAGACAGGGGGTCAGAGACACCGAGAGAGACACGACAGAGAGAGGGAGAGAGAGAAAGAGAGAGAGAGACATCTGCCGGGATCCCCCGGTTATAAGCGCCATTCGCAGAGACGTAGTATCATAGACGTAAAACTGTATCATAGAGTAAAGATGTATCCGTCCTTAGTCTATGACTGTATCAAACTATTTACAATATTATCATTCATCCATTTATCATTAGTTTTACATTTTTCACAAAAGAAGCAAAGTAATTGAAGTAACTATAGTGTAATAAAATAAAATATAATAGAATGAAAACTGAAATAAAGTAAGATACAAATACATAGAAAAATATAACAAAATATAAAATATAACCGAAATGACAAGTCATATGAAGCCGAAATGTAATGCCAATTATATTTACTATACATTTTCAATTTTGGAATTATCTAAGTTTATCAATCGTTTTCTGAAGAGAATTATTTCTCGTTATGCTATTCATACTTTTCACTTTTCAAATCATTGGTCATCAAATTGAAAACCTTGTGACTTACATATAATTTCTCATACTTGGAACTTTATTTACTTTTGACAATGGAATTAAATGTATTCTCTTTATTTTACATTGTTAAATTCGTCATATAAATAGGAGGGTAATACCGATACTTACTTGATACCGACCAAGTTAATAACAATTCACAGTGAATTGCAAATAAAATCTGCTCTCATTGTCTTGTATGCATTTAGTTGTAGCGATGTTTTAGTCTCCAATGCAATGTTCTAGACAGAAGGCAAACCTTCTACCTCGTACCTCTTCCTTTTATCGAAACATCATATCATTGTTTATTACTGCGTCACTCAATGCATCTTAATCGTGATACGAATTATATAATGCGATAGGCGGTGAACTTCAACCTGGTTTCATTTAGGATATTTGCTCACAATAAAACACTTTGTTATGTGATTTTGTTGCTGAAATGTAATACGCAATGATTTAATTTAATGTAATTTATCGTCACTTTTTAATTTTAAATTATTTAACGTCAAATAGCAATTAAAACTGAACGTTATATATGAGAGAGAAGTATAACCTGCAGGTTTTTTCCTCTGCCGAATCCTCATCCCCTCGCCTTTAATACACATAAGTGAATTATGATAGATGTGTAGACGAGAGAGGTTGGCCACATTTGAAAACTAGAAACTTTTATCTCCGGAGTAAGAGAAAACTATTTGTACCGGCAAGCGAACCACTGATTTGATTTTTTAGAATTGATGGTAACCTAATGACTCCTTTCTCACCTTACTACTCCCGCAAATGGAAAAAAATCGCTGTTTTCTGGCGCCCCATTACATAATTTTCTTACGAAGTTTTACAAAGTATTCGTAAGGCGAGAAAGTAAAAGGAGAGCTCAACAAAACGTATACATAATGAAGCTACATTTATGTCTAGAAAGGAAATCAAAGGTGCACAGTATGCTCAATCAAGAAATCTGCTCAATGGATCAGGAAATCTGGACGAAAAACCAGATCGAGATGAGGGTCCTTGACCGAGAAACTGAAGTACAACACTGTACTGTGTGTATTTAGGGGCGGTTGCATAAACGTTTCTATACTGAATCCATAAGCTTGTTGATTCTATAAAATTCTCTACAGCGGCAAGAAGTGTTTCTGGAACAACCGATAAGAATTATGAAACCAATAAAGCTTTCTATATCTTTAGTATTTTAGAATTATACAAAGCAACATAGTAGTAAATAATATAATAATAAAAACTACACTATCCTCTGTCAGAGACCAGTCGGGAGCTTCAGAGATTGTTCCGGTGCCACGCTGTTGGGAAACATCTGGTTGAGGAAATTCCCTCCAAGCCGATGTAGTTCGGCGCCCGATTTTGCCAGCCAACGAGAGATCACCGCCACCTCCAGCGATGCACTACACACGCACTACATGCGGTACAAATAACCTTAGCAGTTGACGCGCCCGGAATCACCAATCAATAATCAATCAACCATTCCCGAATATCCGTTTCTACATTATTTTGCAAAACTCAGTACACAACTCCCCACCCTGTGAAACCCCCTCAAAGTCTTGTTTTCGTTTGGAAACCTTCTCAGACTCAGAATGAATTTAGACTGTCCAGTCTCCCTAAAACAACTGTTCCCTTGTACATACCTAAAACAATTTCAAGAGATATAATCCTTTTATCTCCCCACCGCCTCATTTACACTGATAGACCCTACAAATGGCAAAATAGGATGTACTTTTTGTACTTGAGTTTTTCGTTCTTGCGCACCAAGGTCACGGACGAAAAATGGAGAGGGAAGGCTTTCTCCAATAGGGAGCTCCACGTCCACAACACAGTAGGTGAATAGCAGCTCCCTATTGGAGAAAGCCTTCCCTCTCCATTTTTCGTCCGTGACCTTGGTGCGCCAAGTAAAAAACCCAAGTATACAGTCATAGCACCAAACGCAATCTTCGTTTTGACTTTTCATGCAGTGAATATACTGCAGAGAAATATGCGTTATTAGAGGCACTAAAATAGCAGCGTCATTACTGAAGTAGTGATGTGCAGCTATTTCGAAAGTGATCTCCAATCATCTCATCTTTCTCTTTTTTCTAACCCTTGCCAATGAAATCCAACATAAAAATACATCATCTAATGCAGTATCATTACAATTTGGTCATTTTTACTTCCCCGTATACGTAGTGTAGGGGAAGTTATGTAATGCTGTGGAAAATCAATTTCGAGATTTTAACGGAAATACACGTTTTAGGGGTCCCCTGATACCGCAAATGTTTTTTTCAAATGTCCATCCGTGTATCCACCAGTCTATGAAAAAACACTAGCGCCTAAACCAAAAGTACGATTGCTTCCAAATGGATATTCCCCGGTCGATCTGGTTCCGCTCGAGGTGCCGCAATTTTGAAAACTTTCTTAAAATTTGGGGGAACTTTACATGAAACCCTCCGGTCATTTTCAAAATTTTCTCAAAACTGCTCCTAATTCTTACTTTCCCGTATACCTACGTATATACGGAGTAATATACGTAGTATAGGGAAAGTTATGTAATGCTGCGGAAAATCGATTTCGAGATTTCAAAGGAAATACACGTTTTGAGGTCCCCTGATACCGAAAAGTGGGTCTTTTAAAAACGTCCGTCCGTCTGTCTGTCCGTCTGTAACAACACTAGCACGTAAACCATACGTACGATTGCTTCCAAAATGGATATTCGTCGGTCGGTCTGCGTCCACTCGTGGCGCCTCGATTTGAGAAACTTTCTAGAAAATTTGAGGGTACTTTACATGAAGCCCCCTGGACATTTTCAAAATTTTCTCAAAACGGCTCCAAATTTTTTCTTTAATTTCTTGCAAGAATAGAGTAAAATACACTTATTAGGTGGCGTAGATCCCACTTTCACGGTTAACTCTGAAGTTTCGAAAGTTGCCAAAGTTTGAAATTTTTCGGCGTCTTCCTAGAACTACAAAATTGAAGATAGAGACTTTTGCTTCATATAGAATTTGTTGTCCAAAGTGAGTTCTTACATTAAGGTCATGTACATTTTTTGGAAAACTTCCAGTAGTTTTTGCGCAATATTGCACGTAATATTTGAAATTTTTAAAATTACAAAGAGCAGATTTTCTCAAAAACCGCCCCAAATTTTTTCTTTAAACTTTTGGTAAAGATAGTGTTAATGTGCTCTATGAGATGACATTAACCTAAATGGCCATATTCCTCTATTCTTTTGTTTTTTTCAAACATTGCAAAAATGTAGTTTTTTTTACTTGTCTCTTTTTACTTGTTAATATTTACATTAACGTCGATTTGTTCACATTACTATATTAATTAGACATGTGCTTTAAATAATGGTTTCTCAAAAATTGAATAGTTTTCTGTGAAATGTAGCTCAAAATTGCGCGTTTGCAGAAACGCTCAAACGCCTTTTTTTAAAAAATGGTTTCAACTTTGTGTTCAAATTTTTCGGATAGTGCTAATTGCACTCTTTAATGTGGCGTAAAGTTTTTTTTTCAAAAATTACAAAAATGTATTTTTTTTAAGTTTTCTCGTACGATTAAATGCACATTTCCAGCAATTTGTAAACACTATTATATTTGTGAGTGTAAGTGCTTCAAATGACTTCAAATGAATTTTTTCGTAAACTCAAAACTTTCTGTAAAAAAAGCTTCAAATTTCGCATTTACAGTAGCGCTTAAACGCCATTTTCTTGAAACTGCTCCAAATTTTTTTACGAAAATTGCCTTTTAGGGCAAGGTTTAACTGTTTTTTATTATTCGTAAAATAATAGTTTTGTTCTACTATTGAAAAACCGAAAACTTAAGAAAATGTCGAAAAAATGTAGGCGATAGATATATGCGAAAAAAGGTTGGGCGGCGATAGATGGCAGTTGTCAAGAGTATGGCAAGTCCGAAAAAGCTAGCCGAGACCGAACGAAAAAGAAAACAATACGGTAAAGTCTGTTGCCATTCTGTAGCACCACTAGTTTTCTTTAAATTTCTTGAAAGGGTAGGGTAAAGTACACTTATTAAAGATGGCATAGATCTGATTTTCACTCTTAATTTTCGATTATTGCGAAAGTTTGAATTCACAACTGCGGCTTCCTTCATCTTCAAAATAGAAGATTGAGATTTTTCCCTTCAAATGAATTTATTTTTCCATAGTAAGTTCTCTCATTAAGATCAAGTACATTGTTTTAAACATTTCAATAGTTTTCGCGCAATATGCATGCAATATGCGCAAATTAAAAATAAAAACAAAGATTTTCTCCAAAACAGTTTCAAATTTTTCTTTATACTTTTTGTAGGGATATTGGTAAATGACTATGATATTGCTGAGGTGACATAAACATCAGTTTGCTTTAATCTTTTATTTTTTTCAAAAATTACACTAATGTGATTTTGACTTGTGTCTCACGTTGTTGCTATTCACTTTAGCGGCTAATTGTTCACATTATTATATTTATGAATAGATATGCTTTAAATAATGTCATATAAAGTTTCTTGAAAACTCAACCTTTTCCGTGAAAACGAGCTCAAAATTCCGCATTTTCAGAAACGCTCAAACGCCATTTTCTAATAAATGGCACCAAACGTTTTCTTCAAACTTTTTGAACGGACAGTGTTAATTGCACTCTTTTATACGACATAAAGTTCATTTTGAGGTATTTTTGTCGTTTCAAAAATTACACATATTATTTTTTCGAAAGATCTCTTACACTGCTAGTATGCACATTTCCAACGATTTGTAAACACTATTGTATTTGTGAGTTAAGTGCTTCAAATGACTTCTAATTAAGTTTTC
>JAHLJT010009355.1:19247063-19624840 GCA_031308135.1 Acheta domesticus | reverse complement strand
TTCTAATGCCTACTTTTAGTATTTTGCCTTTTTATCATTTTCTATCCTTTTTTCGTTATTTCTTTTTTTTCTCCTGGCACTGATCTCAATCAAAGTGAAACATCTGCAAGCCTGACAATACGAGGTACAGTCGCGTTTTTGTCTGCTGTGGGTTCAGGGTCAGGTATTGTTAAAAATGTAAATGAGAAAGTAAGATGATACTAGTCAAGATTTTTGCCTTTCATTGATGCCGACAGGCTTTGTTCTTTCACGAGGAATCCCGTTCTACATTTTGACTATGGCCTCCGATCCCTTTTGAGGACAAAGCTCTGTGTAGTGATTATGATGTGACCCATCTCAGTGCTCGATTACACAAATGCGATGACGAAAACTATAATCACGTTTTCACTGGTTCCAAGATTCGAAAGGAAGTTCGCAATGGCTTTTCGTCGAGATAGAGTCGCCAGGTAAAAAATCTTTGTCATATCGAGTGGTCATGTGTATGAAGATTTTCCTTCCATGTAAGTGCTGATGTATTTTGTGGGAATAAAACTTTGAATAATTTTATACTTAGTAGCTTTTTAAATTATTCCTTTTAATTAGTGATTTTTCATAGTTTACATGCCTTTCTTGCATTCCTACTTGAGCCACAATAAATGCCTTTTTGCTAGCCTATTTTCGTGAAAATAAATGCCTATTCGCTAAGCTTATTTTAGGTGAAATAAATATACGAACTTCCGGGCTCTAGTTATGAGGGAAGCTGTCGCTTCCTACACACCGAGTTGCCTTCCTCAAGAAAGGACAATGGTGGTGAACAATTTTCTTCAAAAGAAATGAAACGTTGCCGAGGCTTTCACGTAGCAGCCGATGTTCCCGTGGACTATTAAATGTGATGGAAACCCATTCTAACTTGAGAATTACTCAATTGATGTCGCTATGAATGATCTTTCTACTTCTGCACTTATTAATGCATTCATTCACTCGTTTTAGAGATAATTGGCAGTGACCTAATTGTATCGTCCTCGGAGGTTTCATCCTTTAGAATTTTTAATGCACAGAGAAATAACGATAATAGTACTCTTTGTGTAAATTGTCGAGTGGCACTAAATTCTGTGACTCTTATCAAAAAATCCTATGTCTATTTTAGAAAATACTTTCTCCTGCATCTGCGATTTTATTTTCAGAAGCACTGAGACTTTGCAGCAAAGCAGCAAGCTTAGTCAGGGAGCTTTTCAAATATATTGCAAAATTAATATTTTCCCCTGACCAAAGAGAACAGATGTCGTGTCACTCCAACTGAAGGCACGGATGACAAGGAAAAGTATTGAGTCATAGTAGAATGAATCTGGTGAGTAGAATGTTTTTTTTTTATTTACGAACTCTTCCAGTCTTTCGAAAAACTAGGTTTTTAAATCGCGTTTTCCAAATCGCGAGACCTTGAGAGATTGATTGGAGAAAATCTATTTTGGAAAATATCCCATGACCAGATTTGATCCCAGCGTTGTCCACTGACGACGTTGTGGTTAGTTCACGGAGAAGTGGAGAAGCGGAGAATAATATATATATATATATATATATATGTGTGTGTGGTGTGTGTGTGTGTGTGTGTGTATACATATATATATATATGTTATATATATATATATATACACACACACATTTTGGAAAGCTTTACATAACCTGTACTACGGTTCGTGAAAGTCAAGCAAAAGGTCCGACAAGCAGAATAGCGCTCCATTGCGAGGGGCGGCGAAGCGAAGCGAGCGATCCCACTCACTCAGGGGGCAGTCCGATAACCCCTGTTGCAGAGTGATACTCTCTTCCCCGTGCCAACGCGGTGCCTCTGCCTGGCGAACTGGGCCGATCTTCATGAGGCTCTGAAATACTCTTCTAAAAGTGTGTGATTTATATGTTTGTTTGTTTTTGCTTCCATATGGTTTTTGGGTGCTAAATACGAATCTGATGTTTTCCAAATATTATTTCTGTTGGAATTTGAGTTATAACAAAAAAATGAAAAATAACTTTTTGTATCTAAAAAACTATCGAGTTTACGAAAAACATTACTCTTTACCAAATATTCTAGCGGTCTGCTGGCTTTGCTCAGTCTTTTTCTGTGGTTTCTCTATCAATACCACTGTATGCCAGTGCTGTACCTAAGAAAAGACCGCGTGCGATCTTTCTTCCGTGTCCTTTCTTGATCCCAAATACTCTACTTACAATACTACCGCACATATCGGGGCTTAGAGTCTGAAGCAGCTGGGGAGGCAGAGGTGGTAGAGATACCAGGAGAGAGACCCCGCATGATGGCGTATAGTTCGGGTACGGATCTCTCCATCCAGGCGTGAACGAACTCCGCCAGCTCCGAGGATATAATATTGTCTACACTCGTAACGTGACTAATGACCATAACAGTTGAAAGTTGATCAGCTAGGACAATAAGAGTCACGATCGTGACTGTTTCGTTTATATCGAAAATTCACAAGCTAGTGCAAATGAACATTTTTAGTACATATTTCAATCACAAAATGGATGTTACCTATTCTTCTATTTTTGCTTTCACGCCCTATTACGATCTTACATTGTGGAAGACGGTATTGTAAAGCACGGAAGAAAACCTGCGATTTTTTGACGGAAATACTCTTTGCAGTCAACCCTGAGCGGGGTCTTACCGCAAAGGTGGATATAAATTCTTCCAGTATATAAATTACTTCCTCTAAAACAGTTACTCAGAATTCGTTTTGTGGGACCTTGAACCGAAAAATTGGTTTACGGAATTGAGGGCATCTTTTTAATACATTATCGCATTTGTGAGCACTGTTGTTTTAAAAAGTTTCTTTTAAAGTTTCTCGAATACTCGACAGTTTTAAATGAAAATGAGCTTCAAATTGCGCATTTTCCGAAACGCTCAAACGTTATTTTCTTAAAAACGTCTCACAATGTTTCAATGAAAATTTAATTTATGACCATGTTTTGCGCTTCTAAAATAGTCTTATAGTTCAATTCAATAATTTTCTTTCCAATTATTGGAGATCCGAGGAGGGAAAAATTGAGAAAACGTGAAACATAACTTTTAGTCGGCCTCACTAGTTTGCAGGTGAAAAGAGGGCGAGGCAAAACCGAAAAGAGAGCCTACACTACAGAGATAGGGAAACTAACTATACAAGAAAGTCTACGCCTTTCTGAGCTCCACTCGAATACCTTCATACATAATAATGAGTGATCAGTGAATTCGGGCGCTAAATGCTAAGGCCATTAGTCCCGTAAGTATAATCCATTGTTTCATCGCGGGATGTAGCGGTGATCTTGTGCTCGTGGATGGTGAGATCCGGCGCCGTTCTGCGTCGGCTTGCTGGCATTTTATTCAACCAGGTATAATTATTGGAGATCCGGCGGGGGGTGGAATTGAGAAAATATGAAACAACTGTTAGTCGGCCTTATTAGATTGCAGGTGAAAAGAGGGCGAGGCAAAACCGAAAAGCATTGAGAAACCGGTACCAGCGGGGCACCGCCCCAGCCGCGACAAGCTCGAAGCTCCGACCGGCCTTCCGGCATGTATCGTAGAGTAGTGCATGTAGTAAGTGTGAGTGTGTAAGAAAGGGGTGAGGATAGAACGAGGAAGGGGAAGGGAAGATCGCGCGTGATCCGTGGACCGATTGTTAAGGTACTGCTCCGGCATTCGCCTGGTATTAACCGGAGAAAACACGGAAAACCGCCGATCACAGCCCGGCCGCTAGAATTCTCCTCCAGTCAACGACTAAATTCGACCTAGCTAGTGTCGAAAATCCTGTAAAAGTCGGGACTCGAATTCTAGGACATCCCGGTCACAGGAACAACGAGAATTTCCTTCTAATTGAATGCAACAAATATGTCATTTAAAAAGGGGAAGATGGATGTGTCTTGTGGATCTGATACTCCTGATGCCATGTTGTGCATTTGTGAAGACATTATTTGCATTGAGAAACTGTTTGAGTCTGTCATTAGAAAAGCCTTTCCAGAATTTTTGAAAATACCGATAACAGGGAGATATGTCTGAAGTTCATTGGATCATAACCATTGCCTTTTTAAACAATGGTTTGATATTTCCCATTTTGAATGCATCTGGAAAAATGCTCGTTTTCAGACTAATTGCAGATATGAATGAGTGGTGCACTATATACGAAGCACCGTGTTCGATAAGAAAATCACGAATGTTGTCCAGGCTTGCTTAGAATTTATTTTCCATTTGTGCTACGATTTTAAAAATTTCAGAGGGGGTGGTTTCGTATAAAAATATAGAATTGTTGATTTGTGTTACTACATTAGTGTTAGATTTGTGTGTTTTATTGTTTAGAGAGTGTTGAGGCATTAATTTTTCACAAATTTTTTAAAAATTGGTTTTTGAATATGTCAGCTATGTCTTGTGGGACATGTAAAGTTTTGATTTTGTAGTAGATCTCCATATTTTTACTTTCTCGCTACCGCTTAGGCAGTAGAGAAAAAGTTATGTAATGCTGCGCGAAGAAACTGGAAAGTTTCCGCAGAAAAAATTATTATAGGGACCTGGGAGCGAAAAAGTGGATAAATCCTGTTGCTAAATTTAGAAAAAAATCCTCTAATACGTGGTGTAGCCAGAATCCATGTTTTGTGGGTCCTTGATACCGAAATATCGATTGACGGCAAAACGTCAGTCTGTCTGTGAACAACACTAGAGGATAAACCGTTCAGCCGTTTTTCTCCAAAACTGATATTCCCCAGTCCATGTGGCTGATGTCGCGAACCCTTGAATTTGAAACCGATATTTTGGGAGGTAAGCCCCTTCGACATTTTCAAAAGATTAAATAGAAGTGGTTTTTTATTAAATTTTGTTGTTGGATAGTGTGAAGGACGTTTAAGAGAATGGTGCAGATCTTATTTTCGTTGAAAAATCTGATTTTTCGAAAATTGAAAAAAAATCAAAATTTTTTCGGCGTGTTCCTACAGCTACAATTATGAAGATAAGAGATTTTTCCCTCAATAAAATCTGTCTCTTAAAGATAAATTTTGAAACAAGGTCATGTACAATGTTTCGAAAGTTTGAGTATTTTTCGCGTAATTTCAGCGTGAAATATAGTCAATATTGTCCTTCACAAAAACGGCTCCTTCGTTTTTGATTAAATTTTGTTATTGGATAGTGTGAAGGACCGTTAAGAGAATGGTGCAGGTCCCATGTTGGTTCAAAACTCTGATTTTTCGAAAAATTTTTTTTTCGTCGTCCTACAACTACTATTAAGAGAATATTTTTTCTTAATGAAATGCGTTAATGAAAAACAAATCTAAAATTATTTCATATGCAATTTTTCAAAAACATGAGTATTTTTTGCTAAATTTTGTGTCAATCTTAGGAAATTTATAATTTCATTGAATCACTTTTTCTGAAAAACGGTGACAATTTTTTGATGAAATTTAAACCTTGGACAGCGTAAAGGACGCTTAAGAGAATGGTGTATGTCTTATGTTCGTTGAAATGTCTGATTTTTCGAAATTAAAAAAAATTCGGCGTCTTCCTGCAACAATTATGAAGATGCACTTTTTTCTTAATAAAGTGTGTTCATAAAAAAACATCTTCAAATAAGGTCACGCTGAATTTTTTTAAAGATATTAGTATTGTTGTGTAGTTTGGCGACAAACATAGTCGCTCGCTCCGAATTTACTGTGCTTCCTGAACGTAATTCCAGGCAATTGAATGCTTCGTAAGTTAGAATTTGTATACAGGTGTCCCCCCCCCATTACTTGTAAACGGTTCGCGATATCGAAGTGCAGTTTTCGCTCAACAATACGGAATAATGGGGCAAGTAAAACGCCGTAAAGAAATCGTCTGTAAAATTTTTCGAGAAATTTAATCATATATTTTTCGAGAAATTGAATCATATTATATTTTTTAAACGGAACTATATATTTTTCTCAACAGCAACGAATAGACGATAAAACAAGGAATACAGTAATGTATTATTTATTAGTATTTTGATAGTAATTTGAGTGTAAAATGACCTTCTGACATGTGATTTTAAATTAAACGGGTAATATTTCCTGTAGCAGCCCCCAGCCTTCCCTTGTCTTTGGGAAAGGTGGCCTTCGCTTCTCAGCGCCGAAACTCTGACGGGGAGAGGAGAGACTGAGAGGGGCGGCAGCGCAAATAGTTTTGACTAGAGGAATACGCGAACAACATCAAATTTAACGATCAGAATGAAAGATTTTCCATTGATTCATCAGAATTGATTATTTCTTTCACTGATTGAAATTCCAAAGCATGGATTATTAAAATGAACGACATAAAGAAATTGGTAGTGCAAGGAAGGTACTAATAAAGGTCAGTTTCAAATTTAACGAGAATCGAGCTCCATATCTACTGGCTGTAAGAACAAGTCAGTGTTTTAAAACACATCAAATACAAGCAACCTTTCATTTGGAAGGTTGAAGATTTTCACTATAACTCCAGAATCAGAACATCAGATTACAAACAGGTAGACTTTTATTATTGCTTTTTACTTCTCCTTGTAAATTTACAAAATTAAAAAAGGCGTAGATTACAATAGAAAATCAGAAGAAAACAATGAACATAAATTATTTCTAAGGTCTGTGTCCATCGACAAGTGCAAGGCCGATGAACTGACTGCAGTCATTTGTGACGTAATGCATTGATGCTTTGAAATTTCAATCAGAAGGAAGTTGTTTTTTATTGTTTATTTAAGGTCGCCTTAGAAACAACTTGGTCATTGGCGACCACAGTTACAAAAATACAGTTCTTACTGATTTACTTGATTGTATGCTAACAAGTTTACGTGATTATCAAATTCCATGAGGTACAAGTACATTAGAGGCTAGAGGGTTAATACAGTAATTTGTACATGAGATAGACAAACTTGTATAATCAATTTCTAATACAATTAACCAGTTTAAAATTTGTTAAGGAGTTGAATGATTTTTCATGCACCCAGAATTAGAAATGAAAATAACAGTGGAGATCATTACTAATATTAGGTTTCTTCTGCCGTCGTCATCACATGGCAATCAACAATAAGATGCTTTGTAGACACAGGCAGTCCGCAGTTTGGGCACGGATCAGGAATAGTCTTTTTCATAAGGTGGTTATGGCTAAGGTAAAAATGACCTATTCGCAGTATGGTTATAATCACTTGCTGTCTTCTGCTAAGGTTAAAGGATGTGATAGGAGATTCCTCAATGATCTTCCTAACTGCTTGTAATTTAGAGGGTGACATTTTCCAGTTTCGTTCCCAAAGATTCTTGATCGCGAGTAGGAGGTATTTCTTTGTTCGTTTTTTACTTTCGAGCTTTTGTTATACATTTACAAATTATTTTTTAGAAATTATTTAAAACCTATTTTAAATTGCGTCCTTTAATTGAGTTAAATGTGAAAACGAATTGATGATTTCGCTTTGCTTGGTAAGATATGGGAGTGAAGAGGAATGCACGTGAAAACCGAGTAAAATTTGATGAATATAAAATTATTATATTTTTCTGTCCATTTTCAGTTGCTATATGCATCAACAATGCTAAACGGCGAAATGTGTATCTCACATGAATTAGCGGTCGTTGTTGCTTGTAACACCGTACTGATAACAGAAGGCGATAATGACGGCTGCCTTTCGTTCGCGTGAATATAAGCTATGAATTTTATTGACGACTAATAAACACATTGTGAATCGTCGGTACATTTATGTAGAACGTGAAAGCACTGAAGACAATGGCAGAAAATGTTTTCGTTTAAACATTTGAATTAAAAATATGTATATATTTTTCACTATAGTTGGTTTAAAAATTTTCAAATGATAGGTGATGTGTAAGATAGAAATTTTCATCTTATAATATTACATAGCCATTAACAATATTGTGTGAAAATATGTGCTGTTGTGCCAGCACTAGTTTCTATTATTATTAGTTGGTGCTGTAGTCTTTTCGAAAAGGTCCTACATATATTTTGCAGTAGGTAATGAAGTTGTAATGAGTTACATTTGTTCTGTGTGAGTATTTTAAACATGTTGCATTTTCTTTCATATGATACTTCAGTGCCTTCTTTCATTCATTATTTGTTTTTATAATTTTGGATGTTTTTGTAGAAAAAGGGCATTGAAATGTATTAAGGGTATTTTTATGAATGAGTTTAACTTATCATTTGTATCAGTTGGCTTGTTTACTTCATTCCAATTTCCTAATCTCAGCAAATATTGGACTTTCATTGTTTCTTAGTTAAGGGTTTCTTGGTAAGTTGTGTGTTTGTAATTTTGAATTCTGTTTCAAGTGTTAGAATCTGGGCAGTGTGGTCACTGAAATCTGTGGTAAATGTAACAAAAGAAAAACTATGGTTATTTGCATCAATAACCGGGGACATGAGGAAATTTATCCATGGGGACCCCTTCTTTTCAAAGTAAAAAAAAACTCCTTCCTCCTTCAATTCATGACGATAATTAATTTCGCCATGCATCAGAAATAACTCATAACATTTAATATGGTTTAGAGATTTTTTTTTTTTTCAATGAATGGAACCCAATTAAATCAGGGCCTTGGACAAGTTGCCCCAGCTGTCCCCTCGATTGTAGGTTTTGAACAGATTTGCATTACTGAATTGTGTGAGGCAATTTATATTGAAGTCACTGCAAAGAATAACTTTATTCTAAGTTTTTTAAGTTTTGTTGGAATAACTTTGGGACTTTTTATAAATATTTTCCAATTCCCAGTAGGGCTGTAATATGTTCATAAAATACATATTTTTATTGTAGTTAAATCAGTGATGGATATATGAAAGTCTTTCTCTTTTATGAGATGAGTGATTGGTGAAGGGAACAAAATTGATAGTCCCTTTATTAAAAATGCATGACCCAACAAGTGCATTGTTAATATCTCAACGTGAGCTGCTTGCCAAAGACACGCCTGGTATGTGTGTGTTATCTAATTGTTCTTTGTTTAGCCAGTGTTCTGTAAAGCACAATATTGGAATGTGGTTGAACTGCTCCTTAAGTAATATATCAGTGAGATTTTTTTTCAGTGCTGCAGAAAATCCATTACGAGATTTTAACAAAAATACATTTTTTGTGGTCCTCATGAAACCGAAAAAGTGTTGTGTTTTCCTGTCTGACATGTGTATATTTATCAGTTTGTATGTGTTCTACACTAACTGACTACTGTTAGGAGGATTGTTTTCAAAATGAATTCCTCCATCGATCTGGCCTGACTCAAAGCCCTGTGATTTTGAGAAGAATTCTTAAAATTTTGAGGGTACTTTACATGAAGCACCTGCGACATTTTCAAAATTTTATAAAAAATGGCTCCATTTTTTTCTTTTAATTTCTTGTAAGAGTTGAGTGAAATACACTTGTAAAGATGACATTGATTTGAGTTTCATGTATATTCCTACATTTTTGAAAATTGGAAACTTTTGAAACTTGTATTTGTATCTGTGTGTGTGTATATGTTTATTTATTTGTGTAATTTTGAGTGACATGTGGGCAATATTAAAAAAATATTAAAAAAACCGATTTTCTCAAGAATGGCCTCAGATTTTTTCTTCAAACATTTGTTCCAGTAAAAAAAGCTGTGTAAGATGACTTAAACATTTGTTACAGTTACTTAAAAAGCTGTGTAAGATGACTCAAACATTTGTTACAGTTACTAAAAGCTGTGTAAAATGACTTAAACACCGTTTTGCTATATTCTTTTGTATTTTCAAAAAGTGCACAAATATTTTTTTTTTAAATCTCCCACATAGTTAATATTACATATTCTTACATGTATATGCAGACATTATTGCATTTTTTGAGTTCAAGTACTTCACATGATGTCAAATAGAGTACTCAAAAACTCCAGGTTTTTCAGTCAAAATGAGCTCAAAATTCCACATTTATAGTGATGTTGAAACAACTTTTTTTCTAAATGGCTCCAATTTTTTTTTAAACGTTTTGTGCAGACAGTGGTAAACACATCACCTGTAGAATATACGTAAGGAAGAAAATAAACCGTGGTGCTAATGGAGAGGATTTTTAAATAGGCCTGTATCCTATAAAAATGTTTGCAGTGTTAGTTAATTTTGAGTAAATGTTTCATTCATGAGGGGAAAGAACAATTATTTGAATTTTGAAGAAACTTCTGAATATTTTTTTATTCAATGAATGTCATTGAGACAAATGTATTCAACATTGGTAGACACATTATTGGTCATGTGTGCTTGAAAACATACATTTTTCAGAAAAAGGTGGGTTTAAGAAGACAAAGCATCTTTGTTTCAAGCAGTTTAATAAAGAGAAATTTTCTAGTTTTATCTGAAATATTAAAGGTAGGCCTACATTATTAGCTATATACTCATTACATTATTTGCATAATCATTATACATTATACAAGAAAGTCCACTATAGTTATTTACTGATAGCTATTCCGATTAAATTATCAATAAACTCAATAACTTAATTATTGCAATTGTCATTAACCTGACATATTATAAATACGTGTTGTCATAACTATACACTCGGCATTATTTCTTTCCATGCTACAGATATGACAAATTTTGAAACTGGCGCCATGTTCCCGAAGAGCCTTCATTGTGCCTCCGCCCACATTGCCACCGCATTTTCCCGCGTTTTCAATCGACGATTGGTACAGTTGCACCGGTTCAACCGAGTGAATCGGCTGATCATCCATGTAGTTCTTCGATAGTACGTCTGCTTTGCGGTGGCGCTAGTGAATAGTGAATCGACTTCGTGACTCACGTATCGTGAGAGCGAACCACACACTTCTACGAAGAATCATTCTTGTAACTTCCTAATCTGTTGTTTATACAAAAATTCATCTTCAAACCATGGTTCCATTATTTAATGTACATTGAAGACTTCTAAATCACAAATAACTGCAGTTATGTGAAAGTAACAACTCACTCCATAAATATTCCATGAATAATTATACTTCTTCCATGCATTTATATTTATACATCCATTGGGAAGAGAACTTCGGATTAATTGAGCAGTTCGACGTAAAAGATAATTTTATTGATTTAAACGATTCATAAAGGAATATGATGTTCGTTTATTTCGAAGTGAGCTAAAAGTTCTGTGATTTATGAAATATTAATTACAGTATTCATGAATATCCGTTTTCTGGAGATTTTGAAAGAGCCGCCTCGAGAGCTCCGATCCACCAATCACAGCGCAGATTCCGCTACAGTAGGTGAACGATTTCAACGATTCATTGTGATTCAACGAATCGTTAGAAAAAGTAATCGAACTACCGATTCAATCAACAGTTGGGGAACCTCCGGGTACCATCACTAGCAAGAAGCCATTTTGGTAATTGCTCTTATAACTGAAACTTGCGCCGAGGTTTTGTGCGTGGAAGTAGGCATTGAACGTTAAGAAATTCCAGAATGTTTCCCGTAAAGTCCATTGTTAAAGCTGCTCCGACAGTTAGCCGAATGGTTGTATCGACAAGAAATATCATGGGTTCTGGTCCACCAAGGAATAGGATCCCATTTGCCGTACGTAACTAATTCAGTTCTTATATCAAGATTTGATTATTGGGAAATGACAAGTGTTTTGACAAATTGTGTGCATCTATTAATATCCACCAATTGTTACAGGAAAAGATTGGATTGGGTTCCTTCATGATTGGAGCTATTATTTCGGGCCCAATTTGGGTGTTGGTGCACATTCAAGATTATCAGAAGAGAGAGTAAACATGTTTAACGTGTCGGTGATTGTGGACATTAGTTGCTCTTGTAATTATTTCATATGTGATGTATAGAAATTGTTAAATAAATTATAATGGTGTACTAGTGTTAACAACTTGATTGGTTTGGAGAACAAGCTTACTTGCAACATCCCTTAATTTTCATTATACTAAATTTAAGAATAACAAAATTAATATCTTATAAACTTGTAGGAAGATGAGAAATAGGAACGTCCTAGGAAGAGATGGTTGAAGTGAAGGCAGAACAGGTTATCAGCCTAATCTGGCAGTGTAGAAGACTAAATTTAATGGTTGTTAAATAAATTCTTTATATTGCTGATGATTTTTTATGGTATACGATATCGTTATGTAAGGGAAAAGGAAAGATAAGTATATTAAGACTTGGTATTATTTCAGTGAAGCAATTAGTGAATAAATATATTAATTTGGAATTGTTTTTTTATTAGAGATGTTGCATTGTATTTTTTTTCAGCCTTCAAACTTTTTTTAGACCACACTAGGATGGAAACATAAAACCATGTAATTTGAGGCAGGAAGAAACATTGGGATCAGAAAGTGAAATTCAAAATGTATTTGATGTGTTAACAAGAGGGAATATTTAAAATGTACTTAAAAAATTAATATATTTCTCTAATTTTGAAAACCTTGAGATGAAATAAAAGACTGTTGGATTAGGTATAACAGCAAAGCTTGCATACTAAATGTGAGCAATATAAGAAAACATAAAGTTTAAGGGAAGGTGAAAACAGATAAGTAGAAATTTTCTGCTGAAAGGAAATTCAGCAAATCAGGCGCTTTCAGTTCTCAAATCTTTTAGCTGACTGCAATTTCTTATAAATTAAAAGGTTCTCATAGGTCTAGATCTTGTTCATACTAAAGTTAATAATTGCAACCATTTCTTTGTTGCATAATATTATTGTTAAATAGATAATACTTGTGTGTCTGTTTCTTATTGACAATGATTCATAATTTTTGAGCTGGTGTTTACCTTCTGTGATTCAGTTACATAATTTTGTATCTTGTGAAGTAAGTAGGTGTATTATAGAAAACAGATGTACAATAAATCTAAATCAATGAATGCGGTATGTCTATGCTTGTCTTGCATGCAGACATTAAAAGATATACAATTAAAAATAAATTAAGAAAAAAGTAGGTATGCAACCCAGGCTCATGGGTAGTCAAATACTCAACTAAAGAGCTATAGGACTACCATACCTTAAGATTTACTTCAAATGCTGTTGTAAGTAATTGCCAATGACAGAAATAATAGTGTATAACAAATTGGCTGTTGCCATTATCAATCGTAAAATCATATAGCTAACTATCTAGTAAAGAGCAAGATTAAATTACATTGAAAGCTAGAAGGGTTGAAGGTTTCATTCTTTTCTAGGTAATATTCATTATCTAGAGTACAAATTTGGAAAGAAAATATTGTATAGAAGTATTTTCACTGATAAATATTTACAAGTTGTTTTAACACTGAACGTATATACTCAATATTGAACTACACATACAATGTGGATCAAACACAATCGCTTGCTTTCAATTTATTAATGAATTAAAATTGAACAATGAATGTCAAATGTAAAAACACTTTTAATTTAGAAGCAAATTTCATGTTGATGTTTTGAATAAAATTGCTTGAAGTAAGTTAACATCAGGAAATAAAGCCTTTAAATAATAGGAATGTTTATTCTAAGGCTGAAAATAAAAGAAAGCAAAAAAGCAATTGTAGCAGGAAATATTTCAATCAGAATCACAAATTCTTTTTTCCTTTCTTTGCAATCAAGTGGTTGCATTACTCATTCCCTCATGAGTAACATAGAAAAAAAAGCAATATCTTTGTTTGTTTGAAGTATTTAATTATTCTTTTTATTGGTTAAAGTACTTTTTGGATGTAATAATATTGTTTAAAAAAGAAAGACTGTTATTTATGATTTTTTTTTCAGGAGTTAATTATTAAAACTATTTTATCGTTAATTAGTTTTATCTTGTAGTCATTAATACAGACTTGTCAAATATTTGTGATTATGTAGATGTTCAATGGGTCTCAGGTTTTTTAAATTGTGAGTATTTAGTATGAGATTTAAAATTTAATTAATCCAAGTAAGCAATGGTATATCCAAAATAATATACTATATTTTGTTAAAATTATATTTAGCTTATTTTATATTAATTTGTGGACACATGTATAATTTTTTTGATAAGTAAAGAGTATTACTATTGTAGTAAATTAATTTGCCATTTAAAAAAATGGTTATGTAATAAAAGTTTTGGAAATTTGCACATTTTATTTAGTTTGTTTATTAGTTAAAATAATCCAAAGCTGTGTCTTTTTCAAATGTTCAGTTAGTATTAGAAGTTGCTTCTATGTGATACGTTAATAAATAAGTTTACATATTTCTTTCATTATTGACAATTTGTAAAATCAGCTCAATTATGAAAATTATTATTGTAAACTAGGGAGGCGTTGTTTTAAATCAGTGATTTCAATTGATTTACATAATAATTGCCATCTTACCCTTGGAAGAAAAAAACGTATTAGTGATGAATTGATGACTGATAAATAGAGTAGCAAGTAGAACATACAATTATTGTATATTCAATCTATTTTCTGAAGTCAACTATGTAATGTTATATATAAGTACTTTGTCATATATATGACTATATTGTCATCAGTCATCATTGTTACATCAGTATGCATTGAGATCTGTGAGCAGTTTATTGTAATTGGCGTCTTTATTAATGAGTTGTATGGTGCAGAGGCTTGGACTACAAAAAACTTCTTCTTGAGGGACCCCAAGAAAAATGAAAACATTAGGTCAGAACTTCCAGTTTGCAATGTAGGCCAAATATTAAATTCTTATAGATCCCAATGGTTCGACCATCTTCAAAGAATGGATAGATAGCGCATCCCTCTGCTAAGTTTTGAATGCAGACCCTTAAGCAGAAGAAATGTAGGATGTTCACGACTGCAATGGAATGACCAAATGAAACTCCTGGAGACGGAACAGGTCTAAAGGCCTAATCCAAGCTGTATATAATGATGATTTATGAGTTAAAGAATCGACATGAACAAGCTTTATATTATATTATTATGTTTTTCATTAACACAGAAAGGTAGTACATGTTCATAAGCTTCATGAATGTTTTTGTGGGTTTTCAATTTGCAAGTAAATGTGAGAATGAATGAGAGTGATATTAGAAAAAAGGTTTCTTTGATTTAAGTCATGGAATTATTTATTAGGTTTTACAGGATGACCCAGAATAAATGTCATAAATTTCTAGGGCATGTAAAAGGGTCGAAAATGATCATCTTTTTTTCAATGAACATGAAGTTGAAAATTTCATCACGAAATTATAAGTACATTTCCCCTCATTGTTAGGCAATTCAAGTGTCCTAGTAAGTTGCCTGTCAGTCAGAGGCAAATGTCACATGTGAAACTTCGTTATGTGTCCTAGTCGTCAATGTTCATTGGCAAGTCAAACTCCCTCCTTCCAGCCCAAATAGTTTGTGATATTAATTCGAAAACATTCTGTACCCTTGAGCTAATTTGTGATGGATCACAATATTTTGTTTGTATCGTTCGTAATGTTGGTTAAAGTTAGAATAGATTATACGTTAACTGAGACGAGAGAATGTTGGTTGCATAGGGATAACTTAACAAATCCGACGTACATGTGGAAAAGAAGGGAAGTACCCGACATCAAAAGAGGAATGGACGGTGGCGTGACTTGCTGCCGGTGCTTTAGACATTGCTAGACAGGTTCTATGCAAGTTTACATCTATAAACGTAATGGAGCGTAGAAACACTTATTTAGAATATTGATAGTGGATATGATCCTCCACAGTCATAAAATGTATTACTATTATTAGATAAAACTTCTGAAGGGAATACGAACGTACAACAAAAGTAAACAAAAGCACTGGCGGGTTAAGGCATGCTTCATTACATTAACAAATAGCAGGTGTTATCCTCAAGTGTACTAAAAAACATACTCAAAGCGAAGTCAGGGATACTACAATCACCAAAAGATTGGAAAAAAAATCCGAGGAAAATAATTCGCCTGTGACATCACGATACTACTCCGCAATGCACGATTGTCTCATGAATTGCCTACTGCTAGGGGCTCAACATGAACTTCGTGTTGTTCTGTACATAATTATCATATATTATACAAACTAGATACATTATGCATTTGTAGTACTTTTTCCTATGCATTTTTGAAGTTTGTTAGAAATTTGATACGTTTTGTCATCAAATGAAAAAATCATATAGATTACTATGGTACATTATGGTACAAATATTACATTTAAATTCATTATTTTTTGAGAAATTCTATGTGGCATATGTTTAAAACAAAACGCTAGCTTTTATATTAATATTTGCACCTTATGGCCAAAACACGTCAACACTTTTTTCTTTAAACAATTCAACATTGTGAGAAATAAGTGGAAGTGTGAGAGTGAAATTCAATATATTTCAGCAGAAGGATGAAGTTTCCAATATATTTAAAGACAGTCAATTCAAGAGCATTTTGATAGTAGAACCCAATGTCGCTGTGCTGGACGGCTCGTCACTCGTGAAAGCTGCCAGCAGAAGACATGGATGCGCTTCGTGAACACGGAAATAATGAGAGGGATCGGCTACATCTATCAGTGTCAACATCATCCACTCACGGTGATAATGATGATTAGAGACCGGAAAAATGTGTAGTATTAAACGTCAAAATATGTACATAAATATGTAATGAAAACAGTAAGAATATGTAATAAATATTTAAAATCGGATATAATATGTAATATTGAAATTCTCTAATTAAAAACCATTTACATAGCAAGAAATTACATTTAGAAAAGCTCCTCACTTTCCATCATACAACTTTCTCGTCAGTAGTAAAAGCTTAATCTATTGTAATCCAGGATCGTAGTTTAGCAGCCAGGCTAATAACAATAGAAGCCATCGCACAAACTGGCCAGATCTACGACCAGCAAACATACACTGTAGCATCTTCATTGAAGTGTTACACGTCGGCGATCGCAAATTTTTCTCGGAAATTAAGGTTACAGATCACAAAACGCAGTGTCAATAATATTTTGGACACCTAGATTCCCCCAATAATGTAGGGAAAATGCTGATTTAAAAAATATGGATGTAAATTGTAGAAATATGATAAAATAAGGAAATATATTGTGAAAACAGCAAAATACGTAAAATATGTAATATAGTGCTAAATACATAAAAATATGTAACGAAAAAATACGTTACTGTGTTAGGAGGGCGATGATTTGCCAAGATTACAATTTTGAGAACGGTAAGTAGAAAGACAAAAAATATGTAATTACATAAAAATCCGGTCTCTAATGATGATGATGAAAAGGTTTAAGGGCGCTTCTGATGAAGGTCGTTAGCACGCGTACCCGTCAATTTCAAATTATAAGAAAATGTATACGCTGTGGCAGTGTAAACCTAAACCATTTTCAAAATACAAGGGAAAATGTAAAAAGAAAACACAGGTTTACAAAGTCTAGTACTAAAATGAAAGATTTGGCAGAAAAGAAACCAGGCAAACAGAGACCGATTCGAAGGGGTGTAAATCCTTGCCCCTAGTACCGTGCGGAAAGGAAGGCAAAGGTTTTATAGACTCCGTTATTCTCGTGAGCTTAAATTCCGAATCCTTCGTCCGTAATCACTGTAAGGATGAATTATTCTGGTTTCCTTTACCAGCTTTGTTGCCTGGTCAGCTATTTTGTTTGTTCTTATTTCCGCGTGTCCAGGAAAACTGGTGGTGCTACAGAATGGCACAGACTCCACCGTATTCGTTTTCTATTTCCTTTTTTGTCTCGGCAAGCTAGTCGGACTTGACATATATTCTTGCTAGCTGTCATCTATCGCCGCACAAAGTTAATTTTTTTGACATTTTCTTAATTTTTCGGTTTCCTAATAGTAGTATTTTAAGAATATTAAAGAACAGTAAAACCTTGTTCTAAATGGCAATTTTCTTTGAAAAATTGGAGCCATATTAAGAAAACGACGTTTAAGCGCTACTGTAAATTCGAAATTTAAAGCTCTTTTTCACAGAAATTTTTTCAGGTTTTGAAAAACTTAATTAGAAGTCATTTGAAACACTTAACTCACAAATACAATAGTGTTTACAAATCGTTGGAAATGTGCATACTAGCAGTGTAAGAGATCTTTCGAAAAAATAATATGTGTAATTTTTGAAACGACAAAAAATACCTCAAAATGAACTTTATGTCGTATAAAAGAGTGCAATTAACACTGTCCGTTCAAAAAGTTTGAAGAAAACGTTTGATGCCATTTATTAGAAAATGGCGTTTGAGCGTTTCTGAAAATGCGGAATTTTGAGCTCGTTTTCACGGGAAAAGGTTGAGTTTTCAAGAAACTTTATATGACATTATTTAAAGCATATCTATTCATAAATATAATAATGTGAACAATTAGCCGCTAAAGTGAATAGCAACAACGTGAGACACAAGTCAAAAAAATCACATTAGTGTAATTTTTGAAAAAAATAAAAGATTAAAGCAAACTGATGTTTATGTCACCTCAGCAATATCATAGTCATTTACCAATATCCCTACAAAAAGTATAAAGAAAAAATTTGAAACTGTTTTGGAGAAAATCTTGTTTTTTATTTTTTAAATTTGCGCATATTGCATGCAATATTGCGCGAAAACTATTGAAATGTTTAAAACAATGTACATGATCTTAATGAGAGAACTTATTATGGAAAATAAATTCATTTGAAGGGAAAATCTCAATCTTCTATTTTGAAGATGAAGGAAGCCGCAGTTGTAAATTCAAACTTTCGCAATAATCGAAAATTAAGAGCGAAAATCAGATCTATGCCATCTTTATAAGTGTACTTTACCCTATCCCTTTCAAGAAATTTAAAGAAACTAGTGGTGCTACAGAATGGCACAGACTTTACCGTATTTGTTTTCTTTTTCGTTCGGTCTCGGTTAGCTTTTCGGACTTGCCAATACTCTTGACAACTGCCATCTATCGCCGCCCAACCTTTTTTCGCCTATATCTATCGCCTCCATTTTTTCGACATTTTCTTAAGTTTTCGGTTTTTCAATAGTAGAACAAAACTCTTATTTTAAGAATAATAAAAAACAGTTAAACCTTGCCCTAAATGGCAATTTTCGTAGAAAAATTTGGAGCAGTTTCAAGAAAATGGCGTTTAAGCGCTACTGTAAATGCGAAATTTGAAGCTTTTTTTACAGAAAAAGTTTTGAATTTACGAAAAAATTCATTTGAAGTCATTTGAAGCACTTACACTCACAAATATAATAGTGTTTACAAATTGCTGGAAATGTGCATTTTAATCGTATGAGAAAACTTTAAAAAAAATACATTTTTGTAATTTTTGAAAAAAATCTTTACGCCACATTAAAGAGTGCAATTAGCACTATCCGAAAAATTTGAACACAAAGTTGAAACCATTTTTTAAAAAAAGGCGTTTGAGCGTTTCTGAAAACGCGCAATTTTGAGCTACATTTCACAGAAAACTATTCAATTTTTGAGAAACCATTATTTAAAGCACATGTACTAATTAATATAGTAATGTGAACAAATCGACGTTAATGTAAATATTAACAAGTAAAAAGAGACAAGTAAAAAAAACTACATTGTTGCAATGTTTGAAAAAACAAAAGAATAGAGGAATATGGCCATTTAGGTTAATGTCATCTCATAGAGCACATTTAACACTATCTTTACCAAAAGTTTAAAGAAAAAATTTGGGGCGGTTTTTGAGAAAATCTGCTTTTGTAATTTTTAAAAATTTCAAATATTACGTGCAATATTGCGCAAAAACTACTGAAATTTTCCAAAAAATGTACATGACCTTAATGTAAGAACTCACTTTGGACAACAAATTCTATTTGAAGCAAAAGTCTCTATCTTCAATTTTGTAGTTCTAGGAAGACGCCGAAAAAATTTCAAACTTTGGCAACTTTCGAAACTTCAGAGTTAACCGTGAAAATGGGATCTACGCCACCTTAATAAGTGTATTTTACTCTATTCTTGCAAGAAATTTAAAGAAAAAATTTGGAGCCGTTTTTGAGAAAATTTTGAAAATGTCCAGGGGGCTTCATGTAAAGTACCCTCAAATTTTGTAGAAAGTTTCTCAAAATCGAGGCGCCACGAGTGGACGCAGACCGACCGACGAATATCCATTTTGGAAGCAATCGTACGTATGGTTTACGTGCTAGTGTTGTTACAGACGGACGGACGGACGTTTTTAAAAGACCCACTTTTTCGGTATCAGGGGACCTCAAAACGTGTATTTCCTTTGAAATCTCGAAATCGATTTTCCGCAGCATTATATAACTTTCACTATACTACGTATATTACTCCGTATATACGTAGGTATACGGGAAAGTAAGAATTAGGAGCAATTTTTGAGAAAATTTTGAAAATGACCGGAGGGTTTCATGTAAAGTTCCCCCAAATTTTGAAGAAAGTTTTTCAAAATCGCTGCACCTCGAGCGGAACCAGATCGACCGGGGAATATCCATTTTGGAAGCAATCGTACTTTTGGTTTAGGCGCTAGTGTTTTTTCATAGACTGGTGGATACACGGACGGACATTTTGAAAAAACATTTGCGGTATCAGGGGACCCCTAAAACGTGTATTTCCGTTAAAATCTCGAAATCGATTTTCCACAGCATTACATAACTTCCCCTACACTACGTATACGGGGAAGTAAAAATGACCAAATTGTAATGATACAGCATCAGATGATGTATTTTATGTTGGATTTTCATTGGCAAGGGTTAGAAAAAAGAGAAAGATGAGATGGATTGGAGATCACTTTCGAAATAGCTGCACATCACTACTTTCAGTAATGACGCTGCTATTTTAGTGCCTCCAATAACGCATATTTCTCTGCAGTATATTCACTGCATGAAAAGTCAAAACGAAGATTGCGTTTGGTGCTATGACTGTATACTTGGGTTTTTACTTGGCGCACCAAGGTCACGGACGAAAAATGGAGAGGGAAGGCTTTCTCCAATAGGGAGCTGCTATTCACTACTGTGTTGTGACGTGGAAGCTCCCTATTGGAGAAAGCCTTCCCTCTCCATTTTTCGTCCGTGACCTTGGTGCGCTAAGAACGAAAAACCCAAGAACAAAAAGTACATCCTATTTTGCCATTTTGTAAGGGCCGATCAGTGTACATGAGGCGGTGGAGGAGATAAAAGGATTTTATCTCTTGAAATTGTTTTAGGTATGTACAAGGGACAGTTGTTTTAGGGAGACTGGACAGTCTAAATTCATTCTGAGTCTGAGAAGTTTCCAAACGAAAACAAGACTTTGAGGGGGTTTCACAGGGTTGGGGAGTTGTGTACTGCGTTTTGCAAAATAATGTAGAAACGGATATTCGGGGAATGGTTGATTGGTGATTCCGGGCGCGTCAACTGCTAAGGTTATTTGTACCGCATGTAGTGCGTGTGTAGTGCATCGCTGGAGGTGGCGGTGATCTCTCGTTGGCCGGCAAAATCGGGCGCCGAACTACATCGGCTTGGAGGGAATTTCCTCAACCAGATGTTTCCCAACAGCGTGGCACCGGAACAATCTCTGAAGCTCCCGACTGGTCTCTGGACAAGAGGATAGTGTAGTTTTTATTATTATATTTATTTACTACTATTTGCTTTGTATAATTCTAAAATACTAAAGATATAGAAAGCTTTATTGGTTTCATAATTCTTATCGGTTGTTCCAGAAACACTTCTTGCCGCTGTGGAGAATTTTATAGAATCAACAAGCTTATGGATTCAGTATAGAACGTTTATGCAACCGCCCCTAAATACACCAGTAACAGTGTTGTACTTCAGTTTCTCGGTCAAGGACCCTCATCTCGATCTGGTTTTTCGTCCAGATTTCCTTGATCCATTGAGCAGATTTTCTTGATTGAGCATACTGTGCACCTTTGATTTCCTTTCTAGACATAAATGTAGCTTCATTATGTATACGTTTTGTTGAGCTCTCCTTTTACTTTCTCGCCTTACGAATACTTTGTAAAACTTCGTAAGAAAATTATGTAATTGTGCGCCAGAAAACAGCGGTTTTTTTTTCCATTTGCGGGAGTAGTAAGGTGAAAAAGGAGTCATTAGGTTACCAGCAATTCTAAAAAATCAATCAGTGGTTCGCTTGCCAGCACAAATAGGTTTTCTCTTACTCCGGAGATAAAAGTTTCTAGTTTTCAAATGTGGCCAACCTCTCTCGTCTACACATCTATTCATAATTCACTTATGTGTATTAAAGGCGAGGGGATGAGGATTCGGCAGAGGAAAAAACCTGCAGGTTATACTTCTCTCTCATATATAACGTTCAGTTTTAATTGCTATTTGACGTTAAATAATTTAAAATTAAAAAGTGACGATAAATTACATTAAATTAAAATCATTGCGTATTACATTTCAGCAACAAAATCACATAACAAAGTGTTTTATTTGTGAGCAAATATCCTAAATGAAACCAGGTTGAAGTTCACCGCCTATCGCATTATATAACTCGTTATCACGATTAAGATGCATTGAGTGACGCAGTAAGTAAACAATGAATATGATGTTTCGATAAAAGGAAGAGGTACGAGGTAGAAGGTTTGCCTTCTGCCTAGAACATTGCATTGGAGACTAAAACATCGCTACAACTAAATGCATACAAGACAATGAGAGCAGATTTTATTTGCAATTCACTGTGAATTGTTATTAACTTGGTCGGTATCAAGTAAGTATCGGTATTACCTCCTATTTATATGACGAATTTAACAATGTAAAATAAAGAGAATACATTTAATTCCATTGTCAAAAGTAAATAAAGTTCCAAGTATGAGAAATTATATGTAAGTCACAAGGTTTTCAATTTGATGACCAATGATTTGAAAAGTGAAAAGTATGAATAGCATAACGAGAAATAATTCTCTCAGAAAACGATTGATAAACTTAGATAATTCCAAAATTGAAAATGTATAGTAAATATAATTGGCATTACATTTCGGCTTCATATGACTTGTCATTTCGGTTATATTTTATATTTTTTTTATATTTTTCTATGTATTTGTATCTTACTTTATTTCAGTTTTCATTCTATTATATTTTATTTTATTACACTATAGTTACTTCAATTACTTTGCTTCTTTTGTGAAAAATGTAAAACTAATGATAAATGGATGAATGATAAATATTGTAAATAGTTTGATACAGTCATAGACTAAGGACGGATACATCTTTACTCTATGATACAGTTTTACGTCTATGATACTACGTCTCTGCGAATGGCGCTTATAACCGGGGGATCCCGGCAGATGTCTCTTTCTCTCTCTCCCTCTCTCTGTCGTGTCTCTCTCGGTGTCTCTGACCCCCTGTCTCTTTGTGACATCGCCTGTCCTGTCCTCCTTGGCCTCATCCCGTGTGACACGGCAACGCCCAGCACAATGAAGCCTAGGTGAAGCTCTCTTGGAATGGAAGCGCCTTCCTGTACTTCAGCGCCAATTAGTGGAGTTACAACAAAACGAAAAGCATAAAAACATTATCATCATTGTCGTCGTTATCGTCATCATCATTATCATCGTCATCTTCCTTTATGCATTAGGCATATTTCCTGTTCCAGCCTCTTTCCATCTCATTCTTGGCCTTCCAATGTTTCTCTTTCCTCTCAGCTTATAATTCAGGGCTTGCACTGGAAGTCTGTCTTGCGGCACATTTCCAATATGTGTCACCCATTTGTGACGATCCATGCAGACGCGTCACAAGACGCTGGGAAAAACAATTTTTATTGGTATTATTTTAATAGGGGACAGTGTATAAAAGCAGAAAAAAAAACCGATGGCGCGCGATGCGGAGAATGAACTCTAAGATTCGCAGTGTTACGGTATTTGCTGCAGAATTTTAAAAAAAAATAAAGAGTGTGAGGCGATTGGAAGGATAATTGTGTTCGTATTTTCACAAAATCAAAATTACTTAATGGCTAAATAAATTAAATTAAAGGTACATTGCCCATATTTGGTAAAAGACAGGCCATGGCATCACGGCGTGACGAGTCGCAATAAATTAATAGTTGTGGCTAAACTAAACAAGAAAATTAACAAAAAGAGGCATAGTATTCGTCAGGAATTTTATTTCGAATAATTAGAACAGCAAAAATTAAAAGGGAATACGAAACACTACGAAAACAAGTGAAAATGTAAGGTGAAAACACTGTCAATCAGACGAGTCTTTTTTGTTATTGGTAACGCAAGAAGAAGGGGCTTCAACAATAGCAAAATAGAGCGAGGCTGTCGGGATTTTCACGGGAGGCAGAAGTGTTCGTCTGTGGAACAAAAATTAATCTTTTTGTTTGCAGTATTGAGTTTGTTTTGTGAAAGGTAGAAAAATACGTGAGTTTATTTCATCCGGGAGTGTGGTTACGATATGCAGGAAACGGATAATTAATGGATCAAGTGGATGCCAATGGATATTAAAAAAATGGTATATAGACTGTAGCAGCGGTAAAAATGGAACATGGTCGAATTCGAGCAGTAAGACGAAAAGGGAAGTGAACGATTTTCTTAAATTTAGTAACAAATAATGTGGAAGGACAAGATATGTTCAGCATATTAAAATTTTAAAGAGTAAAACAATGAAAATGGCCACAGTAATATTGATATGCACAGTGTGAATGTTCGTCTATTTTTTGGTATATATTAATTTTGTAAGCGTGAATGTGTTTACTGTGTTTTTTTATTTATTCATAAATGTTTTGTGTCGGAAGGAAAGGGTAATGTTGTTTTATGAAAAAAGGATGTAAATTAGTGTTATTTGCTCACGTGATATGAAATTTTTGTTTTTGTTATTTTGGGAAAAATCAATCGCCATTCGGCAAAGTTAACATTAAAAAAAAATAACAGTCGACATTTTCTTATGTTTCGACTTTGCAAATTGAAATTGTTGTTTTTATTTAATACTATATTCCCGTAAAAGTAAATAAAAATTCATGGGCAGAAAATAAGAGCTAGCAAAAGAAGTTTTTCTAATGTATTTGATAATGTCATTAGCCCGTATTCCGTATGGAAGCGGATCCCCGAATTCACGATAAATAATATAAATTCAGATGAGGTGAGAGTGAACCGCCATTATTCTAGGGAAAAGGTACACAAAATAGATGTAAATAGAGTAATAAAGATAATTAGGCGAGGTAGGTTTACGAACTACCACACATTGCTGTCTGTACTTCTTAATTTTGTCATGTACTGTTTCTTTCCGTCCTAGTTCCTTTCTTATTTTTTCTTTCTATTTAGTCTCTTAATGTACAACCCTTTACATCTCTCAAAATCTCATTTCTGCTGATTCAGTCCACCAAAAATCTTATTTTTGAACCGAAGTTTCACATTCATACAATAAAACTGGGAGGGCCGTACTATCATACAATTTTAATTGGATTTCTTTTCGTGCTTTCTTTTTAAATGTTCTACTTATAGTTCCACAAGCTGCTTGAAATTTATGGTTCTTGCTTGTAACTCCCCTTTCTTTTTCATATGTAATTTCACACCCTAGGCAGTTAAAATGCGTCACTTGTTCTAAAATAATATTTTAAATCTTTGAATTTGATTATTTTCCTTTAAAAGCTAAAACTTTGGTGTTATTAATTGATACTATCAGATTCTACTCCATACAAATTTGCTCCAGTTGTTAAATCGATTTTTGCAAATCATCTTCATTTACCTGCAGGATCACCTGGTCGTCAGCATACAAAAAATTAAGGTAACTGGGGCTAACATTGCCACGTCTTTGTTTCTTTTAAAGTTCTACTTTGTTGCATCAATCTTCACAATAATTATTTTGACTCCTTAATCCTTCACAAAAGTACAATGTTTCTTCAAAATATTGAAGTTACAGCATTCATAATTTGAAAGATTTTATTACTTTTTTAAAAGCAAGCAAATTGGCAATGTTACTCCTCACGCCAGAGAAGTCAAACATTGCCACCTCTGGCGTGATAAGGCTTTAAAGACCTTTAAAGTTCAAATGATTCCCTTGGTCACATGGCTGTAATACTGAAGTCGCATTGGTCGGTAGGACGACCACGCTGATGTTATTTAATTCACAGTTTATTGTGTGGGTGCACAGTTGTCAATCAATAAAATCACGTTTCAAGGCAGCCTGTTATCCCACATCAATAACCATTATTGTAATATGGAAGCAGTCCAGTCATCCCTGCATTGAAGTTTGCATGATAATCCACTCCCTATGATTTTCGTTTAAATTGTATTACTCTTTCTTTGAATTTCTATTTATTTTAGTTGAGGCTTGAATTCATAATGTTGCGTCCTATAAACGTTTGGGGCAAAACAATATTCCAAATCTCGTTATCTCAAAACATGAAGATTCCCTTATACGGCGTTTGTTCAGAGACCTTCTCAATTATTTTTTAATATTTATTTCATTTGCTGTGAATAAATTGATTAAGCATATCATTTTTATACAGAGAAATATGTTCCCTAACATCTTCCCTTCATACAAATCTTGTGAAAAGGAGAGGATCTGACTTCCTCATGCGAGAGTTCTCGCACAGGTACACAACCATCTAGGACATGTAGAATGGTCAAAGAAAATGTTTTTTTGCCCATGATAATCTGGTGGAAACTTTCATGTGACGAACGTTTATTCATTAGACATTTTCTCCTGTCCATAGGCAACTAATCTAGCTCTGGCGTTTCCCATGTTACCGAATTCTCATATCTTCGACTAAGATGGGATACCGCAAAACACCAGTGAGGGAGGTGTTGCCTAACATTCAGGGGCAACTTGCACACGTATAACTCCTTTATATGAGACTAGCATAATCCAGCAGACGTCAAGGGAGGATCCAGCCGATTATTTTGGAGGGAGAGCATTGCAGATTTTTGTTCAATTATAAACATTTGTTTTTATACTGCACTATATTATTTACGTATTGTAGATATGATACTATACAATATTATTGTTCAAATAATAACATAATTCGAACATAAATATTCAAACAATTTTGCCAAATAAAGGAAGGTAAACGAAAACTCTAGGCCTTTTTTGGGAGGCATGGCCCCCATGCCCCCCCTGGATCCGCCAGTAGTTACCCTGCTCTCTCACTCTCTCTCCCCTCTCCCTTGTTCTCACTCTCTTCTTTCCCTCTCTTGTTCAATCTCTCTTTCCCTCTCTCCCCTCTTCCATCTCCCTCCTTTCCCCTTCTCTCTCTTTCCTTCTCTCACCTTTTTCCATCTCTCTACTTTTGCCCTCTCTTTTCCCCGTTTCTCAGTTGTCCCGCCCGCTCTTCCTATCCTCGGTCTTGTCTCGTCACACGGCAAAGCCCAGCAACAATGAAACCCAGGTAAAAAAGTAGATATGCCAGCTTTCATAGAGATCGGTCAAAGGAGTTCATCGATCTCAAACGAACCAATATCTGTTTTTTTATATGTAGATATCCCACGATAAGGTTATTAACAAGAAGTAATCATCGATCCCCTATATACCCTAGAAGGTCGTAACACTGGTTGACACATTGCTCATTATTATAAATCTACATAATTTTTAGGGTGTGTTTGAGGCATAGAAACACAGTAGAAAATAATTTATATAAATAACGTATCATTCTGAAGTCTGTGAGAAAGTGTATTGATAGATGGATATATTTTTTGTACAACTTCTCTTTTCGTTTGAAATCGAATTTAAATTGGGTCACTTACGAACAAACCGAAACTGGCGTCGACAGACAACACACGATATTCATCTTTCTGACACATCTGTCGTGCATAATTCGTCCTTCATTCCTAACATCTTGTTTCCGAGGAAGGGGGTGTAATTTATACTCCATAGACCTTTCAAAACAGCACCTAATTTCTCGCCCGTGGTTTCACGCAAAATTTCGCGAAAAGTACTCAAATTTTCGAAAAATTGTACTTGACCTTATTTCAAAATCTATCTTCAAGGAACAGATTTCATTAAGAGAAATATCTCTATCCAGTATATCATAATTGTAATTGTAGGAAGACGCAGAAAAAATTTTGAATTTTTGAAATTTTCGAAAAATCAGTTTTCAATGAGACCTGCACCATTCTCTTAAACATCCTTCACACTCTCCAACAACAAAATTTAATCAACAGCGATGGACCCTTTTTTAAAATTCTGAAAATGTCCCTAAGAGCTTGATGTAAAGTACCCCCCAGAAATAAAATATCAGTTTCAAATTCCAGGGGTCACGCCGTCAACCAGATCGATTCAGGAATATCAATTTTGGAGAAATTAGGCTAAACTGTTTAGCCCCTAGCAATGTTCACAGATGGACAGATAGACGGACAAACGATTTGCTTTTTGATTTGATTGTTCGGTATCAAGGACCCACAAAACACGGATTCTGGATACGTCACGTGTTAGAGGATTTTTTGTTTAACTTTAGCAACTGGATTTATCCACTTTTTTGTTACCAGGGGCCTGCATTAAGAGTTTTTCTGCCAAACATTCGCCTTTTTTTCGCGCAGCATTGCATACTGCGTGAGAGCTACTGTATAAGCTGTAGCGTGAAAGTAAAATGTGATTTTTCTAGACCTTCTTCGAAATTCTGGGGATTGTTGGAGTTTCCAGGCCGTGTTCCGCATTCAGACACGTACGTAATTGAAGAATAAATTCACTATGTATTACTACGGATAATTCAAGAGATTCAGAGTTTGCTAATAAACGAAATATTAAAATATTTAGTTATGTACATGACCTGTCTTACATGACAAATAACACTACTGAGAGCTCGGCTTCACAAAGTGCAAATTGTTAGGAAAGGTTTGATTAGTCACAGATATTTTTTTTTCTATAGTGTGGTTCTCGCACTCCACCCAAACTGAAAGTAGTAATGATACCACCGCACGTACTTTCTTGCATTATTTATAACTTTTCCAGTTTTTAAAACTTCAGAGAGTTCAACAAAAATCAGGCCTGCGCCAATTTTATAACCGTACTTCACACCATCTGAAAAAAGTTAAAGAAAAAAATGAAGCAGTTTTTGAGAAATTCTTGTACTTAAAATTGCTTTTATCCACACAAAATTTCAGGAAAACTATTCATATTTTGAAAATATTGTACAAGATCTTATTTAAAGATTATTTTCGTAGAACATATTTTATTACAAAAAAATCTTCATCTTTAATATTGTAGTTGTGGAAAAATGTTAAGCTTTGGCAATTTTCGAAAATTCAACGAAAATCGGATCTGCGCCATAAGACTACTTCACACTATTTGAGGAAAGAGCGTGAGGAGAAGGATTGGAGACATTTTCAGGATTCAGGAAGGATTGGAGACATCACACACGATCTAGGGTTTAAACGGTATATACCACGAGTGTCCTGGGTGTAAGACGCATCTTTTTCGAGTAATTGGCGATTGATATGCCAGTGAATATGTGTTGTGGATTGCATGTACGCCTTCTGGCTTTTTTAAAACAAGTTTGAATCTGCTTGTCTTTAATCTAATTGATACGCTTTTGGTGTGTAATTTCCTATCAAGCAACATAGCTTTTAGATAATTTTTCTTACATTTTAATTTTTAAGATTGTTATTGTTATTTTCAATTTATTATGTTATTAGAAAATTATTCACGAAAAAATATTCTTCATTTTATGGAAATCCCAGTGAAATAGGTTAAATTTCGTATGGGATTAGGCCGGATTGATAGACCGAGGAGGTATAGATAATAATTCTTCCATGGACAGATCACATTGCTCGTCGACTGCAAAAGTGGCACAACTCAAAAAATAAGAAAACTGTGTTAATTCACTCTCCAGAATTGCAGATTGGTCTACTTTCCAGCAGCAGCAGTATATCTTACAGTACAGTATTCTACCAACAAATGGCAGAAGTGTGAATGCAAGAATGACGCATTTCAATATAAGGTAAAAACTTCAAACTCATTTATCTCAACACCTGATTTTTTGAGCTGTGCCGCTATTGCAACCCACGAACGGCATACGTATGTATGATGCGATGCCTTTGATTAAGAGAGGCGGACAAAAATTGTAAAAACAAATGTACGAGTTTCCATAAAATGTAAATAACCACACCAGCTTATGAAAAGGCAGTTATTTTGAAAGCACAGACAGACATATCAATTTTATGAATATATAAATTTATGGATGAATGTTATGCTATACTGCGATTTTTCTACCTCTGCCCCTCAAGCCCCTATGGCCACGACGGAATATCACACGGCATTTTGCATCTTTCTCCGTCGTGCCGCTAGAAGTCGCATGATGGCAAGCACTGCTTGTTACGGTCGCGATCAGGGAATATCTGGCGGTACGACTGAGAACGTCGGGAAATACCATGACATACTGCATCGTGAAGACGGGCCTTGAGGGGCAAAGTTAGAAAAATCGCAATACAGCTTCAGATTGCTTTCCCTCAAGGCTGCCAGCGTAAGGGCACCGTCTTCTTTCCAAGAGCGGAGGCGTTTGCAGTCGGCACTGGCCGCTAGAAACCGCGACGGTCGGCGGGCATCGGGAGAGGAGGGGAGGCGCGGCGCGCGGAGAGGGGGTGGGGCTGAGGCGGGGGAGGAGGAGGGGCGGCGGCGGCGCGCTGGCAGCGGTCGTCGGCGTTCAACTTCAGTCACGGCCCGGCAACGGTATCGCGAGCACTCGACCAGCGACCGAGCGGCCGGGCAGCACATCCTCACACACACACTCACTCAGCAAGCACCTCGCAGCACGCAGCCATGAGGGAGATCGTCCACCTGCAGGCGGGCCAGTGCGGCAACCAGATCGGCTCCAAGGTGCGTGCGGATGTGGCTTCCACGGCGCGGGCACCCTTTTATTCACCGTCCTTCCTGGGCGAAACGTTTTCCACGGATCCGGCGAGAATCCACTAGGAGCGCGTGTGTCGTTCAGACCGACAGTGCCGGAAATTCTAACCTGTTGGGAAGTCTTTACTTACAATTAGTGTTTATCGGCGCACTTGCTCATTCCATACTCGTGCGTTAAATATTCACTTGTGCAATAATTCATAAGAACGTACGCTTCGAACAGAAATAACCTGTAAAACTGTAATAATAAATAACTTACATTTACGCAAGTGAACAACCTATAGCTCTTTTATAACACTGAATAAAACAGTGGAACTTGTACACTAACGCCCAACCAGAAAATAACTTAGGCCTGCACTTCTCATACTCTAAACTCCCTCTTATTTTATGCATTTATTTTTGTCTAAAACTCTGTGATTCTCGTCGGTCTGAAGGACGTTTTCGCCCCCCCCCCCCCCGCGCTGGACCAGCTGCACGCTCCCGCGCGCGCATGTCGCGTCTTCTGTCTCCGTCTCCGCTCCCGGCTGCTTCTGAAACCGGGGCGGCGGCGCGCGGCGCCCGAGGCAACGTTTTTCCAAGCGACTGGTCGCTCGCCGTGCACTCGGCCACCTTGCGACCGCCACGCCGCCGCTCGCCACGCCACGCCGCGCCGCGCCGGTTCAGGCCAGAGGCGTATCTACGGTACGGCAGACATGGCACGTGCCATGGGCGCCACTCACAAGGGGCGCTATTGACAGTATACCCGATTAAACAAATAACAACAACACTAATTTAAAGTACCCCGACAGGGTGTGCAAATTCTATGCTTGCCATGGGCGCCTGAATACCAAGATACGTCTCTGGTTCAGACCACGGCGTAAGATACATAGGTATGTTCACTTCCAGTCTAAAACTGAAGCTTACGTGAGGCTAGTTCTCGCATACAAGTGCTGCGATCTTGGAGTGTCGTTTGTGCATGGTCGTGATTGGTCGCGTAACGTGTAACAGCCACAGTTTAAGATGTCATTTTATGATGTATATTTTACACCGTGACCCAAACCGATCGTGCGCACCGTACGGATAGGCGAGGAAGAAGCCTCAAACTGGGCTTCAGAAAATTTGCCCCAAAGGCGGCTAGTTAACACACCCATATATCTTACATCGTGGTTCAGGCCGCCCGCTTTTATGTCCGCGTAACCACACGCCCGACGTTCGTGCTTCTCACGCGGTTTATTTGGTTTGCGAGTGAGATACACGCGTCGGCAGTGCGTTGCCCCTCGACCGAAGCCCTGATGTCGTGCCTAAGGAACCGTTCTCTGATAACGTGGCTGTTGTACAAGTGATAGCGTCCCCGATTACTTCCTCCTGCAAAATGACTGCCTTGATGCGTTTTTTTAACCGTTGGGTGGCGACAGGGCTTCAGAATCAGTGCTACGTAACATTATTTCACTATAACAATTTTAAGGTTGATTTACTCACGTGACTGGATTCTTAGGTTGGTTTACTTGTATGATTGTGGTACATTTGTTTCGTGGGAAGAGTCGTGTAGTAGCTCATATGAACAATATACCGTGTGAAGCTTAGAAATTGGTATTAAACTAAAAATAAAAGATATTGTTACGTTAGTATCTTTGTGTCTTCTCGCAGAAAATGCACATCCGCTTAAATGATGAAAGTTGGGACAAACAGTGAATTTTTGCGTAGAGACTTGAAATGAAAATATTGCTTCTACACAAAGTAGTGTTTTACGAACGTATGATCCTACGTCCTGGCAGATGAATTAAAGCCATTAAGAAAATCGATGGGTATCCGGTGAGTAACGCACGCAAACCTTCGTAAAAAAACTTCCGAAGAATGGTATAAATATTTCGGCCCAATTCCACGACCTTCTTGGGACAAACTTACCCATACTTGAATTGCCTAAGAATTGAGAATTTGTTCGGAAGGTTTAGTTTTTCAATATAAAATCAAACTGTTACTTTTCAGTTTTCTGATTCTACTAATACTTGAATTTGGCTACGAAATTGAGTGACTCGACAGCCTAGACATAGCATCCGGCATCAGTGCCAAAGAATGCTGTTCCTCTTTGGTGTAAACAACTTAAGGCGGGAATTTGATTGGTCGAGAAGCAACACGTAGTGGTTTCTTTGAACTGCCTCGTATCAACGGCCGAACGTAAATGCTGAATGCATGAAAAGAAAGTTGAATAGACGCAATATTCTTTAGCTTGTTGGGGAAGTATAAAAGAACAGCCATTAGCAGTCGAGGCAAATTAGGAAGGAAGCCTTTCGTGGTACGTGATTGTGTTTGATTGCAGAGCCCATTATGAAATCGTTCTCATGTGGTTCACCTAACAAAAAAAGCGTACGAACAAGATCAGAGGACAAAAAAAATGAATCATCGAATCACCACGAGGCCTTCAGTTTTTATCGGATGCTCCACCATCCATTTCAACTGAATCATTTTCATCTCCACTTATTCTTTCTCTTCACCCTCGGCAACGTTTTATTTTCAATTTTTCATCATCATCATCATCATCATCATCTTCATTTTGTTCTTATTTTCTTCCTTCTCATATTCAACATCCTTTTTCATCTAATTCTACCTTTTCTTCTTTTTCTTTATCTTCAAAATTCTCATATACATATTTTTTCCTTTCCTTCCTCTCATGTCGTGTAAAACGATGAATCGTCGAGATCACACCGTCTGTTCCGTAGTGGAGGGACAAGAGCCGGGCAGCGATGTGCAACGGCTTACGTACGCGCGAGCAGACCGCCGCAACGTGCGCTGTCATTCAGGTTGGAACGAGGCACGGGCTGTAAAAAGAACATGGCGGCCGATGTTGGCGCTGGCGGGCGCGCGCCGCGGTGAGGACGCACCGCCATCACCACCACCGTCACCGTCACCGTCACCACCACTCGCCGCTGCCGGCCGGTGGAATTCGCCCCGCTACTCTCTCGTGGGAATTCGCGCTCTTTCTCTCTCAAATTATGGCGGGGAATATCGCAGCGCGGTGAGCAGACCCGGAATGCGATTGTCTCGGGTTCCGAAGCATGTTCGAGCACGTTTGTACGTCGTCTCGTGACACGCGGTTGAATAGCACATAAAATACTCATTTTTACGATAATATATGACTGTGGTACGTGCAGAGACGAGCTACCTTCCTAGCTGCCCAGATAACTTGTAGTAATAAAAGATGCCTTTACCAATATTTTTATTTAAAAAAGGACTATCCAACTTTGAAGGGCTTGTGGGCCACATATCAAATTCTAGTTAAGCCGCGGGCCCCACTTTAATTTAAGATGGCTTTTACCCTAACTAGTGACATTATACTGAAACAAATATATATTAGATACGACATTTATTCAACATACTTAATGATTAATGTACATACAACGAGAAAATTAATATATCATTAATTAAAAATAAGATGAATTGTGCAATTGTATTGTATTTGGTTGGTAAAATAACATTTTTCAAAGCAGTCGCGGGCCGCACAAAAAGATCGGCTGGCCACCTGATTAAAAATAATACCGGCTGCTGTTGACTTAGCCTTCATGTTCATATACGCCGAGTTGGAGCTCAAAAAAGCCTTTGGGACGGGGACGAAATTGAACAAGTTAAGAACATTGAGTGTTATGAAAATGTTTCGGGACGAAAATAAAAACGTTAATCGACCTTACATAATTAAATCAGCATAATTCACTTTTTCTTAACAGAAATAATGTAGTCTCTGCGATGGACTACAGAGAGGTCATGCGTTCGTTTCCAGAGAAGGAAGTTCGTCATGAGGCAATGTAGACTTGTGGTTGTAATTAAAATTGTAAAGATATGTGTAAAAACTCAAGTTGGTACTTATCTACATCATTTGTAAGTTTGCTTATTGCAGATTATACATTCTATTAACATACTACGTATTGCGTTCTTGCTATTATTTATATTCAAACGTAAAGATTAGGAGTCGACTGAGACAAAACGTTTTGAAAGATGAACGCGGCTTGTTTGCTTTGTGGTTTTCCATGTTGGTAATTGCTCCACTATGTTTGTGCATACTATAATTGTATTGCTATGTTCAGGATCGACGAAGATCAATAGAACTCAGAAAGGAAATAATCTCACCATCAAGAAAATTGTTCTTCCTCGTAAATACTAGGTCGATCTTGTTTACGGCAGCGGTCTCCATTATTTACTCGCATCGCCAGGCTGGTTCTTCGTTCTTCAAAGACGACTCGTTTTCGAAAATGCCATTCGTGTACGTTGAACAAATGTCGGAAAAGGAGTTCCAATGACTTGGCAGTTCTGTTGGACGAAATTATTAATCAAACCTACATTGTTGTTCTTAATAGAAATTGATCTAAAACAGATCGTGTCTAGGGATAGAGCCCACAGTCAACAGATTAACAATTTTTCGAATGAATTAATCACGAAATATTTGCACATTAATTTATCTGACGAATAACATATATTAGAGTTTTTCGTTTCTCTGAAATCTCCAATATATATTTTATTACGTGTAATTGTCATGTCAATCATATTTCTTACCTACAAATATTTTTCTTCGGTGGAATTGAAAAAAAATAAAGAAAGAAAAATGTCATTTCGCGTTAGCCGTGTTTTATCTACCTTCAAAACGTTGAAAGTGCGAGTAGTCATACCATATACAATTTAGATTGAGATTTGTGCAATTGATTTTTTATTATTGTTCTTATTTTACAATATGGATTTACAATACACGTCCTTTAATCTAACTGAACAAATTCTAAATCGAGAAAGACGTGGCTCGTAGCTCATGAAGGGGTGAGCAAGCAACTGCCTCAGAGAATGAAGCAAACACAAAAAAACGAAAGCAAAGATTTCGCGATTATGCCAAAGAGAAGTTTAGGTAAAAAGCAAACAAAAAAAAAGATATATGATGATATGTGTGTTTACATTAATTTCGGGTATTCTGCTGTTTCAGAGTAAACAAATATTGAAGACAAAAAATTGAGTGTTATCCATAATGGAAATAGTTTTGCAAGCAGGTAGAGTACTAATAAGAGGTTCAATAATTATGAAGTAAATAGAGCCTGAAGCAGTGAGCTACGAGAAACGCTGCTGAATCGAGCAGTTTGGATTGCAGCGAAGTTTTGATCTTTTATTGAAGCGATGTTGCCATCGGAATTCTGTAGGAAATTTGTGGCAATCAGCAGTCACAGCGGATCAAAATCGCCCGTTAGAAACCTCGACCGGAAATCCTACTCGTTGTAAAACCGCGTGGCTGCTGCCTTTGGTTACTGCAACGCTATCGCATCCCGAAGATATTTCCGTGGTGGTTTCGACAGAGCCCGCCGTGCCCCACCCCCCATCCCCTCCCCTCCCCCTCGCCCGCGCCGCGCCGAGCCGAGCCGCGCCGTGGCTGCCACCGAGTAAACAAGAACGAGCGGGCGGGCCGGCAGACAGCGCGCCGTGGGAGAGAGGGCAGACAATCCTCGGCAGACGGGCAAGAGAATGAGGTTGAGCGCGAGGTCGGGCAAGAGCGGGCGGGCGGGAGGACGAGAGATAGGGACGGATAATGATTGTGAGGTGGGTGGGGATGGCCAGAGACAATGCGAGGATAGATGAGAGAGAAGGACGGGGAGGAACGGGGATGGGTGTGGACAGATGGGGACGTGGATGTGCTGGGGCGAGTGAAGACGGATGGAGGGAGAGGGTCAGGTGAGCAAGCGGGCAGATGAGCGCGGAGGTGAGCAGTGTTAGACCTCCTTAGTCTATTGTAGTGGTGAGATGGTTTAAGGCAGGGCTGTCCAACTTAGAAGGGCTTATGGGACACATATCAAATTCTAGCTAAGCCGCGGGCCATACCGTAATTTAAGATGGTTTTTACCCTAACGACTGAGATTATACTGAGACAAATATATATTAGATACGACTTTTATTCAACGTACTTAATGATTAATGTACATAAAACGAGAACCTTAGCATATCATTAAATAAAAATGAGATAAATTGTGCAATTGTGTTGTATTTGGTTGGCATAACAATTTTTTTCAAAGCAGTCGCAGGCCGCACAAAAAGGTCCGGCGGGAAGCATGCGGCCCGCGGGCTGCCAGCTGGACAGCCCTGGTAAAGTAAGGGCTGGCGAACAGGTTGGCGAGCGACGTACCGTGATGCGGGTGGGAAAGCGAGCAAGATGCCAGGTGGAAGCTAAAGTCGAGGTGCTAGAAGGGTGGTACCACACAAGAAAGACACGGTATTTTCTCTATGCTGATATAGCATACGACAGACACATGGCGGTGGAGGAGAGAACGGGCGGTGGATAAAGGAATGGACGAGAAGACAGAGCGGTATGGCAGAGGATGGACGAGGGAATGGACGCATGAAGGAGAAGGCGAATGAGAGAATAAATGGATCAGTAAAAAGGCCAGACAAGAGAGAAGGAGCGAAAAAGTGAGAGAGAGGGTGGACGAGAGAGGGAGGGCAAGAGAGGGAGATCGAGAGAGGGCGGATGAGAGGGTGAGAGGACAGGTGAGAGGGTACGCGTGAGTGAGAGAGAGCAGGAGGGAAAGAGAGCGTGGTAGAGAACAGTGAGAAAAGTTGGTCGAGAGATTGAGAAGGGTTGAGTGGCCGGGCGGGCCGTTGGGCTTTGAGATGTGGGTCATTCCATGCAAAAAAATAGGAAATCTGACATTACATCTCAGAATTTAAAAATATTTTGCCACCTTACTTATTATGATACCTGCATGAACCAGGTACAATATTTTTTGTCTCATCATCCATTGTTTAGCAACAATGGGAACTTGAAGTATTAGGTTAGCAGTCTGTAGACATTCCGTTATGATTTTTTTCCGATGATATGCAAACAAGCAAAAAATATGAAAGTGACACCATTTGTAGAAGAAATGTAAAGGATAATTTTACGCTAGAGATATTTTTTTTACCGTGAGTCTTTAACAATTAGGAAGTAAACAAATTCTAAAAAATGCAATAAATGGAAATATAATATTTTTAAATTCTTGAATTTTGGAAGAAAAATTGCTGAAACTACTTTCAAGCTACTCTGTAAATTTCATCATGGAATCTTGAATGGTTTTAAAGTTATGAATAAAAGTATCTTACTGGCGCTCCATTAACAAACTCGTCTCAACTGCTAGAGCCGCCGCGCCACAGCGCTCCTCGTCAGCGCTCGGCGTTACAGTTTTCCTCCGCCGCGCGATGGTGGATTTCGCAAAACTACTTCTCTAGGTGTTAATTTTGCCGTAGGAACTACATGAAGAGATACGCCAAATTCGACCATAATTTTTTGTTCACTCCAACTTTTGGTAAACACGTTAAAATCATGTATTTCTCATTAGCTGTTTTCACATTTGAAAATTTTTCTTTGAATTGTGTCAACATTTCTTCTCCATCATTGCTTTCTGTACTCACATGAAATAATTCAGAAACTGCTTTATTTACGGCACTCACCTTTCTCTTTGCGTACGATATATCTCGGGTTTTTTTTTCGCAATGACAATGGTGATTGACCCAGAGGATACAAAATGTTTACATTACTGATAGTGGCTTCCTCTGCAACTCCTGGGGCTACGTACTCCTCTTCACTTGACGTTTTCACTTCACTGTTTCAGTTGAGTCACTAAGATCTGCATTGGGCATTTTGGATATTTTGTGACGACACATCGCATATTGCTTCACCTACCACTATTTTCTTCCGCATCGCCTCTGTAATCTTTCTCTTACCCACCCGACTTTTGCGCTTCTCGAGTCCGAATGGATTGCAGCACCAAAGCCTGTTAAACGTATTCACAATCTTTGGCATTTTCTATCACGATATATCACTGAACAGTAACACGCGAAAACTAAGCCTGTAAACTGGTGTCAGGATCCCTTCGAAGGCATCGATGGATATCCCTTGGGAATGAACTTGGCGGTGCCTGCCTACGACCTTACGTCACCTCTCGCTGGGCAAAGGCACGCGACTTTCAACCTTAAGAGCAAAATGCGCGTATACTTTTTATTTAATAACTTACGCATTTTTTAAGATTCCATCGCGACAGTTTGCAGAATGGTTATTTATTGGTTCTTCTTGCAGTGTGTAAAATATGAAAGAAAAGAAAATATTACTTTTGAAGAAAAATGTATTTGTTTAATTTATTAGCATTTTTTATTATAAACAAATGTCTCAATCCTTAATATATTATCAACTGCTTAAAATATGATCATTTATCTTCAAAATAGTGTGCCCGTTTTTAAAGTTTTATTCATTTTATGAACGTCATAATTATTATCATTATTGAGTACATTGTGTCATCGTCCATGTTTAACCCGTAATTGTTGCTAAACTGCTGAAGATATTAATTCCATAAATTGTCTTTTAATTGTTCATCATTAGTAGATTAATGTAATAAAATATGAAAATAATCTGAGACTCACTGTCAGAAAACCTGAAATTTTGCATGGAATGACCCATGTGCAGTAGGACTAGAACGGGGTTGTCCAACTGGGACTTGAACGGGGTTAGGAGTAGAAAAAGGGTTGTCCAACTGGGACTAGAACAGGATTGTCCAACTGGAACTAGAAAAGGGTTGTCCGACTGGGACTAGAACTGGGTTAGGACTAGAACAGGATTGTCCAAGTGGGACTAGAACAGGGTTGTCCAACTGGGACTAGAACAGGGTTAGGACTAGAACAAGGTTGTCCAACTGGGACTAGAACAGAGTTGAGACTAGAACAGGATTGTCCTTAAATTAAAAAAAAAAACATAATAAAGGTTTTAGTTGTGGCCTTTGCGACCTTGCAAGTGGGCCACCTCTGGACTCGAAGGAGCGGGCTGGAGGGCGCGCGAAGGGAGCCGGCGGCGACGGCGGCGAGCGCGAATGCGGGCGAGAGGGGAGGGTAGGCGGGAGGGGGTGGGGAGGGCCGAGGGCCGCGCGTGCGAGAGCGACGAACTGGCGGCGCGGCCGCGTGGAACGAGCGAGCGAGCGAGCGGGCGCACGGCCGTGCGGGAGCACGCGGCGCGCCGCCCGCCACCCGCGCCTCGCGAATCAGAGCGACGCCACGCGACGCCACGCTCCTCCCGTGACGCACACCTCGATGAATCACCAGATGAATGGCACTGGCTGGCCGAAGTATTTAATATTTTTTTACGTTTTAAAGCAGCGTTCAAGTGTTCATCTACGTCAGTGGTGTCAAGGTCTTCTACTGGTGGCAGCGTCACGCGTCATGGCACCGTAGCATGCGACGAGCTTCTCTGCGCAACTGGCGGCGGGAAAGGGGACTATTAGTAACCACGCCGTTAGTGATGGCGTTGTCTCTGGTGGCGGGGTAATGAACTGCGTGGAAGGACAATTTCGTCGGGGCACTCGTGCCACGGACTCTTCCACGTGGCATTGACCTTGACAACACTGATCTACGTTTACGACTGAAATTCTTTTATGATCGTTCATCAAATTTGTACACACAGATGGTTACTTTTGACCCTCTCGTTCAATTTCGAAACAACAATCTTCTAAGTACCATATATACCATGACCCCCTCTGAAATGTGAAGAATAAAGTCAAAACACAGAATTCTAAAATTTAAAAATAACAAATATCGTGTATCACATGTTAATATGATTTGGAAATCCCAAGTGAAAAAAGAAAGTGGCGCTGGAAATTATAAATAAAATCTAAATTATTTGCATGCACCTTGTACACTAGAAAATATGTTGTCAACTGGAATATTTCTTTGGTGTTTGTTCTCCGTAAACGATTTTTTGAGACACATTTCCTATGTTTCAAAAATGTTTTGAATAAAACTCGTGTTTTTGTAGTGTACGCACACCTCTAATTTACTGCCTCCACCTCCCGTTGTACAATTTCGTAACAAAATTAATCAGCTCTCCCTCATAGCGTGCTCCTGTTTCATGAATGACCTCTTGGTTTTTCAGAACGGTGGACAATTCATCAAGATCAAATATTTTGAACAATGGATGATTCACAACTAGAATCAAGTGTATCTTTTTTATCTCTGCGTATTTCACACGTTGTTATTATTTTGTATTTTGTCCCCAATGGAAAATGATTCACTGACTCACAAACTTGCAGGTTAATCTAATGACAATGAAATTATTGTTCGCTTAGTAACCAAAAGAGTTCGCAGAGAAATGCCCTGTGAACTTGATGATTCACTCGTAATGGTCTATGATTACAGGTCGCAAACTCGAATGCCGGCGGTTGTGAGTCACGTGCACTCGAATTTGATGGAAGACGGGGTGGATGACTATTTCGACCGGACTTTTCCTCCTACATTTCAAACCGTCTGTGAGGAATGAAGTGATACAGCGATGAAGAATTCATCAAATCATTCTGTGCTTCGTGTTTCTTTTCAGACAGGAAAATCAGATTTCCAAAGGTTTTTAATCTTCTGAACATTGTTGACTGGCTCACAAATGGGCGAAATTCCATTTTTTGACATGGCACAGATGATATATAGGTAGTCGAGTAAAATCTTTATTACACCCGTATAAAACTATTTGGATTATTACTTACTACGTGTATTGTTATATTATTAACCTCCTGTAACGGTTAAATTTTAAATTTTGAAGTAAAACTTTTGACTGGATAACGCTCAACGCTGCCTTGAACAACTACGAATTTATAAATGATACGCATGATAACATACAGACTAACTATTGTCTTCCAACTACAATATCAAGGTAAAAAACATGCCTTAGGCAGGATTCTATTTCGCATTTTAAGTTCCGTGACGATCGGTTATCGCCTCAACTGCATATTTTCCATTAGTTAGGCATTATTGTTTTATATTGTTTTTTTTCTAATATTATATTCTAAAATGTAGCAATAGAAATTGGTTTGGTTCATTTATGCAACCCGCAACGCTTGCACACATAAACAGACACACAGAGTTCTGTCTGTATTCAACATTGCCTGCTTTCGTAATTCTACACGCTCGCTATATATTTTTATACGCAAAATTTATCATTCCGAAATGTCGTGAAGAACTACCAGCTTCTATTTAATTATTTAAGAACTTTCTTCTTTTCGAAATTTGTATATTATTATTATTATTATTATTATTATTATTATTATAATGAACGCACGTATATAGGACACACTTATAGTACACAATACGTAATTAACTTACTACGCTGTGTAAGAGGTAAGAAGGCTTTATGACTCAAAATCTTGAAAAATATATTGTCATAAATTATAAATAACAGAATTAGGTCTGAAGCGCGTGTCATTCAACGAAATAGCGACAAAAGTTACTCTAAAGTACTCGTATGAGTTGGTAGCATTTAATATATATTGTTTTCCTTACGTCAAAACAAAAATAGTGTGTGTGTTGAATTTAATTATAGGCTAACTTTAATTTTTATTACAGCGTCTCGCAATAGTAGTTAAATGTTTACGCCAAACAAAAGACTGTACTAAAATGGACCAGCTTTGAGATTACTTTAAAATTAAAAATATTGCTCGTAATTGGTTGACTATTTAAAACTCGGCCTTGGGATGACCGAAAGAGGGCCAAGGAACCACAAAATAGCTCGTCCGCAGTAATAGCTCCGCTACCGTGGCCGGTATTCAGAGAATTCTTCCTCGCTTCCGTTCTTTTTTTCCCCAGGCCCCAATTTTCTCGGCCACTGCCGCGGGCGTCGACTCTCCCACGACGCTCGGCCTCGCTCCCCTTGCGGTGCGACGCGCGCAAGCGACAGTTGCATGCGACGGGCGCATGCGACAGACCGACGCGACGCTGCGTGGCCTGCACTGAGGCGGCTGCTCCCAGACGGCGTGGCGCGCACCGAGCACCAGACCGGCAGCTGTGGCTCAGGGCATCAACTAATGTCTGCGACTGGGAGGTCCTATGGTTCGATTCATTTGATTGGTTCGTTCGGGTTTCTGGACGCGCCAACTACTTAGGTCATTAGTCCCGTAAGGGTAGTGCGTGTTTTCCTCGGGAGGTGACGGTGATCTTTTCCCCGCTGGATGGCGAGATCTGACGCCGACCTACCGTCGACTAGCGGGGTTTTCCCCTCAACCAGGTATCTCCCACCAGCGGGTCACTGCCCCAGCCGGGACAAGCTGTAAGCTCCCGACCGGTCTCCCGGCATGTACGGGAGTGTAGTGCATGTTAGTGTAAGAGTGTGTGTAAGGGGAGAGGATAGGACAAGGAGGAAGAAGGACAGATCGCGCGAGGTCCGTGGCCCGTTTGTTAGGGTACTGCTCCGGCATTCGCCTGGTGTTGATCGGAAAACTACCGATCAGAGCAGCCGGCCGCTAGGATTCTCCTCCAGACAGCGACTGAACTAGCCCTAGCTCTCTAGCCACAGTTGGGTTTCTATCTGCAGTACCTGCAGTAAGGAAACGTGGAATTCATTGAAGTAACCAATACAAAACAGTAACCGAAACCGTGAAAAACAGTTTTAAGTTTGAGAACGATCCTCCATTTCTCTAACGTGAGGTTAGAGCCCACCAATGCGCCCAGGCTCAGAGGTTGGTGTTCAGCTTGTGTTTGCTCGCGCTGTGCGGAAATCCCGCTCTGGGACGCAGAGTTCCCCTGCGGCGGCGGCGCGGCGGCGTGGTCAACGACACGTGCGAAGCAGCGGCGTGGACCGCGAGCTGGGGCGGCGCGTACGCCAAGGAGCCGGCGGCGGCCGCAGCGGCGCGTGGAGGGGCGCTTTCCCCGGGGGCGGGGGCGGGGCGGGCGGCGGAAAGCGCGGACTGCGTGCTGCGTCCGCTCGGAGGCAATGGCCCCCCGCCTCGTCCTGGCCACCGCCGCGTGTGCATCGGTGCAACCGTCTCCCTATTCCCACCACCGCACAGTAGTTCGCGATGTGAATGAAGAGCGGGCGGAAAGAATCTGTAGTTCACGTGTTACTTTAGTGAAATATCTGTAGGGGAAGTGATAGGAAATATATATATATATATATATATATATATATATATATATATATATATAAGAGCTAACTTACATATAACTACATATACCTATATATAACTCTCTCTCTCTCTCTCTATATATATATATATATATACATATATATGTATATATATACATACATATTCATATATATATATATATATATATATATATATATGTGTGTGTGTGTGTGTGTGTGTGTGTGTGTGTATAAGAGCTAAACTCCGACACCGTATGACCGATCTCCATGAAAGTTAGCACTTCTACCTATTTTTTCACCCAAAAGGTTTATGTGCTGTTAATTCCGTTGTAGCTCCACTACATGGCGCTGTAGAACAAAACAAAATATTCACGTCAAATGCAACCCGTAACGCACTCTCAGCATTTTGAAACTATATCGTTAAATAACTCCTTAACGATGCGTTCTAGGGCCTTAAAAACTAAAATTTTGAGGCCAAACGCCTCAAAGAAACGTTTCTCACACCGTAATCTATAGGATGAGCACTTTTTGAACATACTATTACATATTTGCTGGTCCGGCGCTTCCCGATATTACCTCACCTGCTCAGAGACGTGCAGAATCTGCAAGGAAATGTGAATGAGAGGAACGGAGACCGGCAGAGACAGAGACACAGAGACGGACAGACAGGGTGAGGGAGGGAGGGGGAGAGAGTGAGAAACGGAGGTGGGAAGGGAAAGAGGGATATAAAGGACAGAACGTCTGCCGTGTTTTCCAGTGGCGTAGCGTGACTCACACGTTTGGGGATGCTCAACAATAACACAAAATGTCATTATCAACTACTTCATCTAACAGGCGAACGCAACACAAGGCAGATACACTGGGACTACTTCCACGATCCCGATTGCTTACGACGGTGTAGGTACTTGGTACTTCCCACAAAATCCTCACAGCAGTCAGGACTGCCGATATCTTGAAAGCAAATTAGACAATGGCTCAGCTTTCATTCTTATACGCGAATGGCAATGAGACCACTCCTTAATTTATACATTGCAGACTAAAATAATATGTAGTCTATTTGAAGGATAATTCAATTTCTTGGATATTAAGTAAGAAATAAAAGACGGGCACTATTTCTACAGTTTGTGCCCATGACCAAGCGGGGACTCCCGAGAGAGAGAGAGAGAGAGAGAGAGAGAGGGAGAATTTACTGACCACCTGAAGTGTGCTGCGCTCTCGTGCACAAACGAGCTTCTTTCCGCAGTAGACGCTAGCGTAAAGCAGTCGGGTTTCTCTGGGCCAGGGGTGAAGAGGGGAGAGGGGAACCTCGCCATCTGCGCATGCGTCATTGCTCGTCGCAATCTGGCGGCAGACGCTAGAAGCATTTTGGCTTCCAAGCAATCAGGGGCCAGCTTCAACAGCCCGCCGAATTCAATCATAGGAAATCAATTTAAAATTAATACAAAACGTGTTTCGCTCAACAGACCACTTGTAAGATTATCAATACAGTATTTAAGGTTCTTATATACGGGGATGCTCAGCATCTCAGCGTCCCCTGACGCTACGCCACTGGTGTTTTCCTAGTTTAATATATAAGTCGATAGACCAACTTCATCTGCCAGAGGAACGCGTCACCGCCATTGCCTCCTCTACCGCCATCGTCACCACTACAGTCCTGCCACTGCCACCGCCTCCACCGCCATCGCCTCCACCACCGCTACCACCTTAGCTACCCCCGCCACCGCCTCCACCTTCGCCTCCGCTACTGCCGCCGCCACCACGCTGCCGCCTGAGGCCTTCGCCCTCCGGCAAGGTCGCCGCCGCCGACGCCGGCACGACGTACCTGCCACCACTAACCTATAATCCCGCTAATAGTGACGCTATTTCCAGGCGGTCCACTTTCGGCCGCGATCGGTTGTCTCCGCGCGGCGTCAGCGGCGGAGGCGCTCGGCGCCGCCCGCGGATGCTCGACGCCTGGGAACGCAGTGCGACGGCGGGACGCGGTTGCAGGATTGAAAAAACGGTGCGATCGCGTATGTGGTAGGGAGACCTTTACACCAGTGGCGTAGCGTGACTCGCACGTTTGGGGATGCTCAACAATAACACACAAAATGTCACTATCAACTACTTCATCTAACAGGCGAACGCAACACAAGGCAGGTACACTGGAACTACTTCCACGATCTCGATGGCGTACGGCGGTTAGGCGCTTCCCACAAATCCTCGCAGCAGTCAGGGCTGCGGATGTCTTGAAAGCAAATTATAAAATGGCTCAGCTTTAATTCTTGGACGCGAATGAAAATAAGACCATTTGTTAATTTATACATTGCAGACTTAAATAATATGTAATCTATTAAAGAGATAATACAATTTCTTGGATATTAATTAAGAAATAGTAGGCAGGCACTATTTCTACAGTTTGTACCCATGACCAAGCGGGGACTCCCGAGAGTGAGAGAGATAATTTACTGACCGCCTGAAGTAGTAGAAGTACCGCCCGCACTAGATGCTAGCGTAAAGCAGTCGGGTTTCTCTGGGCCAGGGGTGAAGAGGGGAGAGGGGAACCTCGCCATCTGCGCATGCATCATTGCTCGTCGCAACCTCGCGGCAGACGCTAGAAGCATTTTAGCTTCCAAGCAATCACAGGCCAGCTTCAACAGCCCGCCGAATTCAATCGTAGGAAATCAAATTAAAATTAATACAAAACGTGTTTCGCTCAACAGACCACTTGTCAGATTATCAATACAGTATTTTAGGTTCTTATATACGGGGATGCTCAGCATCTCAGCGTCCCCTGACGCTACACCACTGCTTTACACACCCCTTTTTTTACTTTCACGTATTCATACGTATATACGGAGTAATATACGTAGTATAAAAGGTAAAAAGGTGTCCTCTGCGCGTTGTACACAGGCCGATGTGGCCCTAAGGGGAGGTAAAGGTAGGGCTCCACCTTTTCGTCGCCGTCGACACAAGAAGGAGGTTGTGTGGCAAGCACAACACTCCGGCCGCCTTTACCCCCTGAAAAGATCCTGGTACTCACTTGGAAAGGAGGCTGAGTCGATCCCAGAGATCTACGTAGTATAGGGAAAGTTATGTAATGCTGCGAGAAAAAACGGCGAATTTTCGGCAGGAAGAAATTCATTGACGGGCCCTGACTACGAAAAAGTGGATAAAACCAGTTGCTAAATTAAGAAAAAAAATACCCTTACACGTGGTGTATCCAGAATCCCTGTTTTGTAAGTCCTTGTTCTTCTTTAGAATGCTCTGGTGCATCTTCCACTTAGAAAGGTTGAAATGGACTTGGTGTTTTAACCTCTTTTCTATGGTGCTGCGACGAGTTGCTACCAGGTCTTGCGACTAGCAACTAAAATGTTTATGTTTTATGGTATAAGCTCATGATTTACTAGCTGATTACTGACATCACGTGGGTATGTGTTTATCAGTTTAACAGGCTCGCCCGGCTCCGCCCTCCCCTCCAATCCCGCCCAACTCTATCGACCCCGCCCAGCACTGCGTCTCGCGGCAACATTGATGCAGTGTGGGTGGCATGATTTTTCACGTACAAACATTTTAGGATGTACCCAGAGGAGAAATATTTTGGGGTCACAAATACCCCCTTACACGTTTTCTGACGTCTGCTCGAAAGTGTTTGTGGAAAATTGATCTCAGTCACTCCGTTGCCCGAAAAGCTCTTGTTAAACATTCACACTACAGTGAATGTAGCTGAGAGTCGATAACTTAAAATTAAAATAAACTGCGAGGTCTAGATTCCAGCTTCGATGTTGGTGGACGTTCGATACCATCTACGCTGTTAGGTCTGGGCGGTGCCAATGCCTGAACGCAGAATTTCCTAGGGCAGTTGTTCTGAATAGTCGTTTTTGTGGTTTCCTCCGTTCAATTCACGGGGGTGGCCGGAGCAGTTTCCTAAACAATGAGCTGTGGACTGCGATCCTTTCTTCCCCATCTTCATCCTATTCCTATCACCAGGACCGGGCGAGAGCCCTTTCCTCATGGGACTCCAACACTCTTTAAGTAGTGAATAATTTCACGGACCCTTTCTACAAATCCAAAATTTAGCATGGCAGGTGCATGTGTCTTCTACCTTCCCCCACTAGACTCATTTTGGCAGTACTCCTTTTTTTATCTTGTGACATGTAATAAGGTCATTGAAGGAAGCCTTCATTAACATAAAGATAATTATTTCCTAATTAAATATAGTGCTACAACAGCACATATGTTCTCGCATTATTTACAACGTGTGTAATTTTCGAAAATTCAGAGTTCAACGAAAATGAGGCCTGTGCCATAAATGGTTTCCGAGGTCAAAGTTCAATCGAACAATTTGGAGCCATTTTGAGAAAATTTTGAAAATATTGTGGAAGCTTTGTGTAAAGTACTCTCAAAAATCAAAATATCCGTTTGAAACTTACAGGGCCTTGAGTTTGTTCAGATCGATCGGAGAATATTTTTCTCCAATTTTGGAGAAAAGCATCTGACGTTCATCACAGACAAACCGACAGACTGATTGACAGACAAACCGACAAAGACACGTTTTGCTCTAAATTGATTTTTCAGTATCAATGTCACACAAAACAATGATTTTGACGTCTTAGAGAAAGTAATTTACTTAGGCCCCATGTTTTTATCCACTTTTTCGTTTCTAGCGATCGGCAGTACGAGTATTTCTGGCGAAAAATCGTCAATTTCCGTTGCACGTTTAAAATTCATTCTCTACTTACGAATGCGAGAAAGTAAAAAACAAATAAAGGAAAATTAAAAGTATAATAAGAAATACACCTATAATAAATAAGTTCACCTATGTCGTAAAAATGTTCGATGAACCAATACGAAATTCTTGCCTGGTTCATCTTCTTTTCGTGTCCACAGTCTCAAATATCTTCTCGTATTGCGACGGCAATAGTGATAGCGATGATACTGGAGGAAGCAATAATAATACAGAGGAGTGAAAACAGTACGTGATGAGGTTGGGAAACGGGAAAGCGTTCAGCAACGAGAAATCACTCGTAGTTGGATTAGCCTTTGGGAGAGCGAGGTGAATGGGCCCCGAAGATTAATCACCGCTAATGGGATTTCCGCCGGAAATACGATTTGGTTCAACGCAAAACAATGCGGTTTACCATGAGATTTATGGAATGCGAGAAATCGTATGGCGTCACCATAACTAACCATAACTGGAAACTAACTCCATAACTGGAAACAATCTAAAAGATACTTTAGTAACATTCCAGTGAATTGAAAAAATGAAAAAAAGATGGAAATATTATTTTTTTTACATATCCGTCGCAGTATTTAATTAATTAAACCCTAAATTACAAAGGCGTCGTCTCTCAGACGACACTTGTCCCGAAAGATCCCCCCACCCCTTTCTCCTCACTTCCCGTTTCTGAAAGGGTAGCCCTAGGTACCTTCATTGTGACTAACCAGTGAAATACACACACACAAAAAATGTGCGCATGCCTATTTCCGGTATGCGCCATTTCCGGTGTATGCCAACATGCGTCGTTCCAGTAGACTACGCCTTTGTAATTACGTCAGTTTTTTTGGTGCTGTGTTGCCTAATATTGTGAATAATAAATACGAAAATGAATAATGAATACCGTGTCTTGTAGCATTTAAGTGTTTTTCTGAACATGTAGCAATCATCATGGGATGACGGCGATCATAACAAAGGTCGCATGACGAGGTACTACTGCGGACGCTTCTCAAACGCCATGTGTTGACAGCACCAGGCAAGTGTGCGCTGTGAAAGTCAAGTTCTTTACGTGTAACTATAAAAAAACCTTTAAAATGTATTTAGTAACTCCGTATCATACACCTTCAATCCACTAAATTTAATGTTTCATTGTAAAAATGAGATTTTTTTTATTTTTACCCAAAGTTGTGTGTCAGACTACACGTTTGTAACATGTCGCTTGGTACATGTCGCCTTTGAAATCTAGGGTTCATGAGATGGTTCGTTGAAATCTCCAATTTTCTGCATTCTTCGTTCGTCCCAATACACACCCTTATAAGTTACCTCTAGAACCCAAATATTTGGACAGGATGAACTTGTTTATTCGTGCCGCTAAACCCTACGCTTTCTGTCTAGAGAATACAATTCAGTAGAAGAGTCGACGGGAAGGCCGATGGATGGCTTACTACGTTCCGGGCCTCCAAACTCCTTGCTTTTGGAAAGTAACGTCTGAGAAGTAGGGCGCCAATCGCATGGCTAGGGGCGGATCAAGAGAGTATTTCATGGAGGGCGGTGAACAATTTCAATTCGACCCCCTATAAATATTTTTGCAATAATATTTTATTTTTAAACTGTGAGCTTGAAATTTAACGTACGAGTCTACTTATCACGGGAATTCTGTCTTTAATGTGATGTATGTGATAATTATTTTTTAATAAATTAGTTAAAAGTACAAATAATGTTGCGTTAGGGGAAAGCATGGCTCCCATTGGTTCTTCTACTGTGAGTGAAAGAAGACAGTAGCATACCCAAGAACCGCGTCGGGACAGTTGGGAGGGGACACTTTCCCTGCGCCTCGAGGGACAAGCTTGGCATTAGTGCTGGCATCCGCATCCGAAGTTCGTTTTATTTAGAACGTAGTACAGTAATCTCTCAACATTCGCGAGAGTTAGGTTTCCAAAAAACATCGCGAATGTCAAATCCGCGAATGTTGAGAGTATATCTTTTAATGAAGAAAAGTGGGTTAGGTTCCTGGATATCGAAAAGATGTTTAAAAAAGAAAGGAAACATATTTGACAAACAATTGCAGTAGAATTGGGTAAGCGCGCCTACAAACAGAAATCACAATTAACATCCCAAAGAGAAGAAATAAAACAATATTTAAAAGTTTTCACAATTTATAGTGATTTGATATAAGATTTGGTAACTTTTTTGTTCCATTACTCTCTTCGTTGTTCTAAAATCCAAAAGTGGAAGATTTGCTGCTTCTATTTCTCTTTTAAATTTTGAAGTTATTTCCTTGTTTGGATCACGTTCGAATGCCCTTTCCGCCAGAGCTTGTTGAAGTTTTAGAACGCCATTAACAGTTTTGACATTGAAGTTGCTCCAGGACTCAGTTTCACTTCCGTTACTTCATCAATACGTTCAAGGAGGTTCGCACAGATCAAGGAGTTTGCACAGATCCTGAATGGCTTACCTGTTCATGCGGCCAAAAGCCTTACCTCCACTTTGATCCAAGGGAATTTTACAATTCTGTTAATGTGTATTGACATTTCAACGTAAACATTTCTGCAGAACGTGACACTTTGAGCTCCAGTGTCTGCCGAGTTCGTTTCCGAGATGACGCTAATAAAAAAAATGAAATGTGCTCGCTTTCAAAAAAATGTAGTACGACCAAAAAACGTACTCGCGAATGTTGAAACCGGTAGCATTTCTCTAATCGCGAATGTTCGGAATTCGCGAATAGCGAATTCGCGGATGTCGAAGGATTACTGCACATCTGTACCATCCCAGTTTCCTCTGCCTGCGGCTGCGCAGCAAAGACAGGATCTTTGCAACCGCTTTACGATTCTCTAAAGGTTTATTGCGGCTCCGCCAGGCGAACGTGTCGCAATACCAAGAACCTCCTCGCTGTCTATCGCTTCCTTCTTGAGAGATTTCCGTTCTTGATAAAGTGACGGAGATAGAAAACGCAATGGACAAAGGGATTTGTTTGCGTTTGACTGTGCACAGTCGGTGGGAAATCCCTGACGAACACACCTTCAAGTGTCACGTTCACGGGATTTCGTGTATAAAAACTTTCAGGAGAATTGGAAGTTTGTTCTAAATGACTGTCGCGATAAACTGTTTTCTAAATTGTAGGCACACATACAATAAACTTACTCATGTATTATAGGTATTTCTTTGATGTGTCGTTGAATGTCGCGCTTAGTACTCATATGAAGTTAATGGTATGTGCCATGTCAGAGAAGTGTAATATTTTCATTTTACACAAAACTATTTGTAACCTTCAGTAATATTTTTTTGCAGCAGATTAATTTCTCCCCTTAGTGACAGCAGGCAGTGAGGCCAGAGGCGTATCTAGGTATTCAGGTGCCCATGGCAAACAAAATTTGCGCCCCTGTCAGGACACTTCAAATTAGAGTTGTCTTTTTTGTTTTAGCAGGTTACTCTAAATAGCGCCCCTTTTGAGTGGCGCCCATGGCACGTGCCATGTCTGCCGCACCGTAGATACGCCTCTGAGTGAGGCAGCAGCAGATTAATTTTTCCTCTTAATGAAGTTTATTTTCTTACACATTCCATCAATTATACTAGGGCAACAAAGGGGAATTAAGTAAATACCTAATTGAGAGCATGCAGTAAATGCATAAACAAATAAAACCGAGGGGCTCTGGGCCAGTTCCTTTCGCGCGCATTCAATTTTGAAAATAAGCGCAGTATATGTTATATTCTTATCCTGCACAGAAAAAATGCTAACACGATATTCGTGGATTTCTTATAAAAACTCTCAATTGTCATAATTATACCGGATGGTTTTTGTAGCATCCAAACCTCGGCAAAGGAGCAGGTAGTCTGTGGAGCCTTGACCATCGAACAGTTTCCTCACCATTCAAATCATGCAAACAAGTTTTATAAATCTAGTTTTGGCAATTCATTACTGTGAAAACTTCAAATATTTTTAGATACAAACTAAAGGTGAGAAAACTCAGCCAATCTTGTGCCAAAATTAATAGTAAGTATACATTGGAAGGAGTGTAAAGTTAGTTTTTAGATATAAATAATGTCGATGTTTCTAACTACGTATCGTGTCATGGGGTTTATCGAGGCATATTATTCCGGTATCTAGAAAAATGGTTTGTTACATAATACTACAAATACTAATTACATATTACAAACAAGCAAAGTCATGCATCATACAGTCACGTATTCATTCGTTTCCTCTGAACTACAGTTGCAGTTTGAAACGTCTCGACCATTACCATGCATAAAACACAACATTATGATGTGCAAGAGAGAACAAAAAAGGAATGAAAAGCAGACTACAAAAGGAGAGGCCACATCATCTTCCGGGGTCGAGAAGGCGCACTGAGGTTTGCAGAGGCGTTCGGAAGAAAAGAAACGCATATTTAATTCCTCTTAATTAAGTTCAAACGTTACATAACTCTGCTAAACGTTTTTGTAGAGATCAATGTATTTCATTAATTTTTTTTACATGACGAAAACATTAGTTTTCGTCTGAATAGACATGCTCTTTCTTAGTATTTCTTGTGATCTCGATAGAATGTTTTCAATAGAGTAATTCATGACATGATGTGGAATCTGTCGTCGAACTATTTGATCGCTTTTTCCACGTGTTTGTGAAGTCCAATATTAACATTTCACCTTATCAAAAGTATCCCCACTATTTTTTCAATTTAGGCATCGGACTGAAAAAAGTCAAAAGTATAGAAATATTTGTATTCTAGTAAGAAATCTGGCATTCGCTTTAGATAGCCCTTAAAAGATAGTCCAGCACACATGTGGCAAAGGCAGTAAAGTCCGACAACGCTGTCTCTTTCGAGGTTCAACAGTCAAACCCTAATAAGAATGGTTCAACATGTTCTTATTATATTCTTTCGGCGACCCTTTACGCTCCTGAACAAATATGAATACATAATAAATGATATATGATAAACGGGATGAATTCCCTGGTGGGAGCAGATATTTTGTGGTAATCCATAATGGTAATGACAGGAACCACTTATTGTGGTTGATTATCCCTTCCTTCCCATTACAATAAACGGGATGGTTTGTTATTATACTGCGATTTTTCCAACTTTGCCCCTTAAAGCCCGTCTTCACGATGGAATATGTCACGGTATTTCGCGACGTTCTCAGCCATGCCGCCAGATATCATTGCGGCATGCGACTTTTTAGCGGCACGAGGGAGAAAGACGCGAAATGCCGTGTGATATTCAATGACGGCCATAGGGACTTGAGGGGCAGAGTTAGAAAAATCGCACTGTAGCTTCCACGCCACAACCAACAGGTGGAAACATCCGTACCTCAGCCGAGATCCGAACCCACAACCTTTCATTCGGCGGAGAGCGGTTGCTGCACCAGCTGTCGACGCGCCGGACCTTGAAAGTTAGTTACGACGTAATAAACTAAAAATTTCGTGCGTTCGGCGCGTCTTGCGTCGCACACGTGCCTTCCGAATCGCAATTGAGGCCGGCGCGGCGGCCGAGTAGTTCAGGCGAGGGCGTTCAACCTGCCGGCCGGAGTAATCCTGCAGAACGCGCCTCGGCGGCGGCGTTAAGTCGCCGAGCGATGTTGCGTAACCGCCGCCACCGCCTCGCGGTCCGACCCGTCTCGTCTCGTCTCGTCTCGTCTCGTCTCGTCTCGCCCTTTCGCGTGTGACGTGTCCACTGCCCCCAGGCGCCCGTCTTGCCCTAAACGCGGGGTTGGCAGAAATATTATCAGAAAATAGTGAACCAGGAGGGGTGCCTTTGAATAATAATTGATTAGTTACCGCGAATACAGATATAACCCACAAAAAGTCGAAAGTTGAGATTTCAGTGGAATAGTGACCTATTGGACGTAATACCGTCGATTCTGAGGGCGTACCGACCATTCCAAAGTATGTTATTCTTGGGGTAAAGTTTTCCTATTGGCGACTAGTGATCTATCTGCAGCAAGATGTCGGAATGATGCATGTTATAAGTAGAGACCGGAAAAAATTGTAGTACGTCAAAATATGTACATAATATGTAATGAAAACACTAAGAATATGTAATAAATATGTAATATCGGATATAATATGTAATATTAAGATTCTCTTCTTTAAAAACCATTTACATAGCACGAAATTACATTTAGAAAAACTGTTCACTTTACATCATACATTTGTCTCGTCAGTAGTAAAAGCTTCATCTATTGTAATCCAGGACCGTATTTTAGCAGCTGGAAACCTTCGCACAAACTGGCGAGATCTACGTCAGCAAACATACACTGTAGCCATCGAAGTGTTACACATCAGTGATCGCATATTTGTCTCCGAAATTAAGGTTACAGATAACAAAACGCGGTGTCAATAGTGCTTTGGACACCTAGATTTCCCCAATCACGTAGGGAAAATGGTGATTTTTTAAAAAAAAATAGATATATTCATAAAAAAATATGAAATTAAATAGAAGAAAATTGATAAAATAAGAAAACATATTGTGAAAACAGCAAAATATGTAAAATATGTAATATAGTACTAAATATGTAAAAATATGTAACGAAAAAATTCGATATTGTGTTAGGAGGGCTATGATTCGCCAAGATTACAATTTTGAGAACGGTAATTAGAAAGACAAAACATATGTAATTACATAAAAATCCGGTCTCTAGTTATGAGCGGTAGTGCCTTGACTAAAATTTGACTTCAGAGTGATTCACATGTTCATAATATATTGATGGTGTGTACGTTTTTACAGAAATAAATTAATTTGCACTGATTGCGGGGTAACTATTCAATTATACATTCTCTTTCTTACATTCTTCAGGAAAGTTAAAGTCTGCACCAAACGTGATTTCATAAGAAATGAAGACATTCCGAAAAGATCTGGGCATTTATAATGCAAATGAAGAACTAGAAAATTATAAAGATGCTTGGAGACAACACGTACAAAGAATGGACGCCAATAGGCCCATTGGGTAATGCTCTATCTACCCACTGGCAAAAGAGATGTCGGAAAACCTAAAAAAGGTGGCAATAATAGTGATGATGATGATTATGATGAAAAAAAGGGAGAATAAGAAGAATGAATATTGTGAAGACGGGACAGGCACGTGCGCCTACTCCTCGAAGTGTAGAAGAAGAAGAAGAAGAAGGAGACATTCTCCTTATTATTTAAAACACATCGAAGCTCTGAAGTTGAGTTTGCCTTTGCATAAAATGGAATAAATATTTTGTACATTAGTTCAAATCTTCAAATAAAATTCTCTGTGTGCATTACGGCCAAACTCATTCGGAGTAGTTAAAATAGTATATTCATGAAAGGCATTATGAAACACTTTTAGCTTACGTTTGTAGTCCTGTGCACTTGAATTCGTATTACGAATAGTTGCCAAACAAAGGCAACTGAATGGATCTGCGCAATAGCCAGGATTGGTATCAAAGTAAATTCAGCTCTAATTGGGATTAAAAACTTGCCATAATTATCACTAAAAGCTAACACTTGTTCACTCATACTATAAGTTTTTTTTTTCGTTATGAGATAAGAAATTTTTACATGTTCACTATTTCAATTTTTTAATTAGTGAATCAGAAATAGAAATAGTGAACAGCCGACTCAAAAAGTGAACATCTGACAAACCTACCTAAACGGCTGGAGCAGTTCGCATCCAAACTCGACACCTACACGATAAAAAGGAAGTTTAGAATTGTGTACGTCGCTGAGAGCCAAGTCGATGCGAAATGCTTTATGCGGGGAAAGGATGTCGGAATCTAGAATCTGGAAGAGAAAAGGAAACATTGAAGGGTTGGATATTTAGACTTGTTAAGTTTCGAGTTATTGAGTCCATGGAATGCTTATGACTGAGAAAGGAAAAGTTCGAGATATCAAGGAATTCCAGCTCCTGAAGTTCGAGTTATCAAGGTTCTTCTACTACATGTGTAAAATTATACAGCCGAAATCCAGAGAGGAGTAACCACATGTTTTTGTATTGAAAGTAAAAAATAACAATGGATCATCGCTGAGTACTGAAATCGGTCATACATCATGCGATCAGCTGCTATTAAAATGACAAATGCAAAAAATCTCATCTATGTGTGCAGTTTTCAAACAGACGATTTCAACAAGTTTAATTTGTTCATTTCAATAGAAAAGAACAATAATTTATTATTTTTGTTTTGTTTGACAGTAAAAGCTGCTTCTTTTTTAATGACTTTTATTATTACTGCATGCCATATTGCAGTTGCTGCTTTGTCTTCAAGGGTTGTTGACCCATTTCCCATGACGTCGTCTGCGACAGTCGTCCATCTTCTCCTAAACGGCTGGAGCAGTTCGCATCCTCTTTAAATGCGGCTCTTACGCGACCAAAAAAGGTTATGAAATTGTTTACGCCGAGCGGCTTGGAGCTGAGTCAAGTCGGGAAGTGCTGTGGGTGATGGGTTAACAAACATGTGTAGATGCGCGTGTTGGGCCCCGCCCCTGGGTTTTCGCTCTTATCGGGGCGTTGGTCCGTAAGCTTGACGTTCAGCATTTATTTCGTCTGTTCTGTAGGTGTTATCTCATATTATACTGGTTCTATGATTTGTCTCTGTTCCATATGTTATGTGTGTGACCAGAGGCGTATCTACGGTATACGTGCCATAGGCGCACCTCACAAGGGGCGCTAATTAGAGTGTACCTGCTAAAACAAATAACAACCCTAATTTGAAGTATCCTAGCAGGGCGCAAATTCTACGCTTGCCATGGGCACCTGTATACCTAGATACGCCTCTGTGTATGATGCCAGTTACTTGTTTGTGTGAATACTGAATGAAAGTACTTACGGACAAAGAGAGAGACAGCACGAAAAAATTGAACAGGCAACCTTTTCGCACAGAAGTTTAGATAAAGAGCACCTCAACAAATACAAATAGGCCATTTTAATCAAAAATGACTTTTGGCTAGTAAACGAGTTAGTTCAGATGCTAGTGCATTGGATAGAGAACTGTGTCCCATCTCGTTGGGTTTTCCGCTCGTCAACAAATGACGTTGCATGTGTGTCCCTGCAGCGTGACAGTGCTAAAGGAGCTGACTTCCAGTTGCTGTTGCGTTCTGTTCGGTAGTATTAGAGTGAATATAGTTGTGTTTCCACGCTACATTTGTGGAATATTATCTTATTGCCATTTATAAATAGTTTTAGTTGCGAATGTTTGGTAGTCAGCTAATTATTTTATTATTTTAAAGTGAATATAAAATGTGAGCTAATTATTTTATAATCTCAGCCAGTTACTTATCTTTGAGATCTAGAAGTATTCACCAGAAGATTTCCCAGATTTGGAGACGACTTCGTCTGATGAGGGATGGACGTTCATCTAATACGGAAGGTTTTTTCTTACGAGTTGCAACAAGTAAAGAGTAAGTTAAATTCCGGGGACGAATTTTTCGAATGGCACGAACTTTGTCAAACCGAATAGTTTGATAGAAACAAAAATATGGATAAAACGTGGATCGTGTGTCAAAACATCCACGGTGCCTTGAAAGATTGATGTCGAATTTCATTCTCGTCCTGATTTCTATTTGGAAGTTTTTCAGTTAGTACTTCAACCTCATTTCATGCATTTACTGTTACAGTTCGTCAGCTGACCGGTCGATTTTGGCGTGATCTGACCGCGCACGAATACTTAATTATATATACCCCCACACAAATAGCGATAAACTCAAGAGATATTAAACGTGTTGCACTTTGCGTGACACTAGAAATAAGGATATTGTGCTTATCACGTAGAAAGGTTGCCCGCTGAATCATGTTTTGAGGATTTTGCGAATGACGAAAATAGTGATGCAGACTTTAAAAAAAAGATTATCGGAAACAATTCTAAAACGTCTTCAATATTAGCTCTTTGCTTCTGAAAAGAGTCATTCAAAGTCATCAATAAATAGAGAAAATTTAAGGTCTCTATTGGTTCTTAAAAAGCGGGTCACCACCCCAGCCGAGACAAGCTGTAAGCTTCCGACCGGTCTCTCGGTATATGTGGAAGTGTAGTGCATGTTAGTGTAAGTGTGTGTGTAAGGGGAGAAGATAGGACAAGGAAGAGGAAGGAAAGATCGCGCGCGGTACGTGGCCCGTTTGTTAGGGTACTGCTCCGGCATTCTCCTGGTGATGATCTGAGAAACCACGGAAAACTACCGATCAGAGCAGGCGGCCGCTAGAATTCTCCTCCAGACAGCGACTGAATTCGACCTAGCTGACAAGCTAGTGTCGAAAATCGTGCCGCCGTCGGGAGTGGAACCTAGGACATCCCGGTCAGAGGGACTGCAGTGGCATCAGTTGACGCACTGAGCAATCTCTCCCGGTTTTCCACAGAAGTATTCAGATTTGAGGGGTGAACGTGCTCTTGTGAACCTGAAGAGTCGCCGCTGGTGGAGGGATGCAGTCGGGCGACCCTTTGCGGAGGGCGTCCGCGCAGAGCAGTCGGGCGGGACGGGGCGGACGGACGCGTGTGATGCGTGGCGGGGCGGCGGCCGGCGGCGTGCGAGAATGCGTGGGCGGAGGCCCATTCGTATGCCGGTGGCGCGCGCTCTAACTGCCCGCTTCCTCTGGCGGAGGCGCGGGGGCGGGGCGGGGCCGAGGACTGGCGACCGCAACGGGCCTGCCAAGGCGAAGGCGGGGGAGTAGACTGAGGCAGGCAGAGAAGATACGGGCATGCCGCCGATTTGCAGCTGAGAAGAAGATGAGAATTGGTGCCTTGAGAGACAAAAGAGAGGAGGGAGGAAAATGGATGGAATGAGGGACAGTAGATTTCAGGTGGTCCGTACACATACGTCTTACGCGACTGTTTTACCTGCTTTTTTTGCGCGTCTATTGATTAATCGTATCCTGAAAGCCTTTTCATGTTTTCACGTTGCGTTACTTCCAACTGACTGTCCTCCTCCCCCGGCCCATCCGTTGCTTGACTTCGAGCGGGGATGCGTCGCTTCGTGGACTCTCGATGTTTGACAAGACAATAAACGGGACAGGTTGACGCTCACAGGTGGTCAGAATAGGACAATCATGGACTCGTATTCCGAGGGAGATCTGGAGATGACGGGTTTCGTTTGTAAGAGTTTTACCTTCGGTTTGTACGTCGCATGACCCCCAACTGACTGCTCCTCTTCAACCCTCCTCCCCCAGCCCGTCCGTTGCTTGACTTTGAGCGAGGATGCGTCGCTTCGTGGAGTATCGAGGTACGACACGAATGTAAACGGGACAGGTTGATGCTCACAAACGGTCAGAATAGGACACTCATGGACCCAGATTTGGAGACGACGGGTTTCGTTTGTAACAGTTTTACCTCTGGGTTGTTCCTACAGACGCTCGCGATTCCTCGAATGGAGAACACGGTACGTGCCACGTAGCCTGAGCCTGTCTGTGCCCATTGAAGTTGGACCGGGAAGGAGACGAGGCCTGGCGATGGAAAGAGGCGAAGACGCGGATGGGAGGAAAGGAAGAGATTCAGAGAGTAAGATGGAAAGGGCGCATGGAGAGAAGCTGAGAGTGAAAATTGATAGCTAGTACGAGGACTCGCAGATGCAGAGGTGAGAATGGAGGAACAACATAAAAAGAGAGATAGAAGAACGAAAACAATTCTGCAAAGGGCGCCAATGTGGAGTTAAAAAGCGAAAAAAATTGATTAGCGATGGCCAGATCCTGAGGAGCGGAGATGTGTAATGAGGAAAAACGTTCCAAGGGACAGAAGAGAAAAATTGGATCCAGAGTACGATAAAAATATTTTGTAACGGCGTAGAGGAAAGACGTCGAAAAGTAGACTGAGGAGGAAGGAAAAGGTTATTTGGGGAGATGTAAAGTTGAGAAGGGTAGACGACGGGGAGGAAGTCATTGTTTTGAAACTAATAGTGGTAAACTGGCGATACATTTCCATACAAAGCTCTTGAAACACATTCATTTATAATGGTTTGCACAAGAATAGATTTGTTTTAGAATGCGGAAGAGGAGATTACGCTACATCAAACAATAAGATTATGGTGATGACAGCGTTTGAAAAGCAATCGAGGAACAAACTTGAGCCGAAACAAGATGATGCTATCCTTATCAAAAACTTTAAATATTAACAAAATGTGTGCTGTGTAGCGGTATGCTCGAATACTGAATAAATAAACAGTACTTCAAAAAACATAGCCGGTTTTCACAAATCACATTCTACATCAACGGACTATCAAATTAATTCATTATCAAAGATGATAATAAACAAATACTCATGCATGCATCTCTTCAGTTAGGATGTTGAAACCTAACAATGATTTTATAATATTATATCAGTTTTCTTCCAATGATAAATTATCATTTTATTGTAAAATCGTTCATTTTGTTGGAAGTTATAGGTTACCATGAATACTGTGGAAATTGTCGATAAATCCCCGACTCGCGAAGCGAGCGCCAAATATTGAAAATAACTGAAATCTATGTAAAAATCGAAGTGGTTATAGTACCTACGCGGTTTATTGGACATCGCCATAGCGATCGATGTATACCGCCTCCTAAGATAGACGAGTCACAGTTTATGATTGGCCAGGAGGGAGAAGCGGTGAGAAAAATCGGATATACTGCGATTTTTCTAACTTTGTCTTCACGATGGAATATGTCACGGTATTTCGCGACGTTCTCAGTCGTGCCTCCAGGTATCGCATGATCGCGACGTTATCAAGCAGTGCTTGCGATCATGCGACTTCTTTTCGAGAAAGGCGGGAAATGCCGTGTAATATTCCATCGTGGCCATAGGGGCTTGAGGGGCAGAGTTAGAAAAATCGCACTATAGAAAAGCGACAAACTTTTTGAGATACACCGTCCCGATTGAGACATTTTGTATGTGTAGTTAAATACTATTGGTTTTAATTTAATGAGTGGAATAGTGTTCGAAAATGTACGTATAAGATTTTCGTTCCCAATGCAACCCGCAAAACGCAACCATGGAGCCGGAAGTAGTGATAAAGAGAGTCAAGGGTGTCAGAGCTGGGAGGTTACATCGGCGGGTGGAGATTACAATATGTGTTTTTGGGAGAAAGAGGGGCAACCAAGAGGGCGAGAAGAGTGGGTGTATTGAGTGGAGATAAGAGGAAAGGGCATCGCCCTTGTGGCTTTGAGTCGGGGTCACTGGTGAAAGCACAGCCGACGTTACTAAAAGCGTGATTTTGTTTACGTCTCAAATGTCTTTTGTGATATTCACGTTACTCTAAGTGAGCATTGTGTCTGAGTTTTACACCATCAGATCGCGCAAACAACTTATAAATATCTAAGAATATTCCGAAATCTGTTTTTTTAAATTAATTTTTTAATTATTTTTTTAAGTTCAATTGAAGATTATGAAGTGCAGCGCATTACACAGTAAAATGCGACATATATGTTTGCAATAAATGCATCGTTTGATTGAAATAAACGATAAGACACTTCATAAGTCCCCCCAGAAACAAGACAAACAATAAAACAGAATGACCAGCACGTTCGTATTGATGGAAAACTGAACGTTGAACATACTTGTACAAAATGAAACACCAATATTTAAATTTAATTTTTCTGAATTTGATCCGTATATTCCATAGCGGAAGTTGTGGATTTATCAAAAATACTGTGCTGGCTGAATCAGAAATAACCTCCTGAAAATTATTTCATCTTTTCTTTCCAGGTCATGGAATTAGCTGTTTTTTCGATAAGTCATACGAAGGAGAGTGGGAAGGAAATTGTTTTTATTTAAGAAAGGCATAATGTTCTGTTCACTCTGATTTCGCGTTTTTTTTAAATATATCCACCACAATGATTAATAAAATACATACTAGTTTATCTTTCGATTGTCGTCTGAGTGGCTTGTGACGAGATTAGCTCACGCGAAACCATAATTCAAGCATTATGACACAAAAAGCAGATTAATTAATTATTGCGATTCTTCTCAGTCTCAGAGGTAAATAAGTGTTTAGTTATATAATGTCGTTTTCTACACTTCTGATGAGTCTTCCTGAAGCAATTGTGTAATAATCAGAATTGAAACTAGATAGAAAAATAAGGAAAAAAGAAAAATCGGTGATAAGGGCATATTGAAGATAATTTGTGATAATAAGAATCATTTAAGAAATATAAAATAGCTAAACAAGGTTTCTTTGATTTGTAGCACTTTTATCATTAATTGCTTTGTGGTTTCGCATACAATGAGTGGAAGGGTAATTGTTAATCGAGTGGGTAATCGGTTAACGACAATTCGTTTACCATAATTTTTATAAGAATTTTATTAATTCGTTCTGCACATCCAAATAGATACTATCAAAATCATAATTACCAACATTTATTTATTTATTTGTAATAAAGATGTGGGTAAGGCATTTACTTAGTACTTACACCGTGCACTGCCTCCACCAATCATGTTGGTATGGACAGTGGGACATTAAAAATTCAAACCAATATAACTATCTTATCTTTCCAATTCAGAACTTTTGAAAGATACTTAATTTTGTATTCTCGTACAACTATCAAACTATCGTTCCAGAAACAGTGTAAGAAGTACAATTCTACAAATCTTACATCCAAGGTCGTTTGTTTTGATAATTTTGTGACCAATCCTTATCCGAGCACTAAATTCCTCTGGGACGTATGAGAATTATGTCCGAAATGTTAGTTAACGGAGCAAAAGCCCACAAAAAATACGAAGTGATGTAAAATTTCTTTCGTAGACATGCATCATCAGAACTATCGTTGCCGTCGTTTTGAAGACGCTCACAATAGAGCTCTTCTTATGCATTTGAATCACGAGCCGCACGACAGAAACCGTATTATTTCCAAGCAAGGTTACGCAACGGCCTCGTAACCGCCACCGCCGCCGGCGCCTTATCGCCGCCCCGCCGCGCCCACCTGGCGTCGCGTCGCTGCGCCAGATAAGGTTGCTTTCCGCTCGCCCTTACCGCCGTTGGCTACGCCCTGTTCATGTCTTTTTTATTTTGTCCATTTTCCTCAGGCCAGCATAACTGCATTGCAGGGATTGTTTAATGTAAATAACAACTCAAATAAAACACACACAAAAGTAAATAACTAAGAAAAAGATGCATTTCAATCCATAATGGAACAAGATATCATTCATAAATTACGATAATTCTGTAGATGAAAAGAAATAAGCGAAGTCCAGCACGTTCCTCATTATTGTTAGAGTTTCAAGTAAATTTGTTGGTTAATCTTTGCACTTTGTTTCTTCTCAGTTGTCCGTCCCTCATCGCGTTATAAACAGCGTCCTTATTCTCCTGTATACTCTGATGTACCAATGTAACATTGCGTGTAATGTAATTCGTGCGTTATTGTGTAATGCAAGGGATGGTAAACAATATACTGGTGCTTCATGCCGTAGCCCGCTAGTATGCGTTAAAGGCATTAGGCATACTAGCGGGCTATGTTCATGCATACTTTGAAGATTTCGTTCAAATGTACGTTTTCATGCAACTTGGTTACGTATCTCCCGAACGTTCTAGGTGTCGAGATATCGTTGTAACATTTTACATGTGTGACCTGGAGATTGTTGAGTGTGTTAGATAAACAAATTTCAACGTTTAATGATGTTTTCCATATAAAAAGGTTTCCATAACTATAACTTTTATAAATTATGTGAATTTCGAACAGTTCTGTATCTAACCAGACAGTCACAAAGGACTAGACATATTTCATAGATACGAGGCTCATCCAGAAAGTACCGTAAGTTGTCAACGAAAAGAAAATTCACCGAAAAAACTTCATTGCAGCAGATATAGCACATGTTGCACTATTTTTCTACATAAACAGAACCAGAATTGAGTCACGTAAAATTCAGGCGTGAAAAAAGTTTTTCTTTCAAATAAAAGTGTACTGCGAGACCATGAATTGCAGATGAAATTATTTGTTTACATCTACGCATTACACTTGTCCATTTTATAACAATACTGTTTCGCTCTTAATCGCAACTTCTCTTGCGAGTTAATGAACTGAACATTTCTTGGTAAAAATTATCTCTGATTACACATGTCTTGTTAGCAGACATTTATTTGGTGACAACTACAGATAAAAATCAATATTTCAATAAATTAAATAATGAAAGCTGCTGTGATTTCATAGTTCTTCGAACGGTCGATATCTACCCACGCCAGGAAGGATTTGCCGGTGTTATCAGCAGATTTCGTTTCCAATAATAACGGGATCTAAGGTGTTCGTCGAACTGTCAGTGAGCGGAGTGTTTTATTATGCAATTCATTGATACGTCAATCCTTAGAGATAAAGTTTTTACGCCGTGTCAGTTTTAGAGATATCATTGAAACACCCAGTGAAAGAAAACAGGAAGAGGAAAATCAAGAAAGAGGAGCAATAGAAAGAAGAGGAGCAAAATATCAGATGATTGTTGGATATTTAGTCCTTTATAGGATCCCGTCCGTTGTAGTTACAATTAGAGCCCGGAAATTATGCATTTCACAGCTAGATTTTCTTTGAGGAATAAGAACGAATTTGACAAGAATTTATGGTAAACAACCATTAGGACATTAAATCTCACCGTGACTCACATGCAAATGACGCAGAAGTTTGTTCCTCGTACCATGATTCTCGGTTTTGACGAGGCATTGTTTTTCGAAACTATTATAAAAGATATCTTTTTTGAATTGGAGAACTTTGTAGATGTAGATAGATGTGTGTGAAGGTGACAGATGTGTCAAAGTGATGTTGAAAAATACAGTTCAGGTATGTTTGGATTGTATAGGCAGAGGTTAAGAATTTGTGAAAAAATAAACTGAAATATTTACGTCAGTGAAACAGAATATATTCGAAAAAATATCTTGCTTTAACTTTCTTAGCAACAATGTATTTTTAGTGCGTATCTACTACTAAGGCCAGAATTTCCTTTGCAATAGTTTGTCTTCCGCATTTCTGTATCCTAAATACAATACAAAATTTGAAATCGAGTTAGTTATTACAGCACTATTTGGAAGAGAAACATCCATCTCGTACGAATTATCTGTTTCTCGACAAATCCTCGAAAACAAGTTGAATGGGCGATAAAGTCAGTCATGTCAGAATGACGTCATTTCTTTATAAAGGGTCTCACTTGAACAGTCTCGTCTTTGAGAGTCATAATAGCTTCCTCGAGAGAAGATGCCCTACATATCATCACGAAAGAGTTGCAAAGTTAACAGAGGATAATTATGGTGCTGAATGTACTTTAGGTATAAATTATTACCATGGACCGAAATAAAAAAAATTAAAAAATATTCAAATGTCACTAATCCATGAATCATTAGATAATTACACAAAGTGTATTTTTAATAAGCATTTAAAGATTCATTACTATAAAATAACATATGTACTTTAAAGATTTTCTGGGTTAATTCACTCCGACTCAAATTATTCACAGCGAACAAGGTATTAAAAGTAATGGATATTGTTTCTATTGCAACAATAGAGCAATAACTAATATACCCATGAATGAAAGTATTAAATGTAGGCTCACAAAAGAATTGAAATAAAAATAAGTTGTCACAAGTCTTTGTCATTCGTTCCCAACGTGTACAATTCCTGAAGATACGTTCCACCCAACTGTCTCCGTGTAGCCTGTAATCACCACGCTAGCCTCTCCCGCCCAATGCAAGTGCAAGGAATAAATTGTTAAAATAAACCTCACGCCAAAATGGTGAACGCCTTTGAAGGCCAGACTCTTCTTTTTGGGCTGGAAACCACTTCACTTGCCAACTTGTTCTCGTCCATAACGAGCGTACGCGCATCACAGAATATAAATAGATACTACGTCGTAAGCCGCTAAGCAATTTGCTCCATTGAACGTTGAGTTAATCTGATCTAATTAGAGATGAGGTAACATTTTCGTTAAACTCCCCTTGAACAGGCGTTTTTTCAGGGGCTGGATTGTGCGGTGTTCGCCCTCCTGTCAGGCTTCACGGTCTGTCGATATGCGCACGAGAAGAGAAGCGCATCGAACTGCGCCTTTGCATGGCTTCAGCCGCTCGTTCTCTTTCCTGTCCGAGATGAGCTCCCTGGTCATTAACGCAAGGTACGGCGTCGCAGACCAAATCAAGATGCGAGTTGTGGGCAGGATCAGACGTAGATAACAAGAGGCCCGTAAAGGGTAGGGTTCCGATTTCGATTAAGAAACGAAACTTTACTTTCAAGTTGAACTATAGACTGTCTCTTGTACAAATTGTTAAGTTTATGAAAGTTCCAAATGATTTTTAGACAGTCGTAATGTTTATTCAAATTACACATCATTTAATCATTTGGAACTTTCATAAACTTAACAATTTAGCCAAGAGAATAATTATATGTGTAATTGAATAACATTACGACTGTCTAAGAAGCTTTACTTTCATTTCTTTTGGTATTTATTTATCATACTTTAACTTAAGAAAGTGTACAGACTCAGGAGTGAAAAAAGACCAACTCGTTTATACTCACTTTAATTTTTATGTTTGTAATTACAACTATAAGATTAGATTGTCTTCAATAAAGTTCCTTCTTTGCGAAGGAAACCATGATCTCACTGTAGGCCACAGGTTGCATTATATCAAAGTCTGTGTTGAGAGAGTGGATTAACCGGTTCTAGTGCCGACTGTGGTGGATTTCGAATCAGCGATCTATCTAGTCCAGACGTTCCTCTTGTCTGGATTGGGATTCTGGAAGCCGCCTTTTCTGATCGGTCATTTCCAGGGCAGGATTCGGGACAGTGCCTTAAAACAACCGATCAAGGACTGTGCAATATCCTTCGTTTCTTCTTTCGTGGGAGCTCCATGCAAAGTTCTCCGATTATGCTTCCCTCTCGTACATTATATACAGTCTTTACTGTTTTTGACGAATAATAAATCAATTAAAACAAATCTTGTACACAGTGCCATTCCCAGAGCCGAGCGAATGACATTCCCATTGATTGATTAGCGATTCTGGGCACGTCAGCTGCTAAGGACATTAGTCCCGTAAGTGTAGTACGTGTTTTTATCGTGGGAGATGGCAATGATCCTCTCCCGTTGGCTGGCGAGTTCCGTCGCCTAGGGGGGTTTTCCCTTACCTGGTATCTCCCACCAGCATGGCACCGCCCCAGCCAGGACAAGCTCTGAGCTCACGGCTGCTCTCCCAACTTGTGTGGTAGTGTAGTGGATGTAAGTGTAAGTGTGTGTAAGTAAGGGGTGAGGATAGAACAAGGAAGGAGAAGGATAGATTGGGCGAGAGACGTGACCGTTTGTATGGGTATTCGCCTGATGTTGATCGGAGAAACCACGGAAAACTACCGGTCAGAGCAGCCGGCCGCTAGAATTCTCATCTAGTCAGCGGCAGAGCTCGACCAAGCTGACAAGCCAATGTCCAAAATCCTGCCACAATAGGGACTCGAACCCCAGGACCCCCGCGTCAGAGGCACTGCGGTGACAGCTGAAACCCTGAGCCATCTTTGCCGGTATATTCCCATCGACAAATCGTCCACTTTCACGATCTCTTAAGAACACGATGAGGACGCGAATGTCAAATTAGAGTCCAAACAAGCACCAACAAAGGTTTGTAACTGGCTGATTGCTCGATGTTGCCTGGGTATTTATTACATTCATCTATTGAAAAGATATCCCTGAAAAGAACCGCCTCAACCATACCCGCCCGCTTGCTACGGACATGTTACACACGTATTATTATTTTCCAGATTGTAAGTACACATAGTGTAGAAAGTTCGCCGAAATTCCTCCAGGTGTTACAGAATTATGTACACACATACACGTGTTTACTTTGATTATTTGTATTAATATTATAACGTACTCATACCTCTCTAAAGTCTGACAAGTTTCAGGAGTGAACTGTTGAACATTTTGTGCAGGGGGTGGCACCATGTCTTTGTGAGTACAATGTTACGTCACTGACCATTCACGCCAACCCCTCGAAGAAAAAAAAAACTACGACCAACTGTCGAGACGTCTCCGACCTTAAGAGGCAACGCCGGCGCGAGGCGGTTCAGCCCAACGGCAACCCGCGACCGACACACCATGGTGCCACAGGCACAGTGGCCCAGGATGAACGCAAAGTGGAATGACTTTCAGAACTTCACCTTTGGGGAATTCGTGAATGGTCAGGGAGAAAGTACTAGAAGAGAATACTAATGAAGTTATTGAACAGGCAACATGTTGACAGACGTGATAAACATGGTATAATTAGGAGAATAATGACATTTAAAACCAATGATTGACGTTTCGTCTTTTCTCTCCCCTGATATAGATCCCTTTATAAACTATTGTTCAAAATTGATATGTGATAAATGTTAGTTTATAATGTAACTTTTCAATTGTAGGCTTTATAATTGCTTGTGTGACCTGCATTAGGTGAAAAAAGTCGCCGTGGCTTTTTCGGTAAATTTGGTATTCGCCGAATGTTCGACGAGTGTTAAAGAAACGCCTCTTTCATTACTAGACGGTGGATTTTTAAACTCTAAAAGCTCGTATTTTGAATGATCTAAAATAGACTTTTGAAAAGGGGGAGGAATGTTGACATTCTCAAATATTCAGTTTAAATTGACTGGAAAATACGTTTTTCATTTACATTTTATTTTATTAATTGCAATTAGACTATTTTTATATTTTATTAAATACATATTTCAGCTTCACCAAGACTTTCTTTCTGACAATGCTTTCACATTTTTCGCCGTCTCTAAATACATTCAACGTGGAGTTTTAGGTTTTTATCGAACTAGCGGCATTTTTGGGCTCTAAATGTGCAACAGACATTTTTGACCCAATAAATGTGGGTCCTTGTCACCGCACACGCATACTAATTGTTACGAATTAAATGTCTACGTCAAAATAGTAAAATGTGTATTCGAAAGTGTTGGCTTCCGCGGCCGGAGTCAACAGACGGGCTGTATAGACGTACAGCGTCTTACAAACAGCTGTGTGTGTTGATTCATTAAAAAAAAATAGAAAATAAAGATAAACAGAAAGAAAACGTGTAATCTCATTGAGTTGCAAACATTTTCATATTGGCAGTATTACATGGGACGAATCATTTTTAAAGGATTAAAATCTGCTCTTCTCATTCTCTCTTTTTGTGGTCTTCACATACAGAGACATACCGGCTTCATAACGTACGTTTCCTTTACTTACTTTTACAGCTTCAGGATACACACCATAAAGGTTATAATTACCTGATTTTGTAACCCGGAATTCAACATTCGCCGGGGCCTAGCCACAGATGGCAAAGTCTCCGCCGACCTTCCTCAGGGCGAATTACACTTACTAAAATTTGTATTCGTCGAATAATACGAAGTCATGTACTCATATTGATGCCACGGCATTTCCCCCAGCGATCTTCTCTTCGCGCGGTTCGTTCAGCGTGAACCCACTGCACGGCGCGGCGACGTGGCGGCGGCGGCGGGTCCAGGTTCGTTCCCCGGCGCGGCGCGGCGAGGCCGCCTACCCCGTGCGCCGTTCGCCTTATTAGGCGCTCCACTGCCCCAGACGGACGCCCCCCCCTCCCCCGCCGGTCAACTGGTGCCGTTGCAGGTTCCCGCCGCCGCCACCGCGCCGCTGTGCCCGTCGGGCCGCTCGGTCAGGCGCGGCCATCTTGGGACGTGGGTTTTTTTTCTTACGTTTTTACCTTATGGGCTGCGAAATGTAGACAAAGAAATTGTCTTGTAACATGGTTATCGTTTTAATATTTTAGAAATATGCTGCGTGAGACGTTCAACTACGATTATGGGCATAGTATACCTATATTTGATTAGTGTTCTCGAGCGTGTTATGTTTATACATCGCCACACAAGCCCAGCCTTCAAAAGTTGTTTTCTAGGCATATACATAAAAATTGTATTTTATTTAATCTATGTATTTTCGTACAATTGGACGTTCTTAACAACGTTTCAATCCTTGGGGGACTTACAGAATCTTCAGGGGGCTCCACACATTCGGCATTTCCCAAGCAGTTGGCTACTGCTCGCCCGATCCCGACTAGCTGATGTGTTCAGCGAATGTTCGCTCCCTTTGATGTATCCAAAAGACCGACACGCGGTGGGTACGGCGAGCGCCGAATGTTCGTCACACGGCAAATAGCAATCACACTTCAAGGGATTCGGCGAGCGATTGCTCGCTGTTCGCCGAATAGCGAATGTGTGGAGTCGCCTTGACGGTTGTACACCATATTCGTAAGTAAAGATAACACTATTTTTTAGGGTGGACGAACTGCAGAGAAAATGACTTTGTGAGTGGGGTGCATTTGTACTCCAATAGCACCAACTGTCGCATGGCATACATGGCCACATGACGAAACCCTCAATCAAACATTTTGCGCATTTGCAGTGAAAGAATTTTTTCTACAAGATTCACCTGCACCTTCATTCCACCTACACAATTTCCATGATGAAAATAGGTTGTTTTCTTCTTGGATCATTACCATTATTTGATTTCTTCAGCAGTTATGAAGCCTATACTTAACTCACAAAGTGAGAAATATCCCTCAATCTTCTCTCTCTTTGTAAGAAGTCAATAATGATATTATGATTGAAACGATGTAATGAAGGGTTTTTGCAAAGAATCAGAGAAATTCTTCAGAGCAAAATGTAGAAAAAGAAATCCAGGATTTCACCAAGATTAGAGGGTGTTCTAATACTGTGGATTAATTCTTGTCTGTTCTGCGCTGGAGCAGTCAGTAGTCACATGACTAAAATTGCGCCTTGATGAAAAAGTGATAGGTACAATTAATAACAATTCGGCGATTGAAACGATTTAATGAAGTTTTACGGCACGTGTACGAAATAATAGATTTCCATAGAAATCTTCTTTTAAAATGCCCTGAAATTTGTGCTCAAGTTAGAGAACAATGATCGAAAACCCTTTCTGACTAATTTTAGAAGAGTTTCTTGCACCCAGCTCTTACGTGATGTTGGCTCCACTGCTGGAAGATACGCAATGTTGCACCCTCCTCCGTGTCATAAAATACAGTCAAGTAAAAAACCAAGTTTCCAATGAGAATTACAAACGGGTGTATGTGTGTTCATTAAAAAAAATAAAGATAAACAAAGAAAACGTGTAATCTCACTGAGTTGCCAAACATGTAATTGAGTTGCTAAACGTGTAATTGAGTTGCCAACATTTTCATATTGGCAGTATTACATGGGACCAATAGTTTTTAAAGGATTAAAATCTGCTCTTCTGGGAATTTTTTTGGCATCTCTTTTTGTGGTCATTACATACCAACACATACCGGCTTCAAAACGTACGTTTCCTTTAATTATTTTTACAGCTTCAGAATCCACACCAAAAAGGTTATAATTATCTGATTTTGTAACCCGAAATTCAACATTTCCTTTACAATTTTACCTTAGTAGATTGTTCGAAACTGTCTTCTCAACATTCACTGTTCTTAACACAATAGGTATTATTACATACGTTATCTATAGTCCTCTGTACTTGTCTTCCATGGAATTCAAACTATACTAGAGGCGCCAAATGCCCTCTTTCTCTCCAGGAAATAATTTTTCTAATCTAATCTCATGTTGTATTACTTCACCTACTCGAAAACGTACCTCACGTTTTAGGTTGATTAATCACACGAAAAAAAAACACTCGAATTGTCATACATACGCGCACGCGTAGGAACAAACGTCTCTAACAAACTCTTCGGATGCGAGGCAGCCGTCTTGGTGCTCACTCTCTTCGATCACACCCCACAGCTAACTGCTCGTAAATGAGTTTTAGCGCAGTGTTGGGCAAGACCAGGAGGAAGACCTTTACACGGCAATTGTGCACCAATGAAAGTACATAATGCATACGCAATGGCTGTTGAAGGAAAGGGGAGAGCGGATCGTTGAAACAAGGCACTTAGGTCTTAGATCGATGCACCAAGCAATATACAATGCACGAAGTAGGGCTGATAATGACCGCTGCCGCTTTGTAAGGTACAACTGCCTTAGAACACGGTGTAGGTTCCTCGTGCATCCTCTTTAGTATTTTTCGAGTATGAAATACAGAAAATAAAAGGTTAATTAATAACTTGGGTTGAACAACATTATCGTTCACAATAGAATAATAAAGAACACAGCTTCTACATAAGAAGCTGCAAAAATTATAATCTCTCTATAATGTCAGTTGGCGTTGAATTATTTCTCTTAATACTTTTAATTTTCTCGCACTTATTTCGTAAGAAAAGAAAGTTATGTAATAATGCGCCGGAAAACGGCGAATTTTCGGCAGAAAAACTTATTAGCGGGCACTGGTAACGAAAATGTGGGTAAATCCAGTTTCTAAATATAGTTAATTACTTCCTCTAACACGTGGTAGCCCAAATTAATGTTTTATGTGTTCTTGATACCGAAAGTCGGTAAAACGTCTGTCCGTCTGTGGTCAACATTAGCCCCTAAAACTTTTACACGATTTTCTCCAAAACTGATATTCCGTAATATTTGCAGTTTTGAAGGCACTTCATACGAAGCCTCAAAAACATTTTCAATTTAAAAAAAATGGCTTCAAATGTTTTGATTAAACTTTTTCATCGTATAGCGTAAAGTAAAAAAGAATGGTGCACGTCTAAAGTTCGTTGAAATCACTGATTTTTCGAAATTTGCAAAGTGCAGCAGTATTTGGGCAATTTTAATTTTTTTATTTTTCTCAAAAACCGCTCCAAAATTTTTCTTAAAATTTTCCACTGATAAAACGGACGCTTAAAATAATGGCGGGAATCTTATTTTCTGTTGAATTTAAACTTTCGAAAATTGCAAATTTAAAATTAATGCGAGAAAGTATGTGCTGTTGGAGCACTACTAGTTCTTAGATAAAAACTCAAATTACATCAGTCGGCTCTCGAATCTTGGATACTTTGCCTTGTTACTCGTAAAATCATTCATTCTGGTTGTTAAATAATTCTATAGTGTTCCTATCACTCCCACGCTCAGATATCTCATTTGGTTCTTTGATCATCTGCTGATAAACTCCTTTAATTGGTTCGAAGAAGCTAACGGTGATAAAAAGAAATCCCACCGCGTAATACTCGTGACTCTGAAACACATTTTCCATGAAATAGGGAAACGTACGTGCACACATGTTTGCGTGTGGAGCTTCTTGACGTTTGAGTTGTTGAATTACGAACAATCCATAAGAAAATTAGTTACAACCACACACTAAAGATTTTTAAAAAAATACACTACAAAAATGTTTATTTATTTTCGCGTGTTCTGGTCAGTAGTATAAATTAAGTACTTTAAATTAATTTACTTATAGATCTGCGAAATTTTATTATGATTTCTAATATATTTGAAATACGTTTTTTGGTTTCTTTTGGTTTGCATCTAAATTAAAGCATCCTAAAAGTTGAGCTAAAATGAGATTGATTAGTAATTCCGGACGCGTAATCGTCTAAGGTTACTAGTCCCGTAAGCGTAGTAGATGTTTTATCGCGGGTGGGGCGATGTCATCCGCCGCTGGATGGCGAGATCCAGCGCCGACCTACCGTCGGCTTGCGGGAATATTCTCCAACCAGGTACCTCCCAACCGCGTGGCACCGCCCTAGCCTGGACAAGCTCTAAGCTCACGACTGGTCTCCCGGCATGTGGTAGTGTAGTGCATGTGAATGTGTATATGTAAGGGGTGAGGATAGGACAAGGAAGAGGAAGATAGGTCGCGCCAGGTCAGTAGCCCGTTTTGTTAGGGTACTGCTCCTGCATTCGCCTGGTGTTGATCGGAGGATTCACAGGAAACTACCGATCAGAGCAGCTGGCCGCTACAATTCTCCTCCTGACAGCGGATGAATTCGACTTATCTATCTAGGTAGTGTTGAAAATCTTGCCATCGTGGGGACTGGAACCCAATGGCGACTTCCCGATCAAAGGTACTGCAGTGACATCGGTTCATGCCCTGAACCACTTTTGCCGGTAACTATAATTAGAACATTCTTCTCAAACCTCATATTGCTGTTAATCCGACAAATCTATTATCTAGAAATGTGTTTAGTGGGTTCACAAAACCCTGATAATGATTAACGAGGCAATACATGGAGAGATAACAAAACGATAGAGTTTTCAACATTAAACTCGGATAACGCTGAAAAAGAAAATACTAATTTGACTCAATAAAAAAATACACACTCCCAAAATATTTTTTTCTTTATAATCATGAGATAATGCAGGCGTTCATTCCATACACGTTACTGTACAGTGTGCATAAAACGAATTAAATGAGGATTAATAAGAGAGGTATATAATAAGAGAGGTACATTTTGAAATGTGGAGCCTAGACGATCTTCTGATCCACAGAGCCTGAATATGTGCCCAAATTACTCCAGCACTCACAGATTTTCCATACTTGCCTAATTCCTCTACCCACGGTCTGAAAACGTATTGAAAATTGCATACATTATCTTCATGTTCTGGATCCACTACCTTTAAAGTCAGCCAAATTATTCCAACACCCTACATTTTTGGGGGGGGGGGAATGGATCAATCATACGTAGTTCCTGCAGCTGAGACACCAAACCTATCTGGCGTCGGTCATAAAAGTGCGAAAAATATGAATGCCATGTCTGAATATTCACTGAATTTGAAACATGAGTGATTGTTCACCAGATTTGAACTTCGCGAGTCAAGAACAATTAATTTATTAAATTGTAACTTTAAAAAGGTTACACTGACACAACGTACAGTTCGGCCTGTTTGAAAAATGGTGGAGAAGTGGTGATGGTGGTTGAGTAATTTAAACACAGGATTCACATTCAGCGGGATAAAAAACATAGTGAAGACCACAGAATATTTTTTAAAATAGTTTTTGTGCCTTCGTTTGTTATTTAATACTACTTCGTTTCCATTGAAATATTCAGGCTCCTAAGTTGTTTGATTAGTTCGTGCTTCCGGGCGCGTCAACTGCTAAAGTCATTAGTGCCGTAAGTGTACTGCGTGATTTTATCAGGGAAGGTGGGGGCGTTCTTTCCTCCTTGGAGGGCGAGATCCGGCTCTGACCTCGAGGTCGGCTTGTGGGGTTTTCTCATTCAAGTATCTATCAATGAGGCACCGTCCCAGCCGAGACAAGCATTAAGGCCCCGACTGGTCTCTCGACATATGTAGTAATATAGTGCGTGTATGTGTGTGTATGTAAGGGGATGAGGATAGGACAAGAAAGGAGAAGGAAAGATAGCGCACGGTTCGTGGCCCGTTTGATAGGGTATTGCTCCAGCATTCACATGGTTTTGACCAGAGAAACCACGGAAAACTACCGATCACAGCAGCCGGCCTCTAATTTCCTGCTGACAGCGGCTGAATTCGACCTAGCTACATACTCGTAGCTATACTGCGATTTTTCTAACTTTGCCCCTCAAGGTCCTTCTTCACGATGGAATATGTCACGATATTTCGCGACGTTCTCAATCGTGCCGCCAGATATCGCATGATCACTACGTATCAAGCAGTGCTTGCGATTATGCGACTTCTAGCGGCACGAGGGAGAAAGACGCGAAACGCCGTGTGATATTTCATCGTAGCCATAGGGGCTTGAGGGGCAGAGTCAGAAAAATCGCACTATAGTGACGAAAATCGTGCCCCCGCCGATACTCCTTCCAGCGAGAAGCACTGCAGCGCCAATCAGTTGATGTCACCTGATTTATAAAACACGTCGTTCCCGTGTAAGCAGGAAAATGACCGCGAGGGAGGCGCCGAGGGCGGTGCGTAAACAAGTGCGTGGCGTGGCGCGAGAGGCGCATTCGCGGTCAGCGACCGCACGCATGCCGTGCGCACCGCCACGCGACGCATCGCTGCGTGCGCTCTCCCGCACGGACGCGCCTCCCCCTCACGCACCTTGCAATGCCACGCAGTGGGCCCCACCGCCCTTCCTCCCGGATAAAACGGTTACAGCGATTGCAAGAAGCTGGTGTTTGAAAATTTTCTTAACCTCTTCTCGCAAACTGGCATCAATTGATGCCACATAAAACGGTTAAAGCGATTGCAAGAAGCTGGTGTTTGAACATTTTCTTAACCTCTTCTCGCAAACTGGCATTAATTGATGCCACATAAAACGGTTAAAGCTATTGCAAGAAGCTGGTGTTTCAAAATTTTCTTAACTTCTTCTCGCATACTGGCATCAATTGATGCCACACAATAAATATTTTATTTTCTCTTTGAAATGGGGCTCAGAGGTTCCTTGGATGCATGGGAGCATCAAGTGATGCCAGTAGTTACTTTCTGTGGCAACAGCTAGGTGGCAGCACTCAGCAGATTTGTGTTCATTATCATAATATTACGTATTTTTCTGATGTGAGAAAAATAAATCATGCGAGAAGAGGTTAACGTATTTGAGGGTGAATACATTTCTCACACTGTTTTTTCATCCTGGGGCTTTTTCCAGCTTTAGGTGATGCCGATTTCGGCTATCCAGTGCCCCTGATGGGGACACACATTAACCTTCTCTAGACACACATGCGGGCTTCTCGGTCTGTGGTCAGCAGATTTACACGGCCTTCCGTAACAACACACAGAAATGATAGACTAAGGACGAACAATCATGCCCATGACGGGTATCGAACCCGGGAACCTTCAGACCGAGCCGCTGAGTCGGCGCATGCTCCAGCCATCTTGGTCATTCAGGTCGACGGATGTTTATCTTGGATTAATTAGAAAAAGGGCGTATAAAATGTGTGTGCATTCTTTCAAATTGTTATGAAAAAGCTCTGCTCTCGATGGTAAATCAAGGATGTTTTCAAATCAATTGTAATATTCGAATAATCGATCGAAACATTTAATTTCTCACTATATTTTAGGATAAATATTGACATATTTATCAATCCTAAAATAATGGCTTTAAAATTAACAAAAGAGAAGTAAGAAGTTACAAAATTTTTATGCGACACACTTCTACTGTCTACAGTTCGGTGTTGGAGGTATCACTTCGAGCTTCCAACCTCCTTAAGCGTGGGAATTATTTATTGTATCGACAGGTGACTGGAGCATCTGAGGAACAGTCTGTCCATTGGTTTTCGGGGTTAGGGAGATGATGAATCCAAGAAGGATATTCTTTCGTAAGGTAGGCGGTCCTATTGCTCCTGTGTAGGTAGGAGAGCCAGAGCTGATACCCTCTCTCCCGTAAGGGCGACAGAGTCGCTATATCCCTATGCCATTAATAACTTGATAGTAATGAGATTCTCTTTGAAGACACGTGAAGACAACTGGTGGACAATCATGATGTGACAGCCAGTTGTCCGGATGAATTTTACGAAGTGATAAGTTTTTATACCTTAGTGACAATTTTTTATTAAAATGCAACCATTTTATCTATGATGTCAACAAATTCTGAACACTAGATTTTGAAAAAGACCCTAAACAGGGTCGAAACGTTAAGATATGCATAACAATCAATAAATTGTTATAAATTTACCATGTCTGTTTATTAAGGTCATTAAACTATAACAAATAAAATGTAACAATTTACCAAACTGGTTTTGTGATTCTCACGATTCTCCGGATCTCGACGGTGCGTGCGGGAGCTAATTCTGCGTGTCTATCGTGCCTCATTTGCTGTGCTACCGACAGTCTGTCTGTGCCTCCCTCGCTCGCTTCCTGATCCATCAGTAGCGTCCGCTACTGCAACAGCGGCACTGTGGTGCACAGCGGGTATCGTGGACACTTGCAGTTAACAAGTGATGAATGCATCACAAACGGGCCGGAAGAAGCGGGGGCGAAACCCCAAGGTGCAGGCACAGAGGGATGGTGTCAGACTTGCGCCAGGTGCATCGCAGACCGGGCAGTCGCAACCGTGGGGTGCCGACGCGGTCACAGCGAGGCTATAAAGGCGGGTGGGCTCTGGAAAGGGCTAGCTAGCATTGTCCTCAAACTTTTGTCGCGAGTCCTTTGCGAGACGCCAGTGTGCGTGGGAGGCCGCAAGCTTGCGGGTATGAGCGCCAGGCTCATGTGACAGTGCTTTGGTAGTTAGCGGATGCTAGCAAGGAGCAAACGCTCCTGTAGTAAATGGTGCGGCACCTATGTATGTACACATATGTAAATAAACAATGTATATACCATAGCCATCTTGTCTGTGATTTGTCCAACCCACGACGTCACACATCGGTTTCTCGCCTTCTTCGTTTAGGCGAGGCCCGCTTTAGTTTCGGCGTCGGCGCATGACCATCGGGCGTGTAGAAGATCGGATACAACAGTGGTGTCAAGGTCTTCTACTGGAGGCGGTGGCACGCGTCGTGGCACCGTAGCCCGCCACGAGCTTCTCTGCGCGACTAGCGTCGGGAAAGGAAACTGTTAGTAGTAAGTCCGCCGTTTACAATAGGGATGGCGTTGTCTCTGGTGGCGGGGTAATGAACTTCGTGGAGGGGCGATTTCGTCGTGGCACCCGTGCCACGGACTCTCGCTCGTGGCATCGACCTTGACAACACTAGTGTAGAAGATTGGATGCAGGGTTAGGCTCACAGACCTTGAGGTTACGGGTAACCAATACGCGTGCCTTGACGAAAATCATGTGCCTGCGGGTTTCGTTCGATTATCCTCCTGGGCCGCTAGCGTTCGTTCGTACGAGGAAAAGCGAATGGGTAAACACATTAAAAATGCATGAGAGCTCCTTTTCGTTCATCCGAATTGTTACTTCCCTGCAGAGATGAGGGATCCATCCTGGAGCAGAGTTGTTCGACGGCAAGAGGCGGGGACGAGGGGAAGATTTAGAAATTACTTTAGAAGTGGTGGGGGCGCTTGGAATTCAGTACCACATCTCCATAAACATATTTGAAATTGAAATACTCGTAGATCATTGTTAGCTTGAAATAAAATGCATGTTCAGAATGATATTACCCCTTCGGACTATAAGTGTGATACTACCAATTTGTGGTAATTGTTCTGAATACAGGGTCAATGACCCCCATATCGATCAGGTTTTTCGTCCAGTTTCCCTCATCCTTCGAGCACATGCTGAGATGGCCCTTTGTTTGCTTCTAGACATAAATGTATTCATTATCTGTGCACGTCTTGTAAATTTCAGTGGGAAATGTATTCATTCAAATTATCTTTCTCCATGTTGTCGCGGCAGAAAGTATTATTCCTTCACGAAAAACGTGATGAGGGATAAGAAAACAAATCTATTGATTTGCCCTTGAAAATATTATGTCCTTGATTTTATTATATTAGAGCGAATTTTTCGTTAACAATTCTTGCCAAAAACGCTCATTTCTATCTGTATTCAGTATTAAACTTTTATACGGCTTAGTGAAGGGATCTCAGAATTAAGGAAGACATGCACAGAATACACTTCTCACGTAGCACGTCACACCAAGGTGTTTAACTGGTTCTGACGTAAAATAAAATAAAATAAAATACAACGTGGACAGCAAGCGCGCTGGACTAGCATTGTCCGATTTAAATACAGTGACTTTCGTCAGACATCAGTTGTGACGCGGTTATCAAATCGGGAGCTTCGTTACGGCTTAACTTTTTGATATTAAAGCTCCCAATTGGATAACAGTGTCCCCCTCTCCTTCCAGCTCCCGACTTCGGGGAGTTCCTGTATTTCGGTGTTGTCAAGGTCGATGCCACGAGCGGGAGCCCGTGGCACGAGTGCCACGACGAAATCGCCCCTTCACGCAGTTCTTTACCCCGCCACCAGAGACAACGAACGCCATCCCTATAGTAAAATGGCGGGGGTTACTACTACTCGTAATAGTTGCCTTCCCGACGCTAGTTGCGCAAAGAAGGTCGTGGCATGCTATGGTGCCACGACGCGTGCCACAGCCACCAGTAGAAGACGTTGGTACCACTGCTATACAGTAGTACCTCGGCATTCGCGAGGATTACGATCCTGAAAAGCATCGCGAATGTCAAATCCGCGAATGTTGCGTCTATTTTTTAATAAAGAAAGGTAGGTTAGGTTCCTGGCTATCGAAAACTGTTTAAAAAAGATAGAAAAATATCTGACAAACAATTACAATAGAACTGAGTAAGCGCTAATACAAACAGAATTCACAATCATTATCCCAAAGAGAAGAAATAGAACAATATCAGAAACTTATTTCAAAGTTGAAAGTGATTGGATGTAGGATTTGGTTATTTTTTGTTTCATCACCCTACTCATTCTAATTTCCAAATGTGGAAGAGTTGCTGCTTCTATTTCTCTCCAGGACGTAGTTTCGTTTCCGTCAGTTCATCATTGCGTTCGAAGGGGTTTTCTTTGCTGATTATTTTCCGAAGCTACTCTTCAGTGAAATCATTGCACTGACAGATGCACAGATCTTGAATGACTTTTCTGTTCCTGTGGCCAAAACTCTTTACTTCCAACTTGACGCAATTGACTTGAATTATTTTACAATTTTGTTTTTTCTATTAATGTGAATTGACATTCCAATTTTGAGATTTTTGCAGAAAGTGATACTTTGAGCTCCGGTGTCTGTCAAGTTTCCCAGTTCGGTTCCCTAATGACCCTGATAAAGGAAATAAAATGTGCTCGCTTAAAAGATCTCCTCTAATCGCGAATCTTCGGAACTCGCCAATCCGCGAATGTCGAGGGATTACTGTATTTAAATCGTACAATAATGTGAATTCCTCTTCTGGTGTACGATATCGCGACGCGCAGCCACCGCGAACGGAAGACCGGGAGAGATGCTCAGTGCATCAACCTGATGTCATTGCAGTCCCTCTGACCGGGAGGTCCTCTCCCGACGGCGGCAGAATTTTCGACACTAGCTTGTCAGCTAGTCGAATTCAGTCGCTGTCTGGAGGAGAATTCTAGGGGCCGGCTGCTCTGATCGGTAGTTTTCCGTGGTTTCTCCGATCAACACCAGGCGAATGCCGGAGCAGTACCCTAACAAACGGGCCACGGGACCGCGCGCGATCTTTCCTTCCTCTTCCTCGTCCTATCCTCTCCTCTTACTCACACACACTTACACTAACATACACTACACTACCACACATATCGGGAGACCGATCGGGAGCTTACAGCTTGTCCCGGCGGGGGCGGTGCCCCCGCTGGTGGGAGATACCTGGTTGAGGGGAAACCCCGCTAGTCGACGGTAGGTCGACGCCAGATCTCGCCATCCAGCGGGGAAAAAGATCATCGCCACCTGCCGAGAAAAAAAACACGCATTACACTTACGGGACTAATGACCAAAGTAGTTGACGCGCCCGGAAACACGAATCAATCAATCAAAAAGCTAACGGAGGTACCCACTGTGCGGGCGCGGCGGCGGCGGCGGCGGCGGCGACGGCGCCGCGTGGCGCGGCGCGTGAACGCGACGAGGTCTATTTGCGGCTCGGGCGGAGGGGGGGCGTGGCGGCGCGGCGCTGCGGGCGGGGGGCGGGGTGGGGGCAGTGGGAGACGCGCGCCGGAAGTGGAGCGACCGTCCGCGTCAGTGCCCCCGACGCACAGTGGGGCGCAGCTGGTGGAAACTGGGACGAAAACGTGTTGGGCCGTTCCCGTATTTTCTCCGATTTCTCGAATTGCACTTTTTCTATAGGATAAGAGCGGAACAGGGAGGACGTAGAGATTTTCAAGAACTACCATTCGAGGCATCTGAATGTTGAAAACCTCCTGGAGATTATTGTTTTCGAATCTTCAATATTTTTTTTCGGGATTCGAGGAGAGCGGGAGTTTCGGGATTATGCTCATCTCCTAAATAAAGACATTCACTCCATAACAATATTTAATTAAAAGCTTAATATTTTTGTGCACTTATCCATAATTTTTCTTTTGGAACTTGGCCACCCCCCAGGATACAATCGATAGCTGTCTTTCTTTCCTCTTCTTATTAAATGTTTTTCTTTAACTTCATTCTTCCTGTAGACTTCCTTCTTTCTTCTAGGTAATAGTTTCTTTTTGTCTTCGAATCCCTTGCACTTATGGAGCACCTCGTGGTACAACCTCCCTATCCTAGGTATCTTCTGTGTTGATCCCAACGTCTTCCATGCCGTTTTTTGTTCCATTTCAGTATCGACCTTTATGTTGGTGCTGTTATCACACTTCCACCTTGAAGGGGTGACACTTTTAAAAATGTTTATAGATAATTATTACTATTAATATTGATATTTTTTGGTTGAGAAGGAAGTTTAATTGTGGAGAAAACGTTTTATTCATGCGAGAAATCATAAAACCCGTGAGCCCTTATTAATTCATGTATATTTAGAAATTTGTGCCCCGTTGTGAATTCATTGCAGCACGTGTATTCTTATATACTCATTGAAGTATGTGCGTTAGTAGGAAGCTAATGAAAGAACTCGCATTGACTTTTTAATGGCGTAGAAATATTGGCGCAAAAGTCGCGACTGTTATTTTTTCTTCGATAATCAATTCGAGGTAGAAAGTTTAAAATTTACAATTGGAAAGTCAGCGAATAGTTGACGTATGGACTTTGAATAATACAGAGAAAAAGACAAATCAAGAATTATCGATCAGTTCGTTGCAAATATGCTTAACTCTCTGATAACAATGTGTAAATCATTTACTCCACTGATATTCATAGGCGTAGATATGACATCTACAGTCGTAATCAGGGTGGGGTTATTGTCTCGCGAGGCCCGAGGCAATATGATTATAAATTTTTCAAAGTGGAAACATCGCTTGGAATGGTGAGCAATACTCAGACGAACAGAGAATAATGATTACCAATTTCAAATACGCATATTTTCCTGATCGAGTAAAATTGGGAAATTAGAAGGAAAATACTGCAAAAAAAATTTTGCGTAAAATAGTAATTTTAATTTTGAATAAAAATTAATAATTGAACAATGTTATACTATAGGTCCGTTTTAAAAGCAAAGACGCACATGCAACAAACAGTAATATCTAACTTATATGTAACCTAGCCCTCATCAAAAATTTGAAGATATGCTTCGAATAAATAGATTAGGCGATTTAGCAGCTGCTAAATTATTTCTGAAATGTTAATTTTTTCTAATGTATCTAAATGTTGTATTGTCTTTAATGGCATAGATATAGTAAGTTTGATTTTTTCTTGAGAATTATAATACTTTAATTTTATTTTCATCATTGAATTGTAAACAATTTTGAAGATTTGAAATGAACGTACATGTTTGTTATTTCAGTAAGATTAACCATTTTTGTCACAATAATTAGTATAGATGGAAAACTGACAAGGTGGTCCTGTCTCAACCCACTCCACTGCACTTTTTTTTACATAAAAATTCGAAATTCATTTAGCATTTCTTAAAAATATTTCAAATTCGCCGACACAATTTGACTGCAACTCGTTCTCACGAATCGTTTGTCACAGAAAAAACTTTTCGCGGACAGTGGAGTATTGTTTCTACTACCGTATTATGAATCTTATTTCATCTAAAGGATTATTTAAACTTCGGTGTTACATTTTCAAGTGATCTTATAAATTGCGATACTGCAGACTCTTTTGGTAACCTTCATTATTAAAACGTGAGGCGTTTCGCTTACTATTGTTACATATCTTGCGAAGAATCTAATAAACTATAGATTTAACACAAAGTTACAAAAGCTCGAGGCCGTAGCACGTGTTACATATGTCTCCATATTAAACTGGCTCTGGTCATAATGATTGAATCGGGCTTACTACATGGGCCGTGTGTACGGACTGTCATTACCGCAGCAATGAGACCGGTGATCAGATTCCGTCACATTGAAGCAGGGAGTATTTGCCACCATTCGCATCGTCAGAAACTTGTTGCTTTTAGGGTGATTCATTGGGAGTGCGTAACGACGGACTGGAGATCCCCATCATCTGCGCTGATCCCAACTTCTTCCGTGACCTTTTCTTTACATAAGAACGCGTATGTGTAATGTGTCTTACATGTGACTTCTACAAGAATAGCATCGGTAACGAAACGACTGGTGTTTCTTTCAATTTGTCTTTTTCCACTACCTTCGTTGTTCAATGTACATTATTAGGTTTTTATGCCCTAAAAAATATCTTGAAATATGCTTTTCAAAATATGCGTTTATGACCTAAAAAATTTTGAAATGTGCTCTTGAATATGCAATTAAAATTAACAATATTTCATTTCTTCTATAAACGTTTCTTAATAAAATTCAGGAGAATCAGACTTGGAATGAAAAGATATATTTTTGTGCTACAAAATATAATGCATCCTGCTTTGCGAGAGGAATAATTGAAGTAGATATTCACCTTAGTGAAGTACATTGTATATGTCTTGTTGTATTTCTTGTGAATGATTTAAAAAATATGTTATCAAGAAATATCTTACATTTGCACAAGTAATGTATCATCCTACCGAAAACAAAAAAAACGCAAACTGTGACAAGCTCTTTGAATCAATGAATGCTCACAAATAAATATAATTGTAGGAAAAGATGAAACTTTTTATAGATAAGTCACTATTTTTACGAAATATGCAAAATATGCGCCTATAATTACACGAATATGCACAACAGGAAAAAATCAACCAAATACGCTGTAACATATTAATCTATATAGCATCATATTCTAACCAAATGTCAAGAAATTTCACTTAGCTATGCACTGAAGCAACGGACAAAAATATGCAAAATCATAGAAATCCGCTCCCTATACATTAGATATCAACATATATCTTGACCTCCCAATTAAACATTTTGAAGTTCCTTGCCTGTCTCGTATTATTGTAGAAATAGTGGCCGCCATTATTTTTGCAGTACCTCTGGAATTAGCGCCAGATTTCTCGTGTTTGGCATCACTGTGAGTGCGAGGGGGGGGGGGCGGGGCGCCGACGGCGGCGACGGCTGGCAGAGGACGCGGGGCCGGGGCGGCGGAGGAAAGCTTGGGAATCGCCTCGTGTGTATACGAGGGCGCAGGCGCGGGAGAGGCGTGTGGAGGGGAGGGGGGCAGGAGGTGAGAAAGCTGGCTCGACGTCGTGGGGCTTCGCCGGCGCCAGATGCGGACGAGGTGACGCGTCGGGGGCGTGGCTAGGGCTGCCACTGCTGAACGACTAAAAAAAGCGAGGCCAACACTTCACGATAACTAGACATCGGATGTTTAGGCACTAAAAAAATCGCCTTTTAGGCGCACTAAAAAGGCACTGAAATGTCAAGAATAAGGAGAAAAAAAGCGGTCATAAATTACATTCACAATAAAATTTAAAATTATTTGAGAAGACTCAATACATATTTACAACTCTTCTACATTTTATTCTTAAAAGTTTCCATTGCAATATATTACCAAGAACTTTTCAAGGATCGCAATTTCAAATCTGCAACGATTGGGAGACAAAATCAGTTTGAATACAGAGAAGGATTTCTGAACATCTACTGATGTGTCTGGCATATATTTTAGAAGTCCAAAATTAGCAACACTGAAACCTTCTGGGAATTTACATTTATTTCCACTCAAAATGTGCCCTCGGTGTATCGTCAATCGATCATTTTCTCCGAATATGGCTAGTATTTATGAAATAGGGAAATGGAGAAAAAATATGTTGGTATACTTTCACGAATTATCTGGTATTTCAAAATACAAATACGTGAATTGAAGGTTTCGTAATGAATGGTCAGGTTGGACCATGTCCGATTTTCTGATATCTTAGCATTGTATATAAAAAATAATACATAAAAGGGAAAAACATGCAATAATTCTAAAGAAAAGGCTTTATGCTAAAATAAGCAAAAATAAGCATTATTAAACTTCGTCATATGTCATCATTTGTCATGATTCGTGCAAGTATATTATCAGCCTTTAAAGAAGTTCACTAGAAAAAAATAGGCATTTCCCTAAACATCCGATGTCTAATGATAACACTATCATCCTTCAATGAGCAGAGGGCAAGGGCAAACTACTATTATGATATTTTGCCCAAGAAGGGTGAGAACATAAAGGCGTACGTACCCTGTCTTCTCCTCAGAAATGGACTTCACATCAAATTCTTATTTCTCTCCAGCTCTTGGTTTAAAAGTATAGAGGTATGCAGGCAATCTCCAAAACCCTTCTCTGGGTGAAGTTCGCACTCAGATACTCAGAAGAACAAAGAAAGGGTAACCCTATTCAATTCATGGAGGATACTAGAGAAGTGGTCTGCTAACTGGTTACTTAAAGGAAGGTCAGCTTATATTGGAGTGGCATTCATGTGTGGTCACATGAAATCGTTGGTGCGATCATGTATGCAAGTAGCAAGCATTCTATCGGGTATAAAATCTCTACCGACAACCCTAGAGGGAAATCGTAATAAAATGATGTAATGCGTAGGAAAAAACATTCGGAAGTATTTCGGGTGAATTCCGGAACTTGTAATCGACGATACGGAAACGATCAGAAATTATTTGAAAATTCATCGTACGCACAAGATGCTATCTACGTAATGAAAATCAAGCAGTTGTACTGACCTCCCCTACCAGAATGGCATAATGACGTATAACTAGATTGAATTAAATTTATTTTTACAAGTTTTCAAGTTATGTAGGTCTACATAACTCGCATATACTCGTACATCATTTTCACAAGTGTTTATGAAATGAACGAACGAAACGAACTGAATCACTGCACATTTAGTGATTCAGAACAGATAGAACTTCAATAGTTCACTTCATTGGGGGGTCACAGCTTCAGCTTGAGTACATTAGGTGGCTACATTCTGTTTATGTAGCCACACCATCAATGAAACAAGCAGTATCGCGTGCGACTTCAAATGAAATTTACAGTCCTTGTTCTTTTTCTGGCTGCAGTAGCTTTCTTACCAACCTGCTGACCCATATAATCTAGCAGGTCCCCAAATCTACAGGTTTTTGTTCGATGTGCAACTGTCTACATATTACTTGTTATCTTTTGCACTGCATCCTTCTCATCTCTTTGGTGACCATGGGTCTTATAACTAGATAATTCTTCTACAGAGATAGTACCAACTTGCTAGACCTAACAAAAGAATGGATTGAACACTTTTAGAACAAAAGCCCAATAAAAGCGCTTGCTATAACTTACAACTTAATTGAAAATTACAATACAATTGAGATGAAAGAATTATAATACTATATTATTATCATAATATCTTTATTAACTTTTAATACACAGAATATTAAATAATTCCTCTTGTAGAAGTTATGGTCTGAACTACACTTTTCAATTCTGTATAATTTTGTAGCTGAAGTCTACGAAGATAACTCTTCCAAACCTTACGATATCGCTCTCTGCTGTTGGATTTTCTCAACTGGAGAACGTGACCTCAAAGACCTCAAGTACGCTTGCTCGTTTTTTGCCCTACAAAGTATTTAACACGAACAGATGGTTAGATTATAGAGCAGCCGGTACAGTCAACCCAACTTGCGGACTCGGCCGAGGGTCTGAAAGTCAATAACTAGAGCTCTGAGATATTGAACTGTAGTCGTCTGATGACCGACTTCTTTGGAGAGTGGGATAGGTCTGAAACATGCAAGGTCGCCTTCAGCCCGCGTGTTCGCTTTCTTTTCTTCGGGTTCGCATCTTTTCATGCATGCATTCCTATTTTACTTTCAAAGGTAGATGCAGGATTTACAGAGGCGCCTAAAAATTGGAAATAGTTTTAAGAACTTCAACGCCTCTTAAAAAGAAAGATATAGTATAATACATTGTGGTGGAAATGTGAAAGGAAGAAGAGCGAAGAAACGCATTGCTATGCAGCGGCGTAGCTAGGTGGGGGGGCAGGGGGCGGCGCGCCCCGGGTGATACCATTCTAGGGGTGACACCCATTACATTATTTTAAAGTAGTAATTATATAATTTAAATCATATTCTTAAAAATTTTATATATTAATAGATAGTTTTCTTAGTTTGAACATTTTATTCTTGGAATTATATAATTTTTATGGTTTAGTTAAAAATCATTTATATTTATTTAATACGTATACATTTAAATCATAAGCATAGATTATGATTTAATAGCTATTATGTTACAATTATTGTTAATTACATAGATTTTTTAATATATTATAAATGTCATGTGCAAATATGTTTGTATTTTTAATAAAATAATGTATAATCAATGCAGCAGTAGATATTTTTACACTTAATTTATGAGGACGGGGTGACACTATTAGCTTCGCCCCAGGTGACACCAACTGAAGCTACGCCACTGTTACTATGTGAAAAATTCACTTAGACGCTGTCGATTTACATAGTTTTCAGTAACGAATTGGATATATTACTCTCAATTGCAAGACATTTTGTTTATTAATTTACCCGACTTGAAAAATAATAAAGCTATATGTGACGTTGTGGGAGAAATTACTTTTAGTGTCGAGAAGACAAGTAGGGAACCTTTTGAGATTTTTCTCAACATAACAAAAAAGGACTCAAAACTTAATCGAGACGGAAATTACAGATAGATGATACTACGAATTTCACATTCAGACAAGAATTCAAAATTAAGATCACTCGTAGGTTCACAAGGAAGAACATTTATACATTATAAAAAATCCATATTTGTTCGTTTAACATTGGATAAAAATCAGTTATCACATGTGGCTAGTTGTAAAGATGCAACACCAATACGTCAAGGAAAGAAGAAGAGTTCAACTCACTGGACGGTTCATTGGTGGGACTTGAGTCAGAAGAAAGAGCTTACATCATAGAGATAAAACGGCATACGATAAAACTTTACTGACAAATTAAGACTCACATATCGTAACATGATTCATTCAGCGTTCAAGTCTGGCGAGTCCATTACTGATTCACGTAAAGGTTCTTCTCAGTGAAGATCACAGGTGGTATCTTACAATGAATGCAATGAACATTTTTTCTTCAGGAAAGGGAAATTAAATACTCATCATCATCATCATCATCATCAACTTCAGGGTACATTGTTCCGGTCTCAAGTAATTATTGCTGGATTCAAAATTGATTTCTCCAGCGTTTCCATGGGCGTCCTACATTCCTTCCTTGAGGCCTGGACTAGTTGAAATGCTTTGAAATGCAGCAATCCTTCATTCTGTCAAGATGTTCCAACCAATGTACTCTGTATCTTTTGATTTAACAAGGATAGTAGTGATTTTTAGTGCCTGACGTATAGCGTCATATCTTTTTCGATCTTGGAGGGTGTATCCTGATAAAATACATGTGAATCATAATTAAATGCTGATACGATAATTTTACTTGCTCCCGAGGAATTAGTATATTTTCATAATTGCCGCCTGCTAAGAAACTGAACAGGAAATGGATGAAGAGGAAGAAATATAAGTTACAGTAGATGAAAAGATGTTGACAAGAGGATTGGAAGATACCCTAATGGGCGAGCTGTGATCACGTAGTACGTGCGATTTCTAGTGGACCTTCAATACACACACAGTTGGTTTCCGAGAACGCAGTGTGTCTAAAGTACTTTAACAAATATCAGAGGGTCTAAATTCGATTCTTTCGTGAGTCAAGGCAACAATAGCAAATAGCCCAAAATTTCGCTTGGTGGTACCTTCAGGTCTTCGTAAAATTGCATTGCGGACTCCTAGAAGATAACGATTGGAACCTATTATGGAAAATCACGGAATGTTTTAAATTTAAAATAATAATTTAGTATTAAAGAAATTGACATTATAATCAACTATTAATATGCGAGTCCGGTTTCATCCCTTCATTTTTGACGAGATACCCCTAGTAATACATACATAAATAGCCTTGTTTGTTCACCTTACGTGATATTTTTCGTTTGTGGAACACTAACGAATACAGTATCGATCGGTTTCTTCTCTCATTTTCATAATGTTTCGGAAGAGTTTAATTGTGAATAAAACTTCGTTTCAGAACGCGCACGTAAAATAGTTCTACAAATTTTAGAAATTGCATCTCTTCTTGTTGCGTGTTCGTTTTCAGAACACATATACAAAAAATCAGCTCCGTAAAGTTACAATCGCAAAGTTGTCAAAAAATTTGAAATTAATCTCCAAATTTGTCGCTTTTTTGTTGCTAATTTGTTACGCAAAACAAAAATTTGTCGCTCTTCATTTGACACTGCTATAACAAATGCTGCTAACTTGATATCAAGTTAGCATCGCAAAAAACAAGAAAACCAAGAAACTACACAGATAAATTAAAATTAATTACATGGGAATTTGTCGCTTTTTTGTCGCTCAAAAACTTACCATAAAACAAATTTTGTTACTCTTCAAACAAAGCCAGAAATGTAATTTCCCAAAAACGCTGTTTTTCAACGCAATGTCAGGAAAACCAAGAAATAACAATAATAAGTAAAAAATATTTACATGGGAATTTGTCGCTAATTTGTCGCTCGAAACCTACCGTAAAAGAAATTCTTTTACTCTTTAAACAATATGCTAGAAATGGAAGTTTTCCAAAACGCGATGCTAAGTTGATATCAACTTACAATCGCAATTTCAAGAAAACCAAGAAATAACAATAATAAGTAAAAAATAGTTACATGAGAATTTGTCGCTTTTTTGTCGCTCGAAACTTACCGTAAAATAAATTTTGTTACTCTTTAAACAATATGCCAGAAATAGAATTTTTCGCAAAACGGGATCTGATGTGTCGTCAAGTTAGAATCGCAATGTCAAGAAAACTGAGAAATAATCTAAATACACAAAAACTTTTTACATCGGAATTTGTCGCTAATTTGTCGCTCGAAACCTACCGTAAAAGAAGTTTTGTTACTCTTTAAACAATATGCTAGAAATTGAATTTTTCGCTAACGCGGGTCCAGTATGTGGTCAAGTTAGATTCACAATCTCCAGAAAACCGAGAAATAACAATAATATGCAAAAAATAATTACATGAGAATTTGTCGCTTTTTTGTCGCTCGAAACCTACTGTAAAAGAAATTCTTTTACTCTTTAAACAACAAGGAGTGGGATTTTCCCGGCGGAGGGAGGCAAGCTGTATACCTGGTGGTGAATTCTATGACCCTCCCTCTAGCCGAAACGGAAGGAGCGGATCAGGCACTAAGTGCCTTTACGGCATTCTTTCATACACTAATATTTCTAAGACGCTCCAATGGACCTGTAAAGGATTGCTTCAGAAAAAGAAGACAGGAATATTCAATTCCACAGCACATTACATAATTGAGAAAGTACAACAAGAAATTCGAAGTATAATTTAAAAAATCGCTTTACAGAAATGAACTCAAAAGCTAATTGAAGACTATGTTGCACATGAAAACAAAATATCCTGCGTTACACATATCGGATATTTTTATTTTCTCGCATTAATACGTACTTAGTAAAGACAAATTATTGTGATGGGGCAGCGTAAATCGGCGATTTTCCAACCCAAAAACTCTTGTGACCGTCGAGACCACGAGTTTAAAGAGAAAGGCACGCGCCTGCGTGTTTGGCGTTGAAAGAAAATTGTATTGACAAGAACAGTGAATTCTTCGTAAATTGTTTAAAAGTGAAATAAGCTTGCCAAATGAAGTATACATTCAGATAGATTTTATAATACACTTTCCTTGTTTTAGTATCACAACAAATATGCTCCAGAAATGTACACAGTTTTTCCTGCTGTTGTAAATATATATTAATAAATTAATAATTCCAGATTAATAGAACAAATGTTTGTTGTTGTTATTATTACTATTATTATTAATATTATTCTTCTAATTCACAGATAGATGGACGGGCGTATTTAAAAAATCACTTTTCGGTATCAGGAAGCTCCAAAACCTGTATTTCCGTTTAGATCTCGAAATTGATATTCCGCAGCATCATTTTCTGTATTCTACGTATAATACTCCGTATACACATACATACGTATTCAAGAAAGTAAAAAACGTATTAAGGACCCGCAACTCGTGAAATCTCAGTATAAGATATGTTAGAGAAAGTAAATTACTACATATTGTAATAGGATTTGTTCACTTTTTCCGAATCAGGGACACAAAACGAGTTTTTGTGTCGAAAAATTCCCGTTTTTTTGTGGCGGAATTACATAACTTTCTTTATATTACGCATTTTAAATTGGATAGTTTACTTGGTAAGTTCTCTTCGTGAAGTACGCACAGAAAATAATACTCGGTAAATGTATTAGATTTCCAGTTACAGGATCTCCGTTTCATCATCAACTTTCTCTTCTTACGATGAAACTTCGTAAGGAGAACAAAACAAAACCAACGAATGAATCCTTCATCGCATGCCAGAATCTTCGAGATATCTGGAAATTTCAAATTTTATTTAATGTTTCCAATGGCAGTCTCGATTTGCAATTATTGGACATTTTAGACCAGTAACTAAACATCAACGACCATAAATAATTTTAGTTATACCAAAACCATTGGCGAAGTATCTACGAGTATAATTCCATTTGCAAAGCTTTGGTAATACCTGTCCCAGGCAAAAATAGCCAAGACCCGCCGAGTATTTAACCCTCGGGCAGGCTTTGGAAAAACCAGCAAGACTGTTACAGCCGGACGCTATAAGGGAGAGGGGGCTCGCCTAACTTGACCACATATTGGACCCGCGCTAGCGAAAAATTCAATTTCTAGCATGTGTTTAAAGAGTAACAAAATTTCTTTTACGGTAGGTTTCGAGCGACAAATTAGCGACAAATTCCGATGTAAAAAGTTTTTGTGTATTTAGATTATTTCTCGGTTTTCTTGAGATTGCGATTCTAACTTGACGACACATCAGATCCCGTTTTGGGAAAAATTCTATTTCTGGCATATTGTTTAAAGAGTAACAAAATTTCTTTTACGGTAAGTTTCGAGCGACAAAAAAGCGACAAATTCTCATGTAAATATTTTTTATTTATTATTGTTATTTCTTAGTTTTCCTGACATTGCGTTGGAAAACAGCGTTTTTGGGAAATTACATTTCTGGCTTTGTTTGATGAGTAACAAAATTTGTTTTATGGTAAGTTTTGAGCGACAAAAAAAGCGACAAATTCCCATGTAATTAGTTTTTACTTATTAGTGTTATTTCTTTGTTTTCTTGAAATTGCGATTGTAAGTTGATATCAACTTAGCATCGCGTTTGGGAAAAATCCCGTTTCTAACATGTTGTTTAAAGAGTAAAAGAATTTCTTTTACAGTAGGTTTCGAGCGACAAAAAGCGACAAAAAAGCGACAAATTCTCATGTAATTTTTTTGCGTATTATTGTTATTTCTCGGTTTTCTGGAGATTGTGAATCTAACTTGACCACATACTGGACCCGCGTTAGCGAAAAATTCAATTTCTAGCATATTGTTTAAAGAGTAACAAAACTTCTTTTACGGTAGGTTTCGAGCGACAAATTAGCGACAAATTCCGATGTAAAAAGTTTTTGTGTATTTAGATTATTTCTCAGTTTTCTTGACATTGCGATTCTAACTTGACGACACATCAGATCCCGTTTTGCGAAAAAATTCTATTTCTGGCATATTGTTTAAAGAGTAACAAAATTTATTTTACGGTAAGTTTCGAGCGACAAAAAAGCGACAAATTCTCATGTAAACTATTTTTTACTTATTATTGTTATTTCTTGGTTTTCTTGAAATTGCGATTGTAAGTTGATATCAACTTAGCATCGCGTTTTGGAAAACTTCCATTTCTAGCATATTGTTTTAAAGAGTAAAAGAATTTCTTTTACGGTAGGTTTCGAGCGACAAATTAGCGACAAATTCCCATGTAAATATTTTTTACTTATTATTGTTATTTCTTGGTTTTCCTGACATTGCGTTGAAAAACAGCGTTTTTTGGGAAATTACATTTCTGGCTTTGTTTGAAGAGTAACAAAATTTGTTTTATGGTAAGTTTTGAGCGACAAAAAAAGCGACAAATTCCCATGTAATTAATTTTTAATTTATCTGTGTAGTTTCTTGGTTTTCTTGTTTTTGCGATGCTAACTTGATATCAAGTTAGCAGCATTTGTTATAGCAGTGTCAAATGAAGAGCGACAAATTTTGTTTTGCGTAACAAATTAGCAACAAAAAAAGCGACAAATTTGGAGATTAATTTCAAATTTTTTTGACAACTTTGCGATTGTAACTTTACGGAGCTCAAAAAATCGTTTTGAGAGTTTGGAAACGAACCGCAATTTCTTCCTAGCGCAAACTCTTTGTTAACAATTGAAGCTCCATAATCGTAAACGTAGGCGACAGAGGAAAACGAGTGAAGACGAGAAAACCTAATTAAGTGAACGCGTGTGGCTTGATGCGTCTGCAGCGGTCTCCTTTCGCTGCCGCCACCGCAACCGGGCGCTTCTCAGAAGTGCAGTGGCGAAATGCAGTGAAAGGCCCGGAGGTGAGGGTTCTCTGCGGCGCGCGGTTCGGCCCCCCCGAACCTGTTCTGCACCCGCCCTCCTCCTCACCCACCGCCGCGCCGCGCCGGACGTGAATTATACTGCGATATCTCTAACTCTGCCCCTCAAGCCCCTGTGGCCACGATGGAATATCACACGGCATTTTCGCGTCTTTCTCCGTCGTACCGCTGCAAGTCGCATGATCGCAAGCACTGACTGATACGGTCGCGATTGTGCAATATCTGATATTTCGCGATCGCGAAATACCATGATACATTCCATCGTAAAGACGAGCTTTGAGGGGCAAATTTAGAAAAATCGCAGTATAGGAAAGTCTTTCAGGCAGAGCGTTTCTGCCAGCAGTGTTATTGAATACCAATTCAGGAATTTGGATGTAAATTATCTAAATTTCATGTTCGAAATTGCAATGTGATATCACAGTTTGCTCGAAACGAGTTGCACATTCCATAAGAAACGAACGAGCTTGTCCACTCTGAAATGTTTCTGGAATTCAGAGCGAGAGAGCTAATCCCTATCCTTCTCAGAAGCCAAAAATCTCGTTTTCGCTCAGAATGTCAGAGAGCACTAGCGGAAATGGAAAGTATTATACCGTGATTGTCCTATATCTACCCAATTATGTACAGTTGATCAAGGAACATTCATTAAATGACTGAATATGAAATATTATCCTTACGGAAATGAAACCATACAAGAAAAACGGTTAATTTGAGGTCTTATCAACTTTCTCCAGAACGAATTATTCACGAATTTTTCATGTATATGAATCAAATAATAATAATAACAATAATAGAATGTGTGTGCCCAAAGGACGTGTTTGTCGAACCTTTAAGATTTCTTGCCTGAGGCTAGAAAGGCGCGAAACATCATCCCATGGCATTTCAAACATGCTGAATGGGTGTCAAAAGAGGACTATGGGCAGATAAGTATGCGATCTGTAAGTTTCTTAAAGCTTCTCTGAAAAGATTTACAGTACTTTCTCGATCATCGCGCTGGACCATGCCATTTAGTGTAACGACCATTCAAGGTATGTCAAGAGATTTAACCACCTTACACATACTGGTGAGCAATTATTGTTCCGTAACAACAACGAAATCAATGTCATAAACAATTCCCCGCACCATAATCCAATAGATTGGAGGCGTATGCCTCACAAGCATCAGATATGGGTTTGCCCCCTCACCACTTCTACGGATGATGTCGATCTGACGCCACAGGCAGAAACGAATAGAAGCTATTTTAACGTAGTTCTCGCTAGTGTTTCTATAAATCTTCAAACGTTCAAAATCCTTTGTCAGTACAATTTTGAAGAAAATCACTAGCTTTTTACGAAATAGCTGAACAAAGTTCGAAATACACTGATGGTGAGTGATTTTGTGGGCGATATGGCGCTATTATTCCGTTGCCTCCACAAAAAACTCGTTCGTTAAATTAACACGTCACAAAAAGTATTGAGTCTTGCATAATGTTGAGCGGTCAAGCTCGCTTATTGAAGAGCGGTCACACAAATTAGAATTTAATTATTATTATACCTAAAGATACTAGAAGTAAATTAATAGACTCACTGATCGCTGAAGTAAAGCACGACGACACGCAATGATCTCGTGAATGAAACCACTCATCTTTCAACTGCATATTATCACTGTATATCGAACTCAAGACTGTGCGAGGATGATTCAACATTTCTCGATATGATTAGATATGTGTCATCCAAATTCTGAAAAACAAACGATATTTCGAAATTCGGAATTTGAACATTTCAGTTCTTTAACCAGTAATGTATGTATTCTTACAGTAACGAGATTTTTACACCTAAACGATTTGTGCACAGTCTAAATCACGAGAAAATGCGTGAGTGAGATTTTGCACTGCTGGTGTACCTGATAGGGAAGCAAAGTTGCATCCCTGATCGACGCAAGCGAATTCTGAGCAATGTGTCTGTTGTTGTTACAGTTTTGGGAGATCATTTCGGACGAGCACGGCATCGACCCGGCGGGGCTGTACCACGGGGACAATGACCTGCAGCTGGAGCGCATCGAGGTCTACTACAACGAGGCGGCACGTGAGTCCTGCAACCTGTTTGAGGCGGCGGTGGCAGAAACGCAGGGCAGGCAAATGAGGCACGGGCAGAGGGGAGGGGAAGGGACAGGAGGAGAGGACAGAGGGGAGGGGAGAGGAAGGGAAGGAGGTGTGGACAGAGGGGAAGGCAGAGGGCAGGGGAGGGGACGTGACAGGAGGGGAGGACAGAGGGGAGGGGAGGGTACAGGAGGATAGGACAGGGGAGGGGAAGGGGCAAGAGGAGAGGACAGAGGGGAAGGGAAGGGACAGGAGGAGGAGGACAGAAGGGAGGGGAAGGGACAGGAAGAGAGGACAGAGGGGAAGGGAAGGGACAGGAGATGACAGCGCGGAGGGGAAGGAACAGGAGGAGAGGACAGAGGGGAGGGGACAGAAGGGGAGGACAGAGGGGAGGGGAGGGTACAGGAGGAGAGGACAGAAGGGAGGGGAAGGGGCAAGAGGAGAGGACAGAGGGGAGGGGAAGGGACAGGAGGAGAGGACAGAGGGGAAGGGACAGGAGGAGTGGACAGAGGGGAGGGGAGCGGAAAGAGTGGCGGGGGCCAACAGGGAGAGTGGGGCTTAATGGGAGTGGTATAGGAGCACCGGGGAAGGCGAGGTGCAGTCTGTATGAAGAGGCAGGTAGGGTGGGATCAGCGGGGTTGAGGGCGGCGCAATGTTGAGGGGAGATGGGACGGGGTCGGCGGGCTGCGTTTCGCCAAAAAGAAGACGTAATTAAATTGAAGGGGTCGGGGAAAATAATGCTAACCCACATGTTTAATATTTGTCAGCGAGAGGAAAAACGAAGTTTCAATACAATGAGACATGTCTTATTTTCTATGTACCCTTCTGACTGTTTTCTACACACATGCTGTCGTTCTACGTTTGTTCAGCATTTGAATCATATTTATTTCTAAATTTAAAAAAGGAGATATTCTAAAACCTTTGGTTTGGATTAATGAAATAAGGGCTGGGGCTATCTTCCTCCCGACCTCTTCAATTGCGGGCAGTGAGCGATTGCAGGCATAGGGGCGGCGAGGGTGACTTGCGAGGTCTCTTGCAGGTCGTCAAGGTATCCTGCGGACTGGTGGTAAATGTGACACGGGAAAGGCGGGGGAAAGGTTAGGAGCGGAGATGGAAAATGAGAATGGCGGAGCGAAAAAGCGGCAGCTTGAACTGCTGGAACGGCAGGAACGATGTGTATACAAGGACGATGGGAAGAGGGCTGGGAATGAGGGAACTGAGTGCGGGAATGCGGGCGGCGGAGAGGGGGGCCGGGAGGGAGAGGGGCCACTACGAAACGGCACGGGCGGAGGCGGAGAGGGTGGGTTACGTAGATCGGGCAACGGGTAAGGATAGGGTCTGTATGTACAGTGCGATTTTTCTAACTGCCCCTCAAGCCCCTATGGAATATCACATGGCATTTCGCGTCTTTCTCGGTCATGCCGCTACATGTCGCATGATCGCAAACGCTGCTTGATACGGTCGCGATCATGCGATATCTAGCGGCACGACTGAGAAAGGCGTGACTTACAGCGACATATTTTATCGTGAAGACGGGCCTTGAGGGGCAAAGTTAGAAAAATCGCAGTATAAATCAGGGACCAAACAATCTCTTCATCTTATCTCGTGAAACTTACTTTCAAATTCCACACGTAAATTGGGGACATACCTTTCTCTTGATATATGGAAATTGGGGACCAAAACAACCTAGATAAAGAAAAGGACTGATTGAGCAAATAGAAGAGTGTCCAAATTTCATGTTCAGTGTCGTAGAACAATAGCTGAGAAAAAGGAAGAATACAAAAATGGCAAGATAAGCAGAATTTCCATTGTAAAATACGCCGCATATCTATGGATGCCATAAAAAAGATTGTGAATCTCCTGTGTAATTGACAAAGGCGCAATACAGGCAGCGTTGGAAAAAAAGATGGTTGCATTTTGTCGATTACCATCTAGGTAATCGACAAAATGCCGCCCGCTTTTGTGGATTACTTACACGGTAAGCAACAAAATGACGCAATTCATTCAATCAACGAATGATTCAATTCAATCTGAAGAGAAAACCAACTTAACCAAACCATAATTCGAAAGATATAAGCCAGTCCTAAGTCTGGAAAATTGGAAAGGGAGTTATGTTTTTAAAAATAATGGCTACGAAAATGATCTTCGAAAATAAAGTGTCACTTTCCTTTTTTTCCTGGAAGGGGATGAGGAAGTCTTACCCCAATTTCCATAGGCCCTTCTCTGATCCGACTCCCAGAGGTTTAAACTCTTATCTTCCTTCTGGGCCCCAAGTTACCTACAACAGGATGGGGAGACGCAAGAGTAGGAGGACGGAGATCAAAGGAGATGAAAGAGGTGACAGATGTCGCTGGGATAGGGTGTGTAGGGATGGGGATGGCCGAGGCGGCTGGGTTGAGGGGGCTGACAGGTCGGTAGGGGGCTGTAGAATCGGGAATCCCATTTATCAATAGATAATGCAAATGCATCGGCGGGTACAGAAATTACACGAAGATAGTGTCACGCACACTATGGATGATGTATAAGCAATTCAGGGGAGGACAGTAGCGGCGAAAAGTTAGGGGAACAAGCATGCCTTTCATCGACCGTCCAAGTCAATGGCCCAAGCGCATTAAGGGCTATTTGAAGCTAAGAGTACGCTTGCAAGTGTACCATCTCTTTCCATCTAACACTTCGATATAAATTAACCACGGATTGGGCAAGCTAATTGAGGTGGGTATAAATTACAAGACAGGTTAAAATTCTATTACTTACTTTCAGAATTCAATGGGATAAAATATTAGTACAATGAGATAAAACACCCTTAGAATAAAAATCTAGAGTTTTATGTCACGTAGCACTAGTAATGAACCGTAAATTAAGACACGTCGAAGTGTGTAACTATCGCAAAGGAAAGGACCAGACAGCAACACTAACTTGTAAGCGGTCCGCCAATCCAAAACCGGGTCTTGGCCTCCTCATGAAATCCTCCTCTTACCAAGTGTGCAATCCCGTTTCCAGTTTGTTGGTATCTTGTTTAAAATCATCATTAACTACCTTTCTTCGTCCCAGCTTACCAATGGCACTATTTTAGATTTTTCGTGAAATAGGTTCTGCTCCCATCCGTTGAAGCTGACCTGCCCCCTGGTCTTTTTACTTGTTTAATCTCGGTGGAACATTATGATCATTATGTAGTAATAAAGTTTTATCCATACCAAGCAATCCAAAAACTGGATCTCGGAATGAACACGAGCAACTACAAAGATCCCGTCCAAATTGCTCTCCACAATGGACGCGGCTGTCAGCCTCAATTAATGTAAATCAGATCGCCGCCCCCTTTCTCCCTGCGGCCCATTTTCAACTGACCACACCCTGAACCTCCTGTAACTCCAAGGTAATCAGCAACTGACAAACAAAATAAATAATATTGCAAGTTCCAAATTACAGCCTGTAAGGCGAGGAGTATGTTTGCGACGTGACAAACCGTACATCGAATGGAGATTTACGCCGTGTCCATAGGCGTGCGCAGAGGAGGACGGGCAGGGGGAGGGCAATGGCGCCCTAAAAGGGCACGGCCCCCGTTTTGAAAGGGACCCCATAACCGCATATAATAATTATTTGTACTTTAGTAAATATGTTAAATCTCAGATAAAACGACGAGTATAACGTAGAAATGCATTATAAAATTTACAATAAAAACAATGGGTGGACACGTTGGTCTATTCGGATATTGTTACAATATTTACTAGTATTATTACTCATTCACTTTACATTTGCAGACGGCAGAATTAGGAACTAATGTTGTTTTGAAAGTGAAGGCCCGAACACACAACCGACAATACACGAATGGTCCCGATGTCAATCAGCATCTGACCAATCAGCTGTCTCCGAAGGCAGCACAAGCGCTACGGACACAGCTGACCAGCTGACGAATTATGCCTCTCTGACAGTGAGATGGAGTCGCGCCCTTTAATGATTAATGTAATATACAATAAAATAGATCATACCACATGCTATTCACAACATTCACGTACAATATTTTTATTTCTTCTTTGCACTTATCTACTGCTTAATGGTTGTGTTCTTGCCCCGCCGGGGTTCTGTGTGCTGCTCACCGCCATCTATATCATATTAAACGGTCAGTATCTACTGCGGACGCGCGTTTCTCATTCAGTCGGCGGTGACCTCGTGTAAACAGATCGCAGCGCTCCGTCTGCAAATGTAAAGTGAACGAGTAATACTTACTGTTTAGAAGTATTAAATTTGGAAAATTTCGTTGTTTTTTCTTAGCTGCAAGGGTCAACGATTATTGTACAAACGCGTGTATGTTGTTCGTGGAAAGGACGTATGTAAATCTGATCTAAAGAGATAAATAAAAGCCTTGCGTAGCGTCGTGGCGCGCTCAAACGATGTCTACCTGCGCGAGGGCAGGAAGTTTAACAAAAGGTACAGAAGATGACGCATTGGGAATTTCTGCTAGCGCGGATACAGCGTGGAGGCAATGGGGGCGGTGGAAGGCCTTTATAACGGCGCGAAACACAGCCTCCTTCTTCTTGTTCTCAGCAGCGTCGACGGGCACTTGTGCCTAACTTTGTGCGAGTGGCGCACGTAGGCAAGGGCCCGGCAATTCATTGTCGTGACGAGCGAGACATGCATTAGGTCTCAGATGTAGAGCGGTGTGGTAGCCGTTCGATTAAAATCTCTCCTAGTAGTGGGATCTATTTAGTCAGTTAATTGTAAGCAGTGAAATTTGTTATTTGTGACTACGGTCTAGTTTATGAATAAACTCACTGTTATTACAACCCACTCTCGTCTGTGTTTTGATTACGCCACACTTGTGTCGCGTGTCCGTCCGCAGGTGGCAAGTACGTGCCGCGCGCCGTGCTGGTGGACCTGGAGCCAGGCACCATGGACTCGGTGCGGTCGGGCCCCTTCGGCCAGCTCTTCCGGCCGGACAACTTCGTGTTCGGGCAGTCGGGCGCGGGCAACAACTGGGCCAAGGGCCACTACACGGAGGGCGCCGAGCTGGTGGACTCGGTGCTGGACGTGCTGCGGCGGGAGGCCGAGGGCTGCGACTGCCTGCAGGGCTTCCAGCTGGCGCACTCGCTGGGCGGCGGCACGGGCTCCGGCATGGGCACGCTGCTCATCTCCAAGATCCGCGAGGAGTATCCCGACCGCATCATGAACACCTTCAGCGTCGTGCCCTCTCCTAAGGTACGCTTTTCAGAGCATAACCTGCACAAGAATGATGAAGTGTGTGAGATTGATTGATTGTTAGCTATTCCGGGCGCGTCAACTAATTACGTCATTGGTCCCGTAAGTGTAATGCGTGTTTTCCTCGGGAGGTGGCGGTGATATTTTCCCGCAGGATGGTGAGATCCGGCGCCGACCTACCGTCGTCTAGCGGGGTTTCCCCCCAAGCAGGTATCTCCCACCAGCGGGGCACCGCCCCAGAAACACAAATTGTGAAAATATATCAATACGTTTTTGTTGTGAAACTTCAACCTGTAAAATTTCAACTTCGTTTTTCTTCAACTTTTTATTAAATATATTTTATTTTCACATGGTATGATTGTCTATAATTAATGGAACCTTTCTTGATACAAATTGTGAAACCCTCAGACCACTCACAAAGGTTGTTGCAGGTTCATTTAAAAGCTTAGGAGAGCAGTTCTTTTTTCTTTCTACTAAGTTTTTCACTTAATTAAAGGCTCAATAACAGAATTTATTCTTTAATTGTATGTTATGCTTTGTTTCACGTTTTTACTTAGTGCAACATAATAGGCAGAGGCGTATCTAGATATTCACGCGCCCATGGCAAACATATAATTTGCGCTCCTGTCAGGATACTTCAAATTAGGGTTGTTATTATTTGTTTTAATAGGTATACTCTAAATAGCGCCTCTTGTGAGTAACGCCAATGGCACGTGCCATAACTACCATACCGTAGATACGCCTCTATTTCCGACATGACCAATGAATTTTGAGTTTGGATTTCTGGTTGTGCCATATCGTAAATCCGCCGTTTCCATTTTACTCCCGGCTCCTGTGACACGTGAGGTGCTTTCTCTGACGCAGGTGTCTGACACTGTGGTGGAGCCGTACAACGCGACGCTGTCGGTGCATCAGCTGGTGGAGAACACGGACGAGACGTTCTGCATCGACAACGAGGCGCTCTACGACATCTGCTTCCGCACCCTCAAGCTCACCTCGCCCACCTACGGAGACCTCAACCACCTCGTTTCGGTACGTCTTGCACATGACGCTTTTTGCTCATGTCTTGCACATGGACGCTTTTTGCTCATGACGTCTTGCACACGATTTCAATGGTGTTTCTTTCACTTGACGCTTTTTGCTCATGACGTCTTGCACACGACGCTTTTTGCTCATGACGTCTTGTGCATGACGCTTTTTGCTCATGACGTCTTGTACATGACGCTTTTTGCTCATGACGTCTTGCACATGACGCTTTTTTCTCATGACGACTTGTACATGACGCTTTTTGCTCATGACGTCTTGTACATGACGCTTTTTTCTCATGACGTCTTGCACATGACGCTTTTTGCTCATGACGTCTTGCACATGGACGATTTTTGTCCAGGACGATTTCAATAGTGTTTCTTGAATGTTTCTTGAGGAAAGAAGTCAGTATCATACACTAAGTAAATTCGTACAACAAATTAAGGTACAGGCGGCGACTTGCGATAGAGTGAGAGAGAACTCTTGGTTCGGGATGCTCTTTCACCCGGACTTCCGCCAGCATTCATAAGATTACGTGAGACTTATCCCTTAACTCACCACATCGCAGCACAGCGACGCGTTGTTCCAGATGAAAAAGACATCACTAGATGGCTGTTCAATCAAGGGAGAAATGCCTTCATTGAACTTCTAAGGCCCCATTAGCAACCGTTTCCCCTTCTGGTCACAGGATCTCTGTGAGATGTAGGCGATTAACATGGGACAGTTTGGATTTTCCGCTCAGAACCGATTTCGATAGTTTTCGCGTCGGTTACAAGCGCAGGTAGTTTTAACTCGGTCACAGTAAATTCCTCATAGCTATACACGAAAAATTATACATTTTCCGTAAGCATCCAAGCAAGCGTTATAATTGGTAATGACATTTAGAATAGATATGAGAGGACGTTTTTCCCTTCCCTGAAAAACTGCCCTTGGATGATTCATTTCACTCGCATAAACTCTTTACAAACGGTGTTGTTACTAAACTTCGGGGGTCTTTTTTAGTGCACAACAGCTAGAGAGCACATTATACAATGTTATTAAACGCAGAAACTCTAGAAGTTTCCTGATCGTAAGTTTCCTTTAGCGAAAATCGTAATCATAGTTTGCGGGTTACCAATCTCTTATGGTTGGAGTTCGCGACATTGAGCGCGGAGACGCAGGCCCGAAATCCAATTGTTGGTCGCGCAAGTGGTAACGCTTACATACAATTAGCAGCATGGATAGCTGGTAACGGGATTTCATAACCTTTGATTTGCTCGGCGCCGGCCGTAGGCATGGAAACGTATAGACGTCGACCAGCTGTCAATCTATCTTCCGAAGATGAAAGGGTAGCGATATTTCCGATTTACTACAGGTGTTTTTTACTTTTCATCTAATAGTTGCCAAACTCTTTTGCTTCACGTATGTATTTACACCACAGGAATTAATCCTGAAGATCATGTGCAAGCAATGTAATACAATATGTATAAAAACAGTCGTTGAAGGAAGTCACACATTTCACCAATCTATAGAAGTATATAGGTTATTATTAAATATGATTATTAAATATGAAACCTCTACTGTAATGAAGCGACTGTTTTGACATTTCTATATGTTTGCCATGAGCCCGGACGACAGATTACGCTGTTTTTGTTTAACTAGCCACATAAGCAAACAAATGCTAAATAAAATACGGTTTATATACAAACCAATACGATGTAAAATAATGCGAATTGAGCGTCAACAACCCACTAACATTAGGATTCGGTATAGCGTCCAGTAATATAAGATAAACGTACATGAAACTTAAATGGTCACGTATACTGCGATTTCTCTAACTTTGCCCCTCAAATCCCATCTTCGCGATGGAATATGTCACGGCATTTCGCCTCTTTCTCGGTCTTGCCGGTAGAAGTCGCATGATCGCAAGCACTGCTCGATACGGTCGCGATCATGCGAAATCTAGCGGAACGACTGAGAAAGATGCTCAATACCGTGACATATTCCATCGCGAAGATGGGATTTGAGTGGCCTTGAGGGGCAAAGTTACAAAAATCGCAGTGTAGTTGTTTTTTTTAGTGATTTTACATTCTCTAGTTTCCCTCTGTTCTTACGTCCTGCTGTTTGTTCCGGCGTGCAGGTGACGATGTCGGGCGTGACGACGTGCCTGCGCTTCCCGGGCCAGCTGAACGCCGACCTGCGCAAGCTGGCCGTCAACATGGTGCCCTTCCCCCGCCTGCACTTCTTCATGCCCGGCTTCGCGCCGCTCACGGCGCGCGGCAGCCAGCAATACCGCGCCCTCACCGTCCCGGAGCTCACGCAACAGGTAGGTACTACCCGTACAGTGGCGTAGCGTGACTCGCACGTTTGGGGATGCTCAACAATAACACAAAATGTCACTATCAACTACTTCATCTAACAGGCGAACGCAACACAAGGCAGATACACTGGAACTACTTCCAACGATCTCGATTGCTTACGACGGTGTAGGCGCTTCCCACAAAATCCTCACAGCAGTCAGGGCTGCCGATGTCTTGAAAGCAAATTATACAATGGCTCAGCTTTAATTCTTGTACGCGAATGGCAATAAGACCATTTGTTAATTTATACATTGCAGACTTAAATAATATGTAATCTATTAAAGAGATAATACAATTTCTTGGATATTAATTAACAAATAGTAGACAGGCACTATTTCTACAGTTTGTACCCATGACCAAGCGGGGACTCCCGAGTGTGTGTGTGAGAGAGAGAGAGAGAGAGAATTTACTGACCGCCGGAAGTGTGCTGCGCTCTCGTGCACAAACGAGTTTCTTTGAGCAGTGGATGCTAGCGTAAAGCAGTCGTGTCTCCCTGGGCCAGGGGTGAAGAGGGGAGAGGGGAACCTCATCTGCGCATGCGTCATTGCTCGTGGCAATCTCGCGGCAGACGCTAGAAGCATTTTAGCTTCCAAGCAATCACAGGCCAGCTTCAACAACCCGCCGAATTCAATCATAGGAAATCAAATTAAAATTAATACAAAACGTGTTTCGCTCAACAGACCACTTGTCAGATTATCAAACAGTGTTTAGGGTTCTTTATTAATATTATACACGGGGGTGCTCAGCATCTCAGCGCCCCCTGACCCTACGCCACTGCTACAGTAAACCCTCGATAGCTTCTAAATCGCTTAACACGAATTTCGCTGAAACGAAAAAAAAAAATTGGGTCCCGGCAAAGAAATGTAGTTCTTCCATTGGGTGAATTTGGTGTTTGTAACATTTAAGTAGAAATTCTGTTTTATTAATTTCCTTAAATAATGCAAGATTTTGTTAATAGGGAATTAAAAGTCTTTTTGTCTTCCGCTTAGACGGGTCATCCCGCCAGGTAGCGCCGTGTTGTGGAGAATGCAGGTGGAGGACCGTTCTTCCCTAAGACCAACCCATGTTTACAAAATTGTAATTAATTTATTTTTAATTTTATTTGATTTACCCAAAAATTACCATATGGAGATCGCATTTCATTCACAGCAGTATTCTCATAAATATAGAATACTCGGCAATGCTCATTCTAAAGGACGGAAATAATTGGCGTTCGTGTTATCTGATTATATACATCGGTGTTACTACATTTCTTAAATGAAGTTGTAGGCTTCCGCGGCCGGAGTCATGTGAATGATCTTGGCTGTCCGGGTGACGCCGCGTCGAAGGCTGTGTTGCCGACGTTTCGACCATCTTAACGTGGTCTTCCTCTGGGCTGGTCTGCGGAAGATCAGCCCTAAGGAAGACCGCGATAAGATGATCGAAACGTCGGCAACACAGCCTTCGACGCGGCATCACCCGGACAGCCACGATCTTCCGCAGGCCAGCCCTGAGGAAGACCACGATAAGATGGTCGAAACGCCGGCAACACACTCACAACGGCTGACATTACAATACATGAGCGAAGAAATCGAATAGGCTACTCAGGAATTTTGTGGTGAACATTTGTTGCATCTCGTAAAAATACAACAATGTAATTTTTTGACATGTCTCTCACGTCGTTCATATTTACATTAGCGGCGATTTGCTCACTTTATTACATTTATGAGTACACGTGCTTTAAATAATGTCCTGTAAAGTTTCTCGAAAACTCAACCGTTTTCTGTGAAAACTAGCTCAAAATTTCGCGTTTTCAGAAACGCTCAAACGCCATTTTCTCATAAATTTCTCCAATTTTTTTCTTCAAATTTTTCGAACGGATAGTGCTAATTGGACTCTTCAATATGACGAAAAGTTCATTTTGGGGTATTTTGTTTTTTCAAAATTTACACAAATGTAATTTTTTGAAAGATCTCTCACACCGTTAATATGCACATTTCCAGCAATTTGTAAACACTGTTGTGTTTGTGAGTTAAAGTGCTTCAAATGACTTCTAATGAAGTTTTCGAAAACTCAAAAAGCTTCTGTGAAAAAGAGCTTCAAATTTCAAATTTACAGTAGCGCTAAAACGCCATTTTCTTAATAAATTCTCCATATTTTTCAAAGAAAATAGCCATTTAGGACGAGGTTTTACTGTTCTTTAATATTTTTAAAATAATATTTCCGTTCTACTACAGAATGGCCAGCGAACTTTGAATCCTTGAAAACCGGGAATTTGAAAAGGCCATAAGAATGGGGAATTTGATATAAAAACCGGGATTTTTCGTTATTTTCAGATTTATCTCTAACTTTTAACACATTCACTTACGCAATCTTATTTAGTGAATTGCATGATTCAACTCGATACGTGATAATGGTGATTGGTAAAATCGAAATACCTATGAAAAATGCCACATGTACGCTTGAGGATTGCGAAGTCATTGACTCGCGCGTCATCCGACAACAATCACTGTAGCGTGTGTAGGTGCAACGTATATAGCATAGGTAGCACCACGGAGCACATATATATGGTTGTCTATGCACAGCACGCGTACGGACGAGGAACAAACGTTTCGTCGGGAACTGAGTTTCGATTAGCGTTGTTCCTCTGATGACATGTGGCGGTACCACTTTGCTAGTTTGGCGATTGAAACCACTACCTTATCACGTCCGTGATACTCTGGAAAGTTTTCCTTACTTGGTAGAAGAGCGCGGTTGAAGCTATCTTAGCTTATAGCCTACCCGGATTTGGAGAGGCAGTGTCCGAATTGACAGGGACCACGAAGAAAATGAACATGCGGAGATTTTGACGGCGATGCGTCCCAAGAAATACAAGTGCACCCTCTTCTCAGACCTTCTCTCTGCGGTTCCGCATTGGCTGGAGAATACAGATGACGTTAGGTCTACTATGTTTAAATAAGATTGTCATTGTTGGCGCATTGAAGAATATATAACAAAGTCGTGTTAATTACATTTATAACTCAAGAACGACTGGACCAATTTTAATTATCTCGGTTTTGTTGAATATTCATCTCCGCCCCGAATAGCAGAATAACTAATAAAATGTCGAAAAAATGGCGCTGAAGAATCAAAAAAGCTAAATATTCATTCAAATGACACCCGCTATACTCTGTAGGATTTTTGAATCTATATAGTTAAATAACTCCTAAACGAAGCGTTCTAGGGCATTAAAAACTAAAATTTTGTGGCAGAAAGGTTTTTCACCCCGTAATCTACAGGATGAGATCATCTTGAACATTCTATTACATTTTTGCTGATCGGGCGCTTCTCAATATTACTCCACCTGTTCATAGACGTGCAGATTCTCAGTAAATAAAACCAAACCGGGTAAATTAAACCATTCATATAACTTAAGAACGACTGGACCATTTTTTAATTATCTCTGATTTGTTGGACTCATCTCCGCGCCTGAAAATTATCATTGTCCTATAATAACATCCATATTTCAGATGTTCGATGCGAAAAACATGATGGCGGCATGCGATCCTCGCCACGGAAGATACCTCACAGTGGCCGCCATCTTCCGAGGCATGATGTCCATGAAGGAAGTGGATGAACAAATGCTCAACGTACAAAACAAAAACTCCAGGTGAGTAGCTGCCCAAACTAGTAAAATGAGATAGGATTGTTCATACTTACTAACAAGACAAATGTGCATTTTCTCACATTTATGGACGATGACAGACATTTATCCAGTGGCGTATACTGCTTTCAAGCCCTGGGCTACCTCTGACTTTAGAAATAATCTTTAACTATATAACCATAAATAATCTTCGATTATGAAGTTTTCTAGTTTGTACTATTTTTATAATACAATATTATATATAATGTAAATGTACACCCACCACCAAACGTTTATGTCTTGCACAAAAGCGCACATCTAATTTACTCTGTCCGTCTACTAACCGCTGCCTCCGAACGTGTCAAGAAACCGTTCGGGAAATCGGCATCCTGAGCCCTTGGCTGCCCCATATCTTACAAATAGGATGGGGGGTGAATCGCAATGAACGCACGCTGTGCTGATGCCGCTGGGTGGCAGCGGTTTCTCCGGCGTTGCCGCCTAGAAAAAAAAAAAAAAAAAAGGAGATGCGCCGACGACCGAGCGATTTAATACACATCTCAACACAACAGATTATACGGAATCTTGAAAAATGTATGTCACTGAAAAATAATGTGGCCTACAATTTTATTAATATAATTTATATTGACACATTTTTGTTGTTCTCGGGCTACCGCCAGTAGCCCTCACTGTACGCCACTGCATTTATTCAGGACGGAGAAGCGATGTAAATTACGTTTATTATTGAAATTCGTCGTCTTCGACGTAAGCCATTGTAGGCTTACGGTAGCAAGTGACAATACAGAAATGAAAAATATAATAAATTGACAAATAAGAATAGCAATAAATTTGCTATAGTTCTCCTTGTCATGCCATGCAAATAATATTTGATATTCGTATACGGTTAAATATGGATAATCTTAGAAGCCGCACATTAGCCAGATGGTGAGGGTAAAGTCGTATGAATGACTATGTATACATTCAATCTTCATTCGGCTAATATTGGCCTTAGCCATAGGCCACTGAAAGATGATTATCTGAGTGCGAGGCGTCTTGTGGATTCGCAACAAGTATTTTGGCATTAAAGTGAACAGGACATTACATAAAACAATTCGATCTGGGTAACGCATAAGCGTTACCCAGACTCGAATTGTTTTATGTAATTCCCGAAAGGCGACCCTTGACGCAAACTCGGAGACGCCTAGCAAATCGAATTGTTAATTTAATAATTTCAATATCTTACTGATAATTACAATATTTATAAACGGTACAATTTGTTGAAGCGGGTGACGTGCATCGTGAGGGTAATATGCCCAAGAAATGATGGGATGTGATACATCGGGATTCGACTTGGCGCCCCGCTAATTAGGTTGATTGATTAGCATTTCCGGGCGCGTTAACTGCTAAGCTCATTAGTCCCGTAAGTGTACTGTATGTTTTTTATCGCGGATGTGGCTGTGATCTTCCGGCGCGAATGGCGAGATCCGGCGCCGACCTACAAGTTGGCTTCCGGGTTTTCTCCCAACCAGGTATCTCCCACCAGCGGGGCACCGCCCCAGCTGGGACAAGCTCTAAGCTCCCGGCATATGTAGTAGTGTACTGAACTGACTGCACGGCGACTAGTATCTTCAATCGCACGCTTCTATTCTGTAACCATATCATTGGGTATATATTTGCGTTAATTATAGTAAAACATGTTCAAACGGCCACTTTCTTGGAACATTGATTTCTCCATTAAACACGTTTTCTTATTTTCTCTTTCAAGCGACCTCCTGGCTCCGCGGCCACGCATATTTCGCAGATTGACCTGTATTAAGTGGCCACATCTAGCGATTTTGAACTGTAAGAGAATAACAAGCGGAAAAGTTGTGCAGATTACTGTTAATTCAGGATCTTATTTCGAACAGAATCTAGAGTCGCAGGGAGATTGATGTGTTCAGAGTAACAAGATTATAATGACTTTATTAAATAACAAACAATTCGCCTAGCCCACATCGCAACATTCTCGTGATTTTTCTATTCCCTCTAGGGAAACTTGTCTGGTTCGCGGAGTACGCCAAGTGCGCGAAACCGATCTGAAGATCACAGGCTTTTTCATGGGACAGCCCGGCTCTGGATTTTACAGGATGATACGTCTGGTTGGCTTACGTGTTGGGTTGGGTGAGGAAGAATTTCTCGAGTAAGAAAATGAACGGAAAGTCAACGATGCGAGAGAGAATTTTAAATGTTTAAGTATTCAAAACGATTTTACATAGCAATTCTGTGAGATCTGCAGGGCCGGATTTCTATTGTTTAAAAAAGATGAAAACAAGAATGCACTCTACCGTTTGTACTATAAAACAAATGTATTATTCAACTATGAACAATAAAGGGGGGGGGCGACAAATGGACTTTGGCCTACAGGTGGCATACTCGTAAATCCGGTCCTGGAGATCTGATGAACGCTTCTTGTAATCGCATTCATTTCATTAAGTAGCCACTTCTATTAGCCTACGTTGTATTCGTGTTCCTAAAAACATGTTTCATTGTACACACTGAACGCGCGGAGAAGTTGAGGGAGGTCAGTCTTGAACTGAGAGTGCTCGAGTACTTGACCTCCGTGAAGATGGCCAGAAAAAATCTCAAAATTCAAAATTTTTTTATGGATACGTTTGTCCACCGTTTGACCACATTTGACCACCCTTTAGAAAATTTTTACCAGCCTCCGTTCACAAATTAGAACAAAAACAAATTTTTCTGGCCAACTCACCATTTGACGAAATTACAAGATTTTGCCCAAAATATTAAAAATATCGAAATTTGAAGTGCGTTTTTGTTTGTCCATCGTTTGACCACCTTTAATCACTAACTACATTATTTTTACCACGTTTCCTCCAGCAGATATTCGCGAAAAAACGTATTCCACTGCACCCAGAAACCGTGAAGATGGCCAGAAAAAGTTTTAAAATGCAAATTTTTTTGGTCGATTCGTTTGTCCATCGTTTGACCACTTTTGACCACCCTTTAGAAAATTTTTACCAGGCCGGGTTCAAAAGTTATAGGCAAAAAACGTTTTTTCCCGCCATTTCTCAAAATCGACGAATTAGCAACAATCAAACGAAAAATTCGAAACTTTTAATTTGCATTCGTTTCTTTACCTCCTAATGACCTCTTAATCACCTTCAGACGTGCTTTACCACCAACGGAACAACCCAAAAAAATTTCCAAAAAAGCGTGAAGATGGCCAAAAAATAATTCGAAAATGCAATTTTTTGGGCTAATTCGTTTGTCCATCGTTTGACCACGTTTGACCACCCTTTAGAAAATTTTTACCAGGCCGCGTTCAAAAGTTAATGCCAAAAAACGTTTTTCCCGCCATTTTTTCAATTCGAAAAAACAACAAGAAACACGCAGAATTTTCCGTACTTTTCTAACCTCTGCGTTTGTCCATCTTTGGAAAGTGATTGTCCATCACTTAAAATTCGTAAGCTACGTGTATTTCCAGAAATACAGGCGAAAAACGTATTTTTCCACAATTTTTTGAAAAATTCCCCCAAAAAACAAAAAATACATTCAAATTATATAAAAATACATTCGCATTCGTTTGTCCATTGTTTGACCACGTTTGACCACTCTTTAGAAAATTTTTACCAGCCTCCGTTCACAAATTAGAACAAAAACAATTTTTTCTGGCCAACTTCACGATTTGACGAAATTACAAGATTTTGCCCAAAATATCAAAAATATCGAAATTTGAAGTGCGCTTTTGTTTGTCCATCGTTTGACCACCTTTAATCACTAACTACATTATTTTTACCACGTTTCCTCCAGCAGATATTCGCGAAAAAACGTATTCCACTGCACCCAGAAACCGTGAAGATGGCCAGAAAAAGTTTTAAAATGCAAATTTTTTTGGTCGATTCGTTTGTCCATCGTTTGACCACTTTTGACCACCCTTTAGAAAATTTTTACCAGGCCGGGTTCAAAAGTTATAGGCAAAAAACGTTTTTTCCCGCCATTTCTCAAAATCGACGAATTAGCAACAATCAAACGAAAAATTCGAAACTTTTAATTTGCATTCGTTTCTTTACCTCCTAATGACCTCTTAATCACCTTCAGACGTGCTTTACCACCAACGGAACAACCCAAAAAAATTTCCAAAAAAGCGTGAAGATGGCCAAAAAATAATTCGAAAATGCAATTTTTTGGGCTAATTCGTTTGTCCATCGTTTGACCACGTTTGACCACCCTTTAGAAAATTTTTACCAGGCCGCGTTCAAAAGTTAATGCCAAAAAAACGTTTTTCCCGCCATTTTTTCAATTCGAAAAAACAACAAGAAACACGCAGAATTTTCCGTACTTTTCTAACCTCTGCGTTTGTCCATCTTTGGAAAGTGATTGTCCATCACTTAAAATTCGTAAGCTACGTGTATTTCCAGAAATACAGGCGAAAAACGTATTTTTCCACAATTTTTGAAAAATTCCCCCAAAAAAACAAAAAATACATTCAAATTATATAAAAATACATTCGCATTCGTTTGTCCATTGTTTGACCACGTTTGACCACCCTTTAGAAAATTTTTACCAGGCCGCGTTCAAAAGTTGATGCCAAAAAACTTTTTTCCCGCCACTTTTTCAATTCGAAAAAAAAACAAGAAACACGCAGAATTTTCCGTACATTTCTACTCTCTGCGTTTCTCCATCTTTGGAACGTGATTGTCCATCACTTAAAATTCGTAAACTACATGTATTTCAAGAAATACAGGTGAAAAACGAATTTTCCCACCTTTTCTTGTAAAATTCCCTCAAAACAACAAAAAATATATTCAAATTATATAAAAAATCATTCGCATTCGTTTGTCCATCGTTTCATGTCGTTTGCTTAACCTTTAGAAAATTTTTACCAGCCTCCATTCATAAATTTGCGCAAAACAAATTTTTCGGGCCAAGTTCTTGTCTTGATGAAATTACAAGATTTCCTTGGAAATATTAAAAATACCACAATTTGACGTGCGCATTCGTTTATCCATCTTTTGATGACGTTTCCCTAGCGATTAGAAATTTTTTACCAGCCTCCGTTGAGAAAATAGAGCAAAAACGAAGGTTTCGGGCCAACTTGACTGTTTGAAATTCAGTCCCATTATTGGAACATGATTGAGCTGTATGAAACGCACTATTAGTTGCCGAATATGTTTTAGTAGTATGAAAATAATTTGTTTTCGCACGTAATGTTGTAGAACTTGTAACGTGTTTCAGAAAAAAAAGATGACATATGCGCCGCTGTGACAAAATTATTTTCTCAGGAGTTAAGTTTCGTTACAAGTAACGAAACGAAAGTCTGCGCGAATTTAGTTTTGTTACAGAAAGAACAGATCGTCTAAGACAGTTTCGTTTCGTTTCTTTACTGAAATGAAACAAATGTGACTTTCCTTTTCGTGGGTAAGAAACGTTGTTTCTTTATTTAGTTTCGTTATTAATATTTGTAGAAAGAGAAGTAACGAAAGTCGAGAGAGGGCCATTGAGAGGAGTTGTACACCAGACTACATTTCTGTACTTTATGTTTGTCGCGGCGCCGCTATCAGCGTGTCTGTCAGCAGAGTGTCCATTTACTTGGAGGGCACTGCAGGTCACCGAGGCGTAGGACTCTCGAACTCCCTCCCATTCTGGGCGAGCGGCGGTGCGGCCGTGAGCGGGGTGAGAAGGGCACTGCCGCTTCTCAGAAACGCTGCTGAGAGGTGTCGTTGGAAGGGGCGTGGGCCTGCGAGCAAATCGGTCGGTGGACATAGCCCCCCCCCCTTCCCATTTTTTTAGGTAATTCCGCTGTAATGCGTACCAAACAAAGTTTTTATTTCATGTTAACCATGTATCCAGAACGGTGAGTATTGCGAGTAAACATTTACTACAAAAGCCAGAACATATTTTAAGAGTAATTAAATTATCGATAGAGGATAGAAGAAAACGTTAATAACCACCAAAATTATACCTCCCCCACATGCTCCAACTCAGAAACTAATCACCCAAAACATAAATTGGGAAACATTTAGGAAAATAGTGAAAATCAAGACACCACAATTCAAAATATTAAACTCCCCTATGGAAATAGAAAAGTCAGTCATGCAGATAAACGAAATAATAACAAACACAATAAAACACTTACAAGAAAACAAACCCACATATTCTTCTAAACAGACAAAACCAAAACTACCCAAAGAGAAAACAGAAATAATCAACACACGCAATAAAACTAGAAGGCTATGGAGCAAGAATAGAATTCCCCAACAGAAAAAAGAACTAAATCTCCTCAATGAAATAACAAAAAGGGCAATAAATATACACATCCAAAAATCCTTTGACAGGAAAACAGAAACATTAAATACCTCAAACAAATCACTATGGCACTTCTCAAAATGTCTTCTAAATAAAAAAATAACCATTCCGCCACTCAACACGACACAAGGTATAAAATATGCCCCAAGATAAGGCAGAAGCACTAGCAGAACACTTCGTTCAAACATTCAAGCCTAATAACACACCCGTACACCCAGACCACGAAGCAATAATTGATTCAAATGGAGCACCCAACTATGACGTCCCACAGAGATTAAAATTCATTTCACCTACTGAAGTCAAAAACCTCATAAAAAAATTGCCTAAAAGAAAAGCTCCCGGACATGACCTAATTAGCAACCAAATATTAAAAAACCTGCCCACAACCACAATCGCATACATAAACAACATCTATAATTCATCATTCAGACGAGGTTATTTCCCAAGAACTTGGACAATATCAAATATAATCCCGATCCCTAAACCAAGCACAAATCATAGCCTCGCAGTGAATTACAGACCAATAAGTCTCCTCCCAACGTTATCTAAATTATTTGAAAAAATAATTTTAAAAAGACTCAATAATCATCTAACAAAATCAGAAGCTATTCCAAACCACCAATTTGGTTTTAGAAAGCGTATCTCAACTGCACATCAATTGCTAAGGATTACTGAATACATTCACACTGCCTTCCAAGAAAAGAAACACTCAATAGTAACACTCTTAGATGTATCTCAAGCATTTGACAGAGTCTGGCACCCCGGATTAATATACAAACTCAAAACAATAGCAACACCTAAATACTTACTAAATATTATCACACAATTTATATCAGACAGAGTAACCATAGATAATCATAGCTCCACCCCCCCCGCCCTATAGAAGCAGGACTTCCACAAGGCACACCCTTATCCCCAACACTATTCAATATTTACACAGCAGATATCCCCACCACACGATACACTCAACTTGCACAATTTGCTGACGATACGGCAATATTCACATCAAGTTGCACCCTGACATATAGCAGCACAAAAATTCAACAACATTTGAATAAAATAGACGAAAGGGCAATAAATGAAAAATAGAACTAAATCCAAATAAATGAAAATCAAAAATTGTTTCATAGAGACCATTCTCTGCCCCCCACCCATTACTATTAAACAATAGTCAAATAAACTGGACACCATCAAACCAACCTATAAAATACTTAGATCTAAATCTTGACACAAGACTAAACTGGAAAAACCACATCAATATAAAAACACAACAGGCTAAAATCAAATTAATCCAACTCAAGCCAATACTTAATAAAACTTCCAAACTTTCACTAACAAATGCAATAACACTATATGAAACTATCATAAGACCCATAATGCTATACGCTTGCTCCATCTGGACAAATGCTGCACCATCCAATGTAAATAAAATACAAATATTACAGAACACAAATTTAAGTTTAAAGTTAAATCTTTTCTGCTGCAAAACTGTTTCTATACAATTAGAGACTATACTGATCGTGAAAAAGAAAAATAATGTTTAACGTAACAAAACAAAGATATATAATGAATTAGTTTGTTTGCATTGTATACATTTAAAAAAATATTTAATACGCCTGTAACAAGTAATGTACTTCAGCTTCCGGGTCAATGACCCCCATCTCGATCAGGTTTTGTCCAGTTTCCCTGATCCATTGAGCAAATGCTCAGATGGCCCCTTGTTTTGCTTCTGGACGTAAATGTAGCTTCACTGTGCGCACGTTTTGTTGAGCACTCCTTTTGCTTGTAGTTCATTTACAGTTAAAATTGATTTTCTATAATTCGGGAAAAAACATTTTTCAAATATCTTTATTTTTCTAAAATAATTATTTTCTAAATTCATTTATTCGTTTTTTTCCCGTTTTTTTTAAATTTTTTATTTTTTTTTTATTTCTGGCCCTCAAGAAAATGTGAGCAGATAAATTTCTTTCCCCACACGTCATATACGGTTTTTAATGTTTTTTGACAAATAAATAAAAATAAAACATTCCTCAGAATATTCACCAACGGTTCATTTCAAACCATCAACTCCATAGTGAATTATTTATAAACTCAATCATCCATCAAATAGCACGCCTATCCAATAATTTCTACTCTAACATAAACTCAATAGATCAACTCAAACAATACAATTTAGCCTCAACAAACAACACACAGACCAGACTAAACAACAGATACCCGTTCGATTCCTTCCTAAAAATATTCTCAGACAATTGTGATCTGTAGATACTCTTATGAGTAATCTACCCCATTGTAGTAGCAATAGTAGAACTAGGTTAAGCATAGTTTAAGTTAGTAGTAAGTCATCAACATGTATGAAAGAGTGTTGTACTGATCTATGTACATCCCAACAAGCAATAAATAAATTTTAAAAAAAGAGGAAAACGTACAGATAATAACTCGTGTTTAAGTAGTTCTGTTCTGAAACAAAAATAAAGTACAGAAATGTAGTCTGGTGTACAACTCCTCTCAATGGCCCTCTCTCGACTTTCGTTACTTCTCCTTCTACAAATATTAATAACGAAACTAAATAAAGAAACAACGTTTCTTACCCACGAAAGGAAAGTCACATTTGTTTCATTTCAATAAAGAAACGAAACGAAACTGTCTTAGACGATCTGTTCTTTCTGTAACAAAACTAAATTCGCGCAGACTTTCGTTTCGTTACTTGTAACGAAACTTAACTCCTGAGAAAATAATTTTGTCACAGCGGCGCATATGTCATCTTTTTTTCTGAAACACGTTACAAGTTCTACAACATTACGTGCGAAAACAAATTATTTTCATACTACTAAAACATATTCGGCAACTAATAGTGCGTTTCATACAGCTCAATCATGTTCCAATAATGGGACTGAATTTCAAACAGTCAAGTTGGCCCGAAACCTTCGTTTTTGCTCTATTTTCTCAACGGAGGCTGGTAAAAAATTTCTAATCGCTAGGGAAACGTCATCAAAAGATGGATAAACGAATGCGCACGTCAAATTGTGGTATTTTTAATATTTCCAAGGAAATCTTGTAATTTCATCAAGACAAGAACTTGGCCCGAAAAATTTATTTTGCGCAAATTTATGAATGGAGGCTGGTAAAAATTTTCTAAAGGTTAAGCAAACGACATGAAACGATGGACAAACGAATGCGAATGATTTTTTATATAATTTGAATATATTTTTTGTTGTTTTGAGGGAATTTTACAAGAAAAGGTGGGAAATTTCGTTTTTCACCTGTATTTCTTGAAATACATGTAGTTTACGAATTTTAAGTGATGGACAATCACGTTCCAAAGATGGAGAAACGCAGAGAGTAGAAATGTACGGAAAATTCTGCGTGTTTCTTGTTTTTTTTTCGAATTGAAAAAGTGGCGGGAAAAAAGTTTTTTGGCATTAACTTTTGAACGCGGCCTGGTAAAAATTTTCTAAAGGGTGGTCAAACGTGGTCAAACGATGGACAAACGAATGCGAATGTATTTTTATATAATTTGAATGTATTTTTTGTTTTTTTGGGGAATTTTTCAAAAAATTGTGGAAAAATAGGTTTTTCGCCTGTATTTCTGGAAATACACGTAGCTTCCGAATTTTAAGTGATGGACAATCACTTTCCAAAGATGGACAAACGCAGAGGTTAGAAAAGTACGGAAAATTCTGCGTGTTTCTTGTTGTTTTTTCGAATTGAAAAAATGGCGGGAAAAACGTTTTTTGGCATTAACTTTTGAACGCGGCCTGGTAAAAATTTTCTAAAGGGTGGTCAAACGTGGTCAAACGATGGACAAACGAATTAGCCCAAAAAATTGCATTTTCGAATTATTTTTTGGCCATCTTCACGCTTTTTTGGAAATTTTTTTGGGTTGTTCCGTGGTGGTAAAGCACGTCTGAAGGTGATTAAGAGGTCATTAGGAGGTAAAGAAACGAATGCAAATTAAAAGTTTCGAATTTTTCGTTTGATTGTTGCTAATTCGTCGATTTTGAGAAATGGCGGGAAAAAACGTTTTTTGCCTATAACTTTTGAACCCGGCCTGGTAAAAATTTTCTAAAGGGTGGTCAAAAGTGGTCAAACGATGGACAAACGAATCGACCAAAAAAATTTGCATTTTAAAACTTTTTCTGGCCATCTTCACGGTTTCTGGGTGCAGTGGAATACGTTTTTCGCGAATATCTGCTGGAGGAAACGTGGTAAAAATAATGTAGTTAGTGATTAAAGGTGGTCAAACGATGGACAAACAAAAGCGCACTTCAAATTTCGATATTTTTAATATTTTGGGCAAAATCTTGTAATTTCGTCAAATGGTGAGTTGGCCAGAAAAATTTGTTTTTGTTCTAATTTGTGAATGGAGGCTGGTAAAAATTTTCTAAAGAGTGGTCAAACATGGTCAAACAATGGACAAACGAATGCGAATGTATTTTATATAATTTGAATGTATTTTTTGTTTTTTGGGGGGAATTTTTCAAAAAATTGTGGAAAAATACGTTTTTCGCCTGTATTTCTGGAAATACACGTAGCTTACGAATTTTTAAGTGATGGACAATCACTTTCCAAAGATGGACAAACGCAGAGGTTAGAAAAGTACGGAAAATTCTGCGTGTTTCTTGTTGTTTTTTCGAATTGAAAAAATGGCGGGAAAAACGTTTTTTGGCATTAACTTTTGAACGCGGCCTGGTAAAAATTTTCTAAAGGGTGGTCAAACGTGGTCAAACGATGGACAAACGAATTAGCCCAAAAAATTGCATTTTCGAATTATTTTTTGGCCATCTTCACGCTTTTTTGGAAATTTTTTTGGGTTGTTCCGTTGGTGGTAAAGCACGTCTGAAGGTGATTAAGAGGTCATTAGGAGGTAAAGAAACGAATGCAAATTAAAAGTTTCGAATTTTTCGTTTGATTGTTGCTAATTCGTCGATTTTGAGAAATGGCGGGAAAAAACGTTTTTTGCCTATAACTTTTGAACCCGGCCTGGTAAAAATTTTCTAAAGGGTGGTCAAAAGTGGTCAAACGATGGACAAACGAATCGACCAAAAAAATTTGCATTTTAAAACTTTTTCTGGCCATCTTCACGGTTTCTGGGTGCAGTGGAATACGTTTTTCGCGAATATCTGCTGGAGGAAACGTGGTAAAAATAATGTAGTTAGTGATTAAAGGTGGTCAAACGATGGACAAACAAAAGCGCACTTCAAATTTCGATATTTTTAATATTTTGGGCAAAATCTTGTAATTTCGTCAAATGGTGAGTTGGCCAGAAAAATTTGTTTTTGTTCTAATTTGTGAACGGAGGCTGGTAAAAATTTTCTAAAGAGTGGTCAAACGTGGTCAAACAATGGACAAACGAATGCGAATGTATTTTTATATAATTTGAATGTATTTTTTGTTTTTTGGGGGAATTTTTCAAAAAATTGTGGAAAAATACGTTTTTCGCCTGTATTTCTGGAAATACACGTAGCTTACGAATTTTAAGTGATGGACAATCACTTTCCAAAGATGGACAAACGCAGAGGTTAGAAAAGTACGGAAAATTCTGCGTGTTTCTTGTTGTTTTTTCGAATTGAAAAAATGGCGGGAAAAACGTTTTTTGGCATTAACTTTTGAACGCGGCCTGGTAAAAATTTTCTAAAGGGTGGTCAAACGTGGTCAAACGATGGACAAACGAATTAGCCCAAAAAATTGCATTTTCGAATTATTTTTTGGCCATCTTCACGCTTTTTTGGAAATTTTTTTGGGTTGTTCCGTTGGTGGTAAAGCACGTCTGAAGGTGATTAAGAGGTCATTAGGAGGTAAAGAAACGAATGCAAATTAAAAGTTTCGAATTTTTCGTTTGATTGTTGCTAATTCGTCGATTTTGAGAAATGGCGGGAAAAAACGTTTTTTGCCTATAACTTTTGAACCCGGCCTGGTAAAAATTTTCTAAAGGGTGGTCAAAAGTGGTCAAACGATGGACAAACGAATCGACCAAAAAAATTTGCATTTTAAAACTTTTTCTGGCCATCTTCACGGTTTCTGGGTGCAGTGGAATACGTTTTTCGCGAATATCTGCTGGAGGAAACGTGGTAAAAATAATGTAGTTAGTGATTAAAGGTGGTCAAACGATGGACAAACAAAAGCGCACTTCAAATTTCGATATTTTTGATATTTTGGGCAAAATCTTGTAATTTCGTCAAATCGTGAAGTTGGCCAGAAAAAATTGTTTTTGTTCTAATTTGTGAACGGAGGCTGGTAAAAATTTTCTAAAGGGTGGTCAAATGTGGTCAAACGGTGGACAAACGTATCCATAAAAAAATTTTGAATTTTGAGATTTTTTCTGGCCATCTTCACGGAGGTGAGTACTTGCGCGGGTGCTTCCACTTTGGGGCGTGAAAGTGATCCGTCGGCTCGAGCACGTGTGCTGAAGGGGAGGCAGTCACATGACTCCTCCCCATGTTTAGTGAAGCGCGGCCTCGCAGATTTGACACATGCACGATTATCGTGTAGCTCTAGCTTGGAGACGCACGTATCTAGGCTCCCGAGTAGGTTTTCGAACGGTAACAAATTGTATACAATACAAAGTTGTAAATAATTGGAATTGTAGCAACACGTCACAAGGGGCGTGCATCGAGCATGTAAAGCAATAATTCACACTAATTAGTGTTCAAAATGAAGTTCGTTCGAACATCTATTTACCACAAAAACGGTTAACATTTAGGCGAACACCAGAAAACATACAATGGGGATGTCGAACTCTCTGGAATTCGGAGTAATATTGAGCGAGGCGACCGGATGGCGTGAATTTGTGGATAGGATGCCTTTTACTGTCTGTCTTTTCTTTCATTAGGTGTCAAAGATAAGGAACAGGACGGCGACTTTATTTCCGGACCCTCGAAATGGCCTCTGATACCGAGCTGCAGCGAAGGTCCAACCACGTATTATAAAACGTGACCACGCGATTGTAACTCTGCCCCTCAGTGGCTACGATGGAATATCATACGGCATTTCGCGTCTTTCTCCGTCATGCCGCTACAAGTCGCATGATCGCAAGCACTGCTCGATACGGTCGCGATCATGCGATATCTAGTTGCCCGACTGAGAAAGACGCGAAAAATCTTGACATCGTGAAGACTGGCCTTGAGGGGCAAAGTTAAATAAATCGCAGTATAACATGCTCGGGCAAGAGGGAAATCAAGGGTCGTAATGGACGGGAAACCTCTAAAACCCGCGAATGCGGAATCGGAGGGAGGCTTCCATGTTCACCTATAGCACTTAAACCATTTCCACGAAGGGAAAGGATTTTCCCCGAAATTGATATTCCTCGACCGACCTGGCAGAAATCGGTACTCCTCGAATTTGATACGCACATGTTAGGGAGTTCTTGCCACCTCCACGTTAAGCACTATCGACCTTCTGCGCAAGCGCAGATGCACTAAAGTGATGGGAAATTTGAACTGCGCGTGAGCAGATCGACGAGCAGAGACCCTATTTTCACTTTTGTGGGATGGAATATCAAGTTTTAAAGCTGAAGGTAATACAGACTGATCATTTTGGGTTGGGAAACGGAAAATAGATGAGAATAAAAGAAAACGTGTAGAGAACTCGTCTAAAAGGAGTGGGAAATTATAAAAATAAATCAAGTGGAAAACGGTGGAAGAAATGTGGAAATGGATTGAGGCAGTGGCTACAAGATGTAAGGCATTTAATAAGAAATGACAAGATAGTGATAACATATTTTAATTATATACACGTACATAATTGATGGATATATGGGGAGCAGATACAGATGAGTTAAGAGGGACAGATAGAATGTAGGTAGCTAATAAATGTGATAAAAAGACCAGATGGATCAGATAAAGGGGATGAAAATGAAATACTGATAAATAGAGAAAGAACTGTTACAACAGAGGCAGGGATAAACGTAGCTGATCGGAGAACATATTGTAGAGGTATTATGAGAGGAAGCTCAAGGAAAAGGGAGAATGAATATTTCGGGATGGAAGTGTAAAGAAATTGAAAAGGGGTAAAGCAGGAGGAATTGACAGTACAGTTAATGAGACGCGGATTTATGGGAAGTTGGGAGAGAGATCTTGAGGAAATTTTTTAATAAAATGTGGCAAGGTGATGGATTCCTAAAGGTTTGAAAAGATGGCATTACAGTTTTGATATGAGGCGATAATAGGTTGCTTCAGACGTATCACGGTTTTACAAGGTTCAAACCCGATCGAAGCCGTGGAGTTTTAGGAGCGAAAAAATCCTTCGTACGCCTGCCTTCGGAGGGGAAGTAAAGCCGGCTGTCCCATGTAGTAGATTTACTGCATGTAAAAGATCTTCAGGTGTAAAAGCAGCCTCCGAGCTTAATTCAAATCGCCTGTTTTGTCGCTCCAGATAATACCTTCTTTCTCCGCTAGGTGAAAGGAGCGTGGTCAGACGGAAGAGGGGACGTGATGGCTTGAGTCTCGCTACGTAAAATAAGGCATTAACTATCACATCGATGTCATGTTTATACAAAATGTAAGGTACTGACTGGAACATAGGTTTGTTGATGAATTAGATAAAAATGCAGTGATTAAAGAGAACCAGAGCTTCAGGAAATTTAAGGAAGTCAGGGACATGTAGGTCTTAAATTTCAAAACGAGGGCCATCAAAGTGAATGATAGGAAACTTCTGTTGCGGTTAATTTGACCGACTAGATTGAGGAAAAGTATGGGAGATTGTGGATAAAATGGGGATAAGACTTGACTTGTAGGTTGACACATATCTACTTAGAAACAAGATGCAGGGTGAGGATGGGTGAATTAAAAGGCAAGATTTTTTTGTCACACAAAGGTTTGAGATAAGGATATTCTTGAGCTTAACATTGTTCTATACGTATTTAGCAGTATCTAAAGGGTTTTGGAAAAGGGGCAGGAGGGTGGTATAGGATATACAGGAAGGAAGATTTGGCCCCCAAGAAATGCGGATATTGTGATTATGGCAAGAAATATAGGAGGCATGAATTGTGTTAAGATTAGAAAATATCCTGGATGATGGAAAGATGACACTTAAAAAGGAGTACAGAAAAGTAAGATGATTAGTAAAGTTGGGGGTGATAGATGTAAAGGGAAATGGCAATGGAAGGGGTCCAAAATAGAACAAGTAAATGAATATAAATATCTGGGATGTCATAAGGAATAACAAGGGACATATCAACGAAATTACGAGACGAGATAGTTTTGAAACAAGAGTGGGTGATAATCAAAAGAAGTTTTAATATTAATTGGGACAGAGGGATGAACATTTTCGATAATCTGCCAGGGAAGCACAAATGTTAAGATGCAAGGAAAGAAGGATGTCAAGACAGATTCCTATGATTGTTTTAAATTGGAACAAAGTATACAGGGCTACTTGATGAGAACAGAAACAAGTAGAGGGAAAATGAGAAGTTAGGAAGAGTGATGAGACTTTAAATGGGGGGAGGTGGGTTATTGGAAGATGGTGTTGGGAAGTAAAATCAGGAGAGGCTAGTAAGGGAAGAAATACAAGATTTATTTTAGAGAAAGAGGATATGAAACAGAAGGGATCAGAATGCTTGGAGGGGGATGCTGGGATGCAAAGAAAATCTAAGGAAAAGAGATTGGGAGATGCACATGCAAAAGATATGTAAGAAAATCTGAAACTAGGTATAACAGGAATTATGAATAAATAAGGGCGGAATAGGTAAAAATTCCTAAATAGAATAAGAAAGGCAAATGGATTAAAGTTAGCAACATTTATATTAGGTGATGAGGTTGAATGCACAAGTTGAAAGCAGACTGGGGGAAAGGAAACTTAGGACAGAAAGGAATGTAAGAGGATGGAAGGGACAAGGGAACATGTGATAAAAGGGTGTAGAAGGGAAATTATGGAGTGAAGCAGGCCAATCAGGATGATGAAATAAATTTAGGAAAGAAGAAAAGGGCAGGATGGATATGAGGAATATATAATTAACAGTATAAAAAGCACAGATGTAAATGTGTAATGTAATGAATGTAAAGTTGTATGTTGAGAAATAGGAAGTGCTGATCTTAACTGTATTGAGAGCGTAGGCTTCCGCGGCCGGAGTCAATATTATACTTAACTTCAATATTATACAATATAATACTTAACTGTATTGTTGTGAAGAGAATATTGAAAATAAACTTGAACTAGAAAGTCATTGCTGCAGCTGAAACACATACATAAGATTAGTATGGAAGCAATTATATTGCAAAGGAGCAAGATTCTTCCTTGAGGAACTCATATGCTGGAATTCAAAATGAGCCTGGCAAATCTTTATTTGCTTTGAGCTGCTTGTAATACACTTAAATCAAAGGCAGAAGTGGCATCTTCATCAAAACTATTATATTTTCAAAAATTAAAGATGATACATTAATGATGTAAACAGTACGTGAAAATACGTGCTGTTTCACCACTAGTTTTAAATGAGAAACTCGTGAAACAAATTTACAAGTTCACATCAGTAGAAAGCTCACATAAAAACATGAATTTGCTTGGTAATTCTATATTTACTCCCTCTACTAATAAGTTTTTTGATATATCAAATGCTTTATGATGTATAAAAATATTCTTGTAATTTAAAAACATATTAATGAAAATGAATTGAAACAATGATTATAAAATTACTTAAAATCAAGTATAGTAAACCCTTGTTAACACGAATTTTGTCGTAACACAAAGAAAACTTGGGTTCCGGCAAGGGATTACATTAATATGGTCATTTATAATAATCAGATAATCCAAATTTTTAAAAGATGAACTCTGATTATTTTGGTCCCTTGGAATTTGTGTTAATGAGGGTTTATTGTACACTGTCACTGCAATGTACATTTCATACCCAACAAAACGTTTTGTTCCAGTTACTTTGTGGAATGGATTCCTAACAATGTTAAAGTAGCTGTGTGTGACATTCCCCCTCGTGGACTCCGCATGTCTTCCACCTTTATTGGAAATACAACAGCGATCCAAGAGATTTTTAAACGTATTTCTGAACAATTCACTGCAATGTTCCGCCGAAAGGCTTTCTTGCATTGGTACACAGGAGAAGGAATGGACGAAATGGAGTTTACGGAGGCAGAATCAAACATGAATGACCTTGTCTCAGAGTACCAACAGTACCAGGTACGTAAGAATGCAAAATGAAGGAAGTTTAGTTCAGATTACAAAACTTGTTTGTTGAATTGCCCTAATATCTTTTTTCTATGATCATATGAAAACGAAAGACTGTGCATGAAGTTGATATTTTCTCAAAACATTTGAAAAACTTAATATCACGCAAAACAGACTTTTACAAGATGGTGCCATCAAGAGAAGAGTTGAAACTAAATAGCAGAAAAAAATTGTTTACATTTCTTGAGTTTCCGCAACACAGTTTTAAAATGTCTCTTATAAGTAAACTTCCTCAACTCAAGTGCATGTCAGCTTAGAAGGCCAAAATATTAAACAAAACTTTCCAGAGACCATATCATTTATAAACATGCATTTAGAATATTGCATTCACAAAATTAAATACGCTGCTCTGGAGTACAAACAACTGCAGTCACACACACAATATTGAAACTTACAAAGGAAATTAACTGTGCATTTTTATTTTCAGGAAGCTGGTGTTGATGATGATGTGGAATTTGTGGAAGAAGAAGAAGAGGTATTAGAAGAAGGCCAGTGAGGAACAATAATTATTATTATCATAAATACAGAATTAAGTTTCCAATTATATTCATTGCAAAATCTTTTATTTCAAAGTTTTTCAATAAAGAATAACAAAACTTAATTTGTAGTTTCTATTTCGTCATTTTCATTTAGGGTCTTACACATGGAAAAATACAATAACGATTATATACTACAGACATTCACAACAATGATAAAACACACTTCCATAACAAAATTCCTTATTATAATATCTATTTACAATTGGTTGACTTGTGCATCAGCGCCTCCCTTGAAGTTGACGCATCATTGCACGCTGTTGTCTGGCAGCAGGAGAAAAGGGAACAAATTTTCTTGCTGTCAAAGCTCGAGCTTTAATTCGGCACTCCAATTCTGTGAGGCTGCCACTGCGGTTTGGAAATATAGGTGGTGGTGATGACCCTCTGATGGGCATTTCACTACACGTGTCTGAATGCATTCTTCTTGATGCACGTGATGTGCTAGGCAGAATAGAGTCATGAGGTGCACAAAACCGACGACTGCTTCGCCGCAGTGGAACATTTGTTGCTGGTGATGGTGACTCAGTAGACTCAGCAGCAACTGAACAAGGTATTGGGGATCTGACTAGTGGGGAAGAAATGTTGGATATGTGTTTAGAAAGATGATTTTTGCATTCAGATGGCTTAATTACAGAACCAGATGTATCCTGTGGTTCATTAGAAGATGAAGGAAAGACTGCAGGAGATGCAAACGTAGAAAGTGGAGAAACACAAGACAAAGTTAAACAGGATGGAGGGGAGGAGGTTGGAGAACTTTGAGGGGAACGAGTAGATGGCGGTTGAGGAGAACATTGAGGGGAAGGAGTAGATGGCAAATGAGGAGAACATTGAGGGGAAGGAGTAGATGGCGGTTGAGGAGAACATTGAGGGGAAGGAGTAGATGGCGGTTGAGGAGAACATTGAGGGGAAGGAGTAGATGGCAGTTGAGGAGGTGAAGGTGGGGCTGGGGGATGAGGAGAAATGAAAGAAGATTCGGGAGAAGAAAGTGGAGAAGGAATAGTCACAAGACTTGAAGACGACGAACTGGATGAAGAGCTCTTCATTGAAGTTGAAATAGAAATAATAGAACAATTATCTTCACAGTTTGATGATATATTACTAAAACTTCCACTACTTGATGAACTAGGAGCAATTACATAAGAAGAACAATCTTTGTCATATGTAATTGAACCTAATCCTGATATTGAAGCTATAGTATCATTTAAGGAATCTTCTCCTACCTCCACCACATCCTCAATCTCATCACTACCCTCACTATCAATTTTGCAATACTCTGAAATGGATGCTAATGTTTCGTTCAGGGCGTCTTCTCCTACCTCTATTTCAACATCTGTCTCATCACTAGAAGATACAGTTTCATAACGTGATGCAAATGGTCTTCCTCCAGGAAATACAATCAATTCTTTAACAGTTCGTTTTTTTTTATTGTTGCTACCATTCACATTTTCATGACTGTGCGAAGATCTTTGTATGTCTTCTCCCAAAGAACGACTTCGACTCCTTGTACGAACAGGAGACCTTTCTTGAAAATTCTTGAAGGTTCGACAGATGCTTCTTGTTCGTTTTCGTTCATCATTTCTTGATTGACAAGATACATTTTCATCTTTCCACAACTTAGGTGCTTTGTCATTTGCTTCCAGCTGCAGTTGTTTTTGCATTGTGAATTGATCCCTTCTACTACGACCTGTTTGACATGACCTCCGATGATTATCTCGTTCAACACTGTGTTCTCTTCTGCGTACATTATATCGTGTTAACAAGACAACAGGTTGAAAAGATGCTAATTTTGCCAAAGCCAAAGATGGAAAGATTGGGGCATTTTGTGTGAGTAATTTACCCTTTTTATCAGAAGCTGACTCTGCTGATCGAGAAAGAGTTCTTTTTCTTGCAGATTTTCTTGAAGGACTGACCTGGGAAGACTTATTTGTCTGTAAAGATTTTTCCCTTCTCTTATTATTTGAAGTTCCAGGAGAGGTAGATCTTTTACGCTTCTCCGTAGAATCTTTTTGATTTCGATAAGTATGCCTCCGAGTTTTTAATTCATAATAATGTAATCTATTCTCACAACCAGAGGATTGCTTATCAGAAGAAACTTCACATGATGAGAGCCTGACGTGCGATGAGATCTGAGAAGATTTGGAATAATCTGAAACAGGTTTATGACAACCTGAGGATCTGCTCTGTGAGCGTGTTCTGGGTTTCTCAAACAATGTTGAAAGCACTTTTGACACAGAGGTGTCTGAAACTTGATTTGAACTTGACTGAGATGCACATTTTGGACTTTTTGATCGAGTTGCTTGATTCACACTTCTCGATCGTGATGTTTGATTAGGACTTCTTGATCGAGAAGCTCGATTAGGACTTCTTGATTGAGACTCTCGATTTGAACTTCTCGATCTCGAAGCTCTGTTTGAGTTTCTCGACTCAGATGCTCGGCTGCCTTTCCGTGAATGATAATGTATCACCCACTGAAACAAAAAGTTTTGATTAACAAAAAGGAAAAGAAAGAAATCCAAGTTCTTACTTAAACGGATTTTACCAATTTATATTACTTTTCAAATATGAAAAATTATAATTTAAAAATCACAATACATGATTAAGATGACAATTATTAAAACTATAACTTTCATAATCTGGTTCTTTCTTCAAATTCTTTGAGCAAGCAACAAGCCGAGAATAAGCAGTCAAAATATTTCTGCTTTTGAAATCCAGAATGGATGCTTTTGTGATAGTCACAATTTCATCCCTATCACTGACAATATTTCTTCCCTCCCAAGCAATAACACTTGCTTCATTTATCTTTTCCAAAATGTCAGCAAGATATGAAAGTCTTGCAAGTCATCCCTGATCTGTCAATCTCTGTTGATTGTGGTTCGGTATTCATTTTTCAGCAGATTTATGGTAGTGTTAATGTGGTAACAGGCTTCTTTAGAGGTGAGGATCGCTTTTTAATTGTCTGTATTACTTTTTGTTAGTAAGAGAGTGCTTGAATAATGAAAATTTTCAAGTTATTTTCCAAGAAAAGATATTCTTTTATATTTTTGTAAGATTGGGGGGGGGGGGGGGTGATTCCAAGGGTTACTGAATTTTAACTGGCACTAAAGAAATCCATATTTTAAATAATAATTCTTTGGAGATTAATATTGAACACTTTTGAGTTTAGGAAAGAGACAGCTGTCAAATAAATTGATAAAGAGTAAAATCAAATATTTATGTATCAACAATTAATCTAATAAACTTGAAATTGCAATTCAAAGATTATAAATGAACTTTAATAGCAATTTTATGAATGCAACTATTTTGATATTTGCTGCTTTACTAGCTAGTGAGTTCTGTGAAAACATCAATTAACTGAATTCAGTCAATGTCCTTACGAAATAGACTTTAAAATTGCAGCAAACACACTTAGTTTTTTAATACTTAAAATGTTCCCTGGCACTTAAGTAATCAGGAGATCAACTAGGTCATTGAAGAATTGCATAATATAAAATGGTGACATCATTAAGAGTTGCCAAATGTTGCCAGAAGACTTTACAGAATCTTGCACTAAAGCTACCTGAAGAACAGAGAGAAATCAAACGTGACTAAGCATGGCAGTTAAGAAAATCGAGGTTTACCACAGAAAATATAATGTTTTTTGTAATATGGGGAGGTGGTTAAAAGTCTTCATTGAAAGGCTAATAAAGAACTGCGGAAAAAATAATATACATTACAATTTACAATGTTGTAGATAATATTGATTACTTCTTTAGGGAAATTTGGTACACGGTATTACAATATTTCATTTGCTTGAAAATTTTTTGTTTATTTCATTACGGAAAGGTCTCCAAATAAAAGAGATTACATTGTATTTGTATATGTTTTTAAGACAAGCTGGTGCTCAAATTTACATCACGACTCTCTTGGATTTGAATTAACATTCATAACTATCAATCAATCTAATGCGAACCTCACTTTGACAGCCTCAGCCTCTTTGACACATCAGGAATAACTTGTATAAAAAGCCATTTTAAACATTTCTTTGCTCTCTTAATTTACTTTTATTTTATTTGAGACCATTCCTGTACCCCTTGAATCCTGACGAATTTACCAAGAAGCAGTACAGATTATCTTTGCAATCAGGTTCACTGCGGTTGAAAAATGGTGCACCAACATTTCTTGACCATTATTCCTGTCTTGTTAGAGTTCATGAGGCCTCATTGACAGAGACAACATAAACAATCAAATAAGAATTAAAATTCTTTGAAATCAGCACAACAATCTGAACACAAAGTATAAACTTAGATTAAAACATAATAGGGCGCTTGAACATCACTACAGTGACCTAAGGCATGACTTAGGTAGCAGAACTGCCCAAGTTGGAAACCAGTGTTCTAAGTGCCAGTGTTTTAATCTTGCCTCTGTGATTCTTCAGAGCGTTTCAGGGGTTCTGAGGGAAATGAGTGTAGTTTTAACTTTATCTTAAGAATTTATTTTTCATCAGTGTTCATTCATTCACAACCAACAAGAGGTTAAGTACATACCAACTGGCAGAGTGGTTTTCCTTTGCCCAGAGATGGTCCAGGCATTCCAGTCAAGGATTGTAAAAATCTTGAGAGGAGGTTTTGAGGGGTCTTAATGGAGGTGGCAGAAGAGGGTTTACCAATATGTATATATTCCCGGGCCCTGTTAAAAATGCACATTGAAACATTAGAAAGAATAAAGCACTAAAGAAATGAATGGGGGGTGTATCCTTTTCACATGCTCTTCCTTCTGAAGTGAAAGAATATGGCAATCAAATTTTTCCTTCTTTCTGAAAATAACCATAATTAAATAAATGAAATAAAAATTAGAACAAATTATCTTTAAGATATAAGGGAGTTCTCGCACTCAGTTTCAGTTGATCAAAATTGTATTGATTAATTTTTAGTATTTTGTTTTTGCCTGTTTGTCTTCGATTCACTGATGCTATATGACAATGATTCACAATATCCCTGACCTAGCAGTGCAAGAAATAAAGTAATATTACTGCACATATTGAATTAAAAACCACATCTTTATTATATTGAAACATTTTAATTTTTTTTCATTGTTTCTTTGAAATACAATTTTCACATTATCTTGGGGATAGACATATTATAGCAATAAAAATATGACAAAAACATACAGGCTGAATACGTGCATAATATCAGCCAATGTAATTATAACAGTTATTAATAATTAATGGGAACAGCAATAGCTGATATACACAATAATTTTACTTTGACTCCGGTGAATGAGCTTGTAAGTCTAAACAACCTAATTTTACAGGAGAGCAAAAAACAACCTGTAAATTAATGCTGTAAATCTGGTATTAATGATATTCAAACAAAACCTACATACAAATAGTTTCATCTGAATATCATTAATTCACGATTTACTTGAGTTGAAAGACTTTTTGGTCTCCTGTAAAATTAAGTGTTTATGACTTATCAACTTATTCACCAGGGTCAAAGATATAATATATTACGATTAATGAGGAATGAAAAGTGGCACACCCCAATTAAATAACGAAATGTAAAAAGCAAAATTCTTCAATCAATTTATAGTAAACACTGAATGTAGCATAATGTAGTGTAACATATTACAAAAATCTTTTCTGCATACCAGCATTACAAACAACCTTTTCCGTTTCAAAAACTTGTTCATAAATTAGCACAGCTTGTTCCCTCGTCCTGCAAGACTTCATAATAACAACTATATTGCAACTGCAAAACAGCTTTTGAAATTTGCTTCCAAAATTAAATTTGGTTATGTTATAATGCTGTTATACAAAAAAATTCTGAAAGCAACTCATTTACAACGTTGCTTAATTGCATTTGTAAAAATTTGGAAAACAAGCAATGTTAGGAGTCAATTTTCAAAACACGTACTTACGCAATAAAGCGTAACAATATGAACTACTTGCTTAATATACTATTACAGTTCTCTAAATACATTATTACACTGGCACTCACAAAACCGTGTGTCAGCTCAAAAGGGGTTTTTTAAAGATGGATTATATAAAACAAAATAAAACATTATATTTTTAATAGTAGTTTGAAAGCAGTTGAACGCTTTTTCCTCTACTCAAGAAAATTAAATGTCACAAAAATGCCAGTTGCCTGAAGTAATACAAAATAAAATAATAACTTTCTACGCTACAGAATTTACAGAAAAACTATTCTGCATACCTACTATACGGTTACTATATGTTATTTGTTAGCGAGCCAATTATTTTATATCTAGTTTTTGGACAGAAATGTCCATGTATTTGTAAAATAAAATATCGCTCACCAGTCACAGCAGTTACTGCAGATGACTGGGGATGGGGGCTGGGTACTCCGGGACCATTTGCAGTTGCACAGTAGTGGTCCATTCTTTGTGGCTCCCCTATCCTGTGTGGATTGGAAGCAGAAAAAGACTATACAGCGAAGAGTAGTTTTATTTGTCCTAACGCACCGCATTGCGCAAGACCCCTGCCCTGATGCATAAAGAAATCCCACAGGTGCCATCTATCATTGCTCTCCATTGCATAAAGGAGCTGGGTAACTCATTTGTTCTAATGTACTAACACATTAAACAATTTAGGATTGAATTATCATAAATGCTAAAATACTATTTCAACAACTACTTTCACAACACTTGTAATTGTAATTGTAACATTTGTGAAGTACCCAATGTTAGTCCTTCAGTTCCGAAACACAGTGCAACAAGTGAGATGAAGGTGAAATTTTCTTTAATTTTCTTATGTTTTTAATATTAAAATTTAATTCACTCATACACACACATATACATGAACACATTCATGGCCTAATTACAAACTCCTGCATGTGACCTACCTGCCTTCAACCATTACTGCAGTTAAGCCATTCTTGCACTCACAGATGGTTACGGTCAAGTATTCATTAGAGTACACACGAAACTCACTAGGTCCAAAATAGTGTTTCCCAATAGATCAAATTGCAGATTCTCTTAAATTTGCATACTCAATATCTTTCACTTGCTGGATACAATCTGAATTATTTTTTTAACATACACTTTAATATGTAACATTATTTTTAAGAAACAAAGAAAAATCAGGTTCAAAGATTGATTTTTTTTTTTTTTACACATTTTCACTATTCTAAGAGATAAAAAAGAAAATAATTGGTAATTTAGTTCACCTAAGCTCCAGAACTTCAATAATTTCGCTAATGAAAAGATAGGAAAAAATGACAGCAACGAAAATATATCAAAAACATAAATTAATGGTGTTACAGATTTGCACAGACTTTCTCGCACACATTAGCTTTCTTATCTCTTTAGTCTGGGCTATCTTTTTGGTTTTGTACTCGCAAATGCAGTGTGTAAGAAACGTCTATAACATAAATATTAATGTTAAAGATATTTTAAAAAATTGCATTTGGGTAATTTAAAAAAGAAAACAACTCAAGAATTCATTGAAGTGGTGTTCATTATTCAGTGCATTTACCTATCAGCACTAAATGTTTAAAGAAAAGATTGTTTCTAATATTGCCCATATTTAACTCCAAACTGTGTGAAAACTACCAATATTTTCAAAAAAACATACAAGACATTAATTAAAGAATTGACTGTGGAGAACAAATTTCAATGTAAGAAACATCTACATATTCAATATTGTAGTAATGTGGAAATAATGCAGCTCACAAAAACGTTTGCAGTCTGGGAGGCTACACCTGAGTTAAACAAAAAATTTGGAGCCATTTTTGAGAAAATTTAGGAAATGTCCCAGGAGCTGCATGTAAAGTACTCCCAATTAAGAATGTTTTTCAAAATTGCAGTGCTTCAAACACATCCAGATGGATAGGGAAATATTAATTTTGACAAAATTACTATCAATAATTTAGATACTAATGTTGTTCACAGAGGGATGGACATTTTCAGGGGAAGACAAAGGTAAAGAGGGAGGAGGGGGAAGAGAAGGAAAAAGTACAAGAAAAGAAAACAGCAAAACCACAAGACTTTTGGAATTCAAAAATTAACATTTCCGCTAAAAGTTTTGAAACTGATTTTCCATAGCATTACAAAACTTTCTCTATACTACATATAACACTGCACACGTAAGAAAAAAGTGGACTTATGGACTTAGTGAGTTTCATGTGTATGTATGTGTGTATACACACACACAATACAAATGTAGACAACACAGACATTACATCTAACTTACAATACGTTTAAGACTAGTTATAGAACAAGATAAATTTATAGAATAAGGGAACACACATTTACACTAACTTGTCACCCTGGGAGTCCCAAGTTACATTCTTCAAGAGAGTGATTAATGCTTTGAACAGCATAAGTAAAGTTCAGAAATCTATTTCTATCTACACTGATCAGTTGCAATAACAACAATATACTTGCTGCATAAAATGTTTGTATAATTGCACCTTCTCTGGAGTGGGGCAAAAAGAACTAATGAGTCTTAGCTGTATATACAAAAACAGTATTGAGTATGGCCAGACTTGACGATTTTGCATTCTTTCTCCTCAATCTTCAAAAACACTAGCTTTGATAAATAATTCATATTCCCGATGGCTAGACATAAAAAATTTGCCAGAAATACTTTTAATATAGAATGTTTTTTAATTTGATTGCTGTTATTTCAATCTAATATATAATTTATTTGGTCTCTTGATATATTAGACATTTATTTTACACAGAAATAATTTGTTAACATGTCTTTTACTTCTCAATATGTAAAAGTTGCCGACCTGGTTGGCCAGGGTTGGCTAAGAGCTTATACAGGGTTGAAGGTTCAAGTCCCGCCTTGGGCACGGTTGTTTGTCCTTGTCTCTCATGTATGTGTCGTCATGAAGGGCCTCGCATCCTTTTGACCACAGATCAGAGGAGCCCGCAAGTGTGTTGGTGTCTAGTGTATGGTCAAATAGGCATTCCATCGGGATATAAAGGATAAAGGTTTTATTAAATTTGCCTATGTTTTTTGGCCCTAGGGGTTTTATCCTGCAACAAGATCAAATTATGCACAAACTGTGTTTCGAGGAATATTTTCTCCCCATCTTCAGGCCAACTTCATTAATATTGAAATCAAGTATAAAGATTATAAAATACGCATGTAAATGACTGTCTAATATAACAAGGAATGCAAATAAATACATAATATACACAAATACTTTTTATTCATTGTAACTATTAATTGGCTTCTTTGAACAGAGAAATACTTTGAGGTGTAAACATCACATAGTAACTGTTTAGTTAGTTAGTTTAGAAGGAATTTTTTAAGGACATTTTTAGCCAAAAATGCACCATTGTTAGGTTATCGTTACACAATTTTTATGAAATCGAAATTCTAGCCCTAATTATGAGGTATTACATGTAGCTAAAAAAATGCATTGAAGTTGCAGCAAACACCTTGTAACCACATCTAAGCATTGAAACCCAATATAACATAATTATACCATTTACTATACTAATGACTATTCTGGAACCTTATCTTCTTATACTTTACCAAGTTAAAATATGTGCTGTTCATTTTAAGACACACACATACACACCCTAATTAATTCCCTATTTACAGTGGTACTACTGCAATTTTAAACTTCAGATGCAAGCTAATATTTAATTAAGCATGCTACATTAACCAATTAAACAAGCAAATTTGTTTGTCCACAAAAATTCATGAAATTTCTTGAAGAATTGAATTATGAAATACAATCTGGTTTTTATTAAAAAGTAGATAAATTTGAAGCATATTTAAATGTCTTAAACCAAAGAGGATTAAAATTTAATCACTCTTCAAAGCATTAACCACGTAAAATCAAAATTTATCACAAGAATTGTAATAAAAATGGTGAAAATAGACATATTTCCTATTTAAGCTTATTTATACAGAACCAAATGAAGAAATAGCATGAGGCACATCTCTGGGCATGCATAGTTCACAAAAGCAGAAGAACATACAATGTTTACATTTTTTCTGTGGTAATACACCCATGTAATAGTAGTAACCTATGTTGGCATTCCAAGGCAAAAAGCACCAATGGAAGAGTACTCAACACCTGAGGAAATTATGAAAGAAACTTGAAAATGATCCTGCCACAATTTAACACATTTTTGTAAATGTTATTACGAGATCCTCAATACAATTATTACTGAAAATCAATGTAACTATGTACTACAAATCTGGATGCAGTCGTGTGAATCAAACTGCACATTAAAAGGTTTTATAAGCACATACTCATATTTTATGATATGTAGAGAAATAAGAAGGCTGGAGCCAAATGACTTCAAAACAACCAAGCAAAGGTTCTGGGAAAGCAGATTGCATTTACCTTTGGTTTTAAGAAAATCTACTATCAACTGACAGACTCTAATAATAAAAACAAAGGTTTTAACATGTGCTACCCACTAATGCATAAAACAAACATTGAAACTTATAAAATATGCAAAAATAAAAAGTGAAGAACAACATATTTTATCCATTTTTCAAATATTTATTTTGATCCAATTGCCTATTGAAATCCTGTTTAATATTTTAGACATGGAATCTGAAAAATTCAAGACACTACGTGCATTATTTCTTGTACATTACAAAGGAATTATAAATATTTTGTGAAGTTATTTTTCATCTACGCATTATAAAGAATAACACTTCCATTTTTCAAGCAAAAGATTCTTCCATTTTGTAAGTTATTAACATTAGCAATGCAGTGCCAACAGATAGAACAATTGCTGCATGCGACAATCATATTGGCTGTAGTTGAAATAAAAATTAATTTGTGTTGTAACTATTTACAACTCTAGCATTGTTGCAAGTATTTACGAGGAAATCAATATTTGGATACTTTTAATTAAAGAAAATGAAATTCAATAAAAATTACCTGAAAAACTGGGAAATATAACAAAGAAAAGGAAATTTAAAAAATCAGACTCAATGTGAGAAATGTGACCCATTTGCAGCACTGCAATTTCTCTTACAGAGAATAGGATGCAAGAATATTGATTGTTTTTAGTATCCTATATTGATATAAAACCTGTATTTTTATGAACGAGATAAGACATTCTAAAAATGGTAAATAAGAATTTCATCTTCCTTTTCCCCCTTCCTTATTACAGAAATACAGAATGTGCCTATCACTTTTCACTACTAAATGTCTTAAGTTTCAAGAGGCCACCAAGAATCAACTTTCATTAAGCATGAAATTCTTACAGCTTTATAAAATACCGTTTGTTAAATCATGTTTCTAAGACAAACATTTCACAGGGTTATTCACTGAATTAAAAACAAAAAAATGAAAACGAAACAGCACTGTACAATAACTGACGGAAGCATTTAATCAAAGTATGCAGCTTCGAAAAAAGTGTCAAATTTTCTGAGATGTGATTAACAAAAGCATTATATATAGTACAATGGATAATTAATGGTAAATAAAATGCAGTTGTCAACATAACAGAAGAGCTGTCAAAACAATACAGTAAAACCCTCTTTTATATTTTTCAAGGGACCAAGAAAAAATAGTGTAACTCGCGAGAAAATGTAAAAGGTGGGAAATTACTTTTGTTTACATAATATAATTCAAAACATTTATAAACTACTTTTATTAATAACTAAACTTTAATAACAACATCTATAGCCAAACACATTGCACAACATCTACAGCCAAATACATTATTCCACCCACTATAAATTTTGGTGAATTTCAATTCTGAAAATATAAAAGCAGGAACAATTTTACATGGGGATCATGAGTGAATAGAAATAACCAAGAAACACTGTAACTGTGAAACCTATATTTCAGAACATAAAACCGGAGATTTTACTGCAATGACAATTGAGCAGACAGCCAATTATTACAAGTTACACATGATTTCCTCAGCACTGGTCAATATTCTTTCTTAAATCTAAAAAAGACTCCCAAGGAGTTATAGTGAAACGCCATATCTATTATCTTCTGAGGCCACAATTAAAAATTCGCTTTTCATTCAACTGAAGTCACAGAAAGAAGCAAAGTAGTCGGAAGAGAAAATTAGTAAACAAGCTTGTTTGGACATGCATATTCTAACGTCCAGTTGAAAACAGTTACCAACATCTTATTAGAAAAGCCTACAGCAATTCATGCATAAGCCCCCAATTCACTTCCTTAAAACGTGCACTTTGCCTGTCACAGATGTTTCCCAAATAAACACATAACTTAAGGCCTTCTATTCTATTACTATTTAACAATGCTAGCATGTACAGTGCTTCAGCTTCAAATAAATACAATCCAAAAGTTTTTACTATTATCAAATAAAGTTTTTGAGCTCCTGAGTTTTCTTTACTATTCAAGAACTGACCTAACTGATCTGTAATTTGTCCTTTATGAACCACTGGATCCACTTTATTTACAATTCTCTTGAGATAGGAAACTTTTCGGCATTTTGGAATAAACATTCACATGATTATGTTTGCCTGCGACTTGGTATTTTAATACAATTGCCTTCTGACAACAAATCTTACATTTGCAAATATAATAATTTATTTTCCAAACAAGAAAAACATTGATCTGACTTCAGCAATATAAAAATGCATGCAATCAACAGTATGGATCAAATTCAGATTGTACTTAACATTGATAGAAATGAAGGAAAAAATTTGAGGAAAGGATCAGATAGTCACCTTACGAGCACACACAGAAAATCATGTCATTTCACAACAAAATTTTTTTATTGATTTCACTGACAGAAAGTAACATTACGTTTATCCTTGGCAAGACTTCAAAATATGAAGTGCAAATACGGCACTAACTTAAGAAAACAATCATTTTCATTTAAATAACTAGCTGAAAAGCACATTTGTACTGGTTCAAAACAAAAAAACATCAAAATTCTACATAATTATACTCTTAATACACAGTCCTAAACTTTTTAGTGAGATTCCAGTAATTCCCTATCAATCAACAGGTAACAACTGGTCATGACTGAAAACTGATTATTGCTAATTGATCACAATATCTTCTAACATAACCATACAATTTCTCAATTTCAGCTGAGATATACCACAAACATTTTAATTTGGTTCTGGATTGTTCGCTGTACATGCTTTAAATGGTTTTTATCTCAGAAGACAGACTTTATATGTGAAGCATTAAATTATGACTATTATATGCAAATGAGTTTTTCTGGAAGTAAATTAATTGTCAACGAATAAAATTCATCTTGAATTTAGGATTTATTATTCTAAAAAGTATGAACACAAATTATAGCATTACCTCCATTAAAATTATCATCAGTCCTCATTGCATTACCTACATAAGGAAAAATATAAATAAATATTCAATTATTAAAATTGTATTAAACTTTTATAGAAAACAATTCAATTAATTTTGATTTCATTGAACAAAAGCTTTTCCACCTTAACTGATGCCGAAAAAATTCTCCAATTGTTTTAATGCCTTCAACAATTTGTTTTATTTTAATGTTTCATAATCAACATTTTCAAACTTACAAAAACACTAAAAAACATCTTACATTAACACAACTGCACACATTTTACTGAATTATTTCAGATGTCATAAAATAATAATAATAACAACAATAAGTCAAAACTCAACACTTCTAATGTACTAATGTACAGTACAAAAAGAAAACTCAACTCTTGTCACTTTGGTGAAATGAGATTAAAATAATAATGCATTGAAATACCAAGCCTGGGAAAACCGTTTAATACCCTATCCATTTCAGTAGTCTTCTATAAAATTTTGTTTACTTAAATCCTTTTAAATTCCCAAAATGAAACTAAAATACTGTTCATGCTTATTAAACACCGCATCAACTCCACAAGGTCCATATTACCAATTTTCAAGGTAGATAAATAAATATCACCCTGATAACGCTAATGTACTCACAACTATGATGTTTGGAAATGGTTTTCTATCCATGGGAGTGAAGCAAGGACCCACTACACACTAGTGGGCAGGCACCTGTTGAATTCTTCCTCCCAAGCCTACCTGACGACCCTTGGAGGCAGGACAGTGGGTCCAAATGCATCAGAGCAGGGGGAAATAATCTAACCTGACTATAGTCACGTCGCTCCACTAGTTTTTGCTTCCGTTTTCTCTTACTATTTTTCCCTCCCACACCATCATCATCATCTTCATCATCATCTACCACTATAATTTCATCAGAGCCAGATGAAGATTCTTCATGATTCTCCCAAGGTATATGCCCTCTTGGAACTGAACCTGGGTGACGTTCAAAAACAACATCTGATTGCTCCTCAGAAATGGACTGTTGGGCCTTAATCAAATTTGCATCTACATGGCCAAACTCCACCGACCAATCATCTTGTGAAGGTTGATTTGGAAGTGAAATTAGGACTTGTCTTGAAGTCATTTTAGATGATTCTGTTTGACCCCTTGAAATTTGTGGCTCACTGGAATAATCAGTTCCATGTTGCCTTGAATAGCAGGAGCCAAGAGAGGAGAAGGAATTGGGAGGAAGAATGTCTGATGACTGCATTGAGATCCCTTCAGAAACAAGTGGAACTTGTGTAGGCAGTTCATCAGGCATGCCACTGATGTTGGGTGCTGTTGTAGAAGAGGTGGTAAACTGTGTGTCAATGGGGAATCCTCTAACAAGATTCAATATTTTAGAACGCCATGCAGACATGTCAGTCGCTGGGTCAACTTGCATTGACACAGATAACCCAGGAGCAGCAGAATCAGTGTTAGTAGATGTGGATGTTGTAATATTTGGAGCCTGAAGGTGACACAGACTGGAATACATTTGCAGTGGGCATGAACATTTCTCGCTGTAGTGAAGGTACTGCTGCCTGTTGCTGCTGTTGTTCCATTGATGCACTATGAACGGCTTTCGACAGATCATAAAACATGTTAGTAAGATCTGTGGTCTCAACAAACTCACTTCTAGGTACAAGAGTTTGAGATGACTGCTCACGTGTGGTTGGGCAGACAGTCATTACACTTGCATTCGTTTCAGAAGCAGGGGGACCATCAAGATCAGACAATTCTGGCTGAGCTGAAGGGATGCTTTCAATTGGAACAGTTACATTTATGTTTTGTTGTTTAGTACTGTCCGATTTTGACTGATCTGTATCTTTGGTACGCATGTTAGTTTGTAATGATGCTTCAGCAGCAGTAGTATAAATCTCACTGGTAGATGTATTGTGAGAGGGCATGCCAAGCGTTTCGCGGATGACAGGAACTGAATTTGTCTGTTCATATTCCACTATAATATCGTCATCATCCTCTGATTGTGAGGACTGCAAAGGTGCATCATCCACAATTATTTCGCCCACAGTTGGTAAAGATGGATTTTGAATGCGGGAAGTAGATGGAACACTTAGTAATTCAAAATCATCCTCAGTGCCTATGGAGGCACACTGATCTGGGCCTGATGTGGACTGACACGGTTCTCCTGCCGCAACCACATCTTCACCCGAAGGCTGGGTGGCATGTACCTTCATGACAGGCACACTAATCCCTGAATTTGTTTTAATGACTCGTATATTTGGCGTAGACAGGATCTGCAACAAAGCAGTGCATCCCAACTTCACCAAATGTCTCCTATAGGCATGGTCCTCAACATAATTTTGAGTTAACATTGTAAGGTCATAAGCAGTGACCCTTTGATGAAAAAAATAAGCAACTTATCTAAGCTAATCTTATCTAGACACTCAAGTGCTAACCTTTGGTGAATCCATTCAGATGAGATTCACCAATTCTTAAGGCTTCTAAGCACTCTTGAAATCTCTCCAAAACATTTTGACAAATTCTAGTAACAGTTGGAAGCTTCCAAAATATTTTTAACACATTCTGTATATCAAGTACGCTTATTATGCCACCTGAAGAAAATAAGATTCATCAGAGGTCAGCATTCAGAAGGGGACAATACCTGCCTCCTCAAGAACTAGAACAACCCATCAGAACTCAATTTTTAAGCCCTCAGCTGGATACTTTAACTTTTAGATTAGATTAAAAATACGAATTATTACTGCATGTAGTAAGGCACCAAAGATGGAAGGAATTTCTGCATCTAATAGTTTGGGTAATAAATGGGAGAGCTACAATTACTAAACAAAAGAGAAAATACTGTCACCATCTCAGTCTACATTTGAATAGTTGACCAACAAAGAACTAAAAAATCCAATAAATAAGAGGTATTTCAGGAACTGTAATAGAAAACAGCTACAACAACTATTTGGCATTTGAATTACATCGTTAAAACACTGAAAAAATAAAGAAATTAGACTCAACTTGGTGCAGAATCTAATAATTTCTGACAGAAGTCAACTACAATTCTACAATTGAACAGAAATTTTAACTCACTACTAACAACTGTTTACTTTCTTTCCATTCTAAATTGGACAAAATCTTATCTTTCTTCAAGTTGACTATGCAGCACTTTTAATTATGAATAACTTTTTTCTTTTTTTTAATGAAAATGCCTTATTTGAAGAAAATACTCAAGTTCTAATTTTTCTATAAATCCCAAATACCAGTATCGATGCCAACTAATGAACATATCTGTCTACAACCTCTTGCTTCTCTAAAAAGTCTTTCAGAAACGAGACAATGGCTTTCATTACCAACTCCAAATTATTACCTTTCCAGTTTCTTTTATTAGCCTATTAGCCTTTTATGAGTCTCTGAATGTGGGATAAGAGATTATCTGGTGAATATTCAAGTGTGAATATCTATTCCAAGAAGGTATTGAAGATGGTGAGGATCAACAGTACCTTCACCACCCTTCTACTATTATTCAGTTCGCTATAGTTCAAAATCGCTAGAGGTGACCACTTAAATAGAGGTCAATCTACAAAATGAACCTGGCCACTAAACCATGTGGTCCTTTTAAAGGACGAAATTTTTATTTGCGTTTCATGAAAAATCAATTCATGAAAAAATGACCATTTATGGAGGTGACTGATTAATGAAGTTGGTGTTAAAGTTCCACTGTATTTACGTATGGATATAAAAATAACATATTTCATGGAGTGATATATTTAAATTGAAACGCCCGCGCCTACATCCCGCTGTCCCGAGGTCAGTCCTTTGTGAGAAAGGAATCTCTGTAGTGGAGATCTTTTATGTTCTTTGACGACTCGAGTCTCCCCAGAAGAAACTTTCCCAGCAAATTTTCGCCCCCGTAGGCCAGGCAGAGCTCTTCCCCCTCCGCGGGGCGCTTCAACCCTCCGCGCCCGCATGCCGTCTGTATTGTTGCGATGACCGGAGGCGACAATTCACGCTGTCACGGGCATATGACTGTGCACTCGAACACCCGCGTGGCGACACCACCAATTTCCAACTGCCCGCACGCCGCTGTGAGCGTCCACGAGAACAACCGCTCGCCACGCGCGTTCGCATTCCGCTATTAGAATTTCTCCTATCATGCTCACACGCAACACTCGCAGTGCTGGATACTCGGATTGACATGAAATTTTATCAGCTTGTTCAGCACCTTTGAAAACCCTTACTTACAAATATTGACGTGCTATGAAGCATTGCAAGTAGTGTTTTTGCGACAATTAGTATTAAGATCTTTCATGACCTTGCCGTCTGTGGAAGGGCGGAAATCGCTACTCGTCGCTGATAATGTCGGAGCGTTGAGTAACGGCCGCAGAAGCAGCGGCGAACAGCGATTTCCGCCCTTCCTCAGGCGGTAAGGTCATGAAAGATCTCAATGTGACTGTAGAAAACTGTGACTGAAAGATATTTCGTCAAGTGTACATTAGAGAAAACTAAAGACTAGAGAAGAGAACTGTAATATTTCGTCACGAGAGAAGACGACTTCCTTTTAATGCATGTCCATTTTATTTGCTCATTTGCTTGTTTCTCTGAGTAACATCCCTGTCAAAAGATGTTGAGAATGGAAGTGCGTGTATTTAGTCATAGTCATTCATTAAGAAATAAAGTGTGGTCCTATCTGGAACCACACGATGAATTTCATTTGTTTGTTCATTTGAATGTCATTGACCAACAAGCACATCTGATCCTGAAAAGCATCCCCGCCAAGGTAGGCCCCGCCCTAAAGGTTTCTTCTGGCCCTACTATGAGCGATCCCATTAAAATCTTCGGCTGCGGTCGGAGATCGGCCTAGCCAGTAAGTTGGCGTAGTGTCCACGGGAGCTTGCAATTGTAGCCTGTCGCCCCATACCCCGTCAGTACGTACGTGACGAGGGTGTGTTACAATATCGGGACCTCCTTGTAAGCAAAATATTAAAATGATTTCAACAAACATTCAAAGAACGGCAATGCTCCCTAGGTGGTTCAACCTCGACATGAGCTAGACGTACTGTCCTTTAGTACACAAGCTTCTCCTATTGTAGAAGTAACAGCGAAAATTCCAAGCTTCTGGCCAAACAATCCACACATTACTTGTATTTGTTCTATTTATTACTTGTATTTATTACAGATCTGTTAGCTGCAAGCAGATGCATATGCGTTTTGTATGTAATACCAGATCCGGTATCAAAAAATTATATCTTCAAATTAGTTATATACAAAATGGCGGCGTAACAAAATGGACGCTCTTTTACCTTCATTATTTTCTCCCAAATTTAAACAGGACAGGATATATTTGTGAGCTGTAGATCCAAACATAATAGTACAAACACAACCTATTTTTAGTTGGTAAATTTTGTGGACTAATGTTTTATTTTTGAAATACGAGAGGATGGTCAACACCTATAAGTAAAACTGTTAGCAGAATAATTTGTATAATTATTTATGTCTTCATAACTGCATTGTCATATTCTTAATTTGTTTCGTGACAAGGGGTATTTGTGCTTGAACTGCAGTTAGGCAAAGAACAGGCTGATCCATTTGACACTGAACAAAAAGATGATGGGTTGATTGACAAATTAGGCTGGACTTCTATTATTTTAACTGCAATTATGATGAAGCTATCTGTATTGAGATTTGCTCACATCTGTAAAAACTACTTGTAAATGTGGAAGTCAAGCCAAAATGGTGCTAAATTTTGGATATGGCAGAAAAACAACCATGGTGTGTGATTACCTTACTCTTCTTCTCATAAAATCTTTTTAATTTTTCTTTCCTTTGAAACTGATAAGCGATGCTTGTACAGATGAGATGTTTGTGCAGATGTTCTGAAGAAAGGTGATGAATAATATCACATCACTAGCAAATGTCTGCTCCAATGAAAAAATCATACATGGATATTTAATCCATTTATCAGTAATATCCACAAGAGGAAACTGGGCTTTATTTGATGAAAATCAGATTTGTGGTTTGTCCTTAAGTGATTCCCTGGCAGATCTTATCTTTTAATGGAATCATTCATGCTATTACAAACCACTGGATTGCCAAATTTGAAATTCAATGTTTTGAGTTTATTTTCATTTCTGATTGAGGCATTCAAATTAATTCACAACTATTCCACATAACTTTGAATAAATATGAACAAACTTTAGGTATCTGACATAATTCACCACTGCATTTCATTGAGCTACAAATGGATAGACTTCATCAAACTTTACCAAGTTCATTAAATGCAATAATAGCCTTGCAATAATATTAGAATTGCACATTTCTAAAACAGATTTACAAGAAACTATTTGTGAAAATGAAATATAATCTCCTTTGCACTTATCAAAGATATTTCATACAGATTATCTTCCCAATGTGTCCTTTGGAAGAAATATATTTCAATGCAAAATGAACCATTGATCTTTAAATATACTTTGACTCATCAAAAATTGAATATTTTTGTATATTTGTTTTGTATATTGTTTGTATGTTTACATTAAAAACGCTTCCATTGAACCAAAATATAGACCCACTTATACAGGACCTTTTCTCGACATTTGACAAACCCAGAAAACATTTGTGTATTAATGAAAAGAAACAATTGTTGATTTCTTTTAATTGTTTGCAACTGGCAGACTTCGACTTTGGTGATACACATCTCCATATATCCCAGAAGTTGTAAACACAAAAATAGTTTATTTTCAACGATTTTTTGATCCCTTGCATTGTTCCCTTTTTTTCTTCTCCCAGGGTCTCTTGTAACAGCAAGCTTTGCCTGGTGCCCACTCGCAAGTATTCTTTGGACAAAAGTGAGACAACTACATACCACACAATGGGTGTTGTCATAATTGTAATTGTTCATTTATTACATGGACTTAAAATGGTTTGTACGGAAATCCAATAAGACAGATTATTGTATACCACTTACATCGGCAAACCTTTCTATATCTTTGTTCAAAGTAGTTTACATAATTTATGACCTAACAAGCCACATGGAAACTATCCTTAACCTTGATCTGCACTCACAGAACCGACACTTTTGAGACTTCCATCAGCTGGCACTCCAGCTCATCTGCTGATCAAAGAATACCATTCATGGAACGATGCAGTCTTAGAGCATTGTTAAACTATTTTAGAATTTGTCAAAAAAGAAAAAAACATAATGATTAATATTGAGTTTTCAAAACAAAAACAGTGCAGGAGCTATATGTACACAAATTGCTACGAAGGCACACATTCTCACAAAGCTAGATAAAAAAAGTATTTGAAATCATACTGAGACCTCCAACATATGTTCTTCCATCAAAATATTGAAGGTTTAAGTTTTAAGACTGGAAAAAAAAAACCCAACAGAACTTCGTTTTTCCTAGATTTTCAAGGTTTAATCAAACATTCTGGTAAGGCTGTAACAACATGAAAATATTGAAGCATGATCAATTTTTAGGACACTGAGTACTGATATAAAACCATGTGATCTAATTCGTTTGAAAAGTCATGTTGAGTGAACCAATAAGAAGACTCTTTTTTGGTGCAGAGCACATAACATTCAATAAAAACTTCAATTAATGAAAATCTAATCATTTAGTGGACAACATCAACCAGTGATACAAAATAGAGGGGGGGGGGAAGAAAAAGCATTTTATTTTCAGAAGCAACAATAATTTCGATATATTTCCAACAAAATCCAATCAACCCCACAGACAAATCACACAATTATTTTTGCAGCGTTTTCACTATTTTGGTGGGTTTATGCTGGGAATTTTTTAATTAGAAGTATTTTTTTTTAATTTTCATATTAGTTTGGATTTTAAATGACCAGTTAAGGTATTTAACTAGTTAAGGTAATAATTTCCAAGGCTGTTCAATCCATGGAAAAACTACAACAGTTGACAGAGGTTGAAAATTTGACTTTTAATATTGTAGAATTTTTTTCAGATTTATCTGATTGTGACACAAGGGACAAAACAGAAAAAGAATCACTCAAGTCAAGGCACCAAAGAAATACACAACAGATCATCTCATATCTGTATCAAACTTTATAGAGGAACTTTTTTATTTTAATAGGAAATATTTTAATTTCAAAAAATTCTAACTATAAATGCGCAAAATATATTCAACATTTAGGTGGGATGGATGAGATTAAGAAGTCCAAAACAAGTTTAAAAATGTATATTTTTTGTTTAATAAAACATTTTCATTAAATCTGACTGAATGTAGTTTTCACTATCTTTCTCGCAAAGCTTACTTGTCAGAGCAGTGCCTAGACCATATCAAGTATAAGTAAAACTGCAAAAAGTTCATAATAATTTTTATACCATACACCATTAACCCAACAGTCATGCGCTTTTTGGGGGGTATCTCTTTGAAAACGAAGTATAACAAATGAAAAGTTTTCAGCTACATATATTAGGGCAGTCCGTAAATTACGTTAACACAAATTTACAATATTTGAATATTCCCTCCCCCTCTGCAGCACACGCTGGAACCCCCCCCCCCGCCCATTTCATAACTCTTCCGAAGCAGATCATTTACTACAAGTAATAAATTATGTAACAACAAAAACAATTTTTATTAATTTTATGTTATGTATTATAATTAATCATATTTAAAGTGAGAATTAATTGGCCATGCAAATTGCACCTAACAATAAGATTGTGAGATAATTTTTAGGAAAGAATTTTAAGCCAGGAAGGAAGGCAGTACTGGCGAGAAAATTTCTGACTAGTGCACATGTCATGGAGGACGCATGGGTGAGAATCTACTGCATCAATTTTGTTTAGTTTCTTTGTAATCTAAGATTCAAGTAATATATATCGTTGATGATAATATATTTTTAATTATTGTACAATTTATATGTCATCACTATTTACTTTATTTATATTTCTAATTTAATTTGCTAATATTTTACTTTAAAACTGATTAAAAGGAATTATTTCAGCAAATGTTGAAAAATAAAAATGGTATCAGTGGAACGTAACACTAAACTAACACTCCCTACCCCCCTCTTTACTGTTGTGTAATTTACAAACGAGTCCTTAGCAAACAACAACTACAATGAAAGTTGCACACAAATACACACACTATGAAGAGAAGTAAATGTAAATAACAATATACGAGGTATTCCAAATGTTTCATGTGAGCCTTAACACATCGCCAAGTATTCAGAATGTCATTTAATGAATTAATAAAAGTGCCATATCATGTCAATCAATCAATAATAATAATAATAAAAAAATAATGTAGAGGTGAAAATATTAACTGTTTTCAATTAATTGTAGTAATTATTAACAGATTATTGTTAACGTTTTCTTCCCATCTTGGAGTCAACTTGAATTTGAATGCATAGCAATGTATGAATAGCAGGCTGCTAGTGATTTTATTGCCCGGTTGCTGCTGGTTACAATACGCAGAGCAAGGAAGGCATTACTCACAAGGGAAAGGTACATTGTCAGTGTGGCAACCCCACAGGACGACTTTTTTCATATGATAATTTTATGAGGGGTAGCATACATTACAGTGCTAATGGGATAATCCACTTTTGTAGGATAATTTCTAAAACTTCTAAATTATATTCTAATATAAATCTAAAAAAACGTAACAGGATGTTTTCAAATAGGAGCATGCAGATGTATAGATTTTCTATAATGCAGCCTGATAATACACTGGAAGAGAATCGGTTTCAGAACACCTCTTCTGGGAGTGTTCAGATTAGGTTCTCTTACACCGTATTTTAGGGTGAGTAGTGGCTGTAGCTTGCAAAAACATTCATCAAGAAGAATTACGACCACACAATTTTTTAATTTCTAATTTCAATTTCGAATAGAGGCAATTGCATGAATTTTGAAAAATACATATCTTCTGCACTGCTCCAAGGTGTTTTTAATAATTACACCAGACATTTGGTAATGTGAATAAAAGTAAGTAAAGGCTTATAATAGAAGCTTTTGAAGTAAATACTTTCTGGAGAAAAAAACACTAGGGTTTACATGTCGTAAATACTCTCGTGATAAAATGTAATTTTCCCACAATTTTCTTGAAGTAGACAAATAAAACTGAACTTCTGCGTAATTTCTTCAATAAATTCAGCTAAATTTTCAAGCATGGTGGTGATCACACTTAAATTAGTTTTTGCTGTTAAGATTTTGGTTCTTGTGGTTGTGATCTAAACAATAAAAACTATATTTCTATTTGAATACACATATAAAAATAAAATAATCATGGTAGTAATGATTGCATCTGTGCTCAAATTCATGATCACCCAAAAACTACTGCCCTTGTGTTATTGTAATTACACCTGAAACTGATAAGCAGGATTTGTTTTCATTTCGTAAGGACGTGGAATGGTCATTAAAGCAATTGTGGGCACTGGAGAGAAGAAATAAAACAAGTCACTTTTAATAAAATTTTATAATTTATTTCTTATTATAATTTATGCAGATTATGAAAAATATTTCACATTGTAATTTAGTATTAAACAATACACAGCTTTTCAGTACTAAGCCCGGAAAGGATACTGCATTCTCAGCTATTAAAACAAGCAGATTTGTGGAAAACTGATACCATTACAAGTAAAACAAATAAACAAACTTTTGAGACGAAGAAAGGAAAGAAAGAAAAGAAAAAAAAAAGAAAAAGAAAAGGGAAAAAAAAGAAAAAAGAGAAAAAAAGAAAGAAAAATTTGAAAGGAAGAAGAAGAAAAAGGAGGAGGAGCAGGAGAAAGAGGAAGAAAAAAATCATAAGGAGGAGATTTGTATTTTCTTAAAACCTACTAATAACACCTGAGAATGCATTTTCCTTCCCGACCTTCACACTCGGAAGTTGTGAGTTGTAATTTTCAATCATGTATGCTATATTGTGACTTTCCATAAGTTTTTTAATTGAATTTCTGTATAGTGGATGTCTTTCCCAGAGGTTTCTCAGAGAAACCAATTTTTTTTCGCATGGGAAAATTTGATGCAAAACAGAACACAACAAACCTAATCTCAGAGATCCCTACACATGAGACGAGCATGTAATTTCCCTAGCAACCTCCAACAAGTATTTACTTATTTTCCTAGCATTTTCTTCCTAGTAAAAGCATATAGTTATTCACACAAAATTAAGTAAATACTGTAACTTAATAGTAAATGCTTTTACTACATACTTCAGACTAGAAGAAAATATTTAATTATTATTCACATCACCATTAAGAGAAAAATTGTTTTTGAAGAAAGAATGAATAAAAGAATAAAGGAAAGAAAACAAAAAGAAAAAGGGGGAAATGGTTTGTAGTGTTTAACAACATTTCGGGAATAAATGTTATCCCACCTTCAGGATCCTGGATTAGATTATACATTTGAACGTTATGAATATCCATTTACATTTATTAAAAAAAAATATCTAAAGAATTTGTTCTCATTATAATGTTCAGGACTCACTTTAGAATTAAAATTAATTTTTCTTTCAAAGTATTTGTTATAAGTTGGTTTTGTGCAGCAGACTGAACATCAGCAACATTGTCCATTATCCTTAAACATTATCTTTTGGAAGTGGAAACATCCTTCTCGTGATGACAAGTCATGTTCACATCTGCCATTCCCGAAACGTTTTTAAACATACTGTCAAAAAATGTACCAGTAGCGAAAGCATGTAAGTGTAAATGAAAAATGTTACGTTATGTAAAGTGTTTTGTTCTTTTGTCTACATAAGAATAGTCTGTAAACAATTGATAGCCGTAAAAAAGCATTACAATTGAAAAGTAACATCTCCCACACACACACATGCATGCAAGTGCACACAAATATTTTTCAAGGTGATAATTTCCAAAGGTACCATAGATAAAAAATGGCATGCATTATAGGCCTTGATGACAGTGAAATAATGTGCCTCATGATTTATACCAAAATATTAATTTTTAACATATCTTAATGAAAAAACAACTTTAAGATCAGAAATAATAATTTCACTTGCCTCATATCCTGCTCAAATTTTTTTATAAATGCTCTCTCAATGATGACCAATTGGTTAAAAGTTATCATTTTTGACATTTCTAATAATTCTTATCAAGTTAAAAAAAAGTATATTAGTGACTTATTTTTTATTTTTGTAAGGAAACTGAAATAACGTTCAATGAAAATAATGACTCAGAAGTTCTTTTTAATTTAATTTTTATAACAAGAATAGTTCTAGAAAGAATTCTTTAGGTCTATTTTGCTAGCATTGGAAAATTTCTTCTATATTCTTCCAGAACATGTATCACGAGTGTCCAACTTGCAAAGCCTTAAGGGCCACAACTAAAACCTTTAATAAGGTTGTGGGCCATATTTTCATTACTAGGGTGATCCTCACGTGACCCTGTATTGTTGATCTCGGCAGTTTGCCCAGCTTCTCTGGAACAGGGGGGATGGAACTATATAGAGCAGGGGTTTTTTAAACCACGAGTCGTGGTAATTTATTAAAAATGATCTTTAGATTTGATTTACTTTAATTCTTGTGCCATTTATACAAAATAATTTTGAACTATCGTACTACATGTCACTTATAACATAAATGATTTATTTTTCTTATTGCGGGTCAATTATAAGTTCTTCACCATTAAGCTTCTGTGGCTCCTTTAGCATTGACATACATCGCTACTGCACATTGTGGCCGGGGATATTTAGTCCTTCTACCCATGCAGATCAAGAATTCCCATGCTCATGGAAGAGCGCGGCAGTGGTGGCACAAAAAATGTTAAGAGTTATTTTAATACCTAATTAGAATGGAGAAATAAAATAGCCTATTATATCACTTACTCATTTGTGTTGAATGTGGAGTAAGCCTATAATAACCTGTTGAAACATTGTTACCAGGGGAATTGTGGGAATCAAGGGAGCCAAAGACGAAAAAAGTTTGAAAAACTCCTGATAAAGAGGCAAAATTGATATTTTTGCTGGCTATTTTCCCATTTGTCAAGCAAAGTGATAAATGATGCAGCATCTTTGGAATAGAATTGTAAACCTTATTTATATGTTAATAATGTACCCAAGTAAGCCAATACTGGTATCTATCCTGCTGGCTCTGTACTTCTCAAAATAAAATAAAAATAACTCCCTTTTGTGGTTTGACCTCCGAATTTTTCCTCAGCTTTTGGATGAATATCCAAAATCACTGCAATTGCTCAATATTCTAAAGAGAAAATACTCATAAACTGGACAACCCCAAATTTTGAATCCCTAAAAGAAAGGCATGTCCAAAATAAAATGAAGGGGACTTGATAGATGGCCACACGATAATATGTTTTTGTTTAAGATTTTTTCACAATCCACTTTTCACAGTATGGGTTAACGTTACTATCAAAAACTTGTGCACACAAACCAGAGACACGGAAGATAGCACAAAATGCAGACAATCAAAAATACTTGTAAAACATTACTTGATACCATTGGCATTGTACGGTATGCGGTAATGATGCTACAGAAATGGAAGGTTAAATTTTAACTCTCTTATACAAGAACTATAGAAAAAGTTGTCAAATGCAAAAATTTGAATAACATCGAAAATTGTTCAAATTAATACCCAGTACTGAAACTTAAAAAAATGAACTACATTCAGTTAAGGAAAATAGGGAAGAGAAGATTATCTGTTTGCAGTGAATGTTCTTTGCAGCCTTGAGGATTCAAATTGAGTTAGAGGGTTGCTATTCACCACATACACTCAGAGTTCACATCTACATTTTGAAAAGTATGCATTTGCAATGTTTCAACTCTTTTTTCTAAGAACTTATTACTTGTAATACGATTAATAAAAAGTTGTTTGTCCATTCCCTATAGTTTGACTTAGTTTTTATTGTGACTTTATTAACGAACAATAGGTGGTCTTTAATAAACAAATAATCCTTACATAATTAATTTTGCAAAACTATTATACTACAGTATGCGATCTCTTACGGTCTAGTATTTCCCACAAGGTACTACTCAAGAAAAAAATTAAAGCAATGAAATAGTAACAGGGATTCCAAGGAGGAAGTTATCCAAACAGGAAGTTATTCCAAGCAATTCTATTGATAACCCACGAATGCGTAAAAGAACCTGGTAGTTCTAAGGAGGTAAATTCAACAAAAAGGAATCTTCACTTGATTGGCTCAACAAAAACAATTACCTGAATTGTCAAAACTTTGGTAGCAGTGGGGGTGGGGATGGCAGTAGTGGTAGTAATAGGAGGGAAAGGAACACAGGAAGCAAGACTTCATGATTGTACTTTCATATTGCTTCTTCCTTGCGTAATAGAGAAAATTATGAAACGCAGCAAAAAATCACACATGCAATCGACAGAAATAAATATTTTAGAGGTCCCAGATATTGAAGATTTTTTTCTCAAGAACATCTCACAGATAACAACACATTTGCAAAAATTGTACATGATTTGTTTTCAAATGAATATTCTCAACTGCTCTGGCTCAAGCAATCTTTTAATTTTTGCAAGTTTTTCATATGAAGTTAAAATAATATTTTTGAGCTTTCACTGACTTCTCATTTATCACATCACCTCATTTTGACAGCCAACTATTGATGTGATATAATATCGTAAGTTGGGCCACAATCTTGCACTATCACAAAAGTATGAAGATTTTTGAGCTGTTAAGGAGTTTCTGACAAACATAACCTTTTTACTTTTTAAATTTCTTATGTGTGTGCATGTGTATGCAATTAACAAACAATAGTGAAGTGGTGCAAGATAAAAAGTTTTAACATATTTCGACAGGCTTACCCATACATTTTTACTTTCTCACAAATGCTTACAGTGTAAAGTACTATAATGATACAGAAGAAAAGGGCCAATTTTCGACAGAAAACTTATTGCCCGGGCCTGTTAATGAAAAAAATGGATAAAACTTGTCCCTACATATATTACGTAAATACGTGAATTAATTCCTCTAACATGTTATGTAGTTGGGATCCAAGTTTCGTGGGTTCTTAGAGTGAAAAAGTCTATTGACAGGCAACACATCAGTCTGTGATAAATGCTAGCGGCTAAACTGTAAGCAGGATTTTCACCAAAATTGATATTCACCAATTGAGCTGGCTGATGTTGCGGCCTGTTGAATTTGAAACTGATAATTTAATTTTTGGGGGCACTTTACACAAAGCTCCTGAGATGTTTTATAGTGGAACCGAATTATTTAAATTAAATTTTGTCCTTGGATAACATAAAGGACACTTAAAGCATGGTGCAGGTCTCATGTTTGTTGAAATCCTCGATTTTTAGAAAATTGCAAAAAAATCACATTTTTTTTAGTCTTCCTATAACTACAATTATGAACATAATTTACTTCCTTAGTTAAATCAGAAAACATCTTAAAACAAGATCCTTTTTAAAATTTTGAAAATGTGAGTATTTTTTGCGAAATTTTTGCATGAAACACAGGCAATTTTTACATTTTAAACTGTTAATTTCTCAAAAATAACTCCAAATATTTTCTTTAATTTCCCCCCATCTACGTAGCAAAGAACAGTAGAGAAAGTGGCGCTGATTTCATTTTCAGCTCACTCTATTTTCGAAAATTGGAAAACAATTCGATATTGTAATTTCAAATTTCCCCTCACTTTGCTTGACGCATTGTCAGTTAACGAAATGTGAACATGGCGGCTAGAAATTCATAGGATTATTGATTACTGCAGTCATGTTAATCATACGATGATGAAAGAAAAAAGATTTAAGGAAGGTAATATATTTAAGTAGAACTAGCAAATATGTTTCTTTTACTTTAGGAAGCTTTGAGTGCTGATTGTGGTAGTCAGAAATTGCTCGCTCGCATCGATGTACTCAAGGCACAGCTTGTGTAAAATATTCTTTCTTTTCCATACAATGTGCTGCAAATACTGTGATCCTTAAATTTTGTCATGTATATTTCATTTGTTAAAGTTTAAAATTACAATTGTTCCTAGATATAGAAATAAACGCAGAAATGCACATGTGCTTCGTTTGAATTGGAATTTTCAAGATACAACTGACCTTTTAGTTACCATATTTCAATATTACGTTACAATTTCCAATAACACATGAAAGTATGTTCTGTTATGGCGGATTCGATGGTGTGACGGTTAGCGTGCCGGACTGTCATACCCAAGTTTCGCGGGTTCAAACCCGATCGAAGCCGTGGATTTTTAAGGCGAAAAAATCCTTCGTACGGCCCATGTTAGTAGGTTTACTTGCATGTAAAAGATCCTCAAGCCTAAATGACGCCTCTGAGCTAAATTCATATCGCCTGTTTCGTCGCCCGAGATAATACCTTCTTTCTCCGCTAGATGAAAGGAGCGTAGCGAAATTTGCGTGGTCAGACGGAAGAGCGGGCCTGATGGCCCGAGTCTCGCCACGTAAAATAAGGCAGTAAACTATAACTATAACTACTAACTTATATCACATCTAGTGAACTGTTAGAGAAAGTTTTAACAATCATCACGACACCTCAAGAAGGATACAAAAAAAGGTTGCAAAACGTGGATGTGAAAAAATTTTTCACTTTATTAACACTTCTGGCTGTCATGACTTTTGATTGTCTTAAATTTAGAGGAATTTTATATTTGCACTGTTCTAAATAAAACAAATAATTCAATTTTTTAAAATTTATTTATGAATGTCTGGATAAAAACCTGTAAGGGTTGTGTCAAGTGTTAATCACTGACACGCGATAAGCAATGCACATCATTGATTAACACTATCTTATGCACAACGGCCAAAGTGCTCAGGTGCCCTTTTGCAAAATGCAGTGTTATTCTATGACGCATGTTACTTACCACACGCTCATATGCACGGGCATTAACAATCATTGATCTAAATTATATATTTTTGATTTTTAATTATTTACAAAGGAATAAAATTCCCTTCATTTCAATGTAAAATGTAATTACGACAAATTGTTCCATTCATTCACTGCTCTACGTGGCATCCTAGCAGATGTATGAGTATCTTCCAGATTAAATAGCTACATATAATCACGGAATGAAATATATAAATGCCATTTGTCTAAGATATTGATCTTTGAATTTATAAGCCTTTAATTGAGTATTTGTTGAATTTGTACAGGTGATCAGTTACATTGAAAACCCGGTGTTCCAGGCACTGAGACAAAAGCGAAAGCATTGCAATGAGTTCTTCGACAACATCTTGTGAGACAGCTGCTTCACTCATCACACCTTTATTTTCACTTTGGCTTGCATAACACACAATCAAAGCAAGACAACTGTGCCTTCATTCCCTTGGTTGATGTCAGAATGTGTCTCAGCATAGAGCAAAGCAAATTCTTAGTGGAGAAGTGTTTCTGAACTCTTTTCCAAAACATTACAAGAAGCTTACAGCGAAAAATTTTCATCCAAGATAATTCCTATCACGAGAACCACATTTCATTCAGTGAACATTCACAAGCTTTGGCAGGTTGGTAACACTGTCACCAAAATACAGTACTCATGGCTAAAAACTGAAAGAAACTCTGGAAGTTCTTTCAACTTTGCCGGAAACATCTTTAAGCCAACTTTTATATGGATACCATATGTATCTTTCACACAGTGCAAAAGAATTATTAAAATGAGCACATACAGTGAACATCACATCAATTGAAAGTTTCTGATAGGGCTAATTGTGTTCACTATTGTAATTGGCTGTGCTGGTTTGTTAGTTAAAGTCTTTAGGCTCTTGAGAGCGTTTTTAACAGGAAGACTTGGTTTCATCTTGATGAACTGGATGGAAAATAATAGGGTCTGTAGTACCAGAAGATCACAGGGAATGGCAGAGAGACTAAAAACAATTGATGTATTGTGACGATAACAAATATTTATGATTTAAATAAAGGAATTCCCTTCCGAAATCTGCTTCGCAGAATACCAGCTCATGTGTATTTGTACTGTGCCACGGCGGCGGCCAAAGGGGGGAGTTCAGCAGACATGCCCTTTCGGGTCAACCTCCGCTAGGAATTTCAAGGAACGCAGCGACTGAGTGGCGCCACAGCCCACCCAAGCACTATTTACATCCACTGCACGCGAGAGCAGCGATTATGGCTATTTCCACTCAAATTAGTTGTAAAACGTTCTGGGTGATTCGAGAATTTCGTACAATGCAGGGACCATCGGCCAATGGCACAACCCTTCGCAAAATTTTGGAGAACCATCTAGAACTTTTGGGCGACTGTAGTAAAGGAGAGAGGCCTGGTGCGAGCTCGCGAGTGCCTGCCGTGATCAGACAGACGGACGAGTGCCCGCCGGGATCAGATGGGGGAGAGTGCCCGCCGGGATCAGATGGGGGAGAGTGCCCGCCGGGATCAGATGGGGGAGAGTGCCCGCCAGAGTTCGGAAGTAGGAGAGAGTATCTTGCTTCAGGCGAGTGCCCGCAAAGTTCTGCTTTACAGTTTTATGTGAGTAGAGTTTGTCTTGTTATTCTTCGAATACTCTGCTTTATGCCGATGCAACTTGTTATAAAAATTCTCTCTGCTTGGTCGCACTTAGTACGTGTGGCAAATTCATCCACGTCAGTTCGCGTGGCAGTATTGCACGCGTCTTTTAATTACGTGGCGTGATTTCAATTCTATCGGGAAGATTATAAACCGATTAGTATCGCGTGATCCGAGCACCTGTCTACTGGAGCTGAGTTGAGCTGAGCTGGCGTAACCTTGCGTCACGCCTGACGGGAATGAAAGGAGACGACCCACTGCACTTCTCCAACAAAGGGAGCCGGCCCCAACCCCCGACCGACAGACGCCTGGTGCACCCCTTCCGAGGCGAGAGAGGACACTAAAAGGGGAAAGTGTATTCTCCACAGCTGGAGGCATGTTCGCTCGCAACTGAATGGTGACATTAGTGGAGCGCCAGGCAACGGCCTTCCCACTACCCCTCAGGCACCTTTAATTAAAACTGGAATAATTCTCAGAGAAAGCACTGGCCGCGCAAAGGCTTCTTTTGAATTGATATTTAACTTCAATTTTTTTGTGTAATCTTAAATTTTAAGATTTTATTGTGTTGATTTTTTTGTATTAGAATTAAGGATTAGGGAAGGGAAAATAATATCGCTGAGTTTACGCCCAGGATTTACAATATTTTTTCATAGTTTGGTTATTTCTTTCTTTTGATTAAACTTCACGTTCTAAAAGAACTATTTCTTTTTATTTCGTAAAGTAGCAACGTTCATCCACTGGCCCTATTTCACGCTCTCACCACCTCCTGAGCTAGCCGGCACCTTGACTCAAGTAAAAGAGGTAAAATATACGTCGCAACTGGCATACCCACCGTGCGGTCAGAAGCACCGGCGTCGAAGTATGGTGTGCATTGTCATCAAACTGAAAGCAATATTTGTTAAGTTTTGGAACCGGTTTTATTTATTTTCTTCACAATTTTATTAGAGAGTATGTGAAATTATTATATATATATATATATATATATATATATATATATATATATATGTATGTATGTATATGTATGTATATGTATGTTTATGATTTTACTTAGCAAGCTTTAACCTTTTAATATTTTAAAATGTGATCTCTTTGTGCAAACTTATTTTTGATTTTCATGCAAAACACTAGCACAAATTCCTTTCACCGTGAATTTGCTTTGTGAGAACAGCTTTCCTGCTGCATGTTTCAGGGTAGGTTTAGGGGTGGGGGATAAATGCACACCTCCAAAGATTATGTGCTTGAAATTGCCTGAGAAATCCACTCTAACAGTTGGTAATATATCTAGCTTTGTCTGACAAATGTGTTAAAAAAAAATCTTGATTTTCAGAATGTTAGATCTTTTAGAACATAGAAATTTAAGGAATAGACATATACAGCTCTTACAAAATACCTGAGAGTTGCTTGGGCTTTCTTATCCATTCCTCGTGAAAGAGGGAAAAGATCAATTTTATATTAATCAGGGTGTTTCAGGTATTATCTTTAACATAATTGGCTCAAATTTTTAAAAAATACTATCATTTACTTTTATTTTATTTTACAGTACACTGCTATTAGATGAAAAATGTTTATCATGTGCATTGCTACTGGCCTCTAGCAAATCAATTATGTACAAGTTCTGCTGAACCACTCCTGTTGGAATATAATAGGAACCATGTGCTCTTAGCATGAGGCAAAAAACGGTTGCAGAGCATCTACCAACATATTTTTTTCCGCATTTGTTTTGTGTTCACTTTCACCAAACTTTGTAAGAATACTGCGACAATTCTGAAGAAGAGCCTGTAAAAATTTTGTATCTATTCATAAGGTACTTTTTATGGTACTGATGTTGGTTATATGTCATTGAATTCCCTTTTATTAATACAGATTCTGTTTCAAAATATGTTCAGTGAAGGAAGTTTTGAAAGAGATAGCTGATATTATCTTATTTTTTTTATAGAGAAAAGCATGTTTTCTGATAAAACAACACCAGTTCTACGATGAATAAGTATATTAAGAAAACTTTGACCCAATCATGTTCTATGATAAAGCATCACTGGTTCTATGATGATAAATATATTATGAAAACTGATTCAATCCATCATTATCATGTGGCTTAATGCAAGCTGATGCCTAAAGAACAGTTACCATATTTACCCAAATATAAGAGGAGCTTTTTTCATTAGTAATTTATCTGAAAAATATGGTGTCCACTTTTTTCGCATAGCCTAGCCTGGAAGGATTTACATTTTACAGTGCCTTTTTGTGTCATGAAAAAACTAAATGTTCACGTAACAAGAAGCTGCAAAAATTATAAAAGTATAATGTGAATCAATAATACTTTATTACATTCCTGGTAGTATTCTCATCATACACAGTGATTTTACCACAGGATTTGATGAAATATTTTTGAATGGGCCGGATAAGAAAGAATATCTAACAAATTCTAATGTATCAAGTGAAAATGAATAAAAATCGTTGCTGAGATTTTGTTTCATGTGTCACAGGATGAGGTCATGTGGACTCTTAGTTCCACTCCCAGCAAATACCTTTTGCAATAGACTGAAATGAAAAAATTTCAATTGATAGAAGTACATATATTTTCCACACAAAAACTTCCAAAACTTTGAAACTGGCTGAATATTTAGAGTTGACTTATATTAGGATAAATACAGTAAATGCTTTTTCTCTGTAATTTTCTATTTTTATGTTAAACCTATCCAGGAAACCATTAATACTCCCTTTCCTTTTATTCTTCTTAATTCAAGTTGTTAACTGAAAGAACGGCTTATATCAACGATGAATTTGATCCCATTTGTTTAATTATAATGGAAGTCAATAAGCTACAAAACCCAAACACTACTATTAATGTTCAACAAAGATAAGAGAAAGCAGAGGAAAATAAAAACAACTTCAAAAATTTTAGGAATCAAAAAAACGAATTCTAATTATAAACAGGAATGACCAAGGACTTTGATTATAATTTTTAATTTAATTATGTAGATATGTTTTTTAAGTATGGCATTGAGACTGCTCAACAAATGCAACCAAATGTATGCCATTGTGATTTCTCATTTTGGGACAATTGATCAAGAACACAGAATGGATTTTAATTTTTTTGGCACAAAATTTAATAATTGAGAAGTATTAATACTGTTTCATGTGAAAAAAATCTTACTTTTACCAAAATTCTGTAAACCTCACCTGAATAACAAGTGTGAAAAACATTACTAAATGAAGAGTATAATAGCCTGATTTCAACCATATATTTCAAATTGACAATGTCAACAACTTAAAATCATAAAGAAGAAAATATTCCAAGAGCAATCATTAAAAATAAAAATAATAACAATAAATAAGATGGAAAAGGTGCCTCATCTACAGCAATAATTGTTATACATATATATAATTTCTTTTTACTGCAAATCATGGTTTCAAAATTCAAAAAAAAAGGCATAAAATTTCACCATGCAAGAGAAACTGAACAGAAAGAGTTGCACAAACACAAATTATACATTTTGTAAACTTGAACAAATAATTATTTCCAGCAACTGGTAACTTCTGTAAACCCAAAGTTAAAATCCAGCTCTGATTCTTTTAAGCACCATTCCATGCCCATAGGAGACACAAAAAATAATTATCAAGATTAACAATATTAACCATACTGAAAAAACAGACCTACACTAATTACTCTGTACTGTCTCATCAACATATAACATTGGTACAAAAAATGAACAACACAGAAAAAGAGAACAAAAAGTGAATGGATGATCACCTGAATTTCATCATCAGAGTTTTCTAAAATCTCCACGTCACTATTCTCTTCCTCAGGAGACGGTTGTCTACCTGCCAGACTCACTCCTGAAGACTGAGAGATGACTTGGGATGGGTCATCTTTCTGTGGGGTAGAGGAAGCCCCTTTGTCAGTTTTTGAGGCAGATATTTCACTTTTGGAATGGACACTATGAGGTTCTTTGCCTCTTTCCTCTTCTCTTTCTTCTATCTCTTCTTCTGGAGGTCGGCGTTGTCGTGTTACACGTTGTGAAGGTCTGTGGTAAATATTAATTACATTTTAATAACATAAGATACCAAACATCTTGTACGACTGTACAAGGTAACAGGAAGAAATCAAGTAAAATGCAGTCCTAGAAATTGATAATATGCTTCATATGAAGCTGTGCCACTGACATGAAGGGGGATAAGTGGCATAGTTACTATAAGATCGATGCAGAATCTTGAAAACAAAAATCTTGCAAATCATTGAGAAGCAAATTTCAATGAGATGAGGAAAGGGCTTCTACATATATTTTTCTTCATTGAGCCAGGAGACCTGTCATCAAGAATAGCTTACAAGAATTATGCTCCTAAGCTTGATTATTTCTAGAGCATACTGTATTTCCTTGGATGTTATGAACACCCTACATTTCCAAATGCCTATTTTCTATGACTTTCACAACTCACCCTACATTTCCAAATGCCTATTTTCTACAACTTTCACAACTCACCCTATTGTTTCAGGCTACTCATCAATTCACACAAACTTATTCCATCAAGCTTCGATGCCCCAACTGCTTATATAAAACAGTTAATGGTCAGCAGTTGAAAAAGTGGTATTCACATTTTTAATTTTGGTAGAATTTTTTTAACATTGATCAATTAATAATCAAATATCAATTGGTAGCCCTCTGAACTGCATTACCTTCAAGAAGAAATAAGTTCAACCATGAATAGATCAAAATAAGAACTCCCAAGGCCAGGAGATGAATAGGAACTCCCAAGTACACATGAGAAAATCCCTACAGACTATACATTCACAACTGTTACAAATTATTTTGTCTCGAGAGATTTAGTTTGGTACTGAAAATTTAATGTCTTCGAAAGAGTCTTCGAAAGTCTTACTAAACTAGTGATGCTCCAACAGCACATTCTTTCTTGCATTATTTCTAAATTTGCAATTTTTGAAAATTCAGAGCAACAAAAATGAGACTTGCACCATTTTTATGTATTCCTTGTTCTATCCATGGAAAAAAATTGGAGCGGCTTTAAAGAACTTTTTTGAATTTTTTTTGTACGAATTTCAAACACAAATTATACAAGAACTAATCTAAAAAAAAAAGTACATGACCTTTTCTAAAGAGCTAGTCCTTTTTTGATACATACAAGGAAAAGATTTCAAGAAAAAATCTGGAGTCATTTTTGGGAGAGAGGGAAAAAAATACCTTAGAAAAAATCGAAAATTGCCTTTATTTCATGCAAAATTACACAAAAACTACTCATCTTTAAAAACTCATGCATGACCATATTTTGAAATATGTCGATTTATTTCATTAAGAAAGAAAGAAAGAAAGAAAGAAAGAAGAGAGAGAGAGAGAGAGAGAGAGAGAGAGAGAGAGAGAGGGAAAAAAACCCTCTATTTTCCATATTGTGCTTGTAGGAAGATACTACAGGATTTTTCAAAAAACTGCACCAAATATTTTCTTTAAATTTTCTCCTCATATGTCACAAGAGATTGTAAAAAATGTGGTACTAGTCCCATTTTCAGCTTTCTAACATTTATTCAAAAATTGAAAATAGTTAACATTTCAAAACTACAAAATTGAAGACAGAGCTTTTTGCCTCAAACAAAGACTGTTGTAAAAAATAAGAAAATAATAACAAAGAAACAAATAACTTCAGTTTTGGAAGAATTAACAAACAACAGAGAAGGGAGAGAATGACAAACAAGACATTTTTGTAATCCTTTTTTTAAATTCAAGAAAACTGAAAAAGAAAACATGCTGAAACATACCTGAGTGGCAGACTTCTTCTATCCCTGTTTCGAGACAAGTGGGCTTCTCGAGAATGTGAAATTTTTCCAGTCTTTTGTACATCTGGAAAAACAAAAGACAAAAATACAATCTTTCTAAAAAACTTAACTTTCACTATCAGAATAGCTTTCCTTTTCAAGTGAAAATATATTATTTCAGAGATTCCTAAATATTTGTAACTAAGTTCCAAACACAATTAAACAGTTGACACCAGTTATAGTGAACTAAGACACTGGTCCTGTTTACCTTACATTATAAACAAGCATAAGAAGATTCGGTTATAGTGAACCTGAACCACCGCTATAGTGAACTTAAAAAATATGTCCTGGAAATTAGTTCCCTCCTGGAAAATAATATATTGCCTCAGTGCCACAAATTCGAACACGAATCAGTTTGGAAACAATATCGTGGGCCAAAAGCCATAATCGAAGAAGTCTCTCCTGAGGTGAAGGTGGCAGACCTGGAGTGGGGACCTTACTGACGACCCTATGGAACTCGGTTTCAGAGCGGAAACAAAGATGGATAACGATGTTGCCAAGTATGAGTATATTTATGTCATTATACATTGCTGCATTGTTATCGAGGGAAGGCAACAGAGGACGGTAGCGCTCCATGTTAAATGAGAAAATAAACGAAAGAGAGCGAGGTTTAAAGTTCTTTCTTTCTTTTATGACAAAAGGTGTTCTTATTTCAGTATTAGAAAAACTTGTGCATGCTGCAATAGCGAACGTTGTTTACAGGTATTTCCCGTACGGGGCCAGCCACGACCTACGACCTAAAAATAATTTATGCAACCTCATAATATAATAACCGTAGAGATTTGATAGAAATAAAGAATTTGTGTGGCGGCAGCATCATAATTCGAGGCCACTCGATAGGAGAATCTGAGTAAATATTATTAGGAAAACGGTTACTGTGGCAATTATAGTTGAGATCAGGGTGAATAGATTAGGTGTAATAGTAATTGTCACGGTCGTACCGTGTGGTATCGCATAGCCGCCACATAACAATATTTATTAATATTGATTAATTGAAGAAAGGGGGATAGTACGGTTGCAATTAGTTCTCAAAAGTTCTCCATAATCAGAGTCTACTGTAATTTTTAATTCTATCAATGATTATTTATAACTGAAGTTTATTAATTTGAAAAAAATGTAAGGATTAATCACTGTAAATACAAGGAAACCCATCTTATGCAGACGTGAATGGTTTAGGAGAAAATTACCATTAGTACAAATGATCGAGCTTTTATATAAATTCTTTTAAAAATAATTTCAGGCATTGCACATTTGTGTCATTGAATGACACATCAATGCATTGTGTTCCTCATGTAATGGAGATTTTGAGATTGAAGAAAATTAACACCTGGTCTAAGGTAATGTATTTGTAATGAAGGTGAGTATTCTTTGCTTGTTTACATTTAAGCTATAAAATAAATTTTTACACTGAAGGATATAATACTATAAAATAAAGGAAGCTTTTCTGCAAAAGCACAACAAAACATGTATTTACAACTAATGCACAAAATAATTTTATTACATATTTTTGCTTGTCCTTTTCTTTTTCGCACTACTTTTTATCTGATCCTGGGTGCCTGCATCTCACCTAAATCTGTTTTGCCTACAGATTTCTCTGCTTTAACGCAAAAAAATGACTGGTTACTTGAATCATATTTTAGAAACTAAAATGGGGTGTTTATTTTGTAGAAATAATATTTTGGATTAGATCAATTATTTTTGGTGATAAAAGATTTGAAGTTTCAAAATTGACACGTGGTGATTCAATGGCAATGCTGTGACAAGAGGTGCTAATAATAAGACTTTTGAGACCACAGGAAAGACCAATGCAGATGCAAGGTACCATATAATGTCTTTCAAGAATTGATTCTATAAAAAGGATGACAGGAATCAGCTGATTCACTGTCATCCAATCGGGAGCTTATATTTCAAGACAGTGACGTCACTATGGTAACATTCAAGCTCCCGATTGGATGAAACCGTCAACAGCTGATTCCTGTCAGGGGCAAAGTTATGAAAATCGTAGTATAAGTAACAGAACCTGCTTGAGAAGTGCCCTGATATATTAATCAAATAATGAAATAATATTATTTTTTAATATACTATTTATACACTCAGGCAGCATTAAATTGCACTGGATTCCAACTATGAATTTACTATTTGCTAGCATTTGGAGGTAATGCAGTAGGATTAAATACTCCCCTGCAATATGCTCGACCTTTTGACCTTAAAGAGATCAATTCTTCTAATAATTGTATGAGGCATGGGAAGTCTGCTGATCACATAACAGCAGTCAACACCATATAGTTCAAGTGTAAAAAAGGCACCGGGCCACGATTCACATGAAAATGTGAAAAATAACAATTTTGATAATACATTTAATTTGAAAGGCTGTAAGTATATGACATCATTCATTTCTCTCGGTGCTTAAACTGCTCTTCTCTTAGTGCCTCTTTCCTTTCCCATCAATGCCATTGGATCTGACATTATCAATGTTAAAATTTTTTATTTCCAATCTGATGACACAACTCCAAATGATATTTCAAAATATTATGTTTACAATATACCACCCCCTTTGTTATTAAAATAGGATTTGGCAATTAATTGATCTTTAAGTCACCAATAACACTGTTCTACAAAAAAAAAAAAAAATATATATATATATATATATATATATATATATATATATATATATATATATATATATATATATATATATTCTATTTCTGAAGAAAAAAGTTGTGATTATTGTAGTAATTTCAAAGGTGAATCCAAATCTGTTTTCAGTTTATCTCTGTCAGGGATAGTTTAACAGGAATTCCAATTTTTATCTTTCAGTACTCTATAAATGTTAACATATTTTTCGAAATTCAAGAAATAGCAATAAAATAATTTACAGTGATCTTGATGATTGATTTCAGTTACATACTCTAAGTCTATCATATTAGCAAAGCCGAGAAAGTTGCTGTCAGAGCCAATATTCTCAAAAGAATTCACTTTGTAGCATGTATTTTAAAGGAAGGCGTACAGAAAAAGAGAAAAAGATACAAATGTGGCAACAAAATTTATATATCTTATTTTTTTCTTTTGTAACAAGTGTCTTCCTTGTTTAGAATGATACTACAGCAATAGTCAGGCAACATTGTAGGCATCCACTTCCCTTCGTACCTTTTTTCCATCGTAGATATATATTTAGGGAATCTCTCTTCGTGTTGGTCCATTCATAGCTGCAACTCTCTGGGAAGAAGTCAATACGAGCGTCCACGAAATGTACTATTAAAGTCATTTTGCAGCCACGTTCTTGATAAGCTTTGGTCATCTGATTCATTATTTCCTTGTAATTTTCAGCTCTTTTCCTTCCAAGGACGTTTTCTGACACGTTCTTGAAACATTGCCATGTTCGCACTCCTGCATCCGTGAGGCATGTTTCAAAATTTCTATTCGAAGTTTTCTGATCTGAGGGCCTACAAATTCACCTTTTATCTTTGCTGCTGAAAGACGAGGAAATTTGTCAGCAAGATACGTAAACACTTCGCCAGTTGGATCCATCACCTTTACAAATTGTGTAATTAAACCGAATTTGATATGAAGAGGTGATAGAAGGATATCTTCAAGAGGTACAAGACTTTGACGTTGGACATTTGTTTCACCTACTTTCCATTTTCATTCCAGCCTTTTCTTTCTCATGTGGTGGGAATTTCATAGCGACTAACCCACTCCAAAGAAAACAAGTTTTGTGTAGCCTTGTTACATGCCTAATAACAATGCAATTACTTTGAAATCGCTACATACCTTCCATTTATAATCACTGTGTATAATTAATTTGAAAATATTTTCTAAAATGGAACCAGAAGACTTTAGAGTGAGGCATTGGCCTTTGCGCATGAGATAGGTCCAGGTAAGCAACGTGTTTCTTTGACTTCTTGTTTTTAAAACTTCGAATTTTCGTGACACAGAAATAACAGTCTGATATATGGTCTTTTGGTTCTCGACATACCATAGGTACAGCAAATAACATGGTATTTTCTTTCCTTTCCACCAATTAATTAATTTACAGGGAAAAGATGCGCAACATACTATTCCTGTTTCTTACAAATGTGAATTCTCCACAGATATAGCAATGTAGAGAGTATCTCGACAGGAGCGCCGACGAGACATTTTCTAGAAAAATCAAAATTATATCATAATAATCTTTAATTCATGCTGCACAAATACATTCTTATTTACTCTTTTCCTTCTTATCAACTTACTTGTCACTGTCAGTACAACCACGAAAAAAAAAAAAAAAAATCACTTTAAACGTTCTCACACTTGAGGCTTCTTGACAGTGACAGTGAGGCTAGGTTGGAGGTAAGCAGTGTTTGACTGTATACAATCGAGAGAGGCGTACCAACATTTGAATACTAAAACATTTGACATAAATACAGGAGTCCATGTTGCCAAGTGTTATTTGCAAACTTTCCCTCAATTTACGGAAAATAATGCCTTTTTCATGATATAAAAGTTAAAATTACTGAAAAAGTATCCCTGAACGCGACATTTTGATTTCAGATATGAACTTGCCATTACAAATTCATAATGAATCACACACTTTTATCTCAGAAATAGAACTCTTGTAGAACAGTGTAATTTATAGAATTCACTAAATTTTGTTCTTTTGGAAAATATTTCATAGATTAAATGGTTTTGGAATTTTTTTTATTTGGAATTATAATTTTGCGATATAGAAGAGCTGGAGAGTATTTTGAGTTGGAAAGGAGTTGAAAAACTTTATATTGGAAACATTGTTTAAAATATTTTGCTTGGAAGCAATTTTTACAATCTTACTTGTCTATATAGACACATTAAGTAACCTCACCTTTCTATTTGATGAAATCTTTACCATAAAAATTTATGGCAAAAAATACTACTTTTATTTGCAAATGAATTTATAAATCAATTTTTGAATTAATATTTCGTTCAATATTCAATCACATTCATGAAGAAAATATTTTTAAACAGCAAATAATTGCTTATTTAAAAAGATGACAAGCTTAAAGATATTGGAAGTTAAACTTTAAATCTTTTGTTGTGTAATAGCAGCCTACATGGGTGAAGTTAGGGAGGTAAAATTCAGAGAAAACAATGTTATTTTATGCCAGAATCATTGTTCAAAATATATTACTTTACTTCGTTGGGGGCACTTGTATAGTCCTACTGACCAGATCTTCTGTACTGTTTGGTGGTCTGCGATAATTGAATAAAGCTCGAGAACTTATCTCTATAAAAACTGGTTTAAAATTAAAAATTTTATTTCTGAGCATTATGCTGTAGAAGCTAAGTTCTGTAATAATTGCAGGTTGACACACTGCACTGTCTGTATTACCAAGATAATACGTGAAGCAATGTTACATTACCATAAGAGGGATGCAACGAAGTATGTCTTTACCAATGGTTTTGTTAAACATATTAGTTGAGACATTTTTGTATTACCTGTTACACAGACTATTCCACTCAAAATTTCAGTTAATAATGTGGAATTCAGGCAATACAAACCAATTGGAAACAAATTATACAAAATAATCACTTTTTCAAGGACACAAACCTCATCCAAGACTTGGAAAGCATTACACTATTGTTCAGAGATATAATTATCTCAGCAAGGTAAGCGTAGTTTGTCATCTGACTTCACAGAGAAACTTCTAACTCAACTAAACCAAGACCTATTAATGTAGTGCTGAGCAGTACTGAATCCACCAGGACTTAGTCCTGGAAAAAAAAGAAAAAGAAAAGAAAAAGGAAAAAAAAAAGGAAAAGAAAAAAAAAAAAAAAAAAAAAAAAAAAAAAAAAAAAAAAAAAAAAAAAAAAAAAAAAAAAAAGAAAGAAAAAAAAGAAAGAAAGAAAGGAAAGAAAGAAAGAAAGAAAGAAAGAAAGAAAGAAAGATTGAACCCTATAACAACATGAACTGAAAACTCTATGGCACGGCTGCCAAGCAGAAAAACAATCCAAATCTCACTATCAAGTATATAAAAGGCAATCAACAAATTGGGAAGGAATGATAACAATATGATGCAAAGACAAAAAAGACTATCTTTATACCTAATAGTGTTTTCAGACATATTCTTGGCATCCACCATGGATTTGTCAAGCAAATTAAACTATTTTCTAATAGATCAGTAAAGGGACAAATTCAAATAAATAGAATTGTTTTAAGTGAAGAACATTATGAAAATGAGTAAAAATCATTGCCAAGATTTTGTTCCACAATGTTCAATGTGGCCATGCACACTTTGAGATGCCCAGTGAATGCAAATGTTCGTTTTCCAAGAGATGGAAAGAAAAATTAACAAATATAGATGTATGCATTTTCCATCCAACCACAGAGATGATATAATAATAATAATAATAATAATAATAATAATAATAATAAAAAATAATTAAAACATTTCTTTGCAAAAATTCCTAAATGTCGTCCCAACTTCACTTTCATGCATCACAGAGGTAAAGATGTACAGATTCACAGATTATTAGTACAGTACATATTAGATGTACAATACAACTGGATCATGCAAATTTAAATAACGCGAGTTAATGGTTGTTAAAGAATTAGAGGCCACAAAAAAGTGCACATCAAGAAGAAAATTGGTACGGTATGTTAAGGTAATGTAAGGGAAGAGGAATTTTGCGGGACAGCAACTGCTAAAACATTTAAAGGTCAGCAAAGTATGGGAGGAGGTCCAGAAAGAAACTATGTGAAAGCATGAGAAGATATTAAGCAAATGACCAAAGTACACCAATGAATTGAATGTGAAAATAATGCAAATGAATAGTGAAACTTAGTTTTAAAAAAACGTTCTTAGGAAAGCCTTATAACAATCAGTGGGTCATCTTATTTGTGGGTAAATACAGTAACCTACCCTTGTTGCTACTAAATCACATCCACCTAAAAACCAACAAAAAGAGCATATTGCTACATTTGTTTCACAATGAAGCATGGTCAGGCAAGAGAGCATATGACAAAGGCGGTAGAATATAATTATGCTGTGAATCCCAAAGTGCAGCTATCAAACAGAGATGATTGGTGTAATGAATAGTAAGAATCACTGCCTTTTGCAACTGCACACTTACCTCTCGTGTCAGAAACAGTTGAGCACACAGAACAAATCCAGTCTTCAGAAAGTCTTAAGTTGCCACACTGCACATGCATTCCTTGAGATCCACAGTGAGCACACAGTTTGATTTCCCATTTCCTGTAGAAAAACAAACAAGGCTGATGTGACTACCCATAAAAAATAATTTGCCTACATTTATTTATTACAGGCTTCAAAATTACAACATAATATTTGTATTAGGTATAGCCTACACACAAATCTGCACAAAATACAAATCTGTACCCTAATACAACCTGTCTAAACTGGAACCTGTACAAGCCAGAAAAGCCTGCCTTAACCAGAAATTTTCTCCAGCCTGTGAAGTTAAATGGCATTTTACAGAGCATAAAATGGAACCTGTCTAAAGCGGAAACAGAAGGGTTTTAATGTCCTGCAGCAAAAGAAAATCTTATAAAACGGAATTTCTGTGAGTTTAATGCAATTGACAGAGAGACACGAGACTCTCTTAATGGAATTAATGCATTTCAAAGTCTGTTTTAAGTTCACTGTCCCTGTGATATGCATTTCAGTCATGGCAGCCGGATAATGAAGGAGAGGGGCTTCAGTTGTCAGCGTAGAATTCGATCTTGGGGTCTCTTGCCTCTCAAAGTGTATGCGGTACAGGAATTCCCTCCCGGCTTTCTGAGCATGGGAAGGTGTACGGGCATGACTTTTATTCACACATCTTTCCGCCCCGCGATGAGAATCGTAACCCCTCGGCCAGAGTCGCATTGGTCAAGGCCAAGAGAGGGTAACAGAAAGACATAGTACTCTGGGCTGTGATGCATTGTAAGTTGAAGAGACGGTGAGCAATCTGGCTGCAGCCACTAGAGAGTGGGGTGGTGTGTTTTTGAGTAAGTTTCACAATGGTTGGAAAAAACATAAAACTCTAAATATTACAGTTTTTCAACTTCAGAAAACATAATCGAAAAGGTGTTTGTAAGTGGGAAACCAAAAATTAAAAATCTCAAGATAAATGCTGGAAAAAATATTATTATTTCAGGGCACAAATTGTGAAGATTTGCTTTTCAATTGTCAGAAATGTGTTTAATATTAATTTATTGGTGATTTCTTCAATAAATATGTTATATTTGAATATCTTTTATAAATACAATTAAGTTATGTACAGAAATAGAAACCTCCCTAAACTGGAATATTCTTTTGCCCCAACTGATTTTGACTTGCACAGATTTTGGTGTATAAAAATAATCTTAAATACTGTCTAGATGTACTGAAATGGTCAATAATAAGCTGACACTCTGACTGATGCTTCAATGTATTTATGGTTTGACTTTAAAAACAGATGATCCAATTTCTAAGTCATTCACTGTCAATTTTGGTGATGAAAAGAATTTTAAAAGGGTAGGTAATATGTTAATCATTTTGACACTCAGGTATTATTGGCTTTTCCTGGCAATTTCTAGTGATTATGAAAGTGTCACAACTGGTATCTTTTCAATGAATAATTGAATTGTTTGCATCCCATTACCTGATAAAACACAGAATACTTGAAAACATCAACTGAAAGTATTTTATATTCCAAGGATCCTTTTCTCCTGCACATTGAACTGTATATAGAAACCTAGCAATGTGTAAATTAGAGAAATGCTCGCATATTTACAATGAATAAGGTCGCAGAGGTGTGTCGAAGTGTCATTGAAGTGCCGTGAACAGCTGTAGCAAAGGTGGTAGATATTGCCTGCCTGTACGTTTGGCAAAAACGCACCATGTGTTCAGCAGGTGTCAATCCCAATGTTCCACTTCCCACAGTATAATAAGCTTATTTTTTTAAAGAATAGCAATGCAAAGCATTAGGAATGGTGTTGCACAGTGGGGGCACAGCTGCAATAATAATAACAGCTGCCTTTACAGATTCCTGTTTAGTTAGCTGTGAAGGAAATAGACTTGTGGTAGACAGTAATAAATGACGTAGCCTTTGGACGAGAGATCTTTGTGAGAGAGTGAAATCTAGTGCATCATCTTTGGGATGGCTATTAAATTACAATCAAAATGTTGTTGAAAGCAGATAACACAGATCAAAACAAGCCAAATATAATTAAAGTAGGTAACTTACCATCTCACAGATTAAAAGCAATAACTTAACTAGAAGTCTGCCAAAGTGATTGCTCAAAATTTTGTTTCATTGAAAATATTGTAACATTTATTAAAATCAATGTAATTGACACAGAGTAAGACAGTAACAGGGTAGTGGAAACAATTCCACAAATTTGAACAATTAGAAACAATGAATATGAGGTCTTGTGCACCATGTTCAACTGAAGATGGGTCATAAATTGATATGATTAATTTGTACACTCCACACAAAACAGCGGCCATTGAGACCTTTAATTAAAGTTCTAGATGGCAAAACATCATCAAACAGCAAGTGAACAGGAGTAATTGGTCAGACGCTTGACACTGCCACAAAACTGGAAACCAATCCATCAATTCCTCCTATGACTCTCAGTTGGGGAACCTCTTATGCCATCACCTGATAGTATGATAAATGATCACTTGTCGAATCAAATCTTTTGGCCACAGAACCAACCAGGACAACAGGTAAGATCAGAAATATTTCTTTCACATCTGGTTCTTCTTGAAATTAGTCTAGTAAATAAATTCATCGACAACAGATTTCAGGATTTGTTGCCTTTGGTTTACAAAATCAAGATTTTGAGCAAAAGTACTGAAAAGGGTAAAGCTTACATATATAGAGTTTGGAGTGTAATATTCATGTTGATTCAATACACAAAAACATGCATGCACACACACGCCCCCCCTCCACCCACCTGTACACTGCACCCTGTAAAGTATGTACACGCAAGTGGATATGCCAGAAATAAAAAAATTGGCAAAAGATTAATGTCAAGAATTTAACCTAAGGAATGTTTGGAACAAATTCCTATTTATCTATTGTTTGATTGTTTATCTATAGCAAATTAATAATTAAAACATATTATATATAAAATATGTAGTATTTTAGAGTATATTTTGTCAACAGAGGTTCTTTCTATTTAAGGTGTTAAATGTTGAAAATAACAGCTATAATTGATGATTTTTAGGAGAATTTGGTTAACATTATAAAAGAAATTGAGGTTTATGAGGTAAATGTTATCCTTAAAAAGAAGGAAAAGAAAAAAAGAAAAGAGTGGGAAGAAGAAGGAAAAGAAAAAAAAAAGTGGGAAGAAGGAAAAGAAAAAAGTGGGAAGAAGAAGAAGTTTTGAATTCGGAAAAATGCATATTTTTGGACTGCATTGTTGAAAATGGCAAAAATTGATTTTCCACCCCTGAAAGGTGGAACACCTAACTATTAATGTTCAGTCATAGACTAAGGATGTCTTTACTCTTTACTCTATGGTTCAGTTTATAACAATCGTGTACAGAATCAATAACAACTTGAGATCGTCGACATGCAATAGCAAAGAAGAATTTTGAAATGCTCTATTTAAATGATTTACATAAATCAAGAAAAGTAAAGGTGCAAGATGCGAGCCTTGTGGAACACCAGAAGTAATATCAATGTCCCTTGATGGGTAGGATTTATATTTCACATTTTGTGTTCTACCAATCAAATAATTTTCAAAATATTTCAAGAGGGAACTGTTAATGCCAATATCTTTTAATGTATCAAATAGTATCCAATGGTTAAGAGAATAAAGATTTAGAAAACTCTGTAAATGACATCCACTTGATTATTCAGTTCCAAATTTTCAAAAAGGTAGTGTTGAATTGTCAATAAATTAGTAAGGCCCGCAACAGACTACACCGAGGAATGTGTTTCCAGAAATGTGCGACGAGAAATGTGGAAAATCGAAACAAGGGACCCTTATGGACCCCCACACACTTGAAAGAGTTTCCTCGTTCGCCTCTGCGGAGGCGAAAGAGTTCCTCGCTCGAGTCGGTCGGCGAGCGAGTTTTCTCGGACACATTTCTACTCCTTCACTTGTTATACGACATTTGGGCGTCCACTGCCGCAGGAAAACACCAAACAGTGCATAGAACTGAGTGAGGTTATAACGTTTGGCAGTAAAAGATGCGATAAACTACCAGTTTTTTAATTGTTTTCTTGAATTTTCTCTTCAAACGGAAATGAACAAGTAAAAACTGTATGGAAGATATTCTTATTTGTGTAAAACCCGCTCATAATTAGTAATATAAAAATAAAAATTTGAGGCAAGAAACTTGAAAGGGTATTGTGAAAGAATTGAATTAATTTATTACTTTTCTTGATTGGTATTTATGAATAAATGATTATTAATTGTGAATTTTATTGTGAATTATTTGATCATTCATTATCTATTCATTATTCAACCAACAAATATACTAAACCAGAGCGTGGTAGAGATTACGGAGTTAAAGAAAATTTGCTGATGTACAACTTCTCCCTTATACGCCACTTAACTTACGGTTTTTTTTACATTAAATAATGATTTGTATGCAATGTATTAATGTGTTTCTCTCTAGGTAATTCGAACTCGTTGAACAAATGGTTTACGATTATTGTAACAAAACAAGGATATCACGAGTAAAAATTACATAAGAGCATTTAATAAAACAAGAAATGGGACTCTCCGATGATCTCATAGCTAAAACTGCTGCCATCACTCTCGGCTTGTGGCACATAGAGGCATTTCAAGACATCGAATAACCTCTTTGTAGTGTGTGGAAGCAGCCCCGCCGGCCTCTTTCCACATTTCTCGTCGCACATTTCTCGCAACGCATTCCTCGGTGTAGTCTGTTGCGGGCCTAACCGTGGATCTCCTTTTCCTGAACCCATGTTATTCCTCAATAAGAAATGGGTTTAAGGATTCGGTTAATTTTAAAGTACTAATAGCCTCCAGTAATTTGACTGAGAGAGGTGGCTCAGTGCATCAACTGATGTCACTAAAGTGCCTCTGACTGGGAGGTCCTAGGTTCGAGTTCTGACGGCAGCAGGATAATCAACACTATTTTGTCAGCTAGGTCTAAATAAATCGCTGTCTGGGGGAGAATTCTAGCAGCCAGCTGCTCTGATTGGTAGTTTGCCGTGGTTTCTTATCAACATCAGGCAAATGCCGACGCAGTACCCTAACAAATGGGCGCGCGGCGCGCGCACGCACGCACACACACACACACATTAACATGCACTGCACTACCACACATGCAAGGAAACCGGTCAGGGGCTTAGAGCTGGTCACGGCTGCGGCAGTGTACTACTGGTGGGAGGTCCCTGGTTGGGGAAAAGTCACGCTAGTCGATGGTAGTTTGGCGCCGGATCTCGCCATCCAGCGGGGGAAGATCACCACCACCACCTCCCAAAGAAAAAACATGTGCGACACTTACGGAACTAACAACTTCTGTAGTTGACGTGCTAGGAATCACTAACAATCGATCGATAGTTTTTTAAATTGGCATGATTATCTGAAAGAGCACAGAAAGTGGGACCAGCAGAACTTCCTTTACTACATACAAGGAAAAAATTTGGAGAAAATTGATGATGACCTTATTTTAAGATCTATTTTTATCAGATTTCATTAAGAAAAACATTTTATCTTCAATATTGTAATTGTAGGAAGACACTGAACAAATTTTGAATATTTATAATTTTAAAAAATTGAGAGTTCAAGGAAGATGCCAAAAACATGCAATTTTGTGGGCTTTTGGAATTTTTCCGACTTTAGAATTGAGTTTCTAAAATGTAAATAGTGTTCTAGAATAAAATCTGTGCTGAAAAATCATTTCCTTGGTTTTACATTTTTTTACCAGTCCCTGGAATGACATAAAATAGGGGTTTCACTGTATTAACACCCACACCAATAATATGAACAATACTGACAATGAAGAAGGATGATTCATGAAGTACAGTGTATTCTTATTTCCTGTCCACAAAGATTCATTAATCTGTGGACGCCCAATGTTACCTACAGATGATGCATAATATTTTTCACTTTTCTTTTGTTCGGTCAATACTTTTTAACTGTGGCTTCAGTTGCAGATTGTTACTTACAGTTCTGAGAATGAGATAAGACCATAGTATCCTGCCTTACTCTCTTTAGAGCGATTAAATTATCAGTAATGTGGAAGCAGTTACAGTGGAAAGTGAGCGGGGCCATTCCATATTAAATCAACACAGGTTTAAATAAAATTTTACCTCACCATTTTAGATTCAGATGAAATTTGACACATGGGTAGTATGAATGAAGAATATGAAAACTACAAATTTTGACTAAAATATTTCCACCTGTTTGTGAAATACTGCAGTGTAAAATTTTACAAAATTGGGTTCCTGAAAATTTTTAAATTCCTCTCCAAATTAAGATAGAGAGCTGGAACAGGAGTCATTTTGCAGCTTTCTTTATCGTCTTTTATATGATATATAACTCAATAGAGATTGGGTTCAAAATTTTTTCCAAATTTGAATTTAAAATTTTGATTTTGAGTTTTTTCTCATTTTCAAAAAAATTGAAAAAATTCTAAAATAATCTGTATGTTTCCAAACAGATAGTGCAAGTTTAAACATGGGACTGCAGTGGGTTCATGTGGTAATCTTTACTTAAAATGCACAATATTACTTACCCTAGATTTTACTGATTTAAAATGCATTTTATTTCAAATTATAAGCCCTAAAAAGTACAATTTTTTTTTGTTGGACAGTGTGTTGTTTTGTTGTTATTATTGTTATTGTTATTGTTATTATTATTCCATTACATCACGACTAAAGATGTTATGAGTCGGCTGAATATAAAATCTAATCCAGGTTGCAACCAGCTACCTAAGGAGCAGATCCGGTGACTGTCGGTGCTTCTACAATACTTTGCGCAAAATGTGGGCTGTTCCAAATAAAGCAATTTCTTGCACTTCCCAGTCTTTTGAATTACCTGGGAGTTTAGACAAGTTTTTACACAAATTTTGCGGAAGAAATCCCAGAGCTCCGATAACTATCGGGACGACCTGTGCATTTACGCCCCACGTTCGGCTGATCTCGATTTCCAAACTTTTGTATTTAAGACGTTTCTCTGCCTCCTTGATAACGACGTTTTGATCGCAAGGTACAGCAACATCGACAAGTAAACACGATTTGTTCTCCAAATCCCGGATAACTATATCCGGTTTGTTTGCCGCTATCGTGCGATCAGTTTGAATTTGTTGGTCGTACAATATCGTACACAATCCAACAGACGTCACCGGTTTCGGTGAGTGTTCGTACCACTTGGGGCATGTGTTCGGAACTTCAAGGTACAGATCTGCCAGTGGAGGTAACTACACACCCTGTCGTGTCTTTTCAAGTATTCTGTCTTTGCTAGGATTGGACAAGCTGAGACAATATGATCAATGGTTTCTACGTGTTCCTGACAAATGGGGCATTTATCATCTTGGGAAATTTGAGAACCGCTTTATCAATGTCGTGTTCTCAAGGCCTGATCTAGGGCAGCTATTACAAGTGCTTCCGATTCTGGCTTCATTCTTCCCCTTTTAAGCCACATAAATGATTGATCTTTATTGATCTGCACCTTGTCCATTCTTTTTAGGTTTTGTCCGTGGAGTGGTTTGTCTCTCCACAATTTCTTTAACTTTTTTTGCGTCTCATTATTATTATTATTATTATTATATTGTAATTATTTATTAATCAAATTGACAACAGGCATTATGCCCTATACATTAATACAAAATACCATTCACTCAACAACAATATCTGACATTATTATAATTATGATGTTTAGTAACTATAACTTAAAAAAAAAATAAAAAATGTAATTATTGTTCTTATATCCCAGAAATTCATGCAAATGCATATTTTTACTGACTGCGCATACCGAAACAAAATCTTTACCTCTCACCAAAAATAAAACAAATCTACCTCATTTTTATTTCACAGGTGTGCAATTTTTTAAATTTTTTCTTTAACTGTGTATTTTAATGTATGTGGTATATGTGAGTGCACATATTACAGGTTTTTATGGATAAGTGGATCGAAGTCACATCATTTCGGGTATTTCTCTTTCACTTTCTTCTGGCAACGCGGCTATGGAAATTGAACCTCCTTAGTACCCTTTGCAGGGTTTAGGGATTTACTTTCTTGCCAAAGCCAATTTATAACTGTGGAGTAATTTTTGGTGGATTAATATGAGGATCCTTCTTTATTATTTTCACTACGAGATTCTCTTCTCGATCAGAAAATGTCTTTGGGCGTCCTCCTCCGGGTTGCAGTTTAATCGCCTATTCATTGATGTACCATAAGATTACGTCACTCACTGTGTTTTTGTTTTTTTTCATTAATGGCATTTTGCAAAATTTGGGGCTTGATCAACCTTTGCGTGATGGTAAATAACAAGCTGACACTGCTCAAAGTTCGTGTTCTTTCCTCAACGATTCATTTTGCTTAAATGCATTTAGGTCCCATGCATCTGATTCATCAACTGAAAGGTGACCTTGATTTGTTTTATTTTTGGTGATAAGTAAAGTTATACACATTTCCTTTCGATATGCACTGTCAGTAAAAATAATGAAATTGCATGAAGTTACGCGGTCTATTAATTATAATAATAACAATAAATGCAACACTCACCAACAAAAAAAATTAATAATTTGTACACATTAGGGCTTATAATTTGAAATAAAATGCACTTTAAATCAGTAAAATCTAGAGTAAGTAAATATTGTGCATTTCAAGTAAAGATTACAACCACATGAATCCCACAGCAGTCCCATGTTTAAACTTGCACTATCTGTTTGAAACATATACGGATTATTTCAGAATTTTTTCAATTTTTTTGAAGATGAGCATTTTGAAAAAACTCAAAATCAAAATTTTTAAACTCCAATTTGAAAAACTTTTTTAATCCAACCCTTATTGAGTTGTATATCATATAAAAGACCATAAAGAAAGCTATTATGAGAAATGACACCTGTTCCAGCTCTCTATCATAATTTGGAGAGGTTCTACATCAATTGAAAAATCTTTAGGAATTCAATTTTGTATTTCACAAACAGTTGGAAATATTTTACTAAGAATTTGTAGTTTTCTTATTCTTCATTAATACTACCTATGTGTCAAAGTTAATCTGAATCTGAGATGGTGATGTAAAATGACTGTTGATTTAATATGGAATGAACCTGTGAGACAATTACTTACAGCAAGGAAAAATCACAAAGGAAGGTAATATTCTGCATTTCTTTGTTCTTTAAACTTTTGTCTCTTTGTGTAATATCAATTAAATGATTCATATCATAAATTGCATGAATTTGCTGTAATTATATGCAGTGCTACATTATTTTCCAAAATTAAAAGTTTATATATGCATTCTGTAGGAAATTTTATCGACTTTAATTTTGTAAATAACAATTGTTTCGATGGAATGCATAGTTTTGAAGATATAAGCAAAAAACTGAAACAACATTTTTAGGGGTTTTTGCAATTTTCTCTGTGAAGCCAAACTTTTTTGAGGTGGCAAACATCAAATTCAAAATCAGAACCCACAAAAACATATAGAACTGTTGAGAAAAAAAACTTAAAGAATTTTTTTCTGAATTTGGCCTTTTTGAGGGCAATTACCTGGACTAATGTAGGTGGGGATGTTTAGAAAATTTAACAAATTAAAATGACAGCAATATTCTATAGCAGCAGAAGAAAAAACTCTTCCTGCTATACAAACTAGCAATAGGTTATGACTAGATGGATGTTTAGGAAGAAAAACACGCGCACGCGCGCCCACACACACACACGACACCCCACCCCCACCCACCCCCCACACACAAACACACACCCACACACAAACACCCACCCACCCACACACACACTCCCCCACACACACACCCACACACACCCACATCCCCCCACACCCCCCCCCGTTAGAGACCCTGTTATAAGAGAATCCCGCTTATAGGAGACAAAATTCTCGGTCCCGAGGTCAGTTGTATATAAACAATGCATTTGTTTCCCGCTTTTAAGAGACCCCGTTATAAGAGATTCCCGCGTATAGTGGACAAGATTTTATACTCCGCCATGCGTTTCTTCTCGCTTGTAAGAGACAAAAGGCGAAATTTTCGTCCAGGTGACTCAGGAATTTCCTCAGCATGATAAGGGTAGGGACACGTGCTTATAATAGGATGGAACAGGGGTTCGCAACACCAGTGCCCTACGGGGAGGGGAGGTGTGCGAAGTTCTCGTGAAGAAAGCTCATTCAGTTCAGTTCAGCTTCGTGTCTTGGCAACAAGGAAGACGCCTATAGTGCGACTTTTGTAACCGTGCCTCTAGAAGGTATCAGCCTGTTTACAGTTTCATCCAATCGGAAGCTTCTGTGTCGCTAGTGACGTCACGATGGTCACTTTCAAGCTCCCGACTGGATGAAACCGTCAGCAGCTGATACTTGCCAGAGGGGCAGTTGAATAAATCACAGTATTTTGCTTTTAGTGTTTTGACCAGTGTTAACAATTGTTATTTTCTCGTATACGTACATGTATACGTAACATAGAGAAAGTAATGTAATGCTGCATAAAATCAGACTATGAGATTTTAACAGAATGCAGGTTTTGGGGTCCCCTGATACCGAAAAAGGTTCGGTTTTTTCTTCTTCTTCCAAAATGTCCCTAAAAAAAGTTTTCACGTAATATTGAGTGAAATAATAAACATTTACAAAAACAAGATTTTCTCAAAAACAGCTCCAAATTTTTTCTTTAAACTTTTGGTAGTGATAGTTATAAAGGTACTTTATAAAACTCTTAACATCATTTTGCTCTATTCTTTTGTTTTTTCAAAAAATTCACAAATGTAATCTTTTTATAACTCTCGTGTCAATATTTACATTAGAGGCGATTTGTTCACATAATCCATTTATGAGCACATGTGCTTTAAATGTCATAAAGTTCACTCAATAGATCTGGTTAAATGGGCTCTGGAATCAACTAATTTATGTTTCCTCAAGTTTAAAATAAGTGTACAAATCATACTAATCCACTAAAAATATGGTAACATCTCATTAAAAACGTCAAAAACGCATTTCCCACTTATAAGAGACAAAATTCCATTCCCCCAGGTGTCTCTTATAAAGGGGTTTTACTGTATTATCAGTAACTTTTCAAGGATCGCAATTTCAAATCTGCAATGATTGGGAGACAAAATCAGTTTGAATACAGAGAAGGATTTCTGAACATCTACTGATGGGTCTGGCATAGATTTTAGAAGTCTAAAATTAGTAACACTGAAACCTTCTGGGAATTTACATTTATTTCCACTCAAAAGGTGCCCTCAGTGTATTGTCAATTGACCGTTTTCTCAGAACATGGCTAGTATTTATGAAATAGGGAAATGAAAAATATGTTGGTATACTTTGAGGAATTCTCTCAATTTCAAAATACAATACGTGAATTGAAAATTTCGTAATGAATGGTCAGGTTGGACCATGGCCGATTTTCTGATATCTTAGCATTGTATTTAAAAATAATACATAAAAGGCAGAAACATACAATAATTATAAAGAAAAGTATTTACGCAAAAAAAAAAGGCATTTATGGTAAAATAAGCATTATAAAACTTCGTCATATGTCATCATTTGTCATAATTCGTGCACATATATTATCAGCCTTTAAATAAGTTCGCTAGAAAAAAATAGGCATTTCCCTGAACATCCGAAGTCTAGTTATGACTAAGGAAAAAACACTAATTTTGTGGGATCTCTGATGCAGTATTGTTGACGTAATTAAATGGAGTAATAAAAGATGTAATTTCCATCAACTTAGTATTTATTGAGAGAGTCGGCTTTCGGCAGCTTTGCCATCATCATCAGTCTACAGGTACAAAGAATAAAAGAAAAAACTGAAAACTTACACAAGCCTTGCTCCACTCGCCCAGAAACCATCAAAATTTATTTCTATTCCATTCTTTGGAAAAATATCACAAAAGGTAGCTCATATTCTTCACAAATACCATTTTCAAGTTTCTTTCACCACTCACAAATTCCTCAAACACCTACTCTCACCTTGCAATGCCACCCCACTCATGGCAAAGTCAAGTGTTTATGAACTCCACTGCCACAATTGTGAAGCTAAATACATTGGCCATATGGGCAGAAGCTTCAAAGCAAGACTAAAAGAACATTTACATGCATGGAATTACAATACAAATATATCGCACTTTGCTACAGATCTTATAAACACGGGCCATTCTTTTCACCCTAACTCAGACATTAACATTCTTGAAATAGAAAATAAATTCTGGAACAGAAGCGCTCTAGAAATCTTTCACATTTTTCAAGCCAAACAGAAATCTGTCCCCTTGGCTTATAATTTTACGCACCCCTCCCACACAAACAACCACCCCCTCTCCTGAGACATTTCCACGAAGATACAAAACAGACCGCCTACGACCCCTCGCCGAAGCTTCAGAAAGCTATAAAAAACCCTGTGTCAGATTCCCTCTCCATGCAGTCTCCCGACCTTCATCACACACACCGAGATAAGCAAAGCAGCTCAACTTATTCTTTTCCACTTTTTTGTAATATCAGTTGCTGTTGATTTTAATTATTATTCCTAAACCCTTTTTTTGTTTTTGCTTTTTTGCTATTGGTCTGTAACTACTGTAATGTTAAACGGACTATAAATAAATAATGTTAAATATATCTATTATCTGAATTAACCACCATCCCTCGTTGCAGTTCATTCTTTGCCATTTTATTTGTTATTGGTCTGTAATAATAATTTTAAATGTAACTATTATATTTTTTTTTCTAAGACTTCTTGGTATCTGTAGACTGATGATGAGGCCAAAGCCGTCAAAAACCGGCTCTCTCAATAAATACCAAGTTGATGGAGATGACATCTTTTACTACGCCACTAATTATTTTGTAAGCATTGGACAACAACAAAGATTACTCAGCTGTACAGAAGTGGAAGCATCTTCGCTTATTACATAAATCTAGATATTTACCATAATGGTGGTGTTAAAAATAGTTATCTTTAATATATGTATGGGAAATTCTTTGTACTATGTGGCCACATTTTGTCGAACTTCCAGCTCCCTATTTCTAGTTCAGCCTGGCACAGCGCAACCTGGTTAAAAATTCAAGCTCCATTTGGAATGTCATGGCTCAGTTTGCAGTGACACCCACCTTCGTCCTTTACAATGTGGACTTCTTAGTTCTCACTCTCTCTTTCTAATGAACTGAGCATACAGTGCTCCTTCTCGTTACTCAATAGTTTCTACAATAGTTTCATAATTTTAAAAAACCTTGCTTTGTTTCTCACTGTTATGTAATACCAAATGCGCTATTACGCAGTTTTTTCTGTAGATGTAGTTGACAACACTGCAGTGCTGTAACATAGACAGAACCCCCTCTCCCTGCACCCCCCTGCTGTGTAGTATCAAGAAAAAGGGCACAATTAGTACTATGATTATGTATGATATGTTATAGAGAATGTACAGGGGTTGATGGAGCCAATGATTTTTTCAAAGGAGGTTGATGAACAAAGAAGGTTGGGAATCCCTGATATACATATCTATTACTTATTTTTTCCAAAATAAGTAAGAAAAAAAGACTATGCAAAGTAAAATTTCATTTTAATGTTTAACCTTCCAGCAGGCACGCTGTCATAAATTTTACGACAATAGCGGATTTTTGTGTTTTGCTGTCAACTCATTGTTGTCAAAGACTTCTGCGTTCTTGGTATTCCTTGCAGGTATCTTTAGTGATGCATTCCTGCAGCCACTGTTTAGTTTGCACGTTATTTTCAGTTTTTGTAACGCTCTATTCAGGATAAGTGCCTAGTGACGTAAACTTTACACTGCGCAACAACTGTTGTGCTAAAATATTGTTTAATAATTTCGCCTAATCGAAATTTTCAGTAAAATGTCCACATAAAGAATTCATGTGAACGAAAATCAAAATATTCTTCAAGAGCTGTCTGATCGGAGGAAGATCATGAATAGGATAGTGACAGTGGCAGCAAATGAATGTTGAAAATACAGACGAGCATCAGAATGATACTGGATCAGTACAAAATCTTTTTAGTACTAAATATGAACGTTTATCAATGGATATGTTTTTTGGCAGTAAATATCATTCTTATATATTATAATGCGATATAAAGTTCCATTGTTCTACAATTTCTTCGATTTTTTCAGGAGTCATTGAATTTCGTAAAATTTAGGACATGTGCCTGTTGGTGTGAACATTTTACGTGCACCCGCTGGAAGGTCAAAATTGCACTACAAAAGCATTTTCTGAGGACAGAACATTGCTGATTATATCTTAACATGGATATGGAGAGACCTAAAAGATGCTGCTACATCTATAGAAGCATTTTTTACCATACCTACAAGATGTATTTTTTACATGTTCGTTGTGTATACAATGTTATTAATGATTGACCAAGTAAATAGTAACACCGTGTAACCATTGGTGCATCCCAGAGGGGGTGAATTAATGGGAACGTACCAGCCCCTCCCAAACCAACAATGTAAGAAATATTTGTTAGTTTTCAAATAAGTTACGCATGGGCTCTATGAAACATGTGGATGGTTGAAATTACCTCTGACTAACATCCACTCATCCTTGATTCAGAAAACGTGGTTTCCAAATAGGGTGGGGAAAGAGTTTAACAATTCCTGGAGATTGTTCAGAGGTCGTAGAAAAGCAGAAGCATTACATTGCTTTGTGAGGAAGATGATTCCAGAAACATATATTGCATCTGAAATGATCCATTACGAAGTATAAATATATTAAAATGTAACCAAATGCATAGTTTTAAGTAAAATATGTAATAATTCCCAATATATAAAATAAAAATGACTCATTCTTTCATAATAAATAAAAATTCCCATATGTATTGTTTGTTAAAAATAGTTTAAAAAAAGTATTGCATATAGTTCACAAATGGCAGCCATTATTGTTTTAAGCAGCATTCCATTTTTTGCATTCCCTAGTAGCCATTTAAACTAAAATTACAATTATTACTAAATTATTATAAAATTGAAATTCTAATTTAATATATGAATTGTTACTCATTTCTACTTTTCACAAAAAAGTTTTAAGTTTGCATGAAAACTCTTTGAAGCATTGTTTAAAGCACATTTATTTCTAAATGGAAACCAAATTGGAAACAAATTGCGGCTAATGTAAATATTAACGAAGAGAGAGGCTATTAAAAATATACATTTTTGTAATTAGTACTTCCAAAACAGGGTTTAGGCACTACTGGTGTTCACATGCGGATGGACAGACAGATGGACGGATGTTTTGAAAAGAGAAGAGAAAAGGAAGGAAGAAACAAAAGAAAAGAAAAGGCGGAAAAAAAAGAAAGAAAAAAAAATCAGTGTTGGTATCAGGGGACCCCAAAATGTGAATTTTCATTAAAATCTCAAAATCAATTTTCCACAGTATTACATAACTTTCTCAATATTACATATATTGCTCCGTATTTACAAGCGTATATGTGAAAGTAAAAATGTGAAAATTTTGCACCATAACTACATACACATATCAGCCTAAAATAATCTTTCAACAAAAATTAATGGGATTAATAGCAAATAAATAAATCATAAACTGATATAATAATATTACTCATTGTATTAAATCTTTGTATTACTTACTAATTGTATTAAATCTTGCAATTGCATCATCAAACTATAAAAATCTACTAAATTATTTGCAAACACATTATCTCAAATATGTATACAAAATATATGTCAATGTGAAAAGCCTTACGTGTCAGCCACATGATGCGTCCGTCCATGCCTACAACGACAGCTCTTGGCATCACACGAGTTGTGTCTCTGCAGAAGGCCTTCGTATCTTTCAGGATCGCGTTCCCATGCAGCATCCCTAGAGAAGAAAGAAAAACAATAGCAAACACTTTAATCACAACCATTTTTCAGTCCATTTAGCACTATCCATTTTTAAAAAATCCGAAGAAAAAATCGGGAACCATTTTTGAGAAAAGGGCATTTGAGCCTTTCGGAAAATACAGAATTTTGAGATCATTTTCACAGAAAACGAGCTTGAGAAAAATATCACCTGAAGCACTTATTCTAACGAATGCAATAGATGACCCAAAAAATGTGATCATTTTTACAAATTACAACAAAAAAACAAAACAACATCAACAACAGTGATTTCAATGGAAACAAGACCAGCCCCATTCTCTATCATGTAGCATAGTATAGCATCATTCATGTATCCCAGGACAAAATTTAATAAAAAATTGGAACCATTTTGTGTGTGGAAATTCTTCAGATGTTGTGTGGCGAGTCTTGAGATGTTCAAGAGAGCTTATGATGATCTCTACAATGAGGAAGGAAACTGGCTTCATTGATAAGCGAACTCTGTTCCTCCTTTTCAAGAATTCTCTATTATTGTGATATTTACATGATACTATGTGATATTATTATGTGATTATTATTATTATGTGATGTATTGCATTATGCGATATACACTGTGATGTTACGTCATAATAAAAAATAATTATTATGTTTAGCACTGATTTAGGCCAAGAATTCAAGAAAATCAGCAATATCAAAGAAAATAATATATGTACCATTCATTTAAGTGTTCTTTACACTATCCAAGGACAAAATACTATTAAAAAATTTGGAGGCATTTTTAAGAGAATTTAGAAAATCTTGAGGCTTTATGCAAAGTACCCTCAAAAAACAAAATTACTGTTTCAAACAATTAAAGAGCAAATTTTGTCACTGATGAAGAAAATTAGGATATGGATGAAGCTGAAACAAATGTGCCTCAGTATCAGAGCTATGCTCGAAAGGAAGACATGGTATAGATACTAAAGAGTTCATCAAAGGCAATTAGAAACCAGTTCTGTTACAGAGCTTATTGTGTCAACCAGCAAAAAAACGACCATGAAAGTGACAACAACGAGAAGCAGAAAGCAACCGACACACCTGCAAACCGAAACACTTCCGGATGTTTTGAAGAGTAAATTTTCTTGAACCACATGAACAATTTTGTAGAGTAAAAAGCATACGGAGCTCATCAAAAGCAAACTAGTACTGCTTAAACAGCAGTACAGCATACTTTCTCGCATTATTTCCAAATTCGCGATTTCAGAAAACCAGAGAGTTCAAAGAATTTTTTTTATAAATTGCATTAATTCAAAGTCAAAATTATGGGAAAATACTCTTTTTCTCAGAAAACTGTATATTTTTTTTTAAAGAGCAGATTTTTGGAACAAACTTTACTGAAGGCAAAAATTTCTATCTTCAATTTTGTAGTTCTGAAATGTTAACTTGTTGCAGTTTTCAAAAATACTGACAGTTTGCCGAAATTGGGACTAGCATCAAATTTTTTATCATCCCTTTTTACATATGAGGAGAAAGTTTAAAGAAAGATGAGGAGAAAATTATACTGTAGAAATTTTCGAAAAATTACGGATTTTAATGAACTTGACACCCACACCATTCTCTTAAGTTTCCATTACGCTATCCAAACACAAAGTTTGCCACAAAAACTTAGGGCCCTTCCGAGAAAATTTTGAAAAGGATTTTTAAGCTTCATGTAAAGTACCTACAAAAATTAAAATATCTAGTTGAAACTCCCAAAACCTTGCGTTCGTTCAGATTGATCACAGAACATCAATTTGGGAGCAAATAGGCTGAACAGTTTAGGCACTTGCATTAACCACAGACCGACTAACAGATGTTTTAATGTCAATCGATTTTTCAGTATCAAGGACCCACAAAACAGAGATTTGGACTACATCATGTGTTAGAGGCAGCGTTGCCACAATTTTCCCCCAACTCAAAAAACTCCCTTTTAAAAATCCCAATACAACCCATGAAATAACCCACTTGAAAAATATGAAATATTGTATACAAATACAAATGTTTTATTCTAAATATTGTTATACAAATGAAGCAATCAGAAGCAGAAGTTGTTAAGTCACGATTTTTGAGAAATTCAGTTAAGTACATAATATGCACTCTTAAGACCAGTTCTATAATGGTGCTACACAGTTTACCAATCAGAAAACGATTCAAGAAAGCTACCACGTTGAATGGACTTGAGTTTTAGTAACAGAAACTTAAGTCTGCTTTTTGAGTTACAAGTTGTTAAGTCATGTAGTTGCTGCAGCAGGCGTTTGATGTCGCTACTGACAGTACTGTAGACTTGGTAGATATGCCTGCTGATTATTAGTTAATAAAGATGGACAACACTGGTGTTCCGACAAGTGACTCCTCATATGATTGTTCCTTTGAACACAGTGGCTCAGAATATAAGCTTACTGATGTCTCAGATTCGCCAGAAAGTGATTCAAGTGATGAAACTTTCAAACAAAGTTAATCAATATGTCAGAGAGCTATATGGTTTTATGGACAACTGTACATCGCAAGGCAAAAACAGATATGTGTTTGCATTTTGATTGCACCTTTCTCAGGTACGTTTTTAAAAAGTTTATCTGTACTTTCCAATCCCTGGGCACTCTTTTATGCTCACTGATACGATATGTGGCAATATTGAGAAGAAACAACCAAAAAAGTCTTGGTTCCTTCTATGTGGGTCAAACTGCGTAACGAGCCAATTGATACTGTTTATGTCAAAAGATAACTTACTGATAATGGAGAAAATGATGGCACTCCAGTTGTTGATGTTTTTTACTTTAAAGATGCCTTTAACCATCTCTTGATAAAAATTATCCCTGAATTTATTTCAATTCAGAGGGTGATTTTCTAGAGAGGACGTGTACCTGAAGTTCATCACACAATGTAGTCCACAATCTTTTTGAAGGGACGAGTGAGGTTTCAAGCCTTACACAATGCATTCTATTGCATATGATAACGTTAAAATACATCAAATGTATTTAGAAAGGTTAAGAAAGCAAAATAAGACTGTTTGCTCACTGCTACAACATGTACCTCTTCCACCAGGCACCACATTTCATGACACAATGATATAATGGAAGTGATGTTTTGCAAGATGATGCCGTAATAGAAATGGAATTATGAAAATAGAGTAAATGATAAAAATATATCTTGTTGTAATATTATGTTATACTAGAAAGACCCAAACACTAAGAATCAGAAGTTGTTAAGTCAAGCGACTTATCAACTTTTCACCCATTTTAAGTCAAAAGTTATTAAGTCGTAATAAATAAAAGCTGCTCTCGCACATGCTAAATTTATAAAAAAGTGAGAAACTGTACAACACAATATGGTGTGTCTCCAAACAGACACATAAAATAAATTTCTTCCATTTGTATTGATATGTTGATATTTCAAAATTGTTTTGAAAACTTTAACTACCTCTTCTGAAAAATTGAGAAAACATGACTTAGCAACTTCTGCGTCTGAGTGCTTCAAATTATATATATTTTAAATATTATTATTTTAAAAATTGTTACACAAGAATTTAACATTTTATAAATGTATATTATACTCATTTGAACATAAATTATACGTTTTTTGATCCACAAAATGGTCTCTTAATAAATGTTATAAAAAACCTAATACTTTAAATGAAAATTACAACTTTATTACGTATCTGTCTAAGATTTTATTAGGTATCAGCTTTGGCTAAATTCTCTGCCTCTTCTTCCCTCAAATCGTTCCACAATTTGGACCTAACCAAACCCCAAAGTCAAAATATCAATTCGACTAATGCAGAACTTGCTGGGCAATTTGAAATACTTATCAAAAACATGGGTCTTTGTCTTTGACGATGCTACAGTGTCTTGCTTGGAGTATACATAGGGTTGTATTATCAACACCCATTTATGAAATTCATATTCGCTATTTATATTGATTACATTAAGCATTCTATAAATATAGTGTATTCAGAAAATTCCATTTTAATCACAATACCGTCTTTTTCTATGTCACTACAGAGATGACATGAAACCTATAAAATCATGTTCTAACCGATTTACGTGAGTAACAGCACAGACCTCTGTGCCACTAAAAATGCTTCATGCAAATAAATAACAATGGGGAAAATGAAACAATTTTTATTTTCACGCCTCGCCAATGCAAAAGGTAAAAGAACGTAGATCTCAGGAATTGGGCACTTTCTGTATCCGCGGTCCGTTAATCCGTGTAGGAATGAACGGCTTCCGGACCGCGGCTATCCTGAGCGTCTCGGAGAGAAGGGTGCGTCGTGACGTAGGCGGCCAGGTATGCGGGCAGACGACCCACGCAATTCCATACCGCGGACCCACTTCAGGAGAGCGTCGCTTAATGGCGCCACTAATCAAAGAAGACACAAGAGACGGAACCTGCGAACGGTTCGTGATTGACGGGGGCCACCCGTCTTCGGCGGGAGGGGGGCGCAAAAATTACATAAATAACCGAAAACGCCATTCTTGCTCTTCTTATTTGAATATTTCTGTGGTCACGGAGTAAAAGTTCTAAAGTCAAAAATCTTAGTTTGGAGAAAACAAGAGTTAGATTATTGAGCCAACGCTTTTCTCTACGCTCAACGCAATTCCCACCAACGCTTTTTTGTCGTTAAGGAGGAAACATTTGAATTAGGTCGATTTACTCAAATAAAATATAGATACTTAACTTGTATTTTCAGTACTGAACCCATTTCGCCAAAAACTGACTTAAGAACTTTTACCCAGTGACCACAGATTTGTTCGTCGGCCGCTTCTGCTTCTTATTTGAATCGCCGAGCCGATTCTGCTTATTTGAATAATTGTTCGCAGTGCCGCTTCTTTTTCGAACAGTGTATTCGCCAAGCCGCTGTTTCGGTTCATGGTACAGCGCGCAGGTGTAGGGTTTCTCAGCAACATTTACCGCCAAGTGCGGTAAAATGTTTTGTCGAGATCATCAAAAAACTTCGCCGAGCTCATGATCGACATGATGACCAATCATCCGTGCAGTGAGTCCCGAGAACGGTCGCCGTAACTGGACAAGACTGTGGAAGACACGTGTCTTCCCGGGGACGTCACTAAATGAGGCGCACGTGATACACATGCCCCTTCGATGCGAGGGCCAGTCGATCAAACTGGACTGCGCGGGAATCATCCGATTTCCCACCACTCTCCTGGAGCCCATCGCCAACCAGCGGGGAGATCAACTGGTGAGACCTTCAATGAGCAGTGGGAGGGAGGAAAGAGAGAGAGGGAGAAAACCGAAAGTGTAATTTATTCATAAGGGCGCAGTACCCACTTCAGGAGAGCGTCGCTACATGGCGCCACTAATCAAAGAAGACACAAGTCACGGAACCTGCGAACGGTTCGTGATTGGCACGCCCGTGCGTGCATGCACGCAGGTGAGTTCTCACTGCCGACGGCAGCCGGGCACTGCCGCCAGTCTTGAGGTAAGGGCAAAGGTTACACTTGTGCCAACTGTTTAACTGAGTAAAATGTTGTGAATAATTGTGAATATACCACATATACCTAACATGTCACTGTCCAGCTCCTATGTTTACAGACAGTAAATACACATAACACATTTGAGTAATTTAAATATTTTTATTAATAAAACAAGTAGGGGAGATGAAAATACATTAGACCAACCAAAAAATAAATCTTCGGTTTGTTGGTAATTGATGTAAATATATATATATATATTATAAAATTGTATATATATATATATATACAATTTTAGATTTATATAAATTAATGCAATTAAAAAATACATCTTAAATAAAAAAAACTTTAAAGAGATTTCAATTACCCCCTCAAAATAAAAATCAATTAAACTAAATAAAACCCAAATAAGCCCAGTGGGTTGGGTTATTTTTAAACAATTTTTTAAATTTTTTCCAACCCTAATTAAAGAAAGTAATTTACTGCATATCGTATAATAACAGAATTTTTCCAGTTTGCTGATTACACAACTTATTCTTCTCACAAGTAAGTGCGAGAAAGTAAAAACACTGATGTAGTATTAAGCATTTTATTGTAATTCATTTATGAATTTTTAAAAGTGTAATAAAAAGTAGTAACGTGAATCACTGCATTGCAATGCACTGAAATTCAAGATGCTAAAATTCGCAGAGACTATTTTAAGGAACAATAAAACCATTTTTAATAATATCTTAGTTTTCATTTGTTATTCTGAACACACATTAAGGCTAAATGTACCGAAAAATACTTGTAGGAAAATTCAATAGATCGCAGCACTATCATCGGGAATTTACTTTACTGTCTACTTACTAACGTCTTTTATTTTACTTACCAACTACTTTACTTAACGTCGTTAATTTACTTACTAACGTCTGAACAAATGGTCCGACTTCCGATCTGTAAACGGCATTTGACTCCTTTTTAAAATAGAATTTAAGCTATGACGCCCCTTTTCCAAAAAAATTAGGGAGAAACTCGTTTTTAATTTTTTTTCTCGTACATCCGGGAACAATTTCAAAAATGTGGGCTTATAGCACGATGGTGACCAGCTTCCAGAATCCAACGCTGAGTCAATCATGCAAATCGGATGTATAGGAACGTCGTAAAGTCAAATTTGGAAAAAACCCTCACCCCACTCCCACTTTCCCGCCGATGCACGGTGGGGTATTTGGCCGATTTAGGCAGCCAAAATTATTTTTGCTGTTTGATTGCATCTAAATGCACCACCTTCCCCATTCGTGGTTGTTTAGGAGCTATGAAACAGTTTTTAATAAGAAAGATGATGTTTTGAACTTTTTATTATTATTATGTAAATACAACCCCAAGAACAGAGCTCTTTTAGGAATGCCATATTTTTAGGTGCTGTACTAAATGCGAAATATAATATTTTATATTAATCTAATATATTTTATTAACAATAATAGGAAATAACAATAAAATATAGAGAATCAGAAATTCAATAAATAGTAAAGAAAATGCATACAAATCTAATGACATTTTAAAATAAAATAATCTGCAACTAGATTTTGTATTGGATCTTTGATAATATTGAGTGATCTTGAGTAATTCAATTTAACTAATAACTTTATTAATAATTAAAATTAAAATTCGAGTTTTCCCTAGAACACACAAAATATTGCAAAATAGTGATAGAACAGATGATTAGAAGAATATGGTTCTTCATCCGAAGATAATTCTATTTCTTCTGAAGTATACTACAACCAGGATATAATTTCCTATTACTGCTTCCAATTTTTTCGTATTGCCTCCTGGAAAGATCAGCTTCAACAAAGAAAGCTAGTGCACTGAGTGTCATTAGTGGCATTTTCCTCTCTTCCTGAACTATTCTTTTATTTCCTAGCTCGTTTTAGAGAACATGAAATTTCCTTCACTATTTTTTAAACGTGTCTTTCTCCTACAAAGCCTAATGTCACCCGGGTAGCATAGGTCAGTACTTCTGACTTTGTAGTTTGTCATAAATCGCCTGTTCTTCTTCTCTTGCTTCTCTCACTCATATCTCGAAATCTTTTCTTTCGTCTGCCTGGGCCGTTTACTACTTTGGGTATTTCGAAAGTTTCATTGAGCCAATCAATATTTTTTTAACAAACACATCTTCTTTCTTGTGTGCTACGGACTACCTTAATATTATATGAGATTTAAAATATGAAAATTTATGCTTCATTTCCTTTAATTGTTTGTCAGAATCATTTTATTTACGCAACAATTAATTTTCTATAAATTCCAATTTTTTTCGCTAATATCTTGTAATTTTTGTTGCTGTATCATGTTAAATAACTTTTTTCGAGTCATTAAGTTGATGTCCGAATGCCTTAAGTCGAATTTTGGAAGAAATTAAAAAGTAAATAAACTCATGTCAAAAAATACGCAAAAATCATTTGTACATAAATGACTGTATATCACGCAAAACCGCGCGAATCCGCGATTGATTTTCACGAAGTTGTAAAACAGTAAAGGAAACCGTTCCATTGCACCAAAAACTAACCCGGAAACCCCCCGAAGGACACTAATTTAATTACATTCATTAAAATTCGCTTCATTAAACATTGAAAAGCTCTATCTCAGCTAAAATAATTAAAATCTGTATGAAAATACACATAACGTGTACATACTTACCTGCTTTATCAGTCACCATGATTCCTCACTTCAAAATCGAACCTCAGTACACGGAATTCACTGTGAGACAAGCCCGCACGGGAGTCAAAAATGAACATGCGCACTTCACGAGTAGACAAGTTCAGACAAGATGCACCTACCGTTAAAAGTTGTGCAGTTGTGCAGCCCTGACCTTTTAGCTTTACAATGCTGTATTGTTTACTTGTCTAGAGTTAAATTTGCAAAATCGACTTTTGGCCGCCTAAATCGGCCAAATACCCCACCGTGCGACGCGTCACCCGCCCGAGGGCCCACGCGCTGCCTGGCCGCGGCGCGGCGACGGGAACCCCGACGACGGCCAGGCCCTGCCGCGCGCCAGCAGACCGAACGGGCAGGCAAGCTAGGCATTCCGTTTACACTTTCCTCACTTTGCATCTCAATATATTTTTTCCCTACATACGAAAGTAGAGATGCTGTAACAGAGGCAAACGGTCTCGTATCATCTTTAATAGTATTATAAAACTATCTTGTTCACAAATTCCCGTCTTCCTTCGAATATCGTCAAAAAATTGCTTGAGGCGTCACTCAAAATATTGATTCCCATTTGCAACCGATTTCAAAAAGAAAATTGAACTAATTGTATGAATATCACCAATATTCCATCTCCTCACATATTATTTTAGATGTATTTTACTGCTAAAATCTTCTGTTATCATTCCACTACCGGAAAGAATGAGTAGAGATTACTTATGTGTAAGCGTTACTGTAAATGCGAAAATCAAAGCAATTGTTTACAGGAATCTTTCAAGTTTTCGAAAAACTTCATTTCGAGTCATTTAAAACATTTCAACTCACAAATGTAATAATGTATACAAATTGCTGGAAATGTGCAAATTAACGGCGTAAGAGATATTTAAAAAAATTCATTCGGGTATTTTTTGAAAACAAACAAAACAATGCAGCAAAATCAATTTTATATGAACTTAAACAGTGCACATAGCACTAGCCGTACCAAAAGCGTGAAGAAACATTTGCGAGACGTTTTGAGAAAGTGGCGTTTGAGCATTTGTGAAAATGCGAAATTTTCAACTTGTTTTCACAGAAAACTTCTGAGTTGTCAAGAAACTTTATATGATAGAATTTAAAGTACATGTAGTCCTAAATGTAATAATGTGAAGAAATCGGCGCTAATATAAATATTAACGACGTGAGAGGCAATCAAAAATTACATTTTTGTAATTTTTGGAAAAAGAAAAGAATAGAGCAATATGGCGTCTATGTCACCTCATAGCGTACATTTATAACACTATCCCTACCAAAAGTGTGAAGATTAACGTCGGTGCCGTTTTCGGGAAAGTCTTCTCTTTTTTTATTTTCTTATTTTTAGAAATTGCACATATTAATTTATTTATTTATTTACGTCAAAAACAGTTAAAACTGTGTGTGACGAGCTTTGGGGAGAAGTGAAATTTGTGCACGTTTTCATAATTCTGTGATCTCTATCCTAAACCATATTCTAGTCAACTTTTGAATATAGAAAAAGAGCGTTTTTTCAAGTTTTGTTGACAAAATATTCTCTCCTTTATAATAAAATATATTTTCAAAGGTAAATTAGCTATAAATTTGTGCCCTTAACCCACATCATGTTCTTCATGAAAGAATAATACTTTTTGCTGCGATAATATGGAAAATGATAATTTGAATAACTATATTTCCCACTGAAATTCAGAAGACGTGCACAAGGAATGAAGTTACATTTATGTCCAAAAGCAAAACAAAGGGCCATCTCAGCATTTGCTCAAAGGATCAGGGAAACTGGACGAAAAACCGGATCGAGGGGCCATCAACCCAGAAACTGTGGTACAATACTCGTTACAGGTCCTTTAGTTTTTACAGTTATACAGTCCAAATGATTAATAATTACATTAACTATCATTTTTAAAATTAACGTTACTTTCCTTTTGATGCTCGGCACAGTCTCGAATTGTATAGAAACAGTTATGCAGCAGAAAAGATTTAACATGGGACTTAAACTTTTCTATCGAATTTAATCGTTTAATGTCCTCTGGCACAGTGTAGTAGAGTAATGTACATGAAGTGTATGTGAAATTTTTGTAGTGAGCTGTTGATACTGCCACCTGGTGAATATGATTACTACGTTGTGTGTTATATTTATAGACATTGGCATTTGCTGAAAATATATTCCCGCCCTTAAATAAGTAATTTTTGACAAAAACTATTGATTCGTAAATCAGGAGACAAGGTAATGGTAAAATTCCTAGATTAATAAAGAGAGAATCACGTGGGTGGGATTTGCTTATTATTCGTACAATTCTTTTTTGTAATCTGAAAGTCCGAGAGCTATAAGATGTGTTTCCCCAGAATATTATGCCATATCTCAGGTGGGAATGAACATCAGCAAAATATACACAACGAGCAGAAACTGTTATCGCCATAGGTGTCAGATAACATCAGCGAACGTTCTGAACAACGCCACCTAGACTAGTATAAGGCCTGTCGACTGATGCTGTGACGTCACATGGGTAGTCATCACAGCAAACGAATCTTTCGCCGGCTGCTGACAGTCAATAACGTTTACTTACTTTCTTCGGCACCTTAATGATTTTTTTTGTAGAAAAGAATGTTCACAACATTTTATTGCATTTCATTCAATTAACAGTTAATTTTAACTAAAAAGAGATGAACGATTTAACGATTTTAAATTTAAAGTATTGCCATATTTTAAAATATTGTGCTTGTTAGACTGGCACATATTTTTGAGGCAACTAATTGACCCTGCATGTATAACATCATTTTCCATATGAAGAAAATTAATTTTGGTTATCTTGATTTTTCCAGTGGTTTCTAATGGACTCCAATAGGTGTATATTGTCGTAAGGAAAAAGTAATTTTCTGTAGGATTTGCATAGATGTTCATACACTATTTCTAGTTTTGGAGAATCGGAAAACAACGAAAGGCTTTTTGGTTCACTGGATTGTCAGAGATCACCGCAATCACTTCAAAACCAATCTTTTCAAGCCATACAATTATGGTTTTAATAAAATGGTTAAGCAATTCACCAGTCAATTTTCTGACCGGAAATATATCAACTACAACGTTATATGATGAAAGCATACTAGTTACCATGAACACACAAGCTGTTGATGAATTCTCTTCATTAATGGCATTTCTGTCCATACTTCCTCCTTTATAGTCAACACTTGACTTCAAGAATGTTTCATCCATTAAGAGCACTACCACAGTCTTGTCCTTATCATTTAACAAACTAAATGTCTTTTCTGTGTACCAGAACGCATGCTCTGTTGTTGTTTTAAACTTTGGGTCTGAATTGTATGGAAAGCAGTTTCATTGTGGGAGTGCGCGGAAACCACATAACGTTCTTACAAGTTGTTGAGAGAATGTACCTTCTCTGCAAAATTGCTCTTCTACACATCTTCTGTTCGCACAAATTTAAAGTATAGATATTATTACAAAATAAAGTGGATAAAAGCGTTGTTCTCAAGTATTTCTGTACACAAAATTCACAGTTCACACATGTTCACACATGTTCACACATATTCACACGCCAAACACGCCACGTTATGACTACAAGTAGTGACGTCAGAAACAAGATGCCCGTCTGCCAATAGGCCTGATGATTTAGATGGCATTGGTTCTGACATTTGACCTAACCTCGCAGAAGGCATTCAGCTACATTCTCCTCGATACACAGTTGCTTAAGATTTAGGGTATTGGCTAAACGATTGTATTTCCATTGGCAAGCGTTTGTTGGCGTACTTTCTTCGCCGCGTGGGTACCAATGTGAGTTTTCATTTTCTTTTAATTATCATAGTTTTTTTGTTTAAAGAAATAATTAAATCAATTTATTTAGTTTTACATTATGAACAATACAGAGATATATAATTTATTGCAAAATAATTATTACATATTACAAAAGAATTAGTACATGATGACTCGTCAGTAGACGAGATTTGCGCTGCTGTGTTTCTGGGGGAGAACTAGTGGCCGAGAGTGAATAAGACACGTGTTCTAAGCTTGATTTTGCTAGTGATTATTCAAGCAGCGATGTAGAATAATAAGATGTTTTCATTGTCAAGGACAAGGGTTACGAAGTAATAAAACACATGTTTTCAGCAAATTTACAAAAACTGGAAGTTGTGATTATCAAGAATAATTATCAACAAAATTAACAAGTCACTGCCACATTTACAGAAGAGCAAAAGAACGCACTACTGCAATTATTACTGCACTTACTACTAACTGGTGCAACAAATTTGCATGCAACGGACATATTTTTCAAATGCAAAGTCATCAAATGCAAAAATTGTTCTGAAGTCTAATATGCTATATTTATCATTATTATTTTAAAAAAATTGTAATACGTATATTTTTCAAATAAAACTAAACACCAAAGGGAGTCACAGAGCTAATTTTCCTAACTAAATAAGCTTGGCGTACTTTGTACGCCACGCGAGTACTTGTGTGACAAAAAAACAGCACCAGTAACTAAGTGTTAAGCAAATCTTGTGCATCAAGGGAACCAACTTCCCCCCCCAACACCACCACTCCAAACAGAAATCCATCATATAATAAATATGAACAAGTTGAACTATAGACTGTCTCTTGTAAATTGTTGAGTTTATGAAAGTTTCAAATGAATTTTTAGACAGTCGTAATAAATATATGTAATCATTACGACTGTCTAAAAATTCATTTGGAACTTTCATAAACTCAACAAAAGATGAACTACATACAAAACAGATCGAGTCCAAAATAAATTTGAAATGGGCTGAATAAAGGTTTTACAGAAATTTGAAACTTACTGTTCTGGTATCCAAATGCCATGGGTTCGCATTGACTCAATAAACCGTGTTGTATTGTTGCACAAAGGACACTTGAAGAAATATCCAGCACTTAGGGCAAGTCTCTGAAATGAATAACATCAACCACTAATTAAGCCATTCATCCACAAACCCTTCATATTTTATTCAAATAATGATGGGTATATTAAGAAAAGATTTATTTTTAAACACTCTGATTGTATACCAGTGATAAGAGCATCTGAGTAATATGGATACATTTTGGAAAAACAAAAACTAATTCATCTAAAACTATCACTTAAATTAGTTTTATGTGTATATTCATGGGAAGACACTAAATCATGGTGTTGAAACTTAATGACGCCTATGAATACATTACATAAATATGAATAACTGGGTTTTCATTGCTGTAATTATATAATCAGACACTGAATCACTCTGTATAAATGATCTAAAATATTACTTGTAAGTCTTTCAAAAACACACACACACACACACACACAAGTAACAGCTCCAAAACATTTAATAATATCATTCAATAATTAATACTAAATTCTGTATGTGTTAATATAAACATTCAGAGAGAAGGACTTTAACTTGATATACTATTTCTATTTTCCAAAAACAAAACAGTCAGATGCATTTTTCAACTCAATTGGGTTAATAACTTACAATGTTGGCTAATATTATTATTATTATTATTATTATTATTTACACTTATTGCAAACTCAACAATAACTTATACATCTACATTAGTACACTGAGCACTAAACATTCCTGTTCTCTTCAGAATTGGAGCAGAATTGTATGTGGTATAAGCACATAAAATATTTATGAATTAAGTTAATCATAGCACAACAGCAGTGCTCTAGGTTTGGTTGCAAAACTGCACAGAGAGACTTTATTTACATCCATAGGGAGTTTGTTCACTTTTGTACATAGTCTATTGATGGGGTTATTTGCAGTACAGGATAAGTTATATTCATATTCTGAAAGAGTATGTTTTTCCAAGTGATGAAATAGGAATTTCAAAATTTACTTGTTCTCACAGCAAAGGAGATTTAATTTGATTATTTATCAATTTACAAAGTAATTATATTCATCAGGTGACAGTATCAACAGCTCTCACTACAAAAAATTGACATACAATCTATGTACATTATTTTACAACACTTCGCCAGATGACATTAAATGATTAAATTAATTCCAAAAGTTCAAGTCCCAAGTAACATTTTTCCTGCCGCATAACTGTTTTTATGAGACAATTAAAAACTATACTGTACTTCAAAAATGAAAGCCAATATTAATTTTAAAAATAATAATTAATGTATTATTTACCATTTGGACTGTATAAGTCTAAAGAACCTGTATCAAGTATTGTACCTCATTTTCTATGTTAATGAACCCCATTTCCCAGTTTCTCTAACCCTTTGAGCAAATACTGACATGGTCCCTTGTTTTACTTCTGGACATAAATGCAACTTCACAATCTGTTCTTCTAGAATTCAGTGAGAAATATAGTTATTCAAATTATCGCTCTCCATGGTGTTGTGGCAGGACGTATTATTCCTTCACGAAGGGCATGATGAGGGATAAGAGCCTAAATCTATAGCTGATTTACCCTTGAAAATAGATTTTATTACATTGGTGCCAATATTTTGATAACAATCATTGTAAAAAAACACTTATTTCTTTCTGTATTCAAAATTCAACTAGTATATGGCTTACGCCCGTATTCTCAATCATGGATTACTTCGAAAATAATCTGTGAATCGAGGAATTCGCGGATTAGATTAACACTCGGATAACTCTCTATTCTTATTCACAAACCGCGGTCATCAGAGAATTGGCGGATTCGAGGTTTACCCTTGGCCAGAATGTTACAGTAAATATGATTGGCTGTGGAGTATCTCGATGTCGTGGTTCTGTTTGTAAATATTAGTAATAGCGCCACTTCAAACGGGATCTCCAATGTTATATCAATTCACGTACTAAGTAATGTATCCAGGGCCAACCAATCTAACATTTCTATTTAAGAAATTGATATTTTCATAATTGTCATTGACAAATACGCGAATACTGTTGTAAGCAAAGTTACAAAAGCAAAAAATAAGCATCACATAACCTGCAAACGAATTTCAACGCAGTAAGTATTGTTTAGCAGTTTAAGAACAACTACAAAGGCGTGAAAAGAATGGTTTAAAAGGCAGGAGTGATAATAAAGTTCCTATTTACAATGATAGAAGCAGCTACAACACTGTGTACTTAATTGGATGGGAAAATTACTGCATTCATCCGCCTGAAGAACGTACTGCATGTGACTACGATTTGGGATATGAAAAGGCAGTTAATATGACTCAAAGTAAGTGTTTTTGGTTTTATTTACCTTGCAAATTGTGTATTTAATTTTGAAAACAACAGTAGTGGCTCTCTACTAAGAGTTTTACAAATTTTTTTCATTGATACTTTGTGTTCTGGTGAAGGGCTACATGCAAAAGTTATTTCTGTAGTTTTAGTGCAACTAATAAAATAATTTCACCTCAAGACTATTTTCAAAGGAATCGTGCCACCCTAAACCATGGTTTTACCAAACAAAATCAAATCAAATCTGATGTCATGAAACATTCAAATGCAAGTAATACTTGCACAATTTTTTAAAATGAAATGTATACAATAAAACATGATAAACCATGTCTTTTAATAAAACAAAAACAAATTCAGCATAATTGTCATAAAATTCAAAGATTGGAAATAATCCTGTCCAGATATCAAAGTTATTTTGTCTTCTTCAGAAGATACAAAATAAAATTTTATTTTTGTTTTGGTGTGACATATTGGAATAAATGTGAAATAGTTATATAAAATATTCTTTGGTTTTCACATAGATTCCAAAACTATTATTTGCACATTTTCATGAACTCTTATTGTTAAATGTACTAATTCATATTTATGTTTTTTGCTTCTCTGAATCCATAGTAATATATTCTGGTATAATGAAAAATACCCTTCTATTTCTGGAAGCTGAAGCAGATTATTGTTACTTCATTGCTGGAAATGTAATGTAGGCTAAATATAAAAAATATTGAATTTTAAAATTCATTTACATTTTATAATATCATTGAATTTAAAGAAAGATTAATTAACTGTCAACAATCAATATTGATTATATATCTGCCTTATGATATCTGATACCACAACTTCTATAAATATATTGTGCATGTTGTTAATGTGCATAGTCTATATTAGATTGGAATTCCAGTATCAAACATTCTTTTAGAATATTATTTATGTTTGGACTGATTGCAGGATTGGATTTCTGAACTAAGGATTTAAAAAAATTTAAGACCTGTTGTAAAAGGGAAGTAATTAAAACAAAATTGATTTGGTTTTTCAATTTGTTTATTGCTAGTAATTTTATTGTCAATTTTTTTAACAACCGAACCATCCTTTAAAGCATTTGTAGAGTGCAGAATTTATTTTTTCATTTATTCTCTTTTTAAAAATCTAATTCTACACTCTCAATTGCAAATGAATTGAAACACTTATGTTTCCTGAAGTTCATCTGTGGTAATCTTTACTATAACGTTGATGGATTTGTGACATATCGTTGACATTGTAGATAAATGAAACAAGTTTCTTTATTATCAGCAAACTTTTGTTGGCAGTGATGAAACCAGTTATTTTACAATTTCTACAATCATATTCATGTCAATAATATTCAGTTGTTATTGTTTGTCTTTCTTCATTGCATAAAGAAAGGTTCCATTCATTATAGACAATCAGGTGATAATAAAAAAATATTTCATACAAGGTAAAAACTCCAACTTTGTTTTATGTACAAATTTCAACCTTGTATGAAATGTATTTTATTATCACCTGATTGTCTACAATGAATGGAACCTTTCTTTATGCAATAATATTCATATTTAGAAAAAGCGACTCATAAAGATATCCTTTAAAAATGAATATTTTATTTCCAAATAGGAAATGTCAGAGATGGGTAACCAGTACCAGCAGCTGCGAAAGGGACCAGAAATTATGAGAATGGTATCTACTTCCCAGGAATGCAAACAGTACCTGAAGGATTCCACATTCTGAAAGCATCAAGAAGAATTTGAGTTTATGAATGAACATGAGTTGAGGATGCAGTGTTTATCTACCTAAAATTTGAATATCATCAAGATATGAAGAACAAACAATTCATTCTTTAAAAAAATTAAATTTTGTCTACACGTTAAATTAGTAATGGAATCAAATATGGACTACATCCTTTATTTGTTTTGTTTTTAGCAATTTGAGATTTTATATTTGTTCTCCAAATGTTTAGCAATGGAATAAAATATTCATTACATTGAAACCATTCAGCATATTTTGCTATGTCCCTTCTTTTTTATTTTTGTTTATTGTGTTTATAACTTAGGGTTCAGTTATATTCCTGTATTTGGGCATTAATTTGTGAAAATTATCATTTATTTACCAGAAAAGTTTCTGTTTCAATATTGTACATTAATGAAATCAAAATATTTGTTAATTGCATTCAGTTTTTATTTATTTACTTCAAATGAAAAAAACTTATAATTCAAGTTAACCAAGGATCTACTTAGTAGCATTTTTGTCTAATTCTTATTGTATTCTTTCTTTAAACCCTTGTAATCCTTGTTTATGGTTTATTCAAATATTTAACTTGAAATTCCTTGACCATCTATTTGCCTGATTATGTTAACAGTATCTACAGTTTTTGGGTGTTGTAAGTATATATTTCTGATGATCTCCTATAGTGAATGTAAAAATTAAAAAAGACATTCTAATAGATGAAAGTAAGATAAACTATGACCATATCTTTAATTGAAAGAAAAAGCTAATAATGTGATTTTATTAAAAAATAACCTGCACTGATAGAATGGTAAGTCCAAATTATATAATATTAAATACAATAATTGCTGAACCCATTACTAGAAACAATATTATTATTCAAAATTATTCAGCATGCAACTGACTACTCAGATGATTTATATTACTGATGACGGAAAGGAAGCAAATAGAGCTCTCTTTATTTCAAATGCATTCCATAAATTCAACAACAAACAAATCGTACTTGGCGGAGTCGTCTGTATTGTTTAACAGGGTCGCCGATGGCAACCAAGTGCAATTCGCGAATTATACGCCGAAATCGGATGTATAACCCACGGATCGAAATCGGGGTGTCTAATCCGCGAATCGCAACCGATCCTGCCTCGTGAATAAGGATTTTTGGTTTGATTCGCGAATAATCTGGACTCGACGATAATTCTCGTATTACACGGTATTGAGAATATGGGCGTTAGAGTAGGATCACAGAATTATGACAAAACACACAGAATTCACTTCTCTCCATAGCATGTCACACAGTTTTTAATTGTTTTTGATGTTTAGAAAAATAAATAAATTCTGATGTAAAGGAGAAATGGTGTAGGTCACATTTTCGTTGAACTCTATTGTTTAAGATTGTTGCTTTTTGTACGATTTGTTCGCTCGTTGTACGAGCGAGGCGGGTGGTTTAAGATTGTTGCTTTGCTTTCCCTGTGCACCTTTTCCCCAACCTCCCGCTTTGGCGTCGCCCCTCTTTTCTTATGTTCGGGAAGTGACGTCAACGCGGTGAGGGGCGGAGGGGTGGCGCGGTGAGTTGCGCGCCGTGGTCGAGTTGTGTCGTTTTGGTGGTCGGGTTGAGGCGGCACTTCAGCCCCACCTTTTACTTGCGATTTTTAAGTGTACTGGCGAGCTGTTATGCGCTTTGCTCGTCTGTACTGTAGTTTAAAGAATATATGTGCATATTTAGACACAACTGGTGTGCTTGTGTCTTTTTCACTACACTTAAAGGCGCATTTCTTCTGTGTGCGGTATGCATTAATTCACGCATAAATCAGTGTAGTAGCAATGTTTATAGTCAGTTGGTGCAAAGAAGCCGCACACGCCTGAATTGTGAACACAATTTTCGAAAACTGCAAAAATTCAAACTGCTTTCGGTAACTTCATACAACTACTCAAGAAGAATCAAACCTAACATGTGGAGTAGCCCAAATCCCTGTTTTGTGGGTCCTTGATAACGAAAAACCAATTGAAAGCAAAACGTCCGTCCATCCGTAGTATGTGAACAACACTAGCGCCTGAAATATGCAATTGTTTTACAAATTAACCTTTTAGCGACCGAGTTTTTTTCCTTCTGCACTCTGTGCGGTACCGACTTTTTTAAATAGACGAATTTGCTTGACCCCAGTGGAGGTTTAACTGCGGCGAGTGATGACAGCTACCCCCAAGTGTTGAAAGTCCTTGTTGATAGAGATTTAAAGGGCTTAACTGAGTAAGACAGTATCCACTTTTCCTCTGCAAAATTAAGTAATATTTTGAGCAATGATCCTATTAATTTTTTCTGCTAATTTTCGTTCTTTACTCCACCCACCCAGCCTGCGCAAACGAAGTTTTCCGCATTTGATGTTTAAATTGCTTTTATATTTAGTATGTTTCAAAATTTAAAAAAATATTTCCCACTTGCAAAGAGGTAACCTACATAATACTTTATGAAAATCAATTACAAAGTAGGAATTTGAAGAATCTATTTTTCAAATAAAAAAAATATTTTTAAAATATTCAAAGTAGCCGTTTAGGATATTGAATCTATATAAAACTATGTAAAGTATGATTTTTTCAAAATTTTCAAAGTGGTTTGGGAAAGTAAAAATATAAAAATTATTTCTAAAAATGTAAAAGTATTTTATTTTCCTTAATTTTGTTTTAAATGCGTAAGAAATTTATTTCGTACACCATGGATAAAGCTAAATCGTAGTGATTTAGTATCTTGAACGGAATCAATGCACGAAGATGGCCAGCTTGATCGGAGCTGAAAATGTTTAATTATATAGGCATGGATCATCTTCCAGACTGGACACAGATGCACAGTCACTGTCACTGTCCAAAATAACTCAATTTTGCGTTGTTAGCGATTGTTCCCGACAAGCCACTTTTACTTCAAAAAGCACACGACCCAAGCGCAAACAGCAACTATAAGCAGAATACGACTGCGTTTGCCCGTGAGAAGCGTGGGCCGAGGCGGGTTTGTTATGACTGGGGTGTGTGACAGGAGATAGTAGACAGTGAAGCGCTATATATAAGTACAAGGGCCTAAAGAACAAGGCGCCCTAACAAAAGAGAAGCTTTGATAAGCTGAAGAGATATTTATATGGAACCACGTCGGTGGTTTATGCCAATAGAATAAAATATTAAGACATTGCAAATAATACAATAGATAAAATATGAAAACTATATATTTATTGCACTGATATAAACTTGATTTTACTCTATTGTAATCTGCTACTGTAGAAAAAAATCTTTCTAGTACAATTTAATTATTACATACGAAGTTAAAAGAATACATTATGGAACAAATTTGTGAAAGTTATATGTACATGCCCCACGAAACCCAAATTCCGTTATAAATTGCAAACAGAAATCATCTCTTCTGTTCTTACTGTGGTATGTGAACTTATTATAATTTTATTGCCGTTAGAGCGGCGTCTCCAGGCGAATGTTGAATGGCGATCAACATTCTCCTATTTTTCTCAAACTGCAGTGCACTGTAGAAGCATGAAAAGTCAGAGCAGCCCACGTTCCCTTTCGTGCCTCAAGACCGTACTCCGTCAACACATCCCTGCCGGATGGCCTAGGCCGGAGCGCCGAACGTGAGAATCGCCGCGCCGCTGCTTGTCACCCGTCAGCAAGCGATAGATAAGAGCCGTCGTACGCCTCTGGAGGTCAAGGGAAAAATATCCCATTGATACAGCTTGGGTTGAACTGCTCTGGGAAACCTCTTTCCCATTAGTCTTTAAAAGGTTAAAGAAACCCCCGTCTATCTGGCCCGAGTCGAAGCTCTGCGATTTGGGTACTTGAAGCCCACCGGACATTTTCGAAATTTTCTCAAACGGCTCCAAATTTTTTCTTTAACTTTCTTGTAAGAATCGACTAAAATTTACCTATTAAGGTGGCAAAGGCCCGATTTTCACGGTTGACTTTGAATTTTGGAAAATTGCAAAAGTTTGAATTTTATTCGGCGTCTTCCTCCAACTACAAAATTGCAAATAGAGATTTTTCTGTCAAATCAAATTTGTTCCTCTTAGCGAGTTCTTTCTTTAAGGACTTGCACTTTTTTTTGTTGAAAATTTTAGTAGTTTTCGCGTAAAATTACATGCAATATGTGCAATTTAAAAAATTACAAAAACAAGATTTTCTCAAAAAGAGCTCCAAATTTCTTCTTTTAACTTTTGGTAGGGAGAGTGCTAAATGTACTCTATGAGATGACATGAACGTCATATTGCTCTATTCTTTCGTTCTTTTCAAAAATTGCAAAAATAATTTTTTTGACTTCTCTCACGTCGTTAATATTTTCCAATAGCGGCAATTTGTTATATTAACTAGAACATGATTTTCTGAATAATGCTAAGAAATTTTCTCAACCATTTTCTGTGAAAACTAGCTCAAAATTCCACAGCTTCAGAAACGCTCCAATGCCATTTTCTGATCAATGGCTCCAAATTTTTTCATCAACCTTTTGGAACGGATAGTGCTAATTGCACTCTTTCATGTGATGTAAAATTTATTTTGAGGTATTTTTTTGTTTTTTCAAAAATTACATAAATGTAACTTTTTGGAAAGATTTCTCACACCTTTAATATTCACATTACCAGCAATTTGTAAACACTATTAAATTTGTGAATTTAAGTGCTTCAAATGACTTCAAATAAAGTATTTCGAAAACAAAAATTATCTGTTAAAAAGAGCTTCAAATTTCGCATTTTTAGTAGTGCTGAAACGCAGTTTTCTTAAAAATAGCTACAAATTTTTAAAAGAAAATTGCTATTTAGGACAAGGTTTTAGTGTTCTTTAATATTCTAAAATTATAATTTCCATTCTACCATTAGGAAAGCGAAAAATTAAGAAAACATAAAAAAAAAATGTAGTTTGAGCGTTGATAGATGGCAGCTGGTAAGATTATGTGGAAAGTCTGAATAGCTAGCCATTAGCCTACAAAAGGAAATAGAAAACTAATACGGGAAAGTCTGTGCCATTCTGTAGTACCACTAGTTTCTTAATGAAATATGTTAATAAAATACTGATCTTCAAATAAGGTCATTTCCGATATTTGAAAAATATTTGGGATAATAAGGCAGGAATCAATGGCAATTTTCAAATTTTAAACAATTGTCTTCTAAAAAACGGTTCCAAATTTTCATTAGTTTTGTTCTACATATGGAACTAAGTAAGTAAAGAAAATGGTGCTAGTTTCACTTGTGCCGTACTATGTCCTTCCAAAAATTGCATGAAAATTCTAATATGTAAATTCGAATTTTGCATGCTCTGTTTGCCACAGTTTAAATTTGCTAAAAAGGCAAGCGGCGATTTCAAATACTTCGAATCCTTTCATTATTGCTGGCCATGATGATTGTATCATGATGTAATATTCTCAAAGAAATAGATCTAAGACAGGTAATAGATTTAACTTAAAACTAACAAATACACTTCATTTAGCCAATGAGGTTTTGATTGCCAATTATGGTATTAAAATATTGGAATGACACTGGTACACTCAATGCAAGATTATATGCAACCTCCTGATTTTCTGTATTTCCTGCACATAACAGTTTGTAAGAAAGGACTAGCTCCTGACTATCCAAATAAACGCAGATATGCACCACAGGCATTTTGTTTGAATTTGTTGAATTAGACGAAGTTAGTAGAAATGGCATTATTTCATAATTACATAACAATAATGTGAAGAAAATATGTACTTTTGTAGCACCTTTAATATATCTTAATGTTAGATTCACAGCAACTCCATTTTAGTAGATGAACACATACCTTACCAGAAATAATTTTGTAATCCCAAATGCTTGAAATTGTTTGTTGAACTAATGTCTTATTTGATTATGATTTTTACAAATGTTGGCTGCAGATATAGAAGGATATAAATTGCTCTATTCCAGTATTACATAATCGCAACCAATTATATGAGAAAGGGCTGTTGTAAAACCACTAGTTTTCCTTGAATTCACTTACACACTGAGGTGTATTTTTGGCATTACGGAAATCAGCCATCATCGAAGCAAAATTGACTTTTATAAAAACTGTATTCTTAACATCACAATCATTCATAAACATAAATTTATCATGATCTTGGTGTTATCTGAGTAATTAAATGTAGTTAGCGCATTTGAAAATTGAATACCATATGCAATTCAATAGGTTGCAGCAAATAATAGCAAAAATGAGGCAATACTAGCACACTTATCTTGTACTGCAATTTCAGGTTGAAAAACTTTATAAACATCTTACAATCAAGAACATAAAGAAGTGCCATTTTTGCGTTTTCTTGGAGAATTAGGTACAGTGTGATTATTAAAGCAAAGAAAGAAAAACTTCATACTTTCAGGATGGTCAGTTTATTTATATGACTGTCAGGCACTGCAAAAATGGTTTTGTTCCATTAGTCAACTGTCAGCAAGTAACTGGAGGAAATTCTAGTTCTCTTGTGACCATGACCTAATTTTCTACCAAAAGCCATACCCGAGGAACTTTATAGTTGCTTTCAATGCGAATTAATATGCCTACTTAAACTAACACTACATGTTTTCCCTGTCTCTCTAAAAACTTTCAAAGAATTTAACTCTTTACAAAGAATACTATGATGGTATTACCTGAATGCAAATACGATGAAACCATGCATCTTTACTACAGCATGGGGCCCAAAGTGTGCTAGGACTAGGTGTAGCTGGGACAGATTCTAGGCAAATCGAGCATGTTGACTGTTTGCCAGACATAGCTTTCAATACATCTCCCTTGATTCTTTGAGTTTTGCGATGTCTGCAACAGAATGACCTGAAAGAAAACAGACTTAAATAGTACATCAAATCGGCAATTCATCTAAGGCAGATTGATTTATTCTAGTAAATTTTTCATTTCATCCCAAAATTTGGCATCAAGTAACTTCTATCTTCTGGATTGATTGGTGTTTCCAGGAGCATCAACTGCCAGGTAATTAGGCCTGAAAGTATAGTGCAAGTACATTGTGGAATGTGACAGTGATCTTCTTCCACTCAATAACAAGATCTGCTGCTGCCTTACCCATCAATTTGTGGGGTTTTATTCAATCAGACATCACCAATCAGCAGGACCTAGCCTCCAGCCACATCCTCTAAGTTCCTGACTTGTCTCCCGACATGTATGGTAGTTAAGCGCATGTAAGTGTAAGTTTGTAAGTAAGGGTTTATCATCTGCCAAGAGTAAGGAAAGAAAGATCACACACAGTATAGTCCATTTGTTAGAAAACTGGTTCAGTATTCATTTGATACTGATAAGAGAGAGCATGGAAAACTACCAATCAAAGCAACCGACAGCTAAAATTCTCCTCCAGACAACAGCTGACAACAACAACCTAGTTATGTAGTTAGTCTAAAATCCTGCCACAACTGGGACTCTAACTCTACCGTGTCATCTCCTGCTCAGAGGCACAGCAATGACATCAATTTATGCTGAGCCACCTAAGATGGTCTCTCTTGGACTGAACACTGCATTCCAAAGTGCTACAAACCAAGTAACATTCAGATATAGTTTGTAAATTGACACCGATTCTTCTAATGCAAACCTGTAAGTTATAAGGGCTGCAAATGTACCTCTTTTACATGCAGTTTTAAACAAGATAAATAAAACCTGTTCAAAGTGGTCACTCAGTTTCAGAGAAAAATGACCATTAGTATATGAGACAAGTTTAATGGATGTTATGGATATGAGTGGAGGAAACAGACATCTGACCTAATTTTCCATTTGCAATGAAGTGAGTAAGTATTGCTTGTAAGTAAAATATTTAATGATTTTTATTACTATTAAATAAATGTTCAATACATTTTTAATTACAATTTATCTACTAAATACTGTAAGTTTTTACCATACTATAAACTCTAAATTTTAAAGAGCCTACATCCTTTCCTTTCATCATAATTTTATTTGATGAATGAAATTTAAAATAGATGAAATTTGTATTAAAAAAAAGCAGCAATTTACAAAATTTCTTAAAAAGGAAAGTTTAAATTGGATATTTCTTGCATGCTAGCTCTGTAAATAAGTGCTTTCAAGCAAACCTTTTCCATTTAACACCGAAATAATAGGAAGTACCACAGCCCCAGCATGTTTGCCAACATTTGTCAAATGAATGTGAATCATTTCTACATATTACTAATATAATACCCCCCCCCTCCAATTTACTTCCTGTGAATGAATGTCAACAACTGTACAAAGTTCTTGCTACTGCAAGAGTCTGCTTAGGACTTCAATATTGCTCTGTGCATGTCATGTCTACCAGCGAAATGACAGAAAATTCTGATATCCAACCACAAGGAAAAGGCATTTGCAGAGATAATGTTCCACTGTAAATTGAGAAGTGTATTTTTCAAAACTCTGTAAATGCAGAAGATAATTGTTCATAAAATGAATGCTAGGAATGCATTTATATTGGTTTTTGTTCAAATCTTGAGATTTTGAATGCTTAATACTACAGTTTTCTAAAGAATTTGTTGAGTTTTGATAAAACTCATTTTGTGGGATGATAAAACACATCAAACCAAGCCTAAAAGATGTATAACCTATATTGGATTTTTTTGTATTTATCGTAATTTGTAAAAACTCTCCTCAATTGTCCAAAGTGGATAACATTCTTCAGGCTTTTGAAGTAATAGAATGACAATTTTCATTCTTTAACTATGCTACTACTACTATGTTTTGTGAGACACACAGAAAGAATTTTCGGCATTCGAAACCATTTTCTTTGAAACAGATAAAAGAGAGAAAAATTTCTTAAAATTGCTAATAATCCATAACAGAAAGGAATAAAACAGGAGAGGAGTAATCTACGTAAATTTGATAGTGCATATTTCATTCAGTTTTACCCTTCATGCATATTCAACAATTTCATGGAGCGTTGGTTTGCACATTTTAAGTCTTAATAGAACATGAAAATCTTCTCTTTGGTCACTACATGTGCATTAAAGTGTGTTGTGTGAGTAAAAATTATAGGTTTAACCTTGTTTATTCAATGTTCACGATTCCACAAGTAAACCATTTAATATAGGTCACAGCAACAACAGAATCTTTTTCAACAACACCTAACCCCTTCCTACAAAAATTAATTATCTGACTATAACTGTATATGGGTATAGTATACAATAAACAATTAATTAAATATTTCCTATATAAATCTCTACGAACGGGAATCTGTGTGGTGAAACAAAACTGAAAAAGAATAATGTCCAGATTCTGGGCCTTAAAGTTTTTATGCATTGCAGTGTTACAGCTTCCATTACAAAGGGGTTACCTGGAGATAAGAGTTTATCAGAAACACCTCACACTTGCCGATCTGAAGAGAAGTATATCAAGAGCATCAGGCAAACCCATGGAGTTGTGTGTAGTTATACAGCATGTTATCTGAAGTGTTCACCAATGGTTGTTATATAAAACATATTTTGTTTGACTGAAAGAAGCAACTTACCAAAAGTGCTTTAATGAAACTGATTATTCATTATTTCTTTTCATAATGTCCTCAACAATGTTCACATTACAGTTTCTGTGGGTACAGTAATTTGTTTTTGCAAAAAGTAGCTGTCAAGGAGGGAAAATTTAATTCTAATTCTTCTGAATTTGTTAATACATTACAAACAATTTGAAATTTTCAAATGAAGTGTGGTTCCCCCCTCCCCTACCCCAGAAAAGCTGGTACTACTAAATCTAAGATAGTACATCACAACAGATAATTCCTAAACAAACTGTTATCTATGAGATTTGTTTTCTGTCAACAGAACTGGAAACTCCACAAAAAAAAAAAAAAAAAAATCACAAATCTTTCCTTAAGCTCATTATTCAATCACACACTTCTTCCACTTCATAGAAATCAAGGACCATATTATGCACAGTTTTGATTAGTGCCAATAAGCCCATAATTCTCATGAATCTAAAAACATACTGAACACTTGGCTAATTTCTACCAAACAGCAATAAACTTACTTGAACTCTCCAAAAAATTCATGGAAAGTGTCTCTTGAACGGCCACATGGTAAGTGGAAGTGACTTCTGCATTTTGAATAATGACAACTTAAAGTAGCACCACGCTTTCCACAATATGTACAAGTCTGGAAGAGAGAAACAAACATTTAAAAATAGGGTTTGGTTTCAGTTCTGTGGGGTCATCTCCCCTGGTGGCACTGTGTTATGGCACTGCCAGTTGTATTTTTTTGACATTCAAGTATGTAAAGATAATAACTAACAACAACTTTGTTCTGAAAATTGCAAAATTTGAGTGAATTTTTACGCTGAAATACTTTAGGGCCCTGTTGACACTTTCTTTATGTATTACTGAGTTGGCAACGATGCTCCGGCTCAAACTATTTATACAAAACAACCTTGAATTTGTCCCAATGCAAAATCAAAATTGCATTTTTATACCAATAAGCACACACACACAGGTATGTTCTTACCCTCTTCACTCTTACTGCAGTGTTTGCAAGCCATACACAGCTCCGCAGCACTAAAGAGTATCAACAAAAGCAGGTTATAATTATTCTACAGGATGCATATGTTAAGAGGATACAATAATAGCATATGATATTCCCACAAAATAAGCAAGGACACGGAAGTTCAAATTGTTCTAACATATAATCTCCACTATTGAAAATAATTAAATAGAAAAGTTTAATTACTCATTCATTCAAACTATAACAAATCAACCTTGTTAATCCATCAACACTGTTTCTCTGATACTTACGTGGACTCTGGGGTCAGATTTCACTCCACACATTTTACCCAATAGTGTACCTGTATTTCATGCAAGGATGCTATTTGGAATATATTAATTAAGAAAATGTGATTTATTTGCATTTACTATATCATTCTAAAAAAAACAAGGAATAATATTTCCAGAAAAACATTTTACCATATCCTCATAACTATACACAGGTGTCTACCATAACAGCATGAGAATGTCTGACACAAAGGTACCAATTCGTAATAGACAAATATGCCAAGTTTCCATTCAGAAACAACAACATAATATTACAAAACAGAAATGGACAAGTTTTTAGAATTTTCTTTGTCATTTAGACATGTAACGTGGACTACTTGGGAGCATTTCTGGCCCCAGCTGCATAAAAATCAAATTACTTTAAACCAAGAAAACTAAAAAAAGTGGAAAAATTTACAACACAAGTAAAACTGTACATAAATAGCATATCTACAGGGACAAGTTCGTGTAATTAATTTTCGGAGTGTAGCAAAATATTCGTGCCTGGGGGTCACAAAAGACCCCAGTCTAAGGGTTAGTGCTTAACATCAAAAAATTACTCATCACGACTGTTCAAAATGCTCAATAATTTACATCACTGTATTTATTTGAAATGTCAATCGATGAACAATGATAAAGTTTCAACCCAACACACAGACTGATCTTGCTAACCAAAGGCATCCTAACATTTGTGATCTGGCTACAGAAGACGTATGTACATAAAATACATTTACTGGCAGTGACGATGCATTGGACAAATTCAAGAATGTTTTATTTTGAATTCATGAATGCTAAGGGCCACAATCTTGCCCTTATGCAAATCAACAGAAGTACTATATTTTATTAAGGATCCTGAGGGGAAGGGAAATTAACTAAATACATTAAAGATGAATGCGAATAAGATGGTTTCTTTCCTCACTTCTCCCTCCCTCCAGGAAGCCTTTAACTGAAGAAGGACCATTAAACTTCTTGATACGCCCTTCCTTACATACTGTGAGAACCCATGTACCAAACAGCAAACCAATTGTTAAGGAAATCTTTCTTCAACAATTCCTTTAATTTTTTTTGCAGGTAGCAATAAACTTAAAACACAGCACATCTCATTTTAAGTATTGATTACAGAAAATCATCACATAATTTTTGCACACATAACATCGGAAGACTGTGAGTATTTTGCACACTACATAGAAAATTTAACAGTACAATACTCAAAGATGTAAGGAAATGCTTTAAATAATCCTATCTCAATCTTAGTACTCGAAGATCATAAAGTATCTTCAAATGTTCTCCGAATTACACTAAAGAAAATATAAGTTACAGAAACCATTTGGGTATAAAGAAATTAAAAATATTATCCAACAATTCTGACATCTTTGTATTATATTATGGGAAAATAATGCAAAGGATACATACCAATTTTTTCCCTCTTTTAACCTCATTCCTGATATCCAGGGGGAGAAACCCCAGAATCCCTTCGTTATCAGAACCTCGCTGCTGAACTTTGGATGACAACAGCTACAAAATGAAAATACATAAAATTGTTTAACTTAAACACCTTAAACCTTGCACAAGTACAAAACACGCAACGCACCAAACAGAAGTAGTGGGTTGTGATTTCTTCGATCTTGTAAAACTTTCCATAAAGAGCTTCATCTTCGTAAGTTGTGAGACAGAAACAACACACGCTGCCAGAAGGAACACTTACTTCCATTTTTGCGCCGAAATATTTACATTTACAGCCTATTCCTGTCACGAGCCATCCAAAACAGCGAGCGGCATTCAAGCGACGGCGTCATCCAGACGAGCATTCCGATTCCACCAACACTGGCTGGGCTGTCGTTATACATTTCTGCCGTAGACATATGAGCATCGACATTACGTCCCGCCAAAAGAAATTAGATTATTTTATGAAAGAAAGTATACTCAAATATTATTTTCTCTTTAGACTTAGAACGAAATGTTCAAAATCAATTTAAATCCATGTTACATAATACATTTTTACGTAATATTATTTTAAAAATTTGATTTGGCATTAGTTGGTAACACTGCATTGTCCTACAGACGACTACATACGTTGGCGACACTGCATGAAACGAATGGACGGAATATGAATTCAAATGAAATCAAAGCGAAGAATTGGTTCGACAACCCTACGTCCAAAACAGGAAAATGCATTAAATGCGCTGTGGAAGGTGAGGACCAGCAATTAGAGACAAAACCTCGAAATGTATGCCTCAACCAGGAAAGAATACAAATCATGTGTGAAAGAAAAGAAAACTGAGTAGGGTCAGTCGGGGTTAATACGATACAGCAGAAAATTGGGGCTAATGTAATACTCTTTAAGAATTGCTACTTATTGATGTCCAAAATTAACAAGAAAATAGCAAAGGATAGAAAGTATATTCTATTAGTAATAACCATATAGCAAGTACTCAGAATGTTACATTTTTGGGGGAGAAAAATCAAAACAGGAATGACTTTATTTTTTCAATCAAAAACTTTTCCGCTGATAGAAAACTTTTGATATTACTTCGTTATTTTTAATGACAGGATATTTTTGAAAATAGGTAATCATTCAGGAAGAATTCATATTTTTCGGTATTAAAAGAAAGGAATAATATTAATCGTGTCATGACATATACAGCCTCAAGTATGTGGGGCTAGTGTGATAGGACTGAAGGCGCTAATGTGATACGAGTGTCGGAGTAAAGCGACTACTCGCAATTGTACGTTTCAGTACAAGAAGAGTTTTCTAAACAACAAAAACACATAAAAATATCCCGAAACTACATTTAAGTTCATTTCATAATATTGAATATAACAACTAGTGACGCTACAGCAGCACATACTTTCCCGCGTAATTGTAAACAGCTACGTCGTATAGAAATATTGCATTTTCTGCGCTACTAACATCTTAGCTATTGTTTGAAAACGTCCAATTCAACCAAGATGAGAGCAACTCACTGTTTCCATCGCAGTGTTGTCAAAAATATGAGAATTCGCTTGGCTAATAATGTTAACACAGTAGACCTAATTCGAATGTATGCAATTAACATCAAAATAATTACGAAAATAGTGGCTGCTCACTCATGAGTTGCCTTTTGTCTTTAAGATAACAGTTCCGTCATAGTTTCATCGCTTTTCTTTTATTCAACACGCAGTAAATTTCTTTTAGGATTATATTATATTAAATGGTATATAATTAGATCTGGAACTTCATGCGCTAAAAAAGTAAAAAATATGCATGCAACCATGCAATTAAAATTGAACATAAAATACATGAACGTAAAATAGCCAATATATGAGCTTAAAACTAAGAATATTCATGAAACAAAAAGAGTTAGCAACAGTTAACATTTTTTATATGTAATCATTTTACCTCCTAGTACAAAACGCGTATAATAAAATAGTGTATAAAAATAGCGTATAAAAAATATTCAAGTGTGAAAAGTTTCCGTTTGCTTGACGGTCGAGATTAAGATTCTTTGCCGAGACCGAGGTCGAGGCAAAAAATCTCAATTGAGACCGTGAAAGAAACGGAAACTTCACACATGAAATATGAACAACATTTTCTACAACTGAATAAAAATATAATACAAAAGTTTTGTAAATTTGTATTGGAAAAAGAAGCCTGATACCCCGGAAAACATGGAAATGCATTTCACAGGGCCATGATTAGAGAAAAATATTCTAAAACCATGCAAAAAATACTCTACTCATTACAAATGGTAGAACATGGTGCGAAAACTAAATATTTTAATGAAAATATCAAAATAAGTTTGACAATTATAACTCCTTTTCATACAGCTATATCAAGTCACAACAATGACACGTAATTTACAGAAATTCGCGAGCGCGAAGCGGAATTCCATTGTTGCATTCCCTGCATTGTCGACATTCCCTGAGAGCTAGCAATTTTAATTTCATATATTTCAGATAGGTTAAGAATAATTTGTACATGTATAACAAAAGGTCGAATGTAAGAAACGAACAAAGAATAATATACAAATTCTGACTACGAAGCATCCAACTGTGTGAAGCGCTGTAAATTTGCATTGGGCTATTATGTTTGTCACGAAATTATACAAAAACTACTCTTTTCAAAAAATTAAGCACGACCTTATTTGAAGATATATTTTTGATAAATACATTTCATTGCGAAAAAAATTGTATTTTTACAATTGTAATTGTAAGAAGACGAAGAAAACGAAGCGCAGTCAATTCCGGGCGGGCTTGGACAATTTGTGGCAAACAAAATCACAAAATTATAGAAAAACAACTCATATTTCCAAAAAATCCAACTTGACCTAATTTGAAGATGTTTTTGATGAGCACATTTAATTTTAAAAAAATGTATTTTCACAAGTGTAGTTGTAGGAAGACGACGAAATTTGTAATGTTTTAAAATGTTTTGCAAAATCAGGCATTTCAACGAACGTGAAACCTGCACCATTCTTTTAAGCTTCCTTTATGTTATATAAGGTCCCAATTTACTCAAAAAATATTGTGTGGTTTTAAAGAAAAACTGGTTTAAAGAAAATAATAAAATTGCCCACGTTTGACACAAAATTTCGCAAAAAATACTCATGTTTTTGAGAAACTGAATATGACCTTATTTGAAGATTTTTTTAATAAACACATTTTATGTGAAAAATGTATCTTTATAATTGCAGTTGTAGGAAGACGCCGAAAAATTTTTGAATTTTTTTCAATTTTCGAAAAAATCAGAGTTTTCAACTAACATGAGACGCCATTCTCTTAAATCACCTTCAGACTATCTAACAACAAAATTTTGTGAAAATTGTTGGCACCATTTTTTTGAAAATTTTAAAAATGTCCTTGGGGCTTCATGTAATGTATCCCCCAAAATTAAAATATTGCTTTCAAATTCAAGGGACCACGTGATCAGTCAGATCGATCAGAGAATATCAATTTTGGAACAACGGACAGACAGACGGACAGACGTTTTGCTTTCAATTAGTTTTTCGGTATCAAGGACCCATAAAATAGGGATTCTGGCTGCACCACGTATTAGGGGATTTTTTCTTAATTTAGCAACTGGATTTATCCATTTTTTTCGTTATCAAGATCCAGCAATGATTTTTTTCTGCCGGAAATTCGCCATTTTTTCGCACAGCATTATATAACTTTCCCTGTACTACATACATACGTATATACGTACGTATACGGGAAAGTAAAAAAGTATGCTAGAACGAAGGTCCAAGGCTCGCGTGGTGTATTCTTTCAAACTGATGCAATGATATCTGTTTCAGACCCTTACCTTATAGGTAACTAAGCAACCTAAAGAAGAAACTTATTAATAGTATTCGCAGGAAGAGATTCCTAGAAAGCGAACAATCATTTCTTAACAACGAGAGAAATATTTGAATTCCGACCAGCATCAGCAGTGCACGAAACAGTGTTAAATAATTTGTTCTTGTATCTCTTCAGTTTGACTAGCGAAAGAGCTTACAATGGCCTATTAAGTGTTTTTATACTATAGAGATATCCAGAACACGTGACTTTTTGTAGTTCGGAGGGCAACACCGTCAGAGGCGTATACTGCGGGTTACCGGGGCTACCGGTGGTAGCCCGAGGAAATTTCCCAAGCGGTTTCTTGAAACGCTCGGAGCAGTTCGGAGGCAGTGGGCAGTAAACGGACAGTAAATTTGATGTGCGCTTTTGTGCAAGACACACACATTTGGTGGTGATTGTGCATACACATAAAATATTATATTAAGCGTATTTTAAGTGTTCAAATTGCAACATATTAAGTATGTGATAGTGTCAAAGTTAACTATTGTCAATTTAGTGAGACACTTTTAAAAATGTCACAGCACACACACACACATAAAAGTATTATAATTATAAAATAACATTTATTGTAGTAGTATTAGCGAGGTTCTTTATAGCTGACGCCGCTTCTCGCATCCGTCCTTCGACCTTCCCAATCTTCCTCTTCAAGATCTCGTTCCTTCATTGCCTTTTCTATCTCCTTTTCCCATGTTTCTCTCGGTCTGCCACGTTTCCTGTTTCTTTGAGGTAACCATTTCAAAATTTTCTTAGGCCACCGACTTTCCGTCATCCTTTGGATATGACCATACCACTTCTATCTTTTAGCATCAACCACATTCATTATATCAATATTAATACTCATTTGATTTTTTATGTCAACATTGGGTACTTTATCCAGGAGTGTAAGGCCACGGCGTCTCCAGTAGTTCATTTCCATTGATTTTAATTTTTGTTCTTCGCTCTGATTAAGAATCCAAACCTCTGAGCCATATGTACGTACGCTTTCAACCAATGATTTGTATATTCTTATCTTTGTCTTGCTTGTTATTTTTTGGCTACACAAAACATTATTCAACAGTCTTGTCATTACTCTTCCTTGAGAGATCCTATGGTGTACTTCTTCTGCATATCCACCTTCCTTTGATATATGTACACCAAGGTACCTATAAGCTGCTGTATTTTTAATACACCTGTTCCCAATTACTAAATTAGTTCCTTATGCTCCCGCAACAACATATTCAGTTTTCATTGAATTCACAGTTAAACCCCAAGCTGTATATTCCTCATTTTGCTTTCTTAGCATGTAATCTATATCTTGTTCATCTTCGGCAAGAATAACCTGGTCATCAGCGAAGTGAAGGGTAAAAAATGTATCATTGTCAACTTCTATCCTCATGTTTCGACATTTACGTCTCCAATTTTCAAGAGCAGTGATTAAATATATTTTGAAGGGAGTAGGTGCTACACAGCATCCTTGTCTCAGACCTTTGGAGATGTTAATTGGATTCGTTAAATTTCTTCCAATTTTGATGCAGCTTGTCATATCATTGTACAGGTATTGAATTGCTGTTATTAATTGTATATTTATATTTTGATGTCCAAGAACTTCCCACAATTTTTCCAATGGAACATTGTCATAGCCCTTTGTGAGATCCATAAAGACCATATGTGTCTCTAAATTATGTGCCAGCCTCTTATCTATTATTTGACGAAGGCAAAATATTCCATCAATGCAAGATCTTCCTGCCCGAAAACCATTTTGTTCTTCAACATCCTTGATTGCGTTTTCTAATCTCATCTTTATAATTTTCCCATAAATTCTAGAAACAGAATTTGCCACATTTATTGGTCTGTAATTTGTACATTCTTTACGATCTCCTTTTTTATATATATATTTGTAATATACGCTGTCTTCCATTCTGTAGGGACATCTCCACCTCTTATCATAGAGCTGAAAATAAACGCTAATTGCTTGAATAATACATCTGGGCTACTTTTTATTAATTCTATTGGTATACCATCTGTTCCAGAAGATCTACCATTTTTCATCGATCTTGCAGCTTCTTGGACTTCTTTCACTCTGATTTCATTAATGCTTTCATTACAATCTACATCAGTTCCTGTTCCATTCAAGAACTCTGTCCGATCTTCTCGGATCATCTTTCCATAATATTCCTTCCATTCTTGAACCTGTATAATTTGTAACTGATATTTTTCGTTCCAGTTGTTCTTCATGGTTTTAAGCGTTTTCCATGCTTCTTTTGACCGAGAGGCGGCTAAGTACTTTTCTATTCTTTCACATCGGTTTTGCCATGCATCATTTTTTGCTTTCATTACTCTTCTTTTTACCTCTCTGTTTAGTTTCGTGTATTTTTCTCCATCCTCTTGTTGTTTTGTTGAAAGCCATTTGTGGCACAGGTTCTTCTTAATATCTACTAGCTTTGTACTATAATATAAATAGTACATATATTGTACTATAATATAAATAATATTGTTTAACCAAAATAGTACAAACTAGAAAAACTACGTAGTCAAAGATTATTTCTAAAGTCAGCCGTAGCCCAGGGCATGAAAGCAATATACGCCACTAAGAATCGTGACCCTGGGTGGTAAGCGGCAGGCTTGCTACAAGCCGTCAGCTTACGCAGAAAATACGACTGGAATAATAATAAGTGAGGGGTAAATAATAATAAGTAGTGACGAGAAATAATAATAAGTGTCGATTTTCTTTTAAAACGTAGTGATCATTCTTCGTTGGAGGTTTTCCTCTGCCTATAATGGTTTAAAAACGTTTTTGTTTTGTTTCGGTACACTTTCTCGCAGTGAGCTCTTCTTTTTTCTCTAAAATAAATTTATATTTTCACAATTACACAGTTGTGTGCGGAATTGGACTGGGGCAAAAGGGAGCGGGAGAGACAGAGTAAGCCTTTTTTATATTCTCTACCGGTCCTAGAAATCAGAAAAGTAAAAATATAGCAACCTCAGGTCAAAAGTGAATTTATGCTTTGAAGCGAGAAAAGTTAGACGATTATTTCCAGTAAAAAAAAAAAAAATCGACCATCAAAATTTGATTTCAGCTGAGGAAACTGCAAACTTTGTTTAAAATAGGTTAAAAAGTGTAATATTTATTTATATTGTTAAATAACCATATATTTATTATAGTTCATACTTTGAAAAAATAATACTTGAAATGATATTAAATTCTGGTTAACTTAGTGCTGAACGTTCCTCCATTCCGTAAAAAATTAGGAACATTTTGGGGAGTGTTTATGAATTGTCGGGAGTTTTCCGAACGATTATTAAAGTTTAATGAAGGTAATATTTGGTAGGAAATGGTGTGGTATTTACGATGTTTCTATCATCGAAATCAATATTAGATGTTGGCTCTCCATCGTAACTGTTTATTGTGGCATAAAGCTTTTTCGGCCGCAAGAGGGGAGAGAGAAGGAATCTGTTCATTCAAAAAAGCGTGTTGGGGATTGCAATGCTAAATATATTGCTAGTTGTTGCAATGTAGTAGTTGCAATATTAGTAGTTGCAATGCTAAATATATTGGCCAAACCGGACGATCCTTTAAACAAAGGATCAAAGAACACAGACAAGCTCTCACACAAAAAACCACACATTCACACTTTGCCAACCATCTATTAGAACAAGGACACTCGTTCAATGCAGACACTGACGTCAAAATTTTAGAAATTGAAAACAGATACACACATAGACTTAAACTAGAAGCAATACACATTAATAATAATAATTTATTAAACAATCCCCAACACGCTATTTTGAATGAACAGATTCCTTCTCTCTCCCCTCTTCTGAAACTGGTCGCTTCCAAAGCACATTAACCCCTCTGCCTGCCTCTTTTCCGCCACCCGCCTGGGCTTTTCCCGCAATGGCCATTTCCTAGAAAAAACTCTGCGTTCTCCCCTCCCTCCGTTGAACGTTTCCTTTAAATAGCGTACAATGCCTTCGCCCTTCGCTGTCTTGTCTGGACTGAGGACCACAGCCGCCTCTATGTCAGTTTTCTCACCTAAATTTATTAATTCATTTATCTATTTAGTTACATCTTTATTCATTTTCTATTTTCACCTCTCTTCAAAATGTACATTTGTTATTCAAAATTATGTTTCCATTTACACATTTTATATTATACTTTTCCAGTTTTCTTTCACTCCAATTTGTTGCATAATATTATTTGTAATAGATTCCATTTATTTATTTAATTTTCATTTGTCATTTTTAAAAATTATAGTGGTCCATTTCACATTTTACATTTTCTTTAAAATCCAATTCTTGACAATATTCTGTAAAAAGTTTTTAATTCTTTAAATTTTTTAAATTTTTTGTAATTTAGATATATTATTATTATTATTATTATTATTATTATTATTATTATTACTATTATTATTTTTGTAGCACTGAAGATGGCCGCAATGCGACCGAAAAAGCTTTATGCCACAATAAACAGTTACGATGGAGAGCCAATATCTAATATTGATTTCGAAGGTAATATTTGTCTCAATGATAATAATTAATACAATTTTCTAAAATAAATATTTAAAAAGTCGACAGTTTATAAAAATATACGAAAGAAATCACTTCTACTCGAATAACATAGAGGCCCGAAATTCGTTGGCACTTTTCATATCCTGACGAAGGGACAGTTGGATCCAAATGTTTCATACATTTCATTCCTTTTACAAATTATCATCTTAGCATCATCGGCTTAGGCCATGATAATTTGTATTTTGAACGATTTTCAAAATGAAAAGATAGTGTTTTGATGAATGTTTGATACAATAATGCTTCTTTAAATTAAATTTGTGAAACAAAGTGCGCAGCAAGTATCTAAACAAACCGAAAGAATACAAAAATATTATGAATAACTAATGTTGTGTGAAATACAAACCTCCGCAACTGCTTAATATAGCCAAAAACGTACTAATTCGCTAGGAATAGCCAACGCCCAATGCAGAGGTTGCCACCAAACACTTTCCCGCCACACGTGGAGGCGTCAATCTGGACATCTCTAGTAGCAGATACTGCTAAGTCCTTCCTATTATCTTCAATATTCTGTGCTGACTTCATTTGAGATTACTTTTGAAATAGTTGTGTAAAAAAATGTAAAAAGGCTGTGTGAATACAGAAGTAAAGAAACAAGAAAACTTATCCACAGGCAATACTTGATCAAGTTAAAACAATGATAAGTGAAAGTAAATCTCTACGTCCTGTGTCCAAAGATCTATACATAGAGAAAATGTTGTTATATCTATATATCGCGAAATATTTATTTCAACAAATCCCGCCCCTTTCACGAAATATTTTGAGCAGCCATCGCCTGCTCGCAAAAAGGGAGCTACCGCGGAAGGCCCGCCCCCGCCCCTACCCCCCAATCTTTCTCTTAACTGCTGCCCTTGTGCGCCGACCCCCCCCCCCCGGACGGCCACTCCTTAGAAGGCGTGAAGTGCTCCATCCGCTCCCACACGCGGCCGGGTGCGGCCGGTTGAACTCCGCATCTTTTTTTTAAAAAAAATTGAAAGGAAGTCACAGAGGTCTTCCGCGCACTTCCCCCGCACAAGCTCGCTGAGCTGTGCGACGCGGGGGAGCAGGCAGTGCGTGGGAGGCGGTCGCCGCTCATCGACGCCGGCAACCGCGCGGGCGGCGCGGACGCGCGCCACGCCGGGCCTGGGCCGCCCGGGGCGAAGACGTCGCGGCGCCACGGACGCTTGAGTAATGTCGGCGCTGTAGCGAAAAATCAAGTGTATATATATACTGCGATTTTTGTAGGAAGAGCTCTCAAGATAACTCAAATCCCATCTTCGCGATGGAATATGTCACGGCATTTTGTATCATTCACAGTCGTTCCGCTAGATTTCGCACAATCGCGACCGTATGAAGCAGTGCTTGCGATCATACGACTTCTACCGGCAAAACCGAGAAAAGACGCGAAATGCCGTGACATATTACATCGCGAAGATGAGATTTGAGTTATCTTGAGAGCTCTTCCTACAAAAATCGCAGTATAGTGTAGTGTAAATAGTGCAGTGTAGTGTGTATGAATGCGAGAATGAATGCCTGAGAGAAGTAGTTGAAAATATAGATATACGAATGACTGAGAGAGTGAATGAAATAAAAAGAAAATTTAAAAAGAAGAAGAATAATTTAAAGAACTCATAAAATGATTCAAAAGAATTGTACATAAACTAGGCTAAGTCCAAAGAGGCCAGCCATGTAATAGTTTTAAGTTAGGATTAAGTTCTAGTTATAAGTAGTTTATTGAAGTTAACCGCCCTCCACCATCTCCAAAAGCCCAATCGGCTGGAGTAATAATGTAAAGTCCCGTAACTGAATAAATTCCCGCCCCTCCAGGGTAATTGGAGGGGGGGGGGAATTGAAAATCACAGAGGCAACGTAGATATGTGGTTCTTGTAGCTCGCGTACAATAAGAAGTACCTCGGGACCTGCTCAACACCGGAAACTCCTGTCAAAGGGAAGTTATGGTGTCCGAAGACATCCTTTGGTGTGTCACATCCCCGCGCGACGCATAGAAAGTTTATACGCGACGCCGTGTAGAAAGTTCATGGTCTATTTGTTATACCGACAAGTGTCCAGCCGGGACATCCTCGCAAGCACTGTCACAGCCAAAAAAGGGCACAGAGAATTTTCGAGTGCGTTTGTTAAGACACATAAAAGAGATCGTTGCCAGACTCACACACGAGAACCCAACAAACGATTTTTTAAAATTACGAATCGAGGATAGCGTCTTCCTAAAATTGAATGTGATTGATCGAGCAGTTTTCACTCGACACAGCTCTGTTGAACTTGAGACAATCAATCAGACTGCTTTCGAGACTGACTTCCAAATTTGCTGTTAGAACGTGAAAGACTTGCTTTCCGGCTTCGGTCGTGGGTCAGAAGACATTTCACTTCTTGAAAGAAAAGACGTGGGGGAAAAATACTTGAACATGAACTTGGGCTAAGGAGGGAGTCGATTTTTAACAAATCTTTCAGCAATTTAATATTCAATATTTTTTGTAAGTACATTACCTTTCTTGTTATTACACTTTGAAGCGTAACTATATTTTGCTATATTAAAACAAAATTAAACAATGTTTTTTAAACTTTATTTTCAATCTTCCTTTTTGAACTTTTAGACTGATCGGAAACAATGTCTTATAACTCAGACATAGCAAAAGATAAAACAAAGAAAAAAGTACTGTTTGTTTACGCACGCTAGCGGTAGGAAGACCGGCCGCGCCGTTGGAACGCGGTGGGCCAGTCGCCCCCTTCCTCCGCGCGCCCGCCGCTGCCATTCTCCCGATAATCCCACCGCACCATTTGCGGCCGCCCCCTAGCAAAAGCGGAGGCACTCCTTGGCGGTGTCGGCACAGACGCCCATTGTCTCAAACGGGCGCCGCCGCCGGCGGTCGCCAACGGCGCATTTTGTCGCACGCCGCGCCACCGCGGCCGCCCGGATTGCGCCTTCCCCCCCCCCAGCGGGGCAGTTGAACTTCGGCCGCCGCCCTTGGTACTTTGCCTGTACCCAGCGCCGCCGACCCACCCCCCTCGGCGGGGGTGGGTGTTTTCAGAGCCTTTTTTTGACTTTCCCCCCGCCAGTAGCCCTGGCGAGGCGGTAGTTTATTGGCTATTGGGGTGTACATGCGCCGCAGCTCTTTGGCTTATGCGGCAAAGAAGGGGGCATCTTATTAACTGACTTATTGACTAACTTAATACTAACTTAACCTATGGATGAAGCCGGCACTTTGGCCGGCAACCTAAGATTTAAATTGTTGTTTAAAGTTCTTTTGACTTTGCTTCCTAGTTGCTCTGTTTCTTGAATTATTTTGATCATTCACACACACATTCATACTAAGATTATTTACAGTTCACACACGCACGCACTTCCACACGACACTATATACACTATTTACACTTCACTGTTCGCCACGGCGCCGACTTGTCTCAAAGCGTCCGTGGCGGCTAGGCACTATGCGCCCTGGTGGCGGTGGCTGACGGGTCCGCGGGCCCCGCTTCGTCACCGGCCGCCGGTCCCTCACTCGTCCCGCGCGGGGCCTCACGCCGCTGCTCGCAGAGCTCTGCAAGAAGCTGCGGCGGAAGCACCCGGAACGTGAAGGGCACTTGCTTGGGCCCTCCTCGGGCGAAGTAGGTCCGGTGGACCTCGCAGTTACCCGCCCGGCCGGTTTCGCGCAAGAGCCGCGGAGCTTGCGGGCCCAGCGCCCGCGTGAGCGCCGTGCGTGCCCTCCGGCGGATCTCCTCCGGCAGCTGGCGGTTTACGCCCAAGGCCCGGTAGGTTACCTTGTTTCTATGGTGGCGGTTTGGGGGCGGGGGAGGAAGATGCGGCCGCGTTGCGGTGCGTACCGCTCGGTTCTCGGCCACCCAAATCGGGCGTAAAGTCGAGGCCGGCGCTGCTGCGAAGGTTTCGCAAGCATACGTCCACAAGCTACGTATGCAGGCGGTGAAGAGGAGGCGCTTCTGTGAGAGAAGCAGGTCCGGGGAGCTGAGGAGCGGACGTAGAAGGGAGGTCCTTGCAAGTATTTTGTGGCGGAGGTCCTTAGCGTGTTTGTGCCAGTAAAATCCACGATCTAGTGTCACGCCAAGGTACTTCGCGCTTGGGGACCAGGGGAGATGCGCGCCCGCCAGCAGCACCGTCTCCTCGGGGTCTGCCCTCTGACGGGTGAAGTTGACGGCCACGCACTTTGAAGGGTTTAGGGCAAGGCGTTTCTGGCGAAGTCAGGTTGGAAGGGCGGCGAGGCATTCATTCAGATATCTCACTGCTTGCCTGCTGTTCGCCGATTTTGCGTAGTACGCAAAATCGTCCGCGAACATCAGGAGCCCGCAACGCTGGATTCCCGTTCTCCTTTCTGCTAGCAGCGGCGCGTCATTGACGTACAGTCCGAAGAGGGTGGGGGAAAGCACGCTTCCCTGCGGTACCCCCGCCTCGGCACGTCTTAGGGACGACTGTACGCCATTAACTCGCACTCTGAACGTCCTCTCTGTGAGAAAACTACCTATCAGCCTGGTGTAGCAGTCACTTATCCCCGACTCGATGAGACATAAGAGTGCCCCCTCATGCCACACCGTGTCAAAGGCCGACCGCATGTCCAGGAAGACGGTAGGCAGAGTCTGCCGCCTCTCGAGAGAGAGGCCGATCTCGGTGCAGAGGCGCGTCAGCTGCTGCGCGGAGCTGTGACCCGCTCTGAAACCGAATTGTTCGTCTCGGAGGAGACCTAGGCGCCGTATTTCCTGCTGCAAGCGCACCAGTATGAGGCGTTCTAGAGTCTTACCTAGGAGCGAGAGTAGACTAATGGGTCTGTAACTACTCGGCAGGAAGAGGCTTTTACCGCACTTAGGTATTAAGCAAATGCTCGCAGTTTTCCACGCACGTGGGAAGTATCCTTGTGCTAGGCAGGCATTAAAGAGCGCCAGGAGAAATTCCACCCCTTTGTCGCCGACGGCTCTCAATTGGGCGACGGTGATGCCGTCCGGGCCGCACGATTTTTTGGGGTTGAGACGTCGGAGCACTCCGCGGAGTTCTCCGTCCGTCACTCGGCGGGCTGATGTATTCGGTGTGGCTGTTAAATGGCACCGTATGCGCTCCACAGTCAAGTGGGCATCACTTGCTCCGGCATCGTTGGGTCTGAACTGTCGCTCGAGCGAGTCAGCAAAGACTTCGCTTTTAGCGGCGGCGTCCCACACATACTCCGGTGCCGGAGGAGGTTGACCAGGGAGCCTTGGGGCGTCCGCGTTGGTCTGAATAGGGTGGTTTACTCCTGGTTGCCGCCCCAGCGCTTTGGATAAGCCCCAGAGGCGTTTGTCGTGGAGATTGCACTCTTCTATTGTACTTTTCCACCGAGCGTTTCTCTCGTCTCTCAGAGACGCACGGAATTCTCGGCTCAGCGCTCTCGCCCGCTCCCCGTCTGCGGGATCGCCAAATCGGCGGTGAAGCTTTACTGCTCTGCGGAGCGCTTGCAGTGTCCGTCTCTGCTCACATGTGAGCTCGGGACGAGAATCCGGCACGCGCGTCACTTTCGTGACCTTTTTGTAAACGGACATAACCGTGTCAGTGAACAAGTTCACCGCAGATTCTATGTCCATATTGGTCACCAGCGGTCTCTGCTCGAGCAAATCGCTCACTTGAGCTTGATAACCTACCCAGTCAGTGTCGCGCGTTGTTCGCATTGTTTGATGGCGTGCTGCGACAAGAGATGTCACCACACATATTACCGGATTGTGATCGGAATCCAGTTCGGGTAGTGACGACGGTACATCGCCATCAACTCCCTTCACGATCGCAAAGTCGATAATACCCGGTCGCTTGCGCGTTCCGCGCTGGGCTGTCGGGAAATATGTGGGACGTTTCGGTGCGCATACATATACCCCCCGTCTCGTCGCTGCTAGAGTGGCTAGATTGGTGCCGTTCCTGTTGGAACCTAAGCAACCCCACGACCGGTGTCTTGCATTGAAATCACCAAGTAGCAGAACCTTGGTGTCGAGAGCGAGAATAGCTTCGATTTCGGAGGGATTAAGAGTTTGATCTGGGCAGTAGACAGACACGACAAGGAGTCGGCTGTTTCCCACCCAAATGTGTGCTCCAACCGCCTCGAGTGACGTTAGCAGTAGGGTCGAGAGGTTTGCCTGTAGCTGAGGGATGTCGCGGCGAATGTTCAATGCGACACCGCCTCCCAATCTGCCTTCGCGGTCGCTCCGGTATGTTGCGAATCCTTGAATTCGGAAGTCGCTCCGGGCGTTGAACCACGTCTCTTGCAGCGCCATGATATCGAGTTCATACGTTCGAATGAACTCGCCTATTTGCTGGGCTTTGTGCAATGCGCTGCGCGCATTCCAGGTGCATGCACGCAGCGGTTGCATGCAGGTAGATTCTGGGCGTCTCCTAGTGGTTTGCGCCATCTTCGGGGAGGAGAGATGCTAGCTGTGCGAGCATTGCCAGAAACTGGCTTCTGGAGAATGCTGCAGGGGCAGCCGCGGGTGGAGCGCTGGACCGCGACTCCACCGCACCGGTTGTGCCCCGCGACGCGGGGGCCTGGGTGGCGTTTGCCTCTGCTAGGCTCTGTACCGCCTGTGACCAGGCTGTCCCGTTACCTGCCTGCCGGACTGCACCGTCCTGATTTCGGACATGTGTGCCGTGGTTTGGCCGCCCGGCGTTCCCCCCGGCATTGTCTGAGGGACGTCCGGGGAGGCTAAAGTAGCTGCAGCCGGAGTACGACGCAACGTGGCGTCCGCCGCAGTTGCAGGATTCTCGCGGGAGGTTGAAATTCTCCCTCTTAGGGCAGTGTGCCGTGCCCTTAAACTCCGGCTTGTTTTGCTCTGTAGGGTGGCCATCTCCCTTGCAGAGCTTACAGCGGTAGTCAAAGGCGCAATTGGCCGAGTGGTGACCCCATCTGCAGCAGCGGGCGCAGAAGAGGTGTCGTGCCCTCTTTTCACGCTCTACTATTACATCAAAATTGTCCAGTTGACGGACCGAGTAGATTCTGCGCGAGGCAGGAGTGTCGCGTAGGGTAACCATGAAAGTCCCCCGTGAGCAGTTTACTGCGCTGCCATTCATTGAGTGGGGGTTCACCTTCACCTGCGGGTACGGCGACCGCAGCTTCTTTTAGACGCCAGTGTTGCCTGACGCCCAGGGGGTCGTAGCCGAGCTCTCTCAACTCTTGCGCCACTTCCCCCTCGGTGAACCCTCTTGGGAGCCCCATGATGGCCACCCGGAGGGTCTTTTCATGACCTTCACGTGGTGGCGGGTGGGAGTAGAGGAATATGCCATGTAGTTTGGCATATTTCTCGGCTTCTAGGTAGGCCAAACTTGTCTGTCGTGTGGATTGCGTAAGCAATACGCTTCCCCCGGGTTTTGGCTCGGCCAATTGTGGCCTTTTTTCCTGTTGCAGCGCCCAGCGCACGACCGTGGGCGAGAACAGCATCGGGGGAGATCCGGAGCCGTATGTAATATGGCCTTTTCGGCGGCCGTGAGGCGGCCGCCGCTTGGGGCTCCCGTGTTTCGAGCGGGGCGTGCGCGGGCGCCTCCGCCGGGGAATTTGCGTTGCGGGGCCGGCCGCGCTGGTTGACGGGGACGGTTTGCCAGCCGCCATCTGTGCCTTCGCCGTCTTGGGTTAGGGAGGGAGAGGGCTGGGCGGTGGAGGCGTTACCTGCTGCCGGGGGCTCCTGCTGGGCGCCGGGGCTGGATCCGCTCTGCGCCGTCTCTTCCTCATGGGCGTTGGGGGGTCGCCGCCCTGGCCGTGGAGATCCTCGGACCCTCCGGAGGCGTTTCCGTCGGGGGTGGGGCCGAGGCCTACAACTGCGGCTGTAGCGGCGACTTTCGGCTTTCGCCGACGGTTGCGGTTCCTCCCTCTGGAGGTGGTCGTGGTGCCGGCTCCCGCTTCGGTGGACGGCGGTCGGCCGGTTTCGCCTCCCCCGCCGCTCGTAGGCGAGGAGGAGGAGGTCTCGGGCGTTCCCCCGGGGGGTGGGGGGCCCGCTGGGTTGCTGACATCTGGGTCTGCGGGTCTCGTCGGTTCGGGCTTAGCTGCGGAGGTGGGGAGCGACGCACTCTCCTCCGCTAGGTTGCCGCTTGCTCTGCCGCATCTCTCGGATGACAGCGGCGCTGCGGATGGGCTGGTGATTCTTTGTTGTGGGGCTGGGGAGTGCGCCTCGAGTGCGCGAACCCTTTCCAGCACTGAAGGCGAAGGCCGCGGCTCCAGCGTGGGCCTGGAAGTTGCCTGAGCGGTAGGCCCGCCGCAGCCCTTCCAGTAACTCCACAGCTCCGCTTTCGCGTGCCCGTGCGAAGGCGAGTATCACCTCCCAGGGGACCCCTTTCGGGCCCTCCCACATATTCCCCTCCGTTTTAGAGGCGGTGCAGGCTACAGGGGTGGAGGAGGAGGAGCTCCATGTGTCTCCACATACCCTCTGCAGTCTCAGGTTAGGGACTCTCCGTGGAGTCGAGTCCGTTTCTGAGGCTGAGGCAGCAACCGCTCCGGCTTCCGCTGCTTCGCCTTCGGCCGTCAGCGGCGGCGGCGGCAGCGGCCGCGGCGGCTGCGCCGGCGGCTGGGGCGTCCAGCGGCGGTGGCGGCGGTGGCGGCGGCGGCGGTGTCGTTTTGCGCCGCAGCGGCAATGGTGGCGGCGGGCGCTCCCGCAGCCACCGCAGGGCTAGCGGCGGCGCTCGGCAGCAGCGGAGGTGGCGGCGGCTCCGTTGTTTCCGCCATGGCTGTGTTGCCGAGGTACCCGCCCGCCCCCTGCTCAGGCGGCCCGGCAGGGCATGGGGCGGCGGGTGAAAGGCGCGGTCCCGGTCTGTTGGCGGTCCGGGTCGGCCAGAGGGACGGAGCGACAGGGGCACGTCCGCTCCCTGTGACCGCTCGTCGCGAAGTGGAATTGAGCTTCGGTCGCCGCCCTTGCTACTTTGCCTGTACCCAGCGCCGCCGACCCATCCCCCTCGGCGGGGGTGGGTGTTTCAGAGCCGCTTCGGCATGCGCGGCCCTTTGCTGTCCGTCTAAGCTGCCGCACCTCGCGCACCCCGCCACTTCTCTCGGGGCCCGAGTCCGGCGGCTACCCAAGGCCTCCCTCTCCATCTCAAACCATCCCCCTCCGCCACGCCTCGCGGTGGCCACCCACCACCGCGAGTTTGGGGGGCGGTTGTCTATTTATTGTCGGGAGCCATCGCGCAGCTCCGTAAAGTTACAATCGCAAGTTACAAACGCAGATATTTTGTTTTCATGTGCAACATGGTCTTCAATTAGCTTTTGAGTTCATTTATGTAAAGCGATTTTTTAAAATTATACTTCGAATTTCTTGTTGTACTTTCTAAATTATGTAATGTGCTGAGCAATTAAATATTCCTGTCTTCTTTTTCTGAAGCAATCCTTTACAGGTCCATTGGAGCGTCTTAGAAATATTAGTGTATGAATGAATGCTGTAAAGGCACTTAGTGCCTGATCCGCTCCTTCCGTTTCGGCTAAGGGAGGGTCATAGAATTCACCCCCAGGTAAACAGCTTGCCTCTCTCCGCCGGGAAAATCCCACTCCGTCAGAGTGGACGGTGCAGGCATTTCCTTTCCGATCTGCAGGCTGCGGGGCCAAGTTATGGAATTCACTCTCGTTTCCCGAAATATTTTTTTATCCGCCTAAATAATTTAAATTTGTTTCTTACTCCTAGATCATACACTTTAAAAATATTATTATTACCGCTATTTTATTGTTAAAAAACATATAGGGCTAGTTAATGAAATATGTTCTTTAGTGACAGATTTTGAAATGTAATATATGGTTTTTGAGAATTTGAGTAGTTTTCGTATAATTATGCTTGAAATATACAGGTCATTTGGAATTTTTTAAACAATTTTTTTCTGAAAAACAGCACCACATTTTTTCTTTAACTTTTCTTCTCGTATGCATTACGTATGTACGTGTGAATTTCTGTGAATTGTCTCATTGTTGGGACATGAATTAGCTGTGTAAAATGCACGATTAATTGTCGAATTTGTGTTATGATGGTGTGAAAATTATTAGTTTTCACACCTAATGTTCTATAACTTGTAATTAGTTTCACAAAAAAAGATGACAACATGTTAATAAGGAGAGAAACTTCCGTAGAATTGTATGACTTAGCCATTACTAAAGGCGAGGAAGTATGTACTGTTTAAACAGCTGAAGTTTTTTCTCGTAACACTTTTGTATTCCATGGTTCGACACAATTATGCAAGGAAATGGTTGGAGTGTTATTTCTCCTCTTAAAACGATATAATAACGTCCTCGCCAAATTACGATGTACGAAAATGTATGTTGTATTGTTTGTTTACGGAGAGTTCTAAGCAAGGTGCCAAATATCATGGTAAATATTTTCCCCAAATATTATTGAACCGTGAGCAAAATCTTGTAATTTCACGAAAGACTCAAATTGGCCCGATAAATTTGTTTTTGCCCTAAATCATAAATTAGTTTTGCAGGTAATAAATTAGTAATAAAATAGTTAAAAATTATGGCACTAGTTTGGTTTGATTCTGCTATAGTGGGCGGGCCAGCTTGATGGACCTACATTTTCTTTATATCTGAAATTTCTTGGTTCTCTTGAGATTTCTTTGTTAACTTGACGTAACGTGAGAAAGGCGTTTGCGAAAAATTCCATTTCTGCAATTGTCCAAAGAGAAACAAAATTAATTTTTTGGTAAGTTGACTGCGACAAAAAGCGACAAACTACCATGTAATTATTTATTTTTTACTAAAGTAATTTTTTGGTTTTCCTGTCACTGTGGTGCAGAAGCGCTGCTTTCGGAAATTACATTCCCGGTTTTGTTTAAAGAGTAGCAAAACTTGTTTTATGATAGATTTTGAGCGACAACAAAGCGACAAATTCCCGTGTAAAAAGTTTTTGTGTATTTAGATTATTTCTCGGTTTTCTTGAGATTGCGATTCTTACTTGAAGACACATCAGATCCCGTTTTGCGAAAAATTCCATTTGTGGCATATTGTTTAAAGACTAACAAAATTTCTTTTACGGTAGGTTTCGAGCGACAAAAAAGCGACAAATTCTCATGTAATTATTTTTTACTTATTGTTATTTCTTGGTTTTCTTGAAATTGCGATTGTAAGTTGATATCAACTTAGCATCGCGTTTGGGAAAAATTCCATTTCTAGCATATTGTTTAAAGATTAAAAGAATTTCTTTTACAGTAGGTTTCGAGCGACAAAAAAGCGACAAATACTCATGTAAATATTTTTTGCATATTATTGTTATTTGTCGGTTTTCTGGAGATTGTGAATCTAACTTGACCACATACTGGATCCGCGTTAGCGAAAAATTCCATTTGTGGTATATTGTTTAAAGAGTAACAAAATTTCTTCTACGGTAGATTTCGAGCGACAAATTAGCGACAAATTCCGATGTAAAAAGTTTTTGTGTATTTACATTATTTCTCGGTTTTCTTGAGATTGCGATTCTTACTTGACGACACATCAAATCCCGTTTTGCGAAAAATTCCATTTCTGGCATATTGTTTGAAGAGTAATCAAAATTTGTTTTATGGTAAGTTTTGAGCGACAAAAAAGCGACAAATTCCCATGTAATTATTTTTTACTTATTATTGTTATTTCTTGGTTTTCTTGAAATTGCGATTGTAAGTTGATATCAACTTGGCATCGCGTTTGGGAAAAATTCCATTTCTAGCATATTGTTTAAAGAGTAAAATAATTTCTTTTACGGTAGGTTTCGAGCGACAAATTAGCGACAAATTCCCATGTAAATATTTTTTACTTATTATTGTTATTTTTTGGTTTTCCTGACATTGCGTTGGAAAACAGCGTTTTTGGGAAATTACATTTCTGGCTTTTGTTTGAAGAGTAACAAAATTTGTTTTACTGGTAAGTTTTGAGCGACAAAAAAGCGACAAATTCCCATGTAATTAATTTTTAATTTATCTGTGTAGTTTCTTGGTTTTCTTGTTTTTGCGATGCTAACTTGATATCAAGTTAGCAGCAATTGTTATAAGCAGTGTCAAATGAAGAGCGACAAATTTTTGTTTTGCGTAACAAATTAGCAACAAAAAAGCGACAAATTTGGAGATTAATTTCCAAATTTTTTTGACAACTTTGCGATTGTAACTTTACGGAGCTCCATCGCGCCCAAAAAGATTCTCAGTACATAGAGTTCGCGGACAGAGACGGCAGTCAGGTCTGTCCCGCTTCCATGTGACGCTGGGATGAACTCCACGCGGTCATTCGCGTAGTGACGGACGTGTGCTACGCCAGCAGTCGGCACTTGTGCCCTGCCACACATCAACATGACGCAAAGCCTCTAACGGCATCATCTTCATCAAGGGCTACAGGCTGTCCGACTTTAAAAGTTTTCATTCGCACGTGTGCGGGGTGACACTTGGAAACCGGACCACGGCGGCATACGTGCCTGGTCATCGTGGCCGGAACGGAGAATTCGCTCAGCTGGTGCAGAGCACATCATCACCGCATCATCACGGCGAGACTCCAGCCCCGGCAGCGAACGGGTCGAAAACAGCCTCCGCAACGCAGGTACCTGTTCTTGTGTCCAGGGTGCCGAGCCATTCAAAGACTTAAGCTAACAATCACAATCCAGTGATTGTATTGTTTCATTCACTGTTTTGATTGCCATTTGTCATCATTAATTTTAAGAATTAGAATTAGGACTTTTATTAATATTCCACTGCTCGGGCCCGGCATGCATTTGTATATATTATAATAGTTTAAAATTGTTTATATCTTTTCTTTCATAGATTATAAGTTTTTATATTCCAAGAGGCATTACAACTCTAACTTCTCAATTTAATTCAATTTAATCAATTTAGTCAATTAAATTAATTATCCTATCAGTGTTGCGTTTTTCTTATCTTTCGGCCGACTCTTCATTTCCTCTTTCGAGGTGGTCCTCCGTCCCCTTTCTCTTTTAGTAGCCCTCTGGCTACATCAGCTGAGCTACCGGAGGCCGACATGTGTGTGTGCTGTGTGTCGACATAGCCAACAGTCTAGTCCTGCTGTTGGCTCATCATCGTGCGTGGCGCCGTGTGAGAGGTGGGTACCAGGTGAGTACCGCATCGGCACGCGCTCACAGGGCACGGACGCGCGGTGCGCACACACTATTCAAATACCGGGTCTTTAGTCTAACTCGCAACCCGTATCTGAGAACACAACCACTTGTTTTGGTAATTTGGCAACGCGTGGAAATACCTTTGGCTTTCCTTTCACTTTTAACGACCCATCCCCCGGTCGCAGGTTTCGGGGTGGGAGAACCGGGCTATTTTGTTTGGAAGAAAGAGAAAGGACTGTCTTTGGGCAGTCATTCATACACGTTTCATTCATGAGTGTAGGAACGTACGTTTAGGAAAGAAGAATCGCTTCGAAAATGTTGACGAAAGAACAGCGTGTATTTTTGGTAGAAGTTTACTTCGGCACTAAATCTTTTTAAAGAGTCAGGAAATGTTTCAGGAAAAATTTCCGGAAACGCCAGTTCCCAACAAGTCAACAATTTGTAGACTAATCCAGCGCTTCAGGGACACGGGGAACGTTATGGATAGGAAGCGGAATCGCAGTGCCACTGTTTTAAAGGAAGATAAATTATTAGAAATTCAGGAGGTTTTGAAACATTGCCCTGAGACGTCGCTATCGAAATTGCATCAGCAATGCAATGTTTCACTCAGCAGTGCATATGTCGCAACTAAAAAATTGAAAATGCGGTCTTACAAGTGGCAGACCGTTCAAGAACTGAAAACACCGGACAGGGGCGCGCGAATTCATTTCTGCCGTTGGTTCAGAAGTTTTATTCAATTAGGACTTCACGTTCTTGGCACCTTGTTTTTTAGTGATGAAGCTTGGTTTCATCTCGACGGACATGTAAATAAACAGAATTGCCGGTTGTGGAGCACATCGAAACCAGATGCAACTCTCCAAAAACGTCTTCATTCTTCGAAAGTCGGGGTATGGTGTGCCATATCTCGTCGCCGAATTATCGGACCAATTTTTTTCACGGAGACAATTACTTCTGAAAGGTATAAAGACATTATTGAAAACTTCGTATCTCTTTTAGAAGAAGACGAGAGGTACTGCTGGTTCCAGCAAGACGGCGCCCCGTGTCACACGGCGAACAGTAGTATGAATTTCCTAGCGGAATTTTTCGGAGAACGAATTGTTACAAAAGGTCTGTGGCCACCACGTTCCCCAGATCTTACTCCATTAGACTTTTTTCTGTGGGGTTTTCTTAAGAGTAAAGTTTATGCAAAACTTCTCTTGAAGATTTACGACGCAACATTACGGAATCTGTTGGGCAAATCGAAGAAGTTACTCTTCAACGTGTTGCAGCAACAGTACTGAAACGAGTAAACCTCTGTCTCTTGGCAAATGGTGGTCACTTTGAAAATTTACTCTAAGGTGTGTTTATTGTCATTTTAAGAAAATAAAATTGTATAATTTTTAATTAATTATTGTCAGTAATGATTAAGTTATTACTTATGAATATTTATTATCTTTAATAATTTTATTAAAATTTTCCAATTTGTTTAATTTCCAGGTTCTATAATAATAGATAATGAAGAGCTTGGCGGTGATGTTTCATGAGATATCTTTCTGATTTCTCTCTGAGCCAGCTTTCATTAAATAATAATTATTGTTACGTTTCTGTTAATAAATCGATAAATCTGTCATAATTTCCCTCCACAACTTCAGTATCACATTTTTGTTTCTTGAGCATACTGGAGAGAATCGTCTAAAGAGACGTTTTGTTTGCTGACTCATGCCTCTGCCCACCCCACCCCACCCACCCTGCGCAGCGTGAAAAGATTCCGGCTTGTGAGCCGAGTACCTGCCCGCCGAAGCCCTTGAATGGGGAAAACAAAGAAAGGGCTGTTGCAGTTGCTGCAGATTATGACGCACAGCGCACTTCCTCCGCTGTCTCGGCATGCCAGCCACGGCAGTATTGAAAGGAGACAAAGACACGCAGTTGCCAAATTGCCAAAACAAGTGGTTGTGTTCTCATATACGGGTTGCGAGTTAGACTAAAGACCCGGTATTAGTCCCTAGAGTATCTCACTATAGCCCGCTCCTTGTTCTTCAATCAAAATTTATTGAAATGTCATGCTGAATCATTTTAGCGCCACCAACGTATCATAATATCCCCATAAGGCAAGGCTAATTTGATACACAGTTTTGAATTTTTTAAAGTTTGTGGTAAATCTTTTGTTATTTTTCACTTCATACACGTCTCTAGCAACAAAATCCACATATTCAGTATTTTTTACATGTGGTTTCTGCAAACGGTATAGAGGATAAGGTGAAAAGTTTACATTTCTGTACCACAATGGCCCCGATCGACCCTACAACAAAAAAGAGAGAAAAAATGGCAGAGGAAGCACAACAAGACCCCTTCAAGGCACTACAACCTAGGAATGAAACAAAACATAAATACATCCCCATGAATGTATGGGAAGACCACTTTAGAAGCGTCTTAGCCAGTCTGGAAATGCAGTAAATCTACTAACATGGGACAGCCGGCTTTACTTCCCCTCCAAAGGAAGGCGTACGAAGGATTTTTTCGCCCCTATCGCTTCGATCGGGTTTGAACCTGCGAACTTGGGTATAAATACGCTAACCGTTACATCATCGCCGCCATTCATTAGAGCCTTTTACGCAAAAAGACGGGATGACCAATGATGGCGAGACGCGACAATCTGCGACAAAGCACGCGCGTGTCCGGGGAAACCCGAGCAGGGGGCCTTCGGGGAAATGCCGGCCCCCCGAACCGCGCGTGCCCCTCAGCCAGGGGCCTTGCCTTCTGCTCCGCTCGCTGCGCCGACCGACAGGTAACTGGAACCTTCATAGGTGAGCGCACACGAGGGTTGTCCTACCCACCTGAAAATTTTGAAAGGGCCCCCGTACCCTTACGTAATAAAATATTATATTTCTTAAATAAGATCAATCGCTGAGTTTCCCCTTTTTTAACTGACAATTTGGGAACTGTGAAATGACATTTAGGGAGAGGCCAATTGTGCAAGCAACCTGGCAACAGTGGAAGTGGTAAATATAAAATCAATTATATTTTTTATCGTATCATTAAAGTTGTAATGAAGTTATAATTTCATTATCTTTGTAGTAAGTTTTATTCATTCAGTAGTAAAATACGTATTTTGCATTTTAGGTCGTCTGTCTGACTTTGCCGACTATCTAATGGGGTCCTCATGCCTCGTTTAATTTCCACGCTTGGAGGGGGGGAGTTATGAGAGACATATGGCGAACATGACACATTCCCTTCACCGTAGCTAGCAAACTCCGCCTGCCTGAGCTTTTCTTCATCACAAACTACAGAAACTGAGGCGACAACTCTGTTTTTGCCTCGGCCGGGAGACGAATCCGGACCACACCACGGGAAACTAGAACGCTCCCCATGAGCCATCCTAGAGGCCGTAAAATATGTCGTATGTAAAGAAAAGGCTGGGTGCCCCTGTGGGAACCTTTATATTCTGATAAAGGGAACCTTTATATTCTGAGTCTACTGGATACTAAAAGTATTTTGTCATAAAAGTGTGTTGCTCGGACCTAAAGTAGTTTTACTTAATCCGAAGAGTGGAGGCTCGCGCAAAGTACAAAATGGGTGAGTGATGGCGAGTCAACTTCGTTCTAAAGGTAGATTAGAAGGCTAATGTGATGGTGAGTCGCAGATTCGCTGGTGGCGTCATGAACGTTTTGAATCTTTCTGCCTTGAAACATTTAGGTCTACCATGAAACGCTCATCACCATTAACCCGCCATTTCTCGCGATCTGTTTCGAAACGCGCTTACGGTGTACACTGTTCCATTTTCTGTATTTTTGTCTAATAAATAGTTTCACAGAATGTACATCTTATCAAATCTGTTTTGCTCATGGTAAAATTCGGAGTTAAAGAAACCGAAGTCGAACTTGTTCTAGTTTCATCAGATACTTTCACGTAAGAACCAACCAGCTTATACCAAAGCCGACGAGGGTGGCGTAACTGTTTAGAGGTCGCAAATGACAAAGTAAACCACTGCATCATCTCTGAAGGCCGATATACACGGTATAGTATTCGTGTAGATTCTTCATATAGTCCAAAATTTACGCTTTCTACATGAGAAAATAATGAACATGTTCGTAACTTTTCGAGTAGAAAGCATACAGTTTGACTCCAGCGCCTCTAGCGGCAGAATCGTTCACTAACGGTAATCGGCCATGTCGATTTTGTGCATGGTCGATTCTCGTGCATCGTTGAAAATGAGAACAAAGGGGTGGGCTGTGAGTAGTCGAAGAAAGCGGCAGGTGTCAAAAGGCCGCTTCGAAAGCATCCATACCCTTATACAGTAATCGAGTAGCCCGCATTCGTCGACTCGCAGGGTGTTTCCCTTCAGATTTCTCCCGCAGAGGGGCACCGCCCCGCCGGGAGAAGCTTTCAGCTGTCGAATGGTCTCTCGACATGTGTGACTGTAACGGATGCACAGCGTGATTATAAGGGTTTCGAAGAAAAGGATATGCAAAAGAAAATTGCGCGTGGTCCGTGACCCGTTTGTTATTCCTCTGTTTCGGCATTCGCCTAGTATTGAACGTATTATTATTATTATTATTATTATTATTATTATTATTATTATTCCATTACATCACGACTTAAGATGTTACGAGTCGGCTGAATACAAAATCTACTCCAGGTTGCAACCAGCTACCTAAGGAGCAGATTCGGTGAATATCAGTGCCTCTACAATACTTTACGCAAAATGTGGGCTGTTCCAAATAAAGCGATTTCTTGCACTTCCCAGTCTTTTGAATTACCTGGGAGTTTAGACAAGTTCTTACACAAATTTTGCGGAACAAATCCCAGAGCTCCGATAACTATCGGGACGACCTGTGCTTTTACGCCCCACATTCGGCTGATCTCGATTTCCAAACTCTTGTATTTAAGACGTTTCTCTGCCTCCTTGGTAACGACGTTTTGATCGTAAGGTACAGCAACATCGACAAGTAATCACGATTTGTTCTCCAAATCCCGGATGACTATATCCGGTTTGTTTGCCGCTATCGTGCGATCAGTTTGAATTTCTTGGTCGTACAATATCGTACACAATCCAACAGACGTCACCGGTTTCGGTGAGTGTTCGAACCAATTGGGGCATGTTTTCGGAACTTCGAGGACGGTACAGATCTGCCAGTGGAGGTAGCTACATACCCTATCGTGTCTTTCCAAGTATTCAGTCTTTGCTAGGATTGGACAAGCTGAGACAATATGATCAATGGTTTCTACGTGTTCCTGACAAATGCGGCATTTATCATCTTGGGAAATTTTGAGAACCGCTTTATCATAATATCGTGTTCTCAAGGCCTGATCTTGGGCAGCTATTACAAGTGCTTCCGATTCTGGCTTCATTCTTCCCCTTTTAAGCCACATAAATGATTGATCTTTATTGATCTGCACCTTGTCCATTCTTTTTAGGTATTGTCCGTGGAGTGCTTTGTCTCTCCACGATTTCTTTAACATTTTTTGTGTCTCCAGTTTCATGTTAAGTAGCATCAGAAGTTCAGTGTCTCTGTCATTCTGGGAGTCTTGCATAGTCTTGTTCGCAATGCTTCTTGCTACACTTACAATGCCTCTGTTTCCCATTCTTCGGTCAGATTTCATGACCTGCCTCATTAGTGGGTCATCTTGATGGCTGACTACATACTTTCCCATCCCGGTTATTGCATTGTGCCAGGAGGCTTCAATTTGTCTCAGGCCTCTTCCTCCTTCTTTACGTGACACATAAAGTCTATGTACATCAGCTCGGGGGTGGGCAATGTGATGCATTGTAAGCAGTTTTCTGTTTTTTCGATCCATGATGCGAATTTCCAGCTCAGTCCAGTCTACTAGTCCGAAACTGTATTCGGCTACAGGTACCGCCAAACTACCTATTGCTGATATTTTATTCCTGGAGTTTAGAGCGGACTGCAGGACAAGTCTCACTCTTCTATAATACTCCCTGCGAATTCTCTCTTTCATTGTGTCGTTCGAGATGGTCTCACATTCTTCAATGCCCAGATATTTGTAAGTTTTACCTGGTTCAAGATCTTGAATCACAGTGTGTCTGTCAACTTCAATGTTCTCTGACGTGGTCATTTTGCCTCTTTTTAAGTTGACTTTTGCACACTTGTCAAGACCAAACTTCATGCAGATGTCATTGCTATAAACATTGATGACAGATAGCATTTGGGAGAGAATCGCTTCATTCTTAGCAAACACTTTAAGATCATCCATGTAAAATAAATGTGAAATGTGAATCGTCACCATGGAGCTTATAACCAAAGTCAGTGTGCGACAGCTGTCTCGATAGAGGTATCAAACTAATGCAAAACAGCAGAGGGGATAGTGAATCTCCTTGAAAAATTCCCCTGTTAATCTGAATACTTCTTGTTTCTACTACTCCCTTTCCGCTGTGGATTAGTAACCTGGTGCTCCACGACTTCATATTAGCCTTGCAAAACTCAACAAGTCTAGGATGAAATCGATAGATGTCCAGGGTCTTCAAAATCCAATCGTGTGGTACACTGTCAAAGGCCTTCTGGTAGTCAATCAAAGCCATGCTTAAATTACGTTTTCGTTTTTTTACATCATTCAAAATTATTTTATTCAAAAGCAAGGTTTCCTTACAGCCATAGGAACCTTTACGACATCCTTTCTGTTCAACTGGCAACAGATGGTTCTTCTCTAGGTGCCTATACATTTTGTCAGTTATGGCTGCAGTTATAAGTTTGTACATTACTGGCAGGCAAGTAATTGGCCTGTAGTTCTTCGCCAAAGAGCTGTCTCCTCCTTTGGGTAGCAAATACGTGATACCGCGAGTGAGCCATTCGGGGAGTTCCTTAGGGTTTTCTAAAATTTTATTAACAGCCTTTGCTAGATGAGAATGGAGTGCTATTAATTTCTTAATCCAATAAATCTGGATCTTATCAACCCCAGGGAATTTCCAGTTTCCCATATTCTTAATTGTTTGGCATAGGTCCTCTTTCGAGAATCCTTGAACATGTTCCACTGTTTCCACGAGTCCGTTGGCAGCATCAACTTTAGATTGGAGCCACGATGCGTCTTTGTTGTAGGATCTGGTTTCCTCCCAGATTCCTGACCAAAATGTTTCGACGTCATCTTTTGAAGGAGGGGCAGCATTTCCTTTCGGTTTTTGAGTCAGACTGCGATAGAATCGCTTCGCGTCTGTTTCAAACAACCGGTTCTGTACACGGAAATCTTCTCTACGTTTGTACCTTCTTATTCGTTGAGCCCATGCTTGGATTTTCTCTTTTATCTTTTCAGCTACCATTAACCTTGTTGCGTCATTGTCAATTAGATATTTTTGTTCAACATGGACTATTTTTTGTTGAACTTTATACGTGTGGTTTGACTTAGAAGATGCCTCGGCTAGGAGTGATATTTCACGCTGTGTGTCGGCTATTCGTTTCATAATTCTTTTCATCCATGGAGGTACTGAGCTTTTTACTCTGTCTGGCTGTCGGCCATCGGTGTTTTTGGTTGGCCCCAAGATTATCTGAGATACTAGATATCCAGTTGCATACACGATGTGATTGATTTCAGTAATATCTAGATCTCTACTTGAGGTTTGTACAACCTCATTTAAGACAGAATTCGCTGTTTCTATCACTCTCTTAACTTTAGCATTTTCGTAAATTCTCCTCAACGGTGCACGAGATTCGAATGGAAGTAGACGATCTCGTTCTATCTCGCGTCGGAGGAGGTCCCGCATCATGTCCTTATCGTGTGACTCATGGCCAGATGAATTTTCACCACTGACGGATGTTTCATTTGGAAGAGATGAACCTTGAAGGGGATCATCGTTTTCAGGGATATTATATGGTTCTAAATGTTCGTCATGTGGATAGTTTGATCGATGAACATACTCCGCGTTTCTTTGGATGTCTGCAAGTTGTTCTGCTGTGAATTTTCCACTGCTGAGTATGTAACGTCGTTGACTGGCATTATTATTATTATTATTATTATTATTATTATTATTATTATTATTATTATTATTATTAATATCATTATTATTGTTATTATTATTATTATTATTATTATTATTATTAGCCTATACAATCCCAAGTAGGGCTAAGGCCTCCTGATTTCTCAAGGAAGATTTGTGTTGTCACTGACTTGTGAACTTGTACATAGTTTCATGTCTGGTTTTAAACCAAGTACCAAGTACAAAAATATACCAAATATACAGAAAAAATACAAAGATACAAAAAATACCAAATACAATAAACACCAAATACCAAAATCACTTGTGGCTATGTTCAACTTCATTAGTTAACTGACTAAAGACTGACTTAACTGACGCTTTTTTTGACAAATTTCATTTGTGTAGCTACTTTATGTGATTGTACATTGATACCTATAGTTAAACACACTCTTACACTTATGAGCCATTCCACGTGAAACCGCACAAAAAAGACCAAAATTTGACCTTCATATTTTTAATTATTTTCTAATTTTTCTATTTATTATATGGATCAAATAAGTGAACACCTGTATTTTTATTTTTTTCTAACTTCATTATTTTCGGAAATATTGTATAATGAAATTTGCTAAAAATGACGCGCATCACTAACTTAAAACTATCATATATTTGAATACACCAATTATAGAAATTCCGTTCAAATTCCATTCGAAACTTAAAGACATGTTTAATTTTTAAGATTTTGCAAAATATTTAATTTTTTGAATTTTCAATTTTTTTCAAAAACTCAAATTTTGAAAATTAAATATTTTTGTAAACTCGATGAGCTAAAAATTTAAAAAAAATATTTATAAACGCACTAGAGTATTGATAATAATTCCAGAAAAAATCAAAGTGGGATCTCAGTAACTTTAAAAGATATATTTTACGAACCAGTGTGTAATAGATTGCTGCAATAGACATGTTTTTTGCGTTACTGGTCTCGGTTTCTTTGGATGAAGCAGTAATTTAAGTACTTCTTGAGGTGGTGAAACTTCATGATTGAATTTATAAATAATAATATTTATGTGTATTAATATATATATATATATCATATATTTATAAATAATTTATAAATAATTAAAAGACGGATTTTCTGGTGCCTCACAACTCGCTTTAAATACAAGTATCGCGTACCATAGAATTTCTGAACTTTCGTCAGAATGTACAGTTTTAATGCCTTACCGAATTTACTTCCGTTTGGGACAAAATTCCGTTTTCTTCAGCCAACGTTTTAGACACTTTATCATGCGTTCGGTTGCTGCAAAAAGTCGTTTAATTATATTGTATGTCCAACTTTCAAAAATTGTCAGAATTTAAATTTTCAACTTCATGTCACCTGTTGAGTGAAAGTAATAGATAAGTCACTAAATAGTATCTTTGTCTGATTTTTCGATGGACGTCGAAGGATCTTCAATGTAAACAAATGTATCTGTGTTGGCACCTTGTACTTTCTAAAATTTCTCATGGGGATGCCATTTTGTTCCAATTTTCTTTTCTTGGCGGGGGTTTCTCCTATTGCAATTAAACTCATGTTTATCTTCTTTTTATTAATTTCGCAGGCACTTGAACTATCTGAAGACCTTAAATTCTCACTTCCTTAATTTCCATTTTTTTCACTGGACGTTCCGCTACTTTCGTTAATGCCACGGGAGCCACTGATCTCGACGCCATCTTCATTAAGAAAGGGCCGTTTTGGAAACCGATTCCCTTTCTTCCGAAATGAATCACAAATTCGCCAATCTAATGACTCCTGTCAATTCACCAGCAAATCGTGGTTTAGGCGTCTTGGAGATTTTCTTTTTTAAAAATCGTGATCAGAAAGTTTAAATGGATTGAAACATCTATCTCATACGCTGATCGCCACTCATGTTGCTCAGTGTACACACGATTCACAGAACAAATACTAGCACTCTTGTCTTCATAAGTATTGCGTATTGCGACTAATGTTGAGAAAATTTTACCATGTCACTTGACAAGTGGTCGATTGTACTTCACGAGCAAGGTCAGGAGGGCACCCCGTCCCTAGGACGCAAAGGGACTCTGCAATAAAATTCGTTTTGCTGACACGAGGAAAAGCATTCGTTTTGCTGTCACCATCCCTTCTGGGGAAAGAGTGAACATATGATTTACTAAAGTTTCTTGAAACCCACATCAGGCAGAGGATCATTTGTTTTATTTTCCGTCGGCTTTAGTATCCAAGACTGATCGAACACAATTCGTTAGTGCAGGGGCAGAAACCACGGGCCCGAATACCATACTTACAATAGATTTTTTTTACCTGAACGTGTTGAGTGCCCACTTTTTTCTTGTTATGTTTTGTAGAAAATTGAACAAGAAATATGCCTATTTTTTTTTTCAAATTTTAATCTGAGGAAGTTCATAAAGAAATTTTCGTTTTTTAAAAATAATTACAATTTTTTAATGAAATATTTATTTTTTGAGAAAGTAATTTACAAATGAATAAAATACATATATCAAAAATTTAAACGAAACAAACCAGTAATTTCTATGTTAAGTACATTCAGAGCGTCAATTAATCATATTTTGCAAAGTACGCGTACATTTCAAAATGTAATATTGGCGAAACTACACAAATAAACAATTTTCAGGTAAATAAAAAACACGTGCCTCTTTTTTTGATGTCCAGAATGAATCCATATATTCGAGTCATTTTTTAAAATAATCGTGTCAATTCGAGTGCGATTTGACGTGGAATAGCTCGTATTTCAATTCGTTTCGCTCTCACCCATAAGTACATAGATGACCCACAAGTCACCCACGATGTTACCCACAAAAATATGTATGACACAATGTCATACATTCTGGGGGAAGAGTGAACATCTGAAATACTAATAACTCTTGAAAAAAAAATACTAATAACTCTCTTATCAGGCAGACGGTCATTCTTTTTTTAGTTCTTCAGCACTTGCATCAAAGACTGGCCGAACACAATTCGTTTGTGCATGGGTAGGCAGAACGCGCCCTCATACTTACAATTGATTTTCTTAGAACTGTATGTGTGGAGTGCCCACTTTTTTTCTTGTTGTATTTTATAGAAAATTAAACAAGGAACACGCCTATATTTTTTTCAAAATTTTATCTCATCGAGTTTATATAGAAATTTTACTTTTTTTGAAAATAATACATTTTTTAAATGAAAAAAAATTTTTGAAAAATTTATTTACAGAAAAATAAAATACACATTTGAAAGTATTAAATGACACAAACCGGAAATTTTTATATTTACTACATTCGGAGAAATAATTGATTTTATTTTGTGAAGTACCTGTAAATTCCAAAATTTAATATAGCCATAACTACACAAATAATAAATTTTCAGGCAAATAAAATAATACGTGTCTCTTTTTTTGATGTCCAGATTTAAGAAAAAATATCGTACATTTTAAAAAATGTCGTGTCAACTCTAGTGCGATTTGACGTGGAATGGCTCTTATACACTTATAGTTTATCACTTATTGGTTATCACTTATTGCTTATCACTTATTTTTAATCACTATCACTTAATCACTTATTATTGATCGGATAATCCAGGCTAAAGCAGTGATCAGTTCAACTGGCCTCTAGCATTGCCCTCCAGACAGCAGGTGAATTCCTCACAGCTAGTTAGCTATGTAACGACGTTCCATCTAAACTATCGCAGCAGGTGGCAATCCAAATTGAAAACACCCCCGCCCCCGGGAAAATTTTTCTGAATGCGGCCCATTAGTGAGATTTTTATAACTTTGCCTCTGAAGACCCGTCTTCATGGTGGAATATGTCACTGTATTTCGCGTCTTTCTCAGTCGTTCCGCCAGATATCGCATGATCCCGACCTTGTCAAGCGACCTTATCTTGCGACTTCTAGCGGCACGGGCGAGATGGACGCGAAATGCCATGTGCTATTCCATCGTGGCCATAGGGGCTTGAGAGGCAAGGTTATTGTGACGTACGGAAGTAAATGACACAGACAACTGCGTTGAAGATAACAATATTTACATATATTTACAAAGTAACATAAGAAGTAAAGAAATTTTCTAATGCTGATTAAACCCCGGCAAGCTTTTTCTTCCCCTTAGCCGCTAAAATCCCGCGACCGTCTCTAGTCCTACAGCCCTGTGCCACTGCCCTAAAGCAGGTAACAAAGCGTGATGTGATGCTATCGGACGCTATGTCCCCAGTAATCAACGTACCTACATGGCCTGGCGACAAACCGGTCTCCGCCCCGGAAACCACATGCTTTAGTGCACTGGAAATCCCGCTCAGACCTTCGGCTAAAGCCTCATATAAACCCATGCCTCCCCCACCCGATCACAATGCTGTCGGCGTCCCCAGGCTCGATGGCTAGCCAATTCCAGGGGTCTTGCACAATCGTCGCAGACTTGCCACTAACCTTTCTCAACAGTTATGTTTGCGTGGGAGTTTTCCTGGTGCAGCCACGCTCTGGCGTCCCCTTATTTTTAGCTCAGGTGCGCCCTTCCACCACAGCTTCCGGCTTGGGTATTCCGCCCGCTTGAAAGCGTTACCACGACGCCACATTATAAAACTCGCACTATAGTCAGTGTGGTGTTTGGCGCAGAGAATGAACCAGCGGCGGGTCGGCGAGCGCGAATACAGCGCCGGCGGGGCCGGCGGAGGCGGCGGCGTGGGCGTGGCTGAGAGCGGGGGCGGCGAGCAGCGCTCCGCCAGCTCCCCGCGACAGTCGCCGCCGCCGCCGCTCCAGCGAAGTCCTCGCGAGCGGCAGTGGCGGCCCAGCACCGGAGGCGCAGAACACGACGAGACCCGCGACAGGTTGGAGCCAATGGTGGCGCAAATACAGAGGGTGTTATATACAGGATGCCCGGGGAGGAAACGTCGAAACATAGAAAATAAGCTCTTAGGACAATTTTAAGCATATTTTATCTAATAAACTACATGGATATTCCGAATGGCTGAGCCGCAATTAGCACTCAAAAATCGATTTGAAAATATGCTTTCTAGGCATGAATGTGCTTTATAGAAGCCTATAAACACTCCAGAAAAATGTACATTGTTTATTTCTTACAAAAGAAATTAATATATTTGACTGCAAAGAAAAATTAACCGAGAAATAAAAAAGCAATCGAATTGTGTAAATTGGGCGTTTTTTTTATTTCTGGGTTAATTTTTCTTTGCAGTCAAATATATTAATTTCTTTTGTAAGAAATAAACAATGTACATTTTTGCAGTGTTTCTATGCTTCAACAATGCAAATTTTTTAGCAGAAAGCATATTTTCAAACCAACTTTTGAGTGCTTATTGCGGCTCTGCCATTCGAAATATCCACGTGGTTTATAAGACAAAATATGCTTAAATTTGTCTTAAGAACCTATTGTCGAAGTTTCGACGTTTCGTCCCCGGTCACCCTGTATATGACACTCTCCAACATAGTTACAATCCATTTTGAACAGTGTGTGCTCGTTTTAATATGTGTGTTACAACATTTTTGCCCGGAGGTATTGGCATTCACTGTAAACCTGACTCCAGGGTTCAATGTAAAATTCAATGTAATCGTGACGTCATTCACTGTCCACGTGCGTGTCGTGCAGGGGCGAGCGCCGCCCGCGCCGCCCGGGCACCTGCAAGGGCGCGCTCTCGGCCGACCTGGCGCCGGAGGCGGCGGCCGCGGCTCCGGGCGGCGGGGGCGGGAGCGCGATGCCCCCCAAGCCCGCGTCCGCGCAGACGGCGTCGCGCTGCGAGGACGGCGGGGGCGAGGGCGAGGGCGGGGGCGGGGGCGGGTCGCAGCACCGCCGCCGGCGCGGCCGCCGCCACCTGCGCGTCGCCTCCGTCGCCAAGGAGCTGCACGCGCTCATCGACGAGGTGCGCCGCGAAAATCACGGTGTAACATATATACTAGGTGTGTCAACTAGCCGCCCGCCTTTGAGGCAAATTTTCTGAAGCCAGTTTGAGGCTAGTTCCTCGCTTGTCCGTAAGGTGCGCACGATCGGTTTGGGTCGCGTTGTAATATATACATCCTAAGATGACATCTTAAACTGTGGCTATGAAACAACTTTACAAAACATTTCCTAACCATTTTCGTTACTGTTCGCTCTAGACTTTACCAATTCCACCGCGAAGTGACAAATCACTGACTTGAAATTAGAAATCATCTGGCCACAGAGGTGTCGAATGGATCACGACCAATCACGACCTTGCCAAATGAGACCCAAAGATCGCAGCGCTTATATGTGAGAACTGTGAGAACTAGCCTCACATAAGCTTCAGTTTTAGACTAGGAATGAACACACCTATATATCTTATACCGTGGCGAGAACGGGCCGCGGCAAAGCCTAGGCTTCCCCGGCCGTCAGTGCTGCGATTTTTCAAGCTTTGCCTCTTATGTATTCTGCGATTTTTCTAACTCTGCCCCTCAAGGCCCGTCTTCACGATGGATTATGTCAGGATTTTCACGACGGTCTCAGTCGTGCCGCCAGATATCACTTGATCGCGTCCGTATCAGTGTTGGCGATTATGTGACTCCTAGCGGCACGACAGAGAAAGACGCGAAATGCCCTGTGATATTCCAACGTGCCCTTAGGGACTTGAGAGGCATATTTAGAAAAATCACACTATAGATGGCTTTGGCCAAGTACATGAATTACCAAAAAAACCGAGAGAAATTCCTTTATTTACGATTAGCTGCCTACGCTGTTCGTACCCACAATAGAATGTCCTTGTTATTCACATGTCAACAAATGTCGTGCGCCACATGTACGGGAGCTATACTTAGGTTTTTATTCTTGGCGCGTGAGGGCTTGTCTTCACGATCTCACGGTACATCGCGTCGTTCTCTGTCGTGCCGCTAGATGGCGCATGATAGCCCAAACTACTCGATACAGTCGCGATCATTCGACTCCTAGCGGCACGGCCTAGAACAACGCGAAATACCGTGAGATATTCTATCGTGAAGACAAGACCCCACGCGCCAAGAATAAAAACCTAAGTTTATTTTTTGGGATCAGGTTAACATGGCTTGGTCACTGGAGCAGGATTAATTTACACCATCGTTGTTTGCCAACGATTTGGATAATATATTTCCATCCTCAGGGTTATATACAACCCAGAGAGAAGACAATAATACATGAAACTACGAAAACATCAATTAATGTACCCTATCTGGATACAGTGAAAGTACATTTAAATTATATATATTAAGTTACATACCTTACAACTTTTAATTGACTGTACACATAATTCTAGTAAATTATTTCTGCTCCACTGACCGAGCTCTGTGAACCTAACTCCAAATGAACATTTACGGTCGTTGAGCACTGTCCATAACGCAAGTACGTGTCCGCTCAGGCGCAGGCGCGGCCGCGGCCGTCGACGGTGGCGGCGGGCGCCGGGGCCGCGCGGGCGGGGCCGGGGGCGGGGCCGGGGGCGGGGCTGGGGGCGGGCAGGCGCACGGTGGTGCGGGTGGCGCCGGGGCTCAGCATCAAGCTGGCCGAGGACTCCCCGTGGGCGCCCGCCACCGCCCCCGCCGCCGCCGCCGACCACCGCGACGCCGAGGACCCGCCATCCCCCGCTGAAGGCGACGACCCGCACGCCACGTGAGCGCAACGCGCCTGCAATACGCTGCTCTGCTTGTCATTGAAGCATCGCGCCAAGAATGGATTGATTGATGGCAATCGATTGATTGATGATGATTGAGGATTGAGGATTGATTGATGTATGATTGATCGATGATTGATTGATAATTGATCATTGCTGTTTGGCGATTATGATTGATTGGTTGATTGATCGATGATTGAGGATTGATGTGTGCTTGATTGATTGATTGATTAGTGATTCCGGGACCGATTCCGGGTGGCCGAGATCGCTAAAACGAGTGTCGTAGCAATATTGGACCGAAGGATCATGGGATCGAATCCCGCCTTGGCATGGTTGTGTGTTTCGTGACTGTGTGTGTGTTGTCTATGTGTAATGTGCTTGTGTGTCCCTTGTGGTTGGCGTCAGGAAGGGCATCCGGCCGTAAAAACATTGTCAAATCTGTACAAAAATGGAATGGTGGAAAAATTAATAAAAATTGAGCCCGCACCCATTTGCGCCGATCGCGTAGTAACGGGAAAAAGGCAAAATAATAACAATAATAATAATAATAATAATAATAAGATTAGTGATTCCGAGCTTGTCAACGGTTAAGGCCATTAGTTCCGCAAGTGTGGTGCATGTTTTTATCGCTGGCGTTGGCGATTATCTTGAGTTGGAAGTGAAAAGCATAAATCAAATAGTTATTCTGAACAATTAATTAAAAAGCCATCTTTTTTAATGCCGGCACCTTGAATGTTTTCCGGAGCCACCCTTGATTCTCACTCAGGGGCGGAGACCGACGACAGCGGCCGCGGGTCCATTGGCAGCGGCGAGAAGCCGTGCGCGCGGCCCGGGGACCGCGGCGACGAGCCCCCCAGCAAGGCCCCCAGAGACCCCCGCGCGGGGCCGAGCAAGGAGCCCTGCGACGCCCAGCCCAGCAGCCTGCTCGAGCCCTTCACCAAGATGGGCGCCGCGGAGGACCAATGCGAGATCCGGGAAGGCGAGTGGACGGTTCACTTGAGATCTACACCAGTGGCGTCAGGGTCTTCTACTGGTGGCTGTGGCTCGCGTTGTGGCACCGTAGCGTTACACGAGCTTCTCTGCGCACCTAGGGTCGGGGAAGGAAACTACGTATTAGTAACCCCGCCGTTTTACAATAGGGATGGCGTTGTTTCTGGTGGCGGGGTGATGAACTGCGTCGAGGGGCGATTTCGTCGTGGCACTCATGCCACGGACTCCCGCTCGTGGCATCGATCTTGACAACACTGATCTCCAATTTCCATCCAATATTTGGTCCCAAAACGAACAAAAATATATCGTTTCTGCACAGTTTGAACAAAACCAACTACAAAACGTACACCACATGCATAAATCGATATCTAAGAAAATTGCGACAATTTTCCGGATTATGCCATAGTAAACAGATTACTGCAATACACATTACACATAACTCTGAAAAAGATGAATCCTAGGCCCATAAAACCAGGTTTTCGTGAGGGACAAGAGGTTTGCAGGTGATGGACAAGTGGGAAAATGACGACAGACAGGTGAATCACAAGTGGAGAATAGATGGGAGAATTAAAGGGGAACCGTAGGAGACAGGCAGGAACAGGTGGTATCCTAAAATTACGTTTCTCAAGCAATATTATACAAAATGAAACATTTTGAACTCTTTATATTTTTGAAGATTTAATTATTTTGAATGCTCGCATTCCAGAGCAAAGTGTGATAAGAAAATTGCAGAAACTCGAGATTTGTCAAAAATCAAATTGAAGGAAAAATGACAGAAAAAATCACGATAAAATTAAAGGGACTCTAATTTTTAGTACAACGTAATCTCAAGGCGTAGCAGTGTTAGAAAGGACGTCAATTTTTAGGACGAGTAGCGCCATAAACAACAAATGATTATAGTTCACGAATACACTTACTCATGATGTTGCTCGGTTATCCTGTCTCAAGCAAAGAAGCTTGTCTGTGAGTTGTCCATTTGTCTATGTGTTCCAGGAATCCATCAGAACTGTTACATGGTTTGGTCTCAAGCTGGCTGTGCTCCTGACTTGCTTCGAATGCCACACCCTGGTATTCTACCACAGTAAGTGCTAACGCCCTGCCGTCAGCGCTGTACAGCAAGACATCCTCTTAACCAAACTGAACCTTCTGGAGCGTTTCCGTATCGTGTTCGGGTGAGAGAGAGAGAGAGAAAGCGAGGTATGAGGTATATGGGTGTGGTTTGAGATAGTGATGAAATGAGGTGTGGCGATGCGTTTTGTAAGGTGGAGGTGAGAGAAGATGTGAGTGTGTGGTTAAAGGTTCGGGAGGAATAATTTTGACATCTTTCTTCTTCTGTCTTGGGTCCTGGTGTCGTCGACGTGCTTGCGTGTTCTGCTTTGTGACTTGTCAAATGACTGTTTTACTATCGTGGTTTCGGAGTTATTCGTATGTGAGTTAAAGGGGTTTCGAGAAGGTGATGTAGGTAGGCAGACACTTCCTGATAAAATGTAAAAGATAATCCTAGGATTATAAAGAGCCATTTTTAGGCCACCAATCGGAAGTCTCAAAGAGACCACCAACTCCACGACAGATGGCACTTTTATGTCTATTTGCAAGATAAAATCCCTTGGGGGTAATAAAAGGCAAATAGCACGTGGATTTCATGAGAAAGGGCGATGATAAGTTCATTCTACCTCGTATATTACTGATTTCCAATGCACACAGATATGAAAAGTAAACTGTGCAGCGTCCAGCCTCATGAGAGGTGTGTACGGTTTCGTTAGATACCAGAAACTCGATACAAATACAGATACACACACACATACAAAACACGTCAGGATTAAGGTCTATTAGTACTGTCCCAAACATGGTTAAAATTGATGAAGGTGGCGGGAAGTACACACAATTGTGTACCCTCAAATCTCAATTTCTATCTCTATGAACGGATGTAAGAGTACGTACTGTAAGTATGTAAGAATAGTGGATGTCGTATGTATGTGTCACGCATAACTCTGACAAATTACAAGCGTTTGAGCTGAAATTTGGCAATTGTGGTAAAAAGATCATAGTTCTGACATTCAGAAGATAATAAATATATTGTAATTTTTTTGTGTGTAACTTACATGAATCCCTTGTGATTTCATCAATTGTTTTTGGGAAATGGCTGTAATTGTTTTCTTTTTAAGTTTTGCTCGAAGAAAAGAATGTGGATTTCAAAAAATTGTTCAGTTCCTATTTTCATTAAAACCTGAAATTTTGAAAATTGTAAAAGGTCAAATTTATAACCGAACCTGATATACTCCCTCAATATTAAATTCATGTATATGTTTGTCAGTTCAATTTACCTTTCAATTTTAGATCATTAAATAATATCATACATTAAAATAAGCGTTTTTCTGCCGAAAATCCGACGTTTTTTCGCGCAAAGTTACATAACTTTCCCTATACTATACCTGCGTATAGTATACGGGAAAATAAAACATGTGTAGTTGATTAGTGATAACAATAAGAGGAGGAAAAGTTTCGGTTTATCGCTCATTCCTACAAGCTACGAATTAAGATTGAAACGAAATTCTACTAAAAAATGTTGTGTGTGATGCAGGTGCAGCGGGCAGTTGTTGGGCCCAGAGGCGCTGCAGGCGCCCGGAGGGGACGCGGGCCCGTACCCCGACATGCGCGGGCTATGCCGGGCGCAGTACCCCCTGCCGCCCCCGGGCGCAGCGCTGCCGCCCCCGCTGCCATCGCCGCTGCCGCCGCCCGCTTTCGTACCCTGGGCGCCGCACTTCTGGCCCGGGCCCTACCTCGTCACGCCCACGCCCGGGCCCGGGCCAGGGCCCTCGCCCGTGTACCCCAGCCTCCAGGTACGGGGAACCCCTGACACAAGCAAAGCCTGCTGAGACTCGCGCTCGAGCGGCTCGTAAGCCTGGTTCGCGCCGATCGGCATATGTAAATTGGGGACCAGAAGGAACGGAAGAGTTTTGTTTATTTATTTAGGTCTAGTGTCCTGATGCCCACTAAGTGACATTATAAACTGATAAACTGTGTATTATTATTTATGATGTGAAGTGCTGTGTAATAGTAGATGTACGCATATCAGCTTTACTGCTGCCCTATAATAAATAAATAAATAAATATATAATAAATAAATAAAGTTTTAAAAAATCTGAGTGCGACGAGCTATGGGGAGAAGTGACTTCTGCGCACGTTTTCAAAATTCTGTGATCTCTACCCTAAGCCACATTCTAGTCGAATTTTGAATACAGAAAAAAAGAGCGTTTTTTGTCAAGTTTTGTTGACAAAAAATTCGCTCCTATATAATAAAATCTATTTTCAATGGTAAATTAGCTATAAAATTTGTGCCCTTAACCCTCATCATGTTCTTCATGAAAGAATAATACTTTTTCCGCGACACTACGGAGAACGATAATTTGAATAACTGTATTTCCCACTGAAATTTAAAAGACGTACACAAATAATGAAGTTACATTTATGTCCAGAAGCAAAACAAGGGGCCATCTCAGCATTTGCTCAAAGGATCAGGGAAACGACGGAAAACCTGATCGAGATAGGGGTCATTGACCTAGAAGCTGTGGTACGAAGAAACTTGTTACAGGTTCATTAGAATTATACAGTCCAAGTGCTAAATAATTACATTATGGTAAAAAGTTTAATGGTAAATAGTTGAACCCCATATGTAAATTGGGGACCGACTATCTCATCCCTTTCCAGGTGACACTTTATTTGCGATGAACATTTTTATAGCTAATATTTTAAGTAGTACTCCCTTCCCAATCTTCCAGACTTACGACTGACATATTTCTTTCGAAATATGGTTTGGTTAAAGTTGGTTTTCATTCAGTTGAATTATTCGTTGATGGAATGAATTCTGCACATCTTGCCATTTTTATATTCTTCCTTTTTCTCAGCTAAATGCTCTATAATGCTGAACATGAAATCTGCACACCTAGGTATTTCTTTGCCCTTTATTTTGATGTAGGAGTGAATCTGCAAGATTTTCAATAAGGTACAAAGAAAACCTAGGCAGAGGCCCCTTAACGCGCTTACCTGTTCAATCAGTCCTTTTCCTTTCCTGAATTGGTTCGGTCCCCAATTTACATGCAGAATTAGAAAGTAAAATTCGGGAGAAAATATGATGGGTTTATTTGGTCCCCAATTTACCTATGGCTGCGCCGATGGTACGTATTGTTCGAATAATATTTCGGCCTATTTGACAACTGAGGGGTCGGGTAGATCGATGTTGCCACTTACTCGGATGGCAGTCACGTGTTCCGAGCGGTCATTCTTGCATCAGATCACAACAGTAACAAGAAACAAATTGTAATGAGAGCACACAAGAGTGGACGTTACCGAACCCACATACACGATGCACAACCAAACAAGAAAGGCGCCAAATGGCGGTCGACCCTCTTCAATTTCAGTTGTTTCTCGATGTAGGACTTCATTTTCACTTTCCCGTATACGTACGTATACACGAAGTGATATACGTAGTATAGGGAAAGTTATGTAATGCTGCACGAAAAAATGGCCAATTTTCGGCGGAAAAAAATTCATTACCGGGCCCTGATAACAAACTAGTGGTGCTACAGAATGGCACAGACTTTCCCGTATTAGTTTTCTATTTCCTTGGGTCTTCGCTAGCTATTCGGAATTGCCACAAACTCTTTTTTGCCAGCTGTCATCTATCACCACCAAAAGTACATTTTTTTTGTCATTTTCTTAATTTTTCGGTTTCCTATTGGTACAACAGAAATATTAATTTTAGAATATTAAAGAACACAAAAACCTAGTCCTAAATGGCAATTTTCTTTTAAAAAGTATGTGCCGTTTTAAAGAAAATTGCGTTTTAGCGCCACTAAAAATGCGAAATTTGAAGCTCATTTGCACAGAAACCTTTTGAGTTTTCAAAATACTATGCAGTGACATCATCACAATTTAAAGCCTTTGATTAGATAACGGAAACTCAGCTCCCCTGTCAGTCGATACATGTCAAGTAGATAGAAATATTATTCAGACAATAGTATACATTTTCCCTTCACTACCTACTCATAATCTGTATATTTAAAACACTACCGCCAATTTCAACAAACTGCGTCAGATCGGTCTTGACGACCGTCATTTTGACGCCGCGTAACGTTTTACCGACACATTCGCGATATAAATGACTCTCCGTTCACTTTAACAGCTCGTCAAGGAACGTGGAAGTTATTTTTCTTCCTCTTACAGAGATTGGCTACTGTGGCGTCATACGGGTGTAATCAGAACACAAACGAGAGTGGGTTGTAAGAACAGTAAGTTTATTCATAAACTAGGCCGTAGTCACAAATAACAAATTTCACTGCTTACAATTCACTAAATAATAGAACCCACTGCTAGGAGAGATATTTTACCGACGGCTTCGACACCGCAACATACGACCAATACTCCCCTGTGCGGAACACCGCTCTACCCTGAGACCTAATACATGTCTCGCTAGTTACGACAATGAATTGCCGGCCCCTTGCCCTCGTGCACGACTAGCACAAACTCTCGCGCACCCTGCCGCCGACGCTGCTGAGAATCAAGAAGGAGGCATTGTTCTCGTGGCTTTATATAGGCCCTTCGGCGATACCCGCCGCTCCCATTGCCCCCGCCGGACCACACCTCGTCCACGCTTGAACGGAAAGTCCCGGTGCGTCATCGTTCCACGCCCTTTGTTAAACATCTGGCCATCTGCCACGTGTTTCTCTCCGTGTTTTAGCGCGCCACGACACTACACTATCAAGTTTGGTTTCAACGAGGGTCAGCATTGTCTCTGAAATTATGCTTTACGAGCTATTAAATAGGTCGTCATTGTATCTAATTTTAGGAAGCATTACATTTCCGGATTTTTTAATAGTTCATTTCCCCTGAAGAGAAAATTGGCACGTGTGTACTGTCTGTCTTCTCCCTAGCACCAGAAAGTTTGCCATTTAAAACAGAATCTTGCCTTACAGCTGAGGCGTCGGCACCTCGTCGAAACACCACATACTGTGGCCGTAGTGAATCACTTGTAAAAACATTATTTACTAAACTGTAACTTCTGGATGACAAACTTCCATTGCAATCGCTGACCACGAGGTGAAAACGTCTTGAAGCATAAAATCTTCAAGCTATCAACAACTGTTGCATGTGCGTAAGATACATATTTCTGTTTGTGGGAAAATCCAGAAGCGGTTCTATTTTAACTTTTTCTAAATTCTTCAGGAACACCGCCTTCGTCATTTTGTATCTGGTTACGAACTGAGTATCGTGTAATTAAAAAACCTTATCTTTTTAGTACTTGCTCGTTTTGGATTCATTGTAACTACTCAATACACAAAAGTTACGCATCAAAATTATCTTCCACGACACACGCGTCGTAACACTCTCAACTAACACTTCGTTTCTAAAGGAATTTTATTTCATTATTTTAACAAAACAATGGTGTATAATTATAAGGAATGTTTATGGTATTTGGTCATAAATAAAAAGCTTTTTATTTCGCCAACGTTTCGGAAGTCTTATTCTTCCCTCATCAGGGCTGTGGACCACATATAGTACATTACTTTCAACACCATGTTTGAATACACATAACATAACTAAAAACTACACAACACTACACTTCATTATTAATCAGATGTAATGACCCACCTTGCTAAGGTTCACTTGTAAATATTTGTACATATACAATCATAATTTGGCACCAGGGCATCTGAGCGAACACACATTAAAAACAACCAAAACCACCATAACACCAACATATCATTTATATGGGGTTGTAATACATTCATGTCTGGCAAGCACATGGCCATGGACTCAGTTCAAAATCAAACAATACATGTTACAGGAAGCTGAATATTGACTTCAGCAGTCCAATGGGGCCTATATTTGTAGATAAATACAATAATATTTAGTCCTAGCCATGGAGCTAGACAGTGGTGGTTTTGGTTGTTTTTAATGTGTGTTCGCCCAGATGCCCTGGTGCCAAATTATGATTGTATATGTACAAACATTTACAAGTGAACCTTAGCAAGGTGGGTCATTACATCTGATTAATAATGAAGTGTAGTGTTGTGTAGTTTTTAGTTATGTTATGTGTATTCAAGCATGGTGTTGAATGTAATGTACTATATGTGATCCACAACCCTGATGAGGGAAGAATAAGACTTCCGAAACGTTGGCGAACTAAAAAACTTTTTATTTATGACCAAATACCATAAACATTCCTTATAATTATAGTGTGGTCGTTAATTTTGAACTATTATATAATGATGTATAATGAATTAGTTTACATTTGTACTATATATTTCTTTTGAAAAGACTCAATACGCCTTAACAAGTAATGTGCATCAAATACCGGGTCAATGACCCCCATCTCGATCAGATTTTTGTCCAGTTTCCCTAATCCATTGACTAAATGCTGAGATGACTCCTTGTTTTGCTTCTGGATGTAAATATAGCTTCACTATGCGCACGTTTTGTTGAGCACTCCTTTTGCTTTTAGTGGTAGGAATAGAGCTGAGGGTGAGTTACTATTTTGTTAACAAAGCAGAAAAATCATATCTACAGTCCGTTTACCGTTGCGATTATGTTTTCTATAACTCGGGAACGAAAATGTCTAGTTTTTCAAATAATGTTGCTACTCTCGCGCTTCTTTTCTTATTCCGGACTCAAGAAAATGTGCGGAGATAATCTCCTCCCCCATACGTCATATAGAGTTTTTACTATTTTTTTTGAGCAAATAAATATCAGATATCAAAGGAATTCGAATGTACAATGTGTGCGAATGAGTAAAATGAATGATTATGTATATAATGAAACAAGAATGAATGATACGTGAATGGAAATAAACAAAAAGAAAATCTCACAGAACAGTTTATCAACATTTCTAGAAAAAATTTAACTTAGGATTAAGAAAAATTAAATAATAATAAAATTCTTTTAAGTTAGGTATGCCAAAGTGCTACATTAGTAACTAGAAAATTAGATGTAATCTAAAATGAAGTTGGTTTTAGTTAATTTTAGTTAGATGAAGAAAAAATCCCTCCCTCTCAGCTGCTGAAGTCGCAAGGCAGCAGTTTACCTGTATACCATTTAAGAAAACAAATTCCCGCAGAAAGGAATCCAGTCGCTGGACCAACTGCGCAGGAGCCGGAGGTGCACTTCCCGCCGGCGCCGGGCGACCTGATGGGGGCGGGGCTGCAGGCGCTGGACGGGGAGTGCCCGTGCAACGCCAAGCCGCCCCCGCCCTTCCCCTGCCTTCAGGGCCAGGCCCTGCTCCCGTCTCCGCCCCGTCTTCGCGCCCGACCTTGACCCCCACCGCCACCCCCGAATTCCCCTGGCCCTCCGGCCGACGCATGTCGCAGCTACCGCGTAAGCGCCTCTGCAGTCTCGCTTTTACACGTCCATTAATATATTACACGGGTTTGTCTTATACGGTGGAGGTGCTTACTATTATTGTATATTGTAACGTATTAGCGAGAGCACCTTGTGCGAGCTATTCGGGAACGGGCGGAAAGAAATTAGCAGCAGGAAATCGCCTCGCCACAGAGGGAGAGAAAGGCTTTCCCTAAAGCAAGCACGTGGCAAAGGGTGAACAAAACTTCGGTGCCGTGTGCAAGCAGACGCGAGCGGGGGAGGCGGCGTGACGCAGGAGGTCACGTGAGGCACAGGTATATAAGGGAGTGTACAGAACCAGTGGGCGGGTTCTGGAAAAAGTGCGAGAACCTCGTGCGGATGCAGAAATTTGCGCCAGGGCAGTGCGGCGGTGAGCAGGGCTTGCGAGGCAAGGCACGTGTTGACGCGCCTGTGGGGACTTTGTGTCCCAGGTGTAACTGCGGTCACGTAGGAGTGATGCTGTTTGCGAGCTCCGAATTAGGCGTGGTTGAGATACACGACTCACACCGATCATCAATCGGTTAAGATCGCCCCTGCGATCAAGGCACATCACGGATTGATGCGCCTGTAAAGACTTCGTCTCCGAGTGTGACATCCGGTCACGGAAGCTTGGCTTTGTGGGCGCTTCGAATTTAGGAGGGGGGAGTGCCACAAATTAAACCGATTCTCAATCTATTTGGATCGCTCCCGCGATCAGGGGATAGTAGGCTTATCAGAGCTAGTGTGTAAAAAGTAAATATTTAAATGTGCATATTTGTTTTATAAATGTAACTGTATATATGAAATCTCGTGTCTGTGTTCGCTGTGAGTATAGATGACGTCACAATACTATACTTACAATCTACTCTCTCAGTCTGAATCAGTGAAAAAACCACTGATTGACAGTGACTATTCACTGATGGTGTCAGTTATAACCGCGCTACTGACAATCAGTGAATTGAGCTGAACAAATCAGTGAAAATTGGGTCCACGTTTTGAATCAGTGAAAGTTCACTGTTTGAATCAGTGAAATGTGTGACACTAATTGAACGTGACGACTGAACGACCAGTGAGCGATGGTGGCGCGGCACTTCTGCCGCTGACGATCAGTGAAATGCTGGCGGTCATTACGAAAAGGTTCGCATACTCGCTGATTGTCAGCGAAACTACCCATTTCGACTGAAGATAACAGTGACTTCGGCTCTCACTGGTTGAATCAGTGACAATTTCACTGATTCAGATTCAGAGAGTAGACTTAATTCTAGTCTTATATCTACTACATACGCGCGCTGCCACGTGGCAGGAGTGCCCGAGGCAGTGAGAAGCGGTGTTTAGTAAAAACGTGGCCCGCGCGTTGCAGAAGTGCCCGAGGCAGTGAGAAGCGGTGTTTAGTAAAAAACGTGGCCCGCGCGTTGCAGGAGTGCCCGAGGCAGTGAGAAGCGGTGTTTAGTAAAAACGTGGCCCGCGCGTTGCAGGAGTGCCCGAGGCAGTGAGAAGCGGTGTTTAGTAAAAACGTAGCCCGCGCGTTGCAGGAGTGCCCGAGGCAGTGTGAAGCGGTGTTTAGTAAAAACGTGGCCCGCGCGTTGCAGTGGTGCCGGAGGCGGCGGAGGGCGCGCCGGAGCTGCGCTCCATGCGCTCGTCGCTGCTGGCGCTGCAGCGGAAGCAGGCGACGGGGCGCAGCGTCAGCATCCTCTCCTCGGCCACCGCGTCCTTGGCGTCCACCGACCCCTTCGTCAACGACGTCTCCTCCATCGGTGAGCGCGCTGCTGCTCTTACACGCGCACGCTTCCTGCATCCTGAGAATATCTGCCCGGCGGTACTCCCGTTGTTAGCTCCGAAGTGGGTGACCTGAGAATATCTACCCGGCGATACTCACATTGTTAGCTCCTAAGAGGGTGATCTGAGAATAACTGCCCGGCGGTACTCACGTTGTTAGCTCCGAAGTGGGTGACCTGAGAATATCTGCCCGGCGGTACTCACGTTCTTAGCTCCGAAGCGGGTGACCTAAGAATATCTACCCGGCGATACTCACATTGTTAGCTCCTAAGGGGTGACCTGAGAATATCTGCCCGGCGGTACTCACGTTCTTAGCTCCGAAGCGGGTGACCTAAGAATATCTACCCGGCGATACTCACATTGTTAGCTCCTAAGAGGGTGACCTGAGAATATCTACCCGGCGATACACTGTTAGCTCCTAAGAGGGTGATCTGAGAATATCTGTCCGGCGGAACTCACGTCGTTAGCTCCGACGTGGGTGAGGAGGCAATGATAAGCCCCGTGTTGCCCGGTTTGCTCGGTAGTCTACCTGTTAGGCCCCCACCCGCCGACCTTCGGCCAGGATTGGGCGCGAGACTAGTTCCTAAACCCATATAGAGAGGTGCCCAAGGCGCCGGGACGGTGTGAAAGGATACCTCGGGTCCCACAGAGAAAACGAATCTCCCGTCAGGTTGCCTAGATCCAGGCGATACTCACGTCGATAGCATTAATGTGGAGGCAGTGAGGAAACGGGTTGTGGTCCCGAACCACCTGAGCTTCAGTCTGGGCGACCCCAGTTGGGCACTTGGCTTCCTAGTGGTAGTACGCGTTACTCTTGGTTTAAAGAGAAATTCATGTAAGAACAAGCAATTTTGACAGCTAGCGACAGCAACATAACCGAAGGTTCTGTGATCGTTGTGTCCTTGATCCCATTGAACTCTCCTTCCTCGATTCGTTCGTTTGCAGTTAGCTAACTTGTAAATGGTTTCGACGCTTCCTTTGTGATGTTCTCGTCCGACGAAAATATAGTGCGCCACGAGAAATAATTGAAATTAGGAAGTGCAGTGCTATGTGCTCTTCTGTAAAAATTTCTTTCTTTCATACACATTATATGGAATTTACTTTTTGCCTGATAAGTATTATGTTTATTTTAAAACCGAGTCTTGAATGTAAGGTGCGTACTGGTGCACGCATTTCTGAACAGCTGCCGCGGCGGAGGGATACTTCTCTGAATTACATGTGATGTTCACTTGTTTAGCGAACTGTCACTTTTGCTTGTTCTTACGTGAATTCTTCTATATTGAGTAGGTATTCGTTCCGGCGTATTGTGAGTGGAGCTTAATCACCACCGGGGCTTGCCCGAATAGCTAGTAGCTCTGAGCAGGCAGTGTGGCCCCACCTAGGTGCAATCCGGAAGCTATCTCAAAGGCTTACCCGGGGGGAGGGGATAAAGGCTAACGCCCAGGTGCCGAACTTGAATAAAATCCTTCTGTTAGAAACAAGATGTGTGGAGTAGTAGGACAGACAGTGTATATAACCCTCTTCTTTACTAACGTTATACTGCGATTTTTCTTTGTCCCTCAAGGCCCGTCATCACGATGGAATATGTCACGGTATTTCGCGACGTTTTCAGCAGTGCCGCCAGATATCGCATGATCGCGACCGTATCAAGCAGTGCTTGCGATCATGCGACTTCTACCGGCAAGACCGAGAAAGACGCGAAATGTCATATGATATTCCATCGTGACCGTAGGGGCTTGAGGGGCAGAGTTAGAAAAATCGTACTATAGTTGAATTGAGAATAAATGATAACAACGAGTGTTCTTTACAAAATCTGATAACCAGAAATGTTCGCTCTCTTGTAATAGAAACTATTTTGCAACAAAAACGAGCTATATTGATGTAATAGTCCTGTCGTCAAAATCCCCCCCCACACACACACACACACTCCACAAGCCACACTGCGCTAGCGAGCGTTCGCTCAAACTCCATAATCGCTCGTGGAAGTGTCTCACTATTTCTTTCAGACATTCTAACTTGTCTTCTCTCTTCATAATCCGAATCAGTTTATCTCTCGAAACGACAGACAGAAAGATTTTAAATGAATAGAAGCTGAGATAGTAAATATCCTATTGGAAAAATTGTAATTCATAGTCAAGGTAGAAAAATGATGCCTGAAGATCATATTTGCGGACGTCTCCCCACTATTTACCCTCGCTTTGCACGTACACTTTGCTTTTCTGGGCACCACTAGCAATCTCCATGTCCTTGTCAGCACCTCCGACACATCGACAATGGAAACCTCAAACGTAACATCTTTTGTATGAGTTCCCAAATTCGATTCACTATCGTTCTCGAGGTGGACAACTCAAAACCAGTGGTGCTACAAAATCACATACTTTCTCTCATTATTCCTAACGGCTCCGCTACATTATACTTATTACATAAACATGTAAAATTGTTTTCAACCAGCAAACAATTTTTTTCCTTTCCGTTCCATTTAATGAGTCTCTTTGGCACTTTTTTTTGCAACTTGACACAAAAATTAACGTTAATGCGTTGTTTGAAATCCATAACGCACGACAGGTACGGTAAACACGACTTAACTCTCGCGACCCTGGAAGCTGAGAAGTCAAACTTGACACTGCTCACCACAACGGATGAAGCTATCGGACATATTAGATCACATGTACTGTGTGTAGCGTCAGCAGTTGCTGCTATAAAAGTCCATTCACCGCATTTTTATCACACCTCGTACCTTGACATGACTGACTTCAAAAATCCAGAGTTTGCGAATCGGCGCGAAGAATTGCAAAGGGAAGAGTGTTTTCAGACGAGATGCCGGAGGATAACAGGTCGCTGTCCCGCAAACTGAAGCTCCTCCCGGAGACGAAGGACTTCTCCACGTCGTCGACGGTCACTCTGGGCGGCGGCAACTTGTCCAACCCGCCCCCGTCGCCCGCCACCGGCAATTCCACCCCGCTCGGCCCGACCACGCGCCAGTCCTCGTCCAGGCAAGCGCCTTCAGGCCATAGGTTGCGGTTAGTTAGTATACTTCAGTTTTCCTTTCTTGGCGCACGGGGGGGTGTCAATAAAATGGAATATCTCACGGTATTTTGCGTCGTTCTCCGTTGTGCCGCCAGGAGTCGCATAATCGCCAGCACTGTTCGATACAGACGTGATCATGCGACTCCTAGCGGCACAACGGAGAACGACGCAAAATACCATGAGATATTCCATTTTATTGACACTCCCCCGTGCGCCAAGAAAGAAAAACCGAAGTATAAGTACATCTTAGGTTGCCGGCCAAAGTGCCGGCTTCAATCATTGGTTAAATTAGTAATAAGTAGGGTGCTGATTTCTATGATTTTGCATATTTTTGTCCGTTGGTTCAAGGCATAGCTATGTGAAATTTCTAGACGTTTGGTTAGAATATGATGCTATATAGATTAATATGTTAATGCATATTAGGACTATTTTTCCTGTTGGTGCATATTCGTGTAATTATAGGCGCATATTTTGCATATTTCGTTAAAAAAGAGACTAATCTATAAAACGTTTCATCTTTTCAAAATCTTATGTAATTGTGAGCGTTCATTGATTCGAAAGAGCCAGTCACAGTTTCGTTTTTGTTTTTTCTGTAGATAAAATACTTGTGCAAATGTGGGATATTTCTTGAGAACATATTTTTTTAAACCAGTCAGAAGAAATTCAACAAGACATACAATGTACTTTACTAAGGTGAATATTTACTTAGATTATTTCTCTCGCGAAGTAATGTAGATTATATTACGTTTGCACAAAAAATATATCTTTTCATTCCAAGCAAATTTTAATTTCATTCCAAAAATTTTATCAAGACGGGTTTGTAGAAGAAAGAAAATTTTGTTAATTTTAAGTGCATATTAAAGGGAATATTTCAGAATTTTTAGGTCATGAAGACATTTTTTAAAAGCATATTTCAAGATTTGTAGGGCATAAAAATCCGCTCCCTGGTAACAAGTTAGTTAATAAGCCACCCCCTTTTTTGCCGCATAAGCCATTGAGCTTCTGCGTATGTACCCCCTGCAAGACAATAAACGACCACCTCGCCAGGGCTACTGGCGGGGAGAAAGTAAAAATAAAAATAAAAAAAGGATTAAGAAGTGTTTCCGGAAGCGTAAAGTGTTTTGGTCGTGAGTATACCTCCGAACTTTTGGCACAAAAAAGTGATGATTTAAGCACCTAAAATAAGTAACAAAATTATGAAACTGGACACTATTTGGAATGAAAACTTACGTTTTTTGTTCTTCAAATTGGTTACAAAATGATTAAACCATGCATGTAGCAAACATTAAACATGAAAAGTTATGTTTCTGACATCTAATATTGATCACAAAAGGATTAAATTAGGCCAATTTTATTATTTAGAAAAGTGAAGTATTTTTACATTAATGAAAGTAACTACAGTCATATTATTGTATTCACTTTCACTTCTTTTCATTTCATTAATTTTTTCACACTTCCCTGCATTATGTTTTATTTTCTAGTAAAATATTCCATTCCTAAATAAAAATATTTAATAATCAAGGTGCCCGGAGGAGGACAGAAATGTACTTGTCCCCTCCCTCCCCCACGTTTTAGGTTACGCACGCCTACCCTCGTGGCCAATTCGAGAACGTGTAGCGAAACGTCAACTGACATATATTGTGATGTTCGATTAGGTTATGTGGTACCGGCTATTAAAAATTAGGACAGAGACAACGAACTAAAAAATGCACATTTTGTTTCCCTCTAGAATTAGAAACTTTAGAAAGCGTTGTTATATCCGTTTATCAGATTTCTGCTATTCCTGCATAACGTATTTCACCTACCCTAGTCAGCTCGAGTTGGCCAACGCACTTCTTTCCGCTTAAGTCCTATTTATCGTTGGCTGCTGTTCCTACTTGGGACTTTATCCACTTGCACAACACAAGCATGAACCGGATAATTAACGAGTTAGCTTTATTCGGACATATACAATAAAATAATACATATTAAGATGAATAAATAAATTTAATTAAAAATGATTCATATAATTTTTGAAATGTCCTTCCATAACAGGGAGATTTTGCCAGCTCGAACGGTAAGCACTATTGATCTGCTCATGCGCAGTTCAAGTTTCGCATCACTTTAGTTCATCTGCGCATGCGTAGAAGATCGATAGTGCTTCACGTACGTCACGTGCAAAGACTTCCTATACTGCGATTTTTGTAACTTTGCCCCAGACAGGAATCAGATGTTGCCGGTTTCATCCAGTCGGGAGCTTAAACGTCACCATAGTGACGTCACTGTCGCGAAATATAATTTCCTGATTGGATGGCAGCGAAACAGCTGATTCCTGTCAGGTGCAAAGTTTACGCGTGGCGGCAGGCCGGGCAGCGAGGAGGGCTGCGAGTGCGAGGGCGCGGCGGCGGCGGCGTTACCGCCAGGGGGCGCGGCCCACTGCCCGCTGCGCGCCTACGCGCAGCCGCCGCCCTTCCCGCCGCGCCCGCCGCTCCCGCCCCCCGCGGGCCCGTGCGTCATGCTGGCGCCCACGGGCCCGCCCAACCAGCCGCCCTTCGGCGTCGACCCTAGGGGCGTGGCGCTGCCGCCGCCCTTCGGGCCCCTGCCCCCGCCCCAGGCCCTCCCGCCGCCCGCCGCGCCCCCGTTCGGTGAGCGCCGATACTCCGATTTAAACAGAGTGGCACTTGATGAGCATGAGCTGGAAAGAGACATTGGGTGATATAAATAAAAATGAGTATGTACTTGAAAGCAATTGCTCACGAGTACAAGTAGGAACAACTACTTCTCAAAAGCGATTGCTTCTTTTCATATGAATAAAAAGTTTTGCGAAACTTGGAGCATTTGCTTCTCTTTCTAAGAAATTGCTCACTAACTGATTTGTTGTGATTGGTCGATTTTCGTCTGTTTTGTTTGTCTACTTTACCGCGCGTCGCGCATGGTGCGTCGCGCGTGGTCTTTCCATCGTGGCGACGCGTGCTTGTTCCTGATGTTGTCGACCTAGTTAGGTTAAGTTGCCGTGCATCGTTGGCGAAATCTTAGGAAATATTTCATCATTCAGTCACTCACTACCTAAAACCTTACAACCAGCTCACAACAGTCGTGTATAACCTCTCCGGTATGGGCGAACTCCGCAGAAAGGTCTTAGGTACAAAGCCAGGTAGTCAAAAAGAAATGGTCGAACTGCGCAGAAGTAGGGGATTAGCCCCCATCACGGAAACTCCGCAGAAAGCTCGCAGGTACAAAGGGGAAATGGTCAAACTGACCAGAAATAAGAGATATCAGGGAAACTTTCGATGTCTACACGGGGAAACAGGAAAGCAATACTATTTCATATTTCTACATAAAATGACCATTTACATCATGGTCTTTCCGTAGGATCCTCTTCAGCGCATTGTTCACCGTTTGTCTTGGTATCTTGCTGTCGCCGTTGTGATTGTGAGAAATTTCACTGCGAAAAACAGATCACTTAAAAAGAGTTTTGCTTTGCAAGATTAGGATACGCATCACCACCGCACTCCGTTAATCGTCGCCGTATCTCTATAAAATTGATAGTCATCTTGCACGAGAAGTTTCTTGACGCGCTGGCTGTAAATGAATTCCATTTCCTTTTATTCTCCTCGATGCTCACAGGAAGAGAACGAAAGACTGAGTGCCGGTCCTGCTTGCGATGTCCGAACCATTTACCTGGTACGGAGATTATTTTCTGCGCAGTTCGGACTTCGAGAAGTGAAAGGATGTGACGGAGTCCGCACCGCTTACCTGAAGAAGAGGATTATTTTCTGCGGAGTTAGACCATGCCCAACCTCTCTTGTATCCATTCAATACGATTTGAGTCACCTACAGAAGTTGCTCCGAAAATTCCAAGTAACTGCTTCATACTAGAAGCAAATTCTCGATTTTATTCATACGAAAAATAAGCAATTGCTCCTCGGCCGAGTAGTTACTCATCAATGGAGAAATTGCTCAAAATAAGAGCAATTACTCGCGTCTTTTATTCATTCTGCTTGAAGCAATTGCTTTGAAAATTCGAGAAAGAAGTAATAACTCATTTTTATTCATATCACCCATTGTCATCCGATCAGGAGCTGCTATACCAAACATTTAAATCGTAACGAAGCTCCTGATTGAATGAGTGCCCCCATTTCCAGTTCACGACCTTGAAGTGCCACGCTGTTTAAATTGGAGTATACTTGTATACAGTGGCGTAGCCAGGTAATTTTTTCTTTGTAGGCTCTAGAGCTGATTTACTTTTTATTTAATGCAATATCTCACAATGACAATTATTGTCTAATGTCTCGCCATTCATTGATTATTATTATTATTATATTATTATTATAATTTCTCATTAAGGAATTAGCCTTCAACGGCCTAGGATGAGCTGGGTCTAACCCCTTCCAGAAACCGCTGGGTCGCAGTCGTGAGGTAAAAGTTGTTCAGGCGGAGGGAACATCCGACAGCGGCTAGCGTTCTGTTGGTTCAGCGACAGGAAGAATCTGCGGTTTATTACCGTACGGAGGTTTAACCACAGGAAGGGGCGGTGGTTTATTACTTCCGGATGACACAGCTCCGGAGTGTTGCGAACCACCTCTGAAAAGACCGGAAGGATTTTGGGAATACGAGTAGAGTGCTTTTGGATGAAGTGAATTTGTAAGGTGAAACCCAACACCGGAGATATCCTACTGTGCATGCGCCGGCTCCAATGACGCTATTTTGATTGACGATACCAGTTATTTCCGCGGTTTCGGCGTTTTCGTCAAATGCATCCATGGCGTATTCTTTAAGACATTTTCGTATGACTCTTGATAAAAACAACAACATAATGCCTTCGCGGTATTTGATTTGCCGTTTTACACCTAGTGGTCTTCGAGAATGTCTGTTTGTAGGATTCTCACGCCAGATTCCTCTCGTGTGTACCGCCTTTTCACCTTGCACTTTCTGTTAGCTCCAAGCTTCGTCCACATCTAAGCTGGCGTGCTTAGTGGCTATGTCTATTAAGAGGGTTAACTTAATCTCACTAGTGATGCGACATCGACAATAAAGCATCCATTAAACCATTAAAACAAAACATCGATGTCAATAAAACATCGATGTTTTAAAGTTGGTTTAGTTATCTCAAACATTCAATTCGTGCGCAACCAAATTTGACAATTGCCGTGTGTGTTAATTTATAATTAAAATTTCACTCAAAATAAACTTATAAAACGCCTACGATGAAAGACGGAAGAAATACAAGATCATCAGGATTATCTCCGGTGAGGAATAGTGTGGTACTCGTACATGAAAGTAGTACAAAGTCCGTTATTATTTCATATTTTAACTTTTACAAAATTGTGATTATGAAAATTCTTCAACCATAAATGAAAAAAAACCACAGTAAAAACATCGAGCACAAAACATCGATGTTCAAAACACATCGGATTCAATCCAATCCAAACGATGTTTAAAACATCGATATCGATGTCCCAAGCCTAAATCCCACTAGCCAACAACACACACATGTATAACTTTTTATTAAATCATAAATTTTATTTATCAACCTCAAAATGAAAATATAAATATCATTACGAAAGTTTAATTTATAAAGAAAAAAATATTCAATTTAAAAATATACTTTTTAGACAGGCACTAGTAAATGCGGTTCTTTCAGTGCTTACTAAAAGTTCAATTTTTAGCAGCAGAGAAAACAAAATACTTTGTCTGGCCGCAGAAGCTTCTTCTGACCTGAATGTACTCGTATCATTAAGTGAGTTGTATTCTTGAATTAAAATGAAAGTCAGTAAGGTTGTCCGAAATTAGAGTCTATCACACGTAGAAATGATTTTATTTTATTCGTCGGATTGGGCCACTCGGCCTACTGACCACGTTTCCTAACATTTCCTACTAGCAAAACAAAATGTCACTTTCACCACACGTTTTATAAATAACTATTTTGAACAGTCTGGGGGTCTCTGTAGACATTTCATCAACATTTCTTGAAAAAATTTACTTAGGATTAAGAAAAATAAAACAATAAAAATTTTCGTTTAAGTTAGGTATGCCAAAGTGCTACATTAATTACTAGAAAATTATATTTAAGCTAAAATTAAGTTAGTTTTAGTTAATTTTTGTCAGAAGAAGAAAAAAATCCCTCCCTCTCAGCTTCTTAAGCCGCAAGGCAGCAGTTTACGTACGTATTAAGTTGGCTTAATTAAGCAGGGCGTAATGCCTGAGGAAGGTCGCAGAATGGCGACCGAAACGTCGGCACCTTTGCCATGGACGCGGCGTCACCCGGACAGCCAACTTAATATTGACTCCGGCCGCGGAAGCCTACGCTCTCAGTTTACGTACGTGTATACCAGTTAAGAAATAAATAAATTCCCGCCTCCTCAGGGGTACTATGGAGGGGAAAACGAAAAAAAAAGGTGTCTGTGGGAGAGCGTCTGGTTGGGCAAAATCCCGCTCGCCGCCGGGTAGGTCGGTCAAGATCTCACCATCAAGCAGGGAAAGATCACAACCACCTCCGGAGGAAACTCATCCTCTACACCAGACCTGCACAGCATTTTGCACTTTCACTGACCTCAGGAGCTGCGTGCGGGCAACTCGGGTGCAAATAAGAAAATCGATGAAGGGTGGGGATGAGACCCAATCTAGGAGTGGGGTCCACCAATCAGAATGCGCAATTCGAAAGATAGCGCGTAAATTTAAAGAGCAACCGGTAAGAACATGACGGTCATACACAGTTCAAGTAATATAGTCTTTTGTGTTATATTGCAAATGTTTGGTCTCGATATGACAGGGCGAAATATGAAACTACAACGAATTATACATATTAGATTTCGACACCAAGTATTATAATTGCTTGTAGGGCTTATAATATAATTCGCTTTGCTACGATGTAATCACAAATTTAGTGTTGCGCTAAACACAAAATTGTGATACTGAATTGTTTTTGTTTGATGATGACAGCGATAAACTATTTTAATGAATTATGACAGCAATAAACTAATATGAAAATATAAAGCCCTTTGCATTCTATTTAACCAATACCCATGATTATCTTATGATTGTCCGTAACATATCGTGACAGAAGTTTGCTCGTTGATCTCTTTTATTCAGTTTCATAATGGGGAAAAATGGTCACAAATGTGCTATTAAACATTACCCTTCTTGGAATTGCCACATATTCTATTTTTATGTCAATCTTGATGTGAGAGATTTCTCTCATGATTTTGTTCATTTTTCTATGATTTGGAGATAATACCATTCCTGGTGAACAATCAATTATTAAATTGCAATTTTGTGTTAGAATTAAATAATATTTTTATCTTATATAAGCATATATTTTAAAGCTATTGCTTTAAAATAATGAGAGTCACAAATTTTCTTTAAAAAAAATTGAAAATGAAAATACATACAGTGGTGGATATACAGTAGAGCACAGAACGTAAGCAGTGAATTATGACCCTGGTAACTTGAAATACTAGATATAATCCATTTAAACAAATGGGCATTTAAGTTTGAAGCATGGATCGTTATTAGACGCCCAGGCATTCAATCTACGCGCCTCGTCGTGCTACGTCAGACTTCTCCCCTCCCCGCAAAGCTTCCTACTCCCCACTACTTGCACTTTCGGCGCTGCCACGGGCAGGCGAGCGGCTCCCAAGTGCAGAATGCCCGCGGGAGCAGGCGTTGTGCAGGTCTGCTCTACACTAGGGATGGGCAAAGTCGTTCATTTATGTGAATAGTTCTTTATACGATCGTTCTTTTTAGTGAACTAGTTCGTTGAACTAGTTCAAAAGAACGAAATAGTTCATTTATTTTTGCCACGTACACAGGAATGCCATATTGGGCAAAATACCGCCAATTGGGCGAAAAGCAAGCGTCTACTTGCAGGAAGAAAATGTATTTTGGGGGATTCCGTCCATTGGGCGGAATTCTTTGTATCCTAGAAGGGCTGTGGACGGTATGATTTTGCTCACATTTTCCCACAAAAAGTACAAGTATTTATGGCTTCTGAGAGAAATGGCCTATGCACAAATGTTTGAGTTTTGAACACCATGCAGCTGTTATGAAAATGTCTCAGCCCTTTCTTTTTAGACATACATTTTGCCCCTTTTTCTAGAAATTGAACAAGTATTTAAGTCATAAAGCTAGGCTTAATAAGTAGGCTTTATCCACAAGAGTATTTATTTTTAAACTTCCTGTGAACGTGCAGCTGTATTGAAATGATCATCAGCTCCAGTGTCAGAGTCAAGCTTTATTCACCGGTTACTTTCTTCCCCACGACGTTATTTGGCGGATTTTCCCAGAAGGGATCTGGCAACCCTGGACGTAGGTGTTTTTTCAGCGTTGAAGTTGACCTTTTTGCCGACACCGTAGGTCGAAGCGAAAAAATCAACCGAGACCATGAAAAAAACACACACTTCGCTCACGAAATAAGAACATGGTTCTACATCTGCATAAAAATTATAATATACAAATATGTGGAAAAGTTCGTTATTTTATATTGCAATAAGGTGTTTGATATCTCGGGGAATAGCGAGAGGTTAGAGAGGATTACCAAGGGATACTTCGTTAAATTCCAAGAAATAAAGTACTTTTTTCACGGTATCTAGACAGTTGTCTTGGAAACCGTCTTGTTTAAAAAATGGCCTATTTCATGTCCTGTTAACAATGCACAGTATCTGCCTTTATTGTAGACAGAAATATAGAATTAGATTTTTATGATACTAGTGGTAAATGTTTCATTTTATTTTGCGTGAAATGTTGCAACATGAGGCCGATAAGCCGAGTGACGCAATCCTATGAAATAAATAAAATCACTTTTACCACGTATGTCATACACTATTGGTAGACAGCCTTTTTGAGTTTCATTATATTTTGATTCAAACATAAATCAAATCTACGTTGTATTAAGGTCAGCAGTAGCTCATGCGATCAGCCGAAAGTATTTTGTTTTCATTGTTATATTCACGGTTTTATCTGAATATAATGTCACTAATGAAATGGCACTTTTAGTGCTAGTGCTAAAAATTTAACCCTCACACTCAGCACGCTTTGCTTACCCCAAAAGTAACTTCTTTTTGTAGGTTCTCTCGTGCCCGTGTCGCAAGACTTAGGGACAGCTAGGAGGCATCTACAAGAACACCCGTCTCGTATTAAATGATTTCTTTTGATAAGTATTTAACATGCTTCATTCTAGCCCAATTTTCTAATTTATTAAACAATCCTAAAAATGTTGCTTACAGAAAAGTGAATTCTACTCTTTGGTAGTTCATGAAAATTCATATTTTTGTCTATCTTGTCACACTCAACTCTGCACTTCACTAAACCCTTTTATAAGTACAATTACATTGGACTACAAATAAAGAATATTCTTATTTGTAAAAGAAATAACTCCATGGGAATCATTAATCAAAGTTGCTGTTATTACTCTATGCTAGGCATTCTGCCATTGATAATCAAGATCAGTGATATTTTTATACAGCAAGTTATCAAAATGCAATTCCAGCAATACACACAAACAGCACGCAAAGGTACATTACATATAATACAAGCAGCCGGTATCCCCAAAGTCACTTGATTTCCGAACACCGCATGCTGAAACCTGCGTAGTGAGCTTATGCGCACCCTAGCTGTATCTCTCATATGTGACCGCTGAACTACGGAAGAGAACTAATTGAACTACTGAACTAATGAACGATGACCGGCGAACTAAGAGAACTAAATGAACTACTGAACTAAATGAACTACTGAACTAAATAAACTAACTGAACTAAAAGAACTAGGAACGGTGACCGGCGAACTAAGAACGCTGACTCGTGACAGATGAACTATAGTTCACTAAATGGTCGTTCCGTATCGTATCGTTCCTTTTCAAGAATAGTTCAATTGAACTAGTTCGTTCGCGATCGACACATCCCTACTCTACACCAATGTGACTAATAGGGAGGTTTTGCATCCTCGAACGTGAAGACTATCGATTTTCTGCTCATGCGCAATTCCAGTTTCGCGTCACTTAGTGCATCTGCTCATGCACAGGAGATCGATAGTGATTCACGTTCGAAAGTGCAACAACTCTCTAATGACCTTAGAAGATGACGCGCCCGCAAATCAGCCATCAACTTCTGGCGGCGATGGTGTAACGGTTAGCGTATAGGACTTTTTACCCAAGTTCACGGGTTCATACCCGATCCGTAGGGGCGAAAAAATCCTTCGTACGCCTTCCTTCGGAGAGGAAGTGAAGCCGGCTATCCCATTTCAGCAGATTTACTGCATGTAAAAGCACCTCTAGCCTAAATGACGCCTCTGAGTAAAATTCAAAATCGCCTGTTTCGTCGCCCAAGGAATACCTTCTTTCCCCGCTAGTTGGGAAGGAGCGTAGCGAAATTTGCGTGTTCAGACGGAAGAGCAGGCTTCATGGCCTGAGTCTCGCCATGTAAAATAAGGCAATTCAATTCAATTGAAGTGCTACGCTGCGCGCAGGTCCGCTGCCGCCCATGCTGGCACCGCCCTTCCCCGGCTTCCCGCCCGTGCTGGGCTGCGTGCTGCCGTTCATGATGGCGGGGCCTGCTCCGGGGCAGCCGGGGGCGGGCCCGCCGTCGCCGCCGCCCCCGCCCTTCGGCCCCCTGCCGCCGCCGCCGCCGCCCCCTCCGCCGGGGTCGTGCCCCGCGGGCGTGCGCCCGCCCTTCGCCGCCCCCCTGCCCCTGGCCGTGCCCGTGGGCGCCGCGCGCCCGCCGCCGCCGCCGCTGCCGTCGTGCCCGCGCGTGTCGCTGTGCGCGCAGCGGTCGGAGGGGGACTTGGGCGCGGCTGAGGGCGCGCTTCAGGTGAACAGGTGCTCCTCATTGTTTGGATCGGGTAGCCAGCACGCGCAGGCTGTTCCAACTCGGCCTCTCGCGGGCAATCGTGGCTACTGTGGCGGGTGTAATCAGAACACAGAGTGAGAGAGTGGGTTGTAAGAACAGTAAGTTTATTCATAAACTAGGCCGTAGTCACAAATAACAAATTGCACTGCTTACAATTCACTAAATAAATAGAACCCACTGCTAGGAGAGATATTTTACCGAAGGGCTACCACACCGCAATATACTACCAATATTCTCCTGTGCGGAACACCGCTCTACCATGAGACCTAATACATGTCTCGCTTTTTACGACAATGAATTGCCGGCCCCTTGCCCTCGTGCACCACTAGCACAAACTTACGCACAGCCTGCCGCCGAAGCTGCTGAGAATCAAGTAGGAGGAGGCATTGTTCTCGTGGTCTTATATAGGCCCTTCGGTGCTACCCGCCGCCCCCATTGCCTCCGCCGGACCACGCCACGTTTACGCTTGGACGGAAAGTCCCTGTGCGTCATCGTTCCGGGCCCTTTGTTAAACATCCGGTCATCTGCCACGTGTTTGTCTCCGTGTTTTAGCGCGCCTCGACGCTACACTATACTGCGATTTCTCTAACTTTGCCTCTCAAGGCCACTCAAATCCCATCTTCGCGATGGAATATGTCACGGTATTTCGCATCTTTCTCAGTCGTTCCGCTAGATTTAGCATGATCGCGACCGTATCAAGCAGTGCTTGCGATCATGCGACTTCTACCGGCAAGACCGAGAAAGACGCGAAATGCCGTGTGATATTCCATCGCGAAGATGGACCTTGAATGGCCTTGAGGAGCAAAGTTAGAGAAATCGCAGTAGAGCCGAGGAGGAGATTGTGGAGGGGGAAGCACTCTTATCACGTTCGCTTTTCTTTTCGTGGAAGCAATGTGAGTAGTGCGATGGCTGGCAGAGAATGCCACAACCCCTTTTTCTGTCTCACCGGATACCTTGCCATCGTCGATGCAATTAAGATAACAGATTTACAGAACTCTACTTCTAAAGGACAAATATTTTAATACCCTTAATTTGTTGCGTTGATATCAGAATTTACATGTGGAAACCCCAAGCTTTATAAAATCAGCTAAGATTATATTTATATTTGCTTCAACATATTATTGTGAGCAGCTTTTCTCTGCAATTAAAACAAAAAAACAACCCAACTTCAGGACAAGACATTGAAGAACGTTCTACGCATCGCAACAGCCGAAGGATTGACACCAGATATTGCTTCACTTGTTAAGAAAAATATGTCTAAAATTAATTTCATAAGATATTGTTGAATTGAATCTAATTTTACGTTTCAAGTTAAACTTAAAAATTTCTGAGTAAGAGCCCTGGCGTGCCCTCCACTCCCTAAGCTAACCGCTCCCTGCTTCGGGTATCAGCTACGAATTGTCGCCAAAGGCCACGGACAAGGCCAACTCCCCGAGGGCTCATACTTCACCAGGTACCGGCAGCGAATGTAGACAGCAGTCTATGCCCGCCAGTCTCCGCCAGTGCCTGCGGTGGTGGCCCGCGGGCAGCCGAGTTGGAACAGCTTGCATCACCGTGTAAGATATATAGATGTGTCAACTAGCCGCCTTCGGGGCAAATTTTCTGAAGCCAGTTTGAGGCTAGATCCTCGCTTGTCGGTACGGTGCGCAAGATCGGTTTGGGTCACGGTGTGGTACATCTTAATCTGAGGCTATTACACAGTTTTATAAAACATTTCCTACCCATTTTTGTAACTCTTCGCTCTGTACTTTACCTATTCCACCGCGAAGCGTCTAATCCCTGACTTGCAATTCGAAATCAGCTGGCTACAGAGGTGTCGAATGGATAACGACCAATCACGACCTTGCCCAAATGAGACCCAAAGATCGGCAGCGCTTATATGCGAGAACTGTGAGAACTAGCCTCACATAAGCTTCAGTTTTAGACAGCGAGTGAACACACCTATATATCTTACACCGTGGTAGTCATACACGACACTATGGACAGAATGAGGTTAGGGGCCGGGTCGCATGAACTCAGTGTGTGTGCGTGCGTGTCTGTTTTGTGTGTGGTGAAGTGCTCTTGTCTAGTAATCTTAAAACTCAAGAACTTGTATTTTGTATTAATGCTTTTAATCCATGAACAGTATTATAAATAATCATACAGTAACTTCGCTGTTGTAAACTTGTAGAGCGAGTCTTGCTCACCAGGTGAATTGGATTACGTGAATTCTTGCGGCGTTAGTAAAGGAACGACGAAGATTAAACGTATATTATTCCTCATATACATACGTATACGAAGAAGTAAAACAATAATGTACATTTAATCAAGGCAATATTCAATATGATACTACAAACTACCTGTGCACTATAAATATACATCTTAACACAACCTTTAAATTAAATATCAATCTCCAGATTTTTGACAAAATGTTGACCTCTACCTCAAAGGGGCGTCCGTAGTATCGAGTGTTAACTAAGAATCACGACTAAGAATCACAAGATATATTGAATTCATTAATCCTGTGGAATATCCCCAGGCGTTTACGAAACCTTGAAAGACAGAAGATAATAATCGGCAGCACATTTCAAGCATGATTAATGTAAAGTGTGTCAAAAATTCGCATAATATTTTTAAAATTGTGCATGTTTGTCATTGATACCAACATACGTTAAATGCATTTATTCCTTTTGTATTTATATTCTGTAAACAAATGAAACTCATTCCCTGGAATGTAAACAATGCTCACTACAAAACATATTCAGGTTTAAGATTCAAAACAGATGTGATAATATATGTGAAAAATACAGGTTATAATTTTGATTTCCCGTAAAAAATAAATTTTAACAAGTGTGGAACAAAAGCTATGTGCTATTACATCAAATTTTGTCACTTTACGCAGAATGCTTCCAAACTGAACAAGATTCAGGAACATTGTAACAAAATACCATCGGAGGAAACAACGAAAAACATGTAAGCCAACGTTTTCAGTACATCACTTTGAATTATGTGATTTTTAAGTATTAATCTGCTGATGAATATCTCGGGGAGCTATTCCTAAAACATAACCTCGCTAAGTGTTAGAGAAGTGTTAATTTACATTATACTCAAAGAAGTATTTGCAACAAGAATGGAGAAATAAAGAATTTTACACAATGAATGTGAAATGTAAGTAATAGGTTTTACACATTTCATAAATGAATAAATTATAGTTATGAATATGTTTTTGTTATCATAAGAAAATGGTTCATAAAAGGCGAAATGTAAATCGTACTAATAAGAAAGAAGAATACTCTTCAATTCTTCAGTCTAGCCAAGTTTTGGCTTCATTAGAAAATGGCTATTTTTTGAGATTCTGGAAGATTTATTCGTGATTTAAATAATATTCTCCTCCTACATCATTTAGTACTCGTATCTGCACTTCTTGTCTGGAGTGCAGGGTATAGACATCACACAAATGTTTGGTACCTAAAACAGAAAAGATGGTATATTTCGGTAATGTATAGTTACTATGAAATATAATTATCAATTTTCTAACGGAGTAGCTATTTTCATTTTATTCAACATTAATTAAGTTGTCTGACAATACATTGTAGTTTTGCCACTCTCTTTATGAATATTTCTTTAATTATACTGAAAAGACACTTATGCAATTTACATTGAAGACTGTCTTCACATGCTTTTCACGTTTGTTATTTCATGGTAAGACTTGTTTTTGAAAGTAGGAATGTAATTTCGTTCTTCCCTCATAGTCTTTTTCAATATATATTTTCAATGTACACCCGCTCTCACTCTGTCAACTCTTATAATTTCAACGGTCATTACCTTTATCAACGTTTAATCTCACCGAGCATCAACTGCTCACGGGTTCGCGATCATTTTCATATCTTGAAAAAAAAAAGTCAAGTTATTCAATTTCTCGACTTGCTAGGGACGCTGATACAAGTATAGGGATACTCTCTCACGTGAAAAAGAAAGGAAAGCAAAACATTCAGACCGCAAAGCTCCAGAAGTGGCTAACTGCATGAATCCTACCCATTCACCTTTCTAAATCATCAGCAAGCTTGGCATTTTATCATGAGATACGAATTGAGTTTACTTATTATCAGCCTTATCAAGTTGGCAAGTTGACCTCTTTTCTGCCTACGTGCGACAACCTAGTCCATATCTTAGAGATGGATGGGAAGGGAAAGATCTCGCACTGTCCTTGCTCCGTAAGTAGGGTACTTTGCCTATGGCGCAGACAGCCAAGTTATCTGTTGAATCGGGTCTCTCAAGCCTCCTCTTTCGTTGATTGATTGGTGTTTCCGGGCGCGTCAACTTCTCAGGTCATTAGCCCCATAAGTGTAGTGCGTGTTTTCCCTGGGAGGTGGCGATGATCTTTTCCCCGCTGGATGGCGAGATCTGGCGCCGACCTACCGTCGACTAGCGGGGTTTTCCCCCCAACCAAGTATCTCCCACCAGCGGGGCACCGCCCCAGCCGGGACAAGTTGTAAGCTCCCGACCGGTCTCCGGGCATGTGTGGTAGTGTGGTGCATGTTAGTGTATGTGTGTGTGTAAGAGGGAGAGGATAGGACAAAGATGAGGAAGGAAAGATCGCGCGCGGTCCGTGGTTCGTTTGTTAGGGTACTGCTCCGGCATTCGCCTGGCGTTGATCGGAGAAACCACGGAAAACTACCGATCAGAGCAGCCGGCCGCTAGAATTCTCCTCCAGACAGCGACTGAATTCGACCTAACTGAGAAGATAGTGTAGAAAATCCTGCCGCCGTCTCGAACCTAGGACCTCCCGGTCAGAAGGACTGCAGTGACATCTGGTTGATGCACTGAGCCATCTCTCCCGGTCCCTCTTCGTATTAGTATAGTAATGTCTGGCATCAGACCGGGGTCGAAACCCTCATTTCCCAGACGTCGGCGCGCTCGAATGTCGGCTTTGCCTTTATGCCCGCTGCTACCAATACTGGCATTGGTAGAATGCTTAGATTTCGGGCACGTCAACTGCTAAGGTCATTGGTCCCGTAAGTGTATTGAGTGTTTTCCCTCGGGAGGTGGCTGTAATATTTCCCCGCTGGAAGGTGAGATCCGGCGCCGACCTACTGACGGCTTGCGGGGTTTTCTCCAACGAGGTATCTCCCACCCGCGAGGCATCGCCCCAGCCGGGACAAGCTCTGAGTTCCCACCTGGTCTCTCGACATGTGTGGTAGTGTAGTGCATGTAAGTGTAAGTAAAGGGTGTGTATAGGACAAAAAAGGGGAAGGAAAGATTGCGTGCGGTTCGTGACCCGTTTGTTAGGGTACTGCTCCGGCATTCACCTGGTGATGAGCGGAGAAATCACGGAAAACTGCCGATCAGAGCAGCCGGCCGCTAGAATTCTTCTCCAGACAGTGCCAGGACTGATTTCGAACTAGCTATCTAGCTACTGTCGAAAATCCTGCCACCGTCGGGACTCGAACCTAAAATCTCACGGCCCTGCAGTGGCATCAGTTCATGCTCTGAGCCACCCCACCCGCTGGCAATGGTAAAAGTTTAAAAGAAAATTTACAATGCAATATTCGTATAACTTAATAAATATCTATTTATAAAATGCCAAATCGTTTGCTCTGCCTAAGCGTGAAAGCCATTTTTTGTAAAACAATTTGATACGGTTTTGTTGAGCAGAATTTTTTACGCTGCTAACCACTATGGTCCGATTAAAATAAGTTGGTGATTGATAGTTGTGTTTCTGAAGCTGTTGCTTCACACAATATGAGTATATGATATAGTTACTTTGATAAGCATTTACTTTAAGTGTATTTTTTTTCTTGTCCCGGGAACGCGAGCTGAGTGGTACGCAACCTGTCAACGTCGCTCCTTTCCGTTTGCAACTGTCGATCACCAACTTATTTTAATCGGACCATAGTTATCACGAATACCACCGTTATTGTTGTGGTGGTGAGTGAGAGGTGCGTGGTGCGCAGGGCGCCGCGGGAGGCGACCGAGCCGTGGCCGCGGGCGGGGGCGGGGCCGGAGGCGTGGCCCTCGACCGAAGCCCGGGAGTCGCGGAGCGGAGTGTATGTCGCCTTGCTGCACAGTCCCCAGGGGAGGACGGACAGTTCATTGTCATTAAAGGTACATGAGGTTAGTTGGTTGCTAGCGGTGATACCCATCAAACGCGTAAAGCAGACAAACGTTACTGTATTTTAATGTAATGGCGGGATATGTTAATTGTATAACTCGTGACACAAAGTTTTTAATTGTTTTAATGTAAATAAATAAATAAAGCGATGCATAGTCGGCCATTTTTTGTCGACAATGAATTCATAAAATTGGGAAAATATGTGCGGTATACAGCTTACAATATTGCAATTGCATCTTCCAGTCGTTATCAGATTATTGAACAACGGGCATTACGGTTTACAGAGTGCGTTAGCCAACTGCTTGTGAGAGGACATCAGGATTCTGCGTGGTGGTTCTGACCTTTGTTCATACCTACTTTATTCTGTGGGCGGGAAAATGATGCTATTGTTAGGAGAGTATGCGGTTTCAAGTCTCAAGCTTGCGGCAGGTAGTTAGGCTGCGATTGCATGCTGCCTCTTTTGGTTACGCATGCGACAAACGCGTGGTTTTGCGCAAGTATTTGCGCATGCGCTAGCATCTTCTTTCGGTTTTCTCTTACAAAAGAAATAATGCGTAAAATAGCACACCTCATCCTACCGGAGTTACGTACCATTTTGACTGTGCGTTTCTACACAGAGCAAATGGTGTGTGCTGCACAGCCTTCAAAGCGAAGAATGTGCATTTATGGCATTATTGAAGACAAGTTTTTTTGGGGGGGGTGATGCAGAACTGCGTTGGAGTATTTGCGTAAATTTTGAAGAAAGTTATAGATCACTATTTTTATAAGGCAACTTTCAGAAAAAAATAATAATTCGAGATTTATTGAAGATTTCTAGGAAATGAGTTTTTGAATTTCAAAGGCAACACAATATTGTCTTGTTTTGTTGCTGCTTTAACAGAAAATAAAGTAGACATTACAATTCTCAGTAAAATATTCTTCACCTCGATGTAATTCCTTAAATGTTCCTTCTTACAAGTTCTTTACTATTCTTCTTTCGTCTGATTGTAAATTTGGGCAGCATATATCATATACACGTCGCCAAATTCATTGAATGCAGAAGGAACACTCAATGGAGGCACCATGTGAATAGCGTAGCCTACGCGCTGTGTTGCACGTGCGTATTTCAACTTCATGCATGCACTGTTACGCCGAAGTCACATAGAATGGGCATGGCCTTAGATGAAGGACTAGGGGGATAAATTTCTCCCAAAATAAACACATGTACTTAATATTGCGGATCAATATATGGTTAATATTTTTCGCAATTGAAAATATGAAATTAACGAATCGTGATTCTTATGATAAATCATAAGTAATACATGTCATATCTCGTTGGATGGTATTTTTTGAATGGTACTGTTGCATACACAGTATTGACTAAGCCACTTGGCAACTCGAAAGTGGAGGTTCTGTCTCACGGAGGGAGGGAACTCATCTTTAGGCTCGCAACTGAACGGAAATTGCTCCATGTAGTTTCCCTAATAGGAGCTGTGAATGACAGCTGAGAAGTTGGAAGGAGCTCCCTCAGCATGAGTCACGCTCACGGACTTCGCAGCGAGGGGCGACGACACAATGAGCGAGGGGTGCTAAACTGCTGCGCAAAAACTCTTCATTACCGTAAATACTCGAATATAACCCGCATATATTTTTCAAAACTTTCTAGCTGAAAATTGGGGTGCGGGAAATATTCGCGTCGAGGTCGGTTCCGCGAATTCGAAGCATGTTGCACGTGGTTACATGGAGGCGTGGTTTATTCTTCGGGTTTTTATAACGTGGCGGGTCACGACCCGTCTTCACGATGGAATACGTCACTGCAGTTCGCGTCTTTCTTGGTCGTGCCGCTAGATGTCGCATGATCGCGACCGTCTCAAGCACGCTTTTTTTTTTTTTGAGATTACTTCCCGTAAAATTGGGGTGCGGGGAATATTCGAGGGCGGGCTATATTCGAGAATATACGGTAATCGATTTGATATCAATACCAAAACGTACATCGATATAGGTATTGAAAGAAATAATGGCATAAAATGTATTTATTGTTCTAGCCATGGACAGTTAGTTTTATAAAATTAAATGATGAAATGAAAATGAAGTAATAAAATGTAAAAATCAAATCAAATCTACTATACATAAAATTCGTTAAAATATTCTGAAAATAATTTAATTTGAATAATACTCGCACTTATTTCTACATTTTAAAGAGAACTGACAGCATTTGAAATGAGGGTATTTATAATTTAATTTCGATGATATTGATTACACTTTATATTTTGTTGGTGTCGACATCAAATATCTAGTTTCACCACATCCCTAATCGTTATTTACGTATCTTGGTCTGCCGTCCAAGCGTTCCCTCACGCGATGTTGGGGTTCTATCCTTTGCTGTGACAGCACCCGACACACGTCTGGGACACCCCGCACACGCTGAAGCGTGATGTGTTTTATACAATGAAACGATGAAATGAAAATGAAGTAATAAAATGTAAAAATCAAATCAAATCTAGCTTTTGCAAGCATACATGAAATTCGTTAAAATATTCACAAAATAATTGAATTTGATTAATACTCGCACTTATTTCCACATTTTAAAGAGAAATGATAGCATTTGAAACGAGAGTATTTATAATTTAATTTCGATGATATTGATTACAATTTATATTTTGTTGGAGTCGACATCAAATATCTAATTTCGCCACATCTAGTTCACCTACATGAAATGAGGGTATTTATAATTTAATTTCGATGATATTGATTACACTTTATATTTTGTTGGAGTTGACATCAAATATCTAGTTTCGCCACATCTAGTTCACCTACATAAAATGAGGGTATTTATAATTTAATTTCGATGATATTGATTACACTTTATATTTTTTTGGTGTCGACATCAAATATCTAGTTCCGCCACGTCCCTAATCGTTATGCATCTTGGTCTGCCGTCCAAGCGTTCCCTCACACGATGTTGACGTTCTGTCCTTTGCTGTGACAGCACCCGACATACGACTGGGACACCCCGCACACGCTGAAGCGCGATGTGCCCGGGGGGGGGGGCGGGGCGTCAGTCCAACACGCTCGGCTGCGACGATCCCCTCGAGCAGGTTCCTTCAATGAAGGCTTCCCCTCGCGCAACTCGCGACCCGCGAATTTCCTTCTTTCTCTCGGCTGCACAACCGGTTGATGCCTCGCGTGTCTCAGTCCGTGGTCCTGCGCCTGTCGCAAACACTGATCTCCAGTTAGCATAACTGGATAGAGGACATGTTTCCAGTGGTACAAATAAAAAGTGCATGACGAAACAGGAGCCCTTCGTCACTACCCGAGAGATAATGTGCGTTCAGTTATAACGGGTGAATTTGAAATGCTACAAAATATACGTTTTCTTTTTGGCATTGAAACTGAATTTGTTGATAAAGAAACACAACAAAGATAACGATAATTTCTTACACGAATATGCACCAACAGGAAAAATCGGCCAAATGTGCACAAATATGTGCACTAACGTATTAATCTATATAGCATCCAATTCTAACCGAATGTCAAGAAATTTCACTTATAGCTATGCCCTGAAGCAACGGACAAAAATAGGCAAAACCATAGAAATCCGCTCCCTATTAATTTTTTATTGCTTGTAAAAACTAAAATAGAGTACTGTAGTATCTCAACAATACGATTTCGAAATTTAGGTCGTAAACTCAGTGTTTAAGATTCTTTTGAGTTGTAATTACGCGCACACGTCATGATTCAGGTCTGTTAGTGCTGTTTCAAAGATGTTTACGATTGGTGCAGGCAGGGAGAAGGTACACGCAGTCGTTCGGAACCTTGGGATATTGCGTCAAAACAAAAATTCAATTAGTCTGCAATTTATTATCTATAACACGTTAAAATTTTATGTTGACAAACGGAGGAGTTTTGAATTAAATCCTTTTCTTACAGACGGACAAATACGCAACATTTGTTTTGAGGTTAGATTCGTTTTGTGTGACTGAATAAGCATATTGAAGAACATGTTTTAAAGGTGAACATTCGCAAATTAAAGACGGATTTCAATTTCAACAATCTTTATTGATTATTGAAATGTATTTACAAATAATCCACAGAGACTGTATCTTATACTACCTATGTATTGGCGGATATTTCGCGATATTCCCTAGACAGTGTTGGCGGTCGGGACGTGCTCAGTCGATTTGCGTGAAGTGCTGACGGGTGCCCTGTGGCTTGCAGTCGTGCAGGACGACGCAATCCTCGCCAAGTACTGCATTCCGCTCCCGCACTACTCCGTGTTCCCCGCCTGCGCCGCCAGGGGCGCCGCCGCCGCCGCCGCTGCCCACGTCCTCTTCGGCTCCCTGCTGCAATGTATCACCGAGGAAGATGCCCCGCCGCAGGCAAGCCCCAAAGATTCAAATACGCCATTTTGCAAAAAGTAATGGAGAAGTTTAGGCTACGAAATTGCGTGCAAATACAAACTTGTGATACTTCAACATTTTCTCGCTTTATATTCATCTTTTGCAATCTTTGAAATTCGGAGAGTGTGATACCGCAAATGATACCTTTGTCATTTTTAACCCGTCTGTCAAAGGATAAAGGAAGAGAAAACTTGAAGCTATTTTTGAGATGAAAAAATGGCATTCAATTCAAGCAAAATTAAGGGACTACTCGTTTTTTTCCATGTACATGGTGTTACTTAAATATGTATTTTAGGACATATTTCATTAAGGAAAAAGATCTTATCTTGAAGACTGTACTTATGCAATGTTAATTTTTCGCAGTATTACAAAGTAAAGAGTTCGCAAAAAATGGGACCTGGGATTTTTAGGATCCTTTGCTACATCACAGGAAAATATTTCAAGGAAAACCAGTGGTGCTACAGAATGGCACAGACTTTCCCGTATTAGTTTTCTATTTCCTTCGGTCTCAGCTAGCTATTCAGACTTGACATATACTCTTGCCAGCTGCCATCTATCGCAGCCGAAAGTACAAAGACCGACACGTGCTGGGTAGGGCGGGCGCCGAATGTTCGTTACTCAGCAAATAGCAAACGACCCACCCACACTACTCGGGATTCGGCGAGCGGTTGCTCGCTGTTCGCAGAATAGCGAGTGTGTGGAGCCACCTTCAGCTGACCGTCTGTGACGCGGGTCGTCTCGGACAGCCAAGTACCAAGTGACTACTAATTCGATTTATGACTACGTTCAAACAGCATTAGTACGTGTTCAATGCGGAATCTAGACTTGTATCATTGTTACTACTGTGACATGTTTGCAAGTGTAGTGCGAGAGCGAATGAGTGCGAGTGCGAGAGCGAGCGCGAGAGCGAGCGCGAGAGCGAGTGCTCGAGCGTGCTCGAGCGCGAGTGCGAGTGGGAGCGCGAGTGCGAGAGCGAGAGCGAGTGCGAGCGCGAGCGCGCGGGGGCGGGTGTGTGGGCGCAGCGCGTGGAGTAGCCGCGGCGCGCGGGCGGTGGTGCGGCGCCTGGAGCGGCGGGCGCAGCGCGTGCTCTCCCTCGCGCGCGAGGCCCTCTGGCAGATGGAGAGCGCTCCGGTAACTACCGCGCGTCGCCACCGGCTCGGCTCAGCTCGGCTGCCGCCAAACGGAAATTATGCACGGCCCCTACCTGCCCTTCTATTCCCAGACACATCTCTCTGTCCGCGTGGGCCACACTCGGTCACAAGAACCAATGCCAGCTTCAGAACATATTTTAAGAGGAACCATCCAAAGAATGAATGGAAAAAAGTTTAATAAATTAAATTTATTTATAACTAAACAAATTATGCTTCATTCTTTCATTATATAGTATTTAATCTATCCACATTTGAAGAATAAAACATCTATACGATATTTTGGTAAATCTTACTGTACTAAAGAACGTAATTTGTCGCATGTCAAAACATTCATTATGTTTTATGATCAATGCTTCCGGGTTTATAATTTTTGTTGAATGATTTTTTTATGTAATGACTTCGTTTAGAGTCCTTTTGCGGCGGGGAGACTGATCACATACGTGAGTTAGATGGGCGAAATGACTTCTATGGAAGTTATTTCCGAATTGAGTACATTATGCGACGTAGAGCTATATATTCGAGCTAGAGTTGTGAATTTCTCTTTCACCAAATCATGTCAATGTTTTTCAGTCCCAGGCTTTGTTGTTATGATTCACGAATTCCGTATTTGAGAAAGATCACTGAATCTTACTCCATCGAAGATGGTTCCTAAATAAAATATGCACATCTGTTCAGTATAGGGATACATTTTTGGACATGTATCCTCTATTTTATAATGACATTCTTGAAGCATTAAAGAATTACAAAAAAATCGTTATCACAATGATTAATAAAACATCTTATTAAAAATCTTGCATTAAATTTAAAGCAATTAATCACACTACAAAAATGATAAATATTTATTTCCTTATACATTACCGGTATGGGACTATTAACTTTTTAAAACTACTCATGATAAGAATTAATTGACCATTAACGTAGATTTTCTATATGCCACTGCCAGTTAAAGTATTCGAAGTAAATACATAAATAAACTGATCACAAAAAAAAAAACTATTTCCTTTTGGCGGCAGCTGACCTGTGTTCCCAGTTCCAGCCACTATGTTAACTTCTATCAGTGATTTAGACTCATCTTTTTGTCGGAAACAAAGTGTTGTCTCCAGCAGATATAAGGGCATACAATTTTGTCCATAACTGTTCGAAGTGTGTTGTTTCAATGAATCTTACTGAGTTTGCTGGAGCGGGGAATGCAGTGCAATTGTAGTTATCCTGACTACAGCTTACATTTCTCTCTAGTGTATAATTGAAGGCGTTCATTAAGAAATTTGAATGTTTGAATTAAAATGTGTATCACGAAATCTTGTTGAAAACTTTCCGTTTTTAGACACGCTCAATGTTTTTGCTGATTATGGGAGAAAAAATTTCAAGTTATCATTCCGATCTACTAATCTTCTCTAAAGCATATCATTTCAATATATGTTTGGGTGGTGTAAAATTAAGTCTTAAATATTCAAAAGATGCAGCTTAGGATTGCCACAATTGCACTGATTATGTGAACGCGCGGTGGTTATTGTAAATATCATTAATGTTTTTCACTGCTTTTTTTTCATCTTCAAAATAACCAATTTATTTTTTATTTATACCAGTATTTAAGACACATATGCATGCATTATAACAGGGTTATAGCTAAATTGGCAGAAAAAAAATATTGTGAGAGATGTTATGCATCATCTTTAAAAATTTCATACCTTCAGGAAAATTATTAACGAAATTAATTCTACATTGCTACATCAAATTCAGTTCAAGTGTGTAAATAATGTGAAATTCGATTTTAATTAGGGTAAAATATTAAAGGTACCTACTGAAAAGTATAACTAGTTGGGAGTGATTTTGTGGATTTTATTAACCGGATGATTCTGAAGGCGCGTATAAGCAAATCAATGCATGCTATTTCTTCACGAGTTCTTGCAAATAAATTATTTTTAAACTCATTAAAAATTCAACATCTTGAAATTAACGAGGAAAATATTAATGGTTTATTGCATAATCGACCAAGCAATCTTCAATCTTTTGTATTGGGCACATGTTGGAAACACATGATGCGAAAAGAAAAAAATCATTAATTTCATACGTCGTGAATTTTGGAATAAAATATAATTAAAGCATTTGTACTCAACCTTTAGATATTTGGAGTATATGAGAGCTTGTAATTTGTATATATGAATTGACATCTCTTGACTATCTCTTTTGAAATGAAATAGAATACTTTTTGGATCAAGGTGTATATTAACATATATTGCTTATACTCGTATGCAAAATATTCGTGGTGTCAAAGATAGGTAGAATTAGCAATTTGAATAATGATGCCTAAAATGTGAATGTAAAACAAGATATTACTGGATTGCCTTCAATAACAAAGGAGCGACTTGTGCTATTGAACGATTTCTGTTTTGCAAGGTGGTATCACTGTGAGAATTCTCATTCCCCGCGAAGTTGTTTTGTGGGAGCTCTTGGGTTTAACTAAGCACATAATTTCTTTTTACGATTATCTACAGACTAAGCCGTCAACAGCCTACCTCAGTTATGAATTTGATTACGCACTTTCTCAATTCTAATGACTGATAGACTACTTTGATATAGGGCAAGCCTATCGCTACAAAATCATCTAGTAGCAAACTGAGGTGTACTATACATAACATACTATAGGTATTCTACAATAAATTTTAACAGTTAGCTTAGAGTTGATATTTTCAATAGAACGTTTTACATGCCAGAATTATTTGACATTAGACACTCAGTTTTATCTACTGGGTCATTCCATATTAAATCAACACAGTTTTAATTAAAATTTTACCTCACCATTTTAGATTCAGATGAAATTTGACACATAGGTAGTATGCATGGAGAATAAGAAAAATACAAATTTTGAGTAAAATATTTCCACCCGTTTCTGAAATACAGCCATGCAAAATTTTGCAAAATTGGCTTCCCGAAAATTTTTAAATTAATGTAGAACCTCACCAAATGAAGATAGAGATCTGGAACAGGTGTCATTTTACAGCTTTCTTTATGGCCTTTTATATGATATACAACTCAATACGGGTTGCGTTCAAAAAGGTTTTCGAATTTGAATTTCAAATTTTGATTTTGAGTTTTTTCAAAATGCTCAACTTCAAAAAAATTGAAAAAATTCTATAATAATCGTTGTATATATCCAAACAGATGGTGCAAGTTTAAAAATGGGACTGCAATGGGTTCATATGGTAATTTTTATTTAAAATGCACAATATTTACTTACTCTAGATTTTACTGATTTAAAATGCATTTTATTTCAAATTATAAGACCTAATATATACAAGTTATTAATTTAGTGTTTTTATTGGCGAGTGTGTTGTGTTTTATTGTTATGAATTTTCTTCTTCTTCATCTTCTTCTTCTTATTATTATTATACCGCGGAATGTCATGCAATTGCATATTTTTACTGACTGTGAATATCGAAAGGAAATGTATATAACTTTACCTATAACCAAAAATAAAACAAACCATGGCCACCTTTCAGTTGATGAACCAGATACGTGGGAACCTAAATATTTAAGCGAAATGAATCGTTGAGGAATGAACACCAACTTTGAGCAGCGTCAGCTGGTTATTTACCATCATGTAAAGGGTTAATGATGACCAAAATTTTGCAAAATGCCATTAATGAATAAAGCACAGCGAGTGACAATCTCATGGTCCATCAATGAATAGGCGATTGAACTGCAACCTGGAGGAGAACGTCCGAAGACTTTCTCATCCAGAAGAGAATCTTGTTGTGAAAATAATAAAGAAGGACCCTCGTATTAATGCACCAAAAGTTACTCCACAGTTATAAATTGGAATTGGCAAGAAACTAAATCCCGAAACCGTGCGAAGGGTACTAAGGAAGTTCAATTTCCCTAGCCGCGTTGTCAGAAGAAAGCCATTTCTAAGATGAAAGAGAAATACCCCAAAAGATCTGACCTCGATCCTCTTCTCCACAAAAACCTGGAATACATGCACTAAAATATACCGCATACATTAATATACGCATTTAAACTAAAAAATTGCACACATGAAAAATAAAAATAGGGTAGATTTGTTTTATTTTTGGTGTTAGATAAAGTTATATACATTTCCTTTCGATATGCACAGTCAAAACATTTGCAATTGCATGAAGTTCCGCAGTCGAATAAAAATAATAATAATAATAACAATAACAATAAAACACAACACACTCACCAACAAAAAACACTAAATAATTTGTATATATTAGTGCTTATAATTTGAAATAAAATGCATTTTAAATCAGTAAAATCTAGAGTAAGTAAATATTGTGCATTTTAAATAAAGATTACCATACGAACCCATTGCAGTCCCATTTTTAAACTTGCACCATCTGTTTGGATATATACAACAATTATTATAGAATTTTTTCAATTTTTTTGAAGATGAGCATTTTGAAAAAACTCAAAATCAAAATTTGAAATTCAAATTTGAAAACCTTTTTGAACGCAACCCGTATTGAGTTGTATATCATATAAAAGGCCATAAAGAAAGCTGCAAAATGACACCTGTTCCAGCTCTCTATATTAATTTGGTGAGGTTCTACATCAATTTAAAAATTTTCGGGAAGCCAATTTTGCAAAATTTTACATGGCTGTATTTCAGAAACGGGTGGAAATATTTTACTCAAAATTTGTAGTTTTCTTATTCTCCATTCATATTACCTATGTGTCAAATTTCATTTGAATCTGAGATGGTGATGTAAAATGACTGTGTTGATTTAATATGGAATGACCCTACTTCCTTTCTAAGAGAGGCAAACGAAGGATTTTTAGCTCTCTTGTACTCACAATTCCGACTGGGATCGAAAAGACACCAGAAAAAAAATCATTTAAAATTAAATAAAGCGAATATGAAAATTTTAACATGTCATCGGATGAGGAAGTAATAAATAATAATGATAATAATAATAATTATTATTATTATTATAATACTTCATGAGTGAGCAATTGTATAATAATTAAATTTTATAATTAAATACAAGAGTTTGGAAATCGAGATCAGCTGAATGTGGGGCGTAAAAGCACAGGTCGTCCCGATAGCTATCGGAGGCCTGGGATTTGTTCCGCAAAATTTGTGTAAGAACTTGGCTAAACTTCCAGGTCATTCAAAAGTCTGGAAAGTGCAAAAATATTGCTTTATTTAGAACAGCTCGCATTTTGCGCAAAGTATTGCAGAGGCACCGATAGTCCCTACATCTGCTCCTTCGGTAGCTGGTTCCAACCTTGAGTAGATTTAATATTCAACCGACTCATAACATCATTAGCCGTGATGTAGAGGAGTAATTATAATAACAATGATAATAATAACAATAACCAGCTGAAGACTTGCGATTAATCGCACAAAAGAAAGTAGAAAAGATACAGGAGAAAAAATCTACATAGACGTTATTCTGAAGATTGAAGACCCCAAAAATGTTGTTAAATGTCGTTCAATACCTTTTATCCAATATTAATGAAATTATGTTCTAAAAATCTGGAACAATTGAATCATTATTCACTTTGAACACATACTTAAACATATTTCTGAAAACGTAATTGAAATATTATGTATTATTCAAAATCTTTACAGAGGACTTCTCAACTGAGGACAATTAAAGGAGGAGGAACTGAGGAAAACTGAGGGGAAACTGAGGGGAGGAAAGGAAACTGAGGAAAAGTCAATGAGGACAGTAAATCCTAATCTTCACCTTAAAATATAAACATAATTTGTGATATGTAATTATTATCACTAAAATTATTGGTAAAGACGTAGGTCAGTTTGTGGATATTGCGTTTAAATACTCTCTAATCTTTGCTTTTAAAAGTCACTCTCTCATCTTTGCATTCAACACACGGAAACGTCGCCTGCTTTCGATAGATCGAGTACAACAACAAAACCACCAAAATCATCTACATGGGAAATGATGGGGTTGATCATGAAAATATCGCAATGAAAAAATGGCGCCGAAAAGCACTCATTGTATTTATATTGATTTTAAAATATTATTGAAATGTAGTTGTTACGCTATTAAACGGGTCGACAAGATAGAGTAATAACACATCGAGGGTCCACTACCTTTCATTAAAACAACAACAACAACAAAACGAAATTTGATTGGGAAGAAAGCTCAAACTTCTTTCTGAACTAAAACACAAAGTGCTATAAATATATAGATTACAATCATTAATTTAACTACTACTACTACTACTCTCTTGTTATGGGTGATAACCGTCGTTCTGTCCTCCCGACACTAATATAACTCACGCCTAAAGGCCGAAATGTAGTTTATCTTAGGACTGCTCAGTTAAAACGCATATTAGCCGGTTCATAGGGTTACACATCTTGCCTTTCACTACCTTGGATTCTTCCGACCAGCTATCTAATCCCCGTTATCACGTATCCGTTATTCCTCGACACTAGTGTATTTCTCCTATCTTTGCACCTCGCGTTGGCTAACGTAAACTTTATATGCTTTAAGTTACAACTATGCTTCGTACCTGTTTCAACATTAGGTTTTCTCAGACTATTATATCAGCATTAACTGGTTAATCCGGATATTAACCAGAGTCGAACTTTATTCGTAACCTTTATAAAACCGAAATTATGCAAGATATTACGCAGATATTGTGGCTCTCTAAAATTTAGAATGAGACCATACGAAAATCGAGTATTTGCCTACATTCATTATTACTAAGCATTTAAAATTCCAAATTTAAACCGAACAAAGATAATAGAACCCCAAACCATTTATTTAGTAATGTTCTTTCATTTATATTTCTTAAGGAATTTCCTACGCATTCATTTTACAATAAATTTCTATTTATTGGCTTTCAAATTCAAGCTTACTACTCTCTAAGTCTGAATCAGTGAAAAACTACTGATTGACAGTGACTATTCACTGATGGTGTCAGTTATAACCCTGCCACTGACAATCAGTGAATCGAACTGAACAAGTCAGTGAAAATCTGATGCACTTTTTGAATCAGTGAAACTTCTGTTTGAATCAGTGACATCTGTGACAACTAATTGAACGTGACGACTGAACGATCAGTGAGCGATGGTGGCGCAGCACTCTTACCACTCACGACCAGTGAAATGCTGGCGGTCATTATGAAAACGGTTCACATATTCGCTGATTGTCAGCGAAACTACACATTCCGACTGAAGATGTCAGTGAGTTCGGTTCTCACTGATTGAATCAGCGACAATTTCACTGATTCAGGTTCAGAGAGTAGTATACAGTTATTGCATCGTCTCGTTCCAACGAAATTGATATCCCGTGTTCGCAGATTCTCGACGAGAAAAAGCTTGGCCGCGTGGCCGGCGGCGACCTCCCCCTCGTGAAGCGCCTCGCGCACAGCGAAGAGAACGTCAGGACGCTCGCCGTCGACGAGCGCAAGGACCAACGCGTGCGAGCGAAGCCCACCAGCGCGAAGACGTCGCGCAGCAGGCACAAGGCTCGCCAGCTCTACGTCAGCCCCTGCCGCGCCGGCAGCAGCACGTGCCGACGATACGGCTGCGAAGCGGCGCTGCGGACGAGCAGGACGGATTGCGCCAGTCGGCGAAGCAGCGCCAGCCGCGGAGACAGCAAGAGCCGGAGACAGGAGAGCGGCAGGCACGGCGAGGGCGGCGGGAGGCGCCAGCAGAGCAAAGACGAGGAACGAAGGGGAAGCGAGAGCCGGTGGGAGAGATGCAGGGAGAGCGAGAGCTGCAGAGGCAGCAGAAGAAGGAGCAAGCACGCGGAAGAGAACGCCCGCAACATGCGAGACGACAGCGCGCCGTCAGCGGATTCCGAGCGGCCCAAGGGGAGGACGGCGTCCGACGGGCCGTCCTCGCCGGCGGCCGTGGTGTTCCGGAGCGCCGCCTCCCCGTGCATCTCCCCCGGCGCGTCGGCGTCCCCGTTGGTCGCGCTGCGCGCCGGGAAGCGTCTCCTGCACGACCTCGTCGCCAGAGACAGCTCCCCCGGCGCGCCCGACGACCTCGGCGGGCCCGCCCCCAAAGCGGTCACTTCCGAGACCAGCACGTCCGACGTGAAAAGCCTCTCGTCCTTCGACCCGACCTCGTTCGCCAAGTACTTCTCCAACCCGTTCGCCAGCGCCCCCAACGCGGACGACGGCCCGGCCTTCAAGGACATTCCGGCCTCGCCCACGCTGTCCACGGCCACCAACCGCATGCTGTCCGGGAGCTCCACCTTGTCCAGGCAGCCGGCGTCGAGCGCGGGGCGCGCCGGCTGCACGAACCCGTTCTTGCCCAGGAGCAACGCCGCCTTCCGCTCCGTCAGCTCGGGCAAAGCGCTGGCGCCCAGCAGCAGTGCCACCCAGCGGTCGGAGTCGTCCACCAGCTTGGCCACGACCAGTAGCACCTCCAGCTTGGCGATGACCTCCCTCAGCGAGGAGAATACGTCGGTTTCCAGTGCGTCCAGCGTTCTTGACTATCCCGATTCCTCGTCGACCAACACGCACTCGAAGGCAAGATTGAATGAAGATTCTTCGCCACTGGGAAGAAGGAGGTAATACAGGAAGAGTCTGCGAATACCATCCCAACTAAGATCCATAAAACTATTATACTTGGGTTTTTCGTTCTTGGCGCACCAAGGTCACGGACGAAAAATGGAGAGGAAAGGCTTTCTCCAACAGGGAGCTTCCAAGTCACTACCACCACAACACTGTAGTGACGCGGAAGCTCCCTATTGGAGAAAGCCTTCCCTCTCCATTTTTCGTCCGTGACCTTGGTGCGCCAAGAACGAAAAACCCAAGTATATCTACATGTATTTCATTACTCTGAATCTACAAAATCAAATTTCAAAATAACTTATGAATATTTCTAGTAACTTCTAGAAGATTCTTTCGAATCTTTTGACTTCATTAAATTTGAATATTTTTGTACATATCTTTTCTACATAATTTTATTTAAATTTCCCTAAATGAACTTCACATTTCTAACGTTTTACAATTTTCTTTATAGTGCTCTAGGCGGCCGGTCTCCAAACAAGTCAAGCAAGTGAGTGAAGTATCAAACTCCATGTCTTTCTTCTTACATTATTCACGTAAAGTTGAGAATCATTTTATTCTATAAACATGCAATAAAATATAATGCAAGGTTCACGTTGTTGATAGACAATGACAATGTTTCTACAAGATTTCATTGCTAGTGAAAACGTATGGTTTCGTTTACTTTTTTCGTAAATATATGTGTGACTTAAATATGAAATTGACACTTCGACGGATATTTTCTTAGAGGGATGGCCATTGGAATTCGATATTTATTGACGTTTTTTAATTGCATCTCTCTTAAAGCCACGTTGGTGAGTATGCAGCATTTTTTTCTAAATGCTAGTACACTTCTTTGTACTTTTTAGCATCATTTTTACATCCCCATTGCCGAAGTTTCATGGTCAAAATCAACAATAGGTTTTTCTTAAAAATTACATGCTTAAACAATTAATGCTAAGGCATGGAAGAAAAGTTTCCTTTAAACATGTTTGAAGGGAGATGTAAGGAAACACGAAAAATCAAAAGAAAGCAAATATAAAATAAAATTAAAAACTACTTCCACTGCAAATGAAGTACGCGTAGAATGAATAAAAACGCGGAGAATGAAATTAAATCCCTAAAACGAATACATTATTTTAACTAATCTTCCTCTTCTTGCTCGGCGTAACCGTGTTTCGGGCCATGGCCTACCAGCAGCGTCCCGACCTCGCGGCCGTGGGTTAAGAGGGTGCGTATGGTTAGCACGAAGACATCCCCTCGCCGTATTTTCTCATCCTCACACAGCAACATATACTGGGATATTGCAAGGAAAACGTGCACTAGACTCTAGCCCGACCGGGAATCGAACCGGGGGTCGCGTCACGCAAAGCAACGCTGATCAATAAGGTAAATCGCCAGGTTAATTAATCCTTAAATTAAGGACAATCAAGGATTTTTCTTTCCCTAGTACTCTTATGTTTTCAGTTCTTTACGGGAAGTTTGCATAGACCGTCGAAGATGTGAAATTCATATATTAGTCTCAACGGATAATTTACATTTTTTATTATATTTATCATGAACACATAATGTAATTGCATTTCGAGTTGCAAGAAGGGTGATCTACTAAAGTGCTTTGGATCTTTGTCGTCTTAATCCCTTTTTTCCACAATCCTTTCTTACTCTAAGTAATATTCAATGACAATTATATATAACATAAATAATATTTGACTTATATGAATTACCTAAAATAAATAAACGAAAAAAAGTACTCAGGATTTTAATTGAAGTATACAACTTTAGTGTACTTTAGTGTTTCAGTGTAATTTGTTGATCCATGCGTAATTGTGACAGGGAGAAACCACTGCCATCGCCGAAGCTAGAGGCCTTCCTGATGCACAACAGTGAATCACGCGACCCGATCGGTGCAGTTATTGACTTGCATGGGTGAGTTACCTTGATGCAGAATATGAAGGAAGTTTAACCTTTTTAGATACTTTTCGTCTCTGCTGGCGTATGTGCATAAGACGAATTTGTAGCTGAAGTCCGTATATAAAAGTTCTACAGACTAGTATAAATTGTTTAAAATTTCCAAATCCACAGACATGTGAGACATGCTTTACTATTTTCTGAAATCTCTTGTATAGATTCTAATCCATACAAATAATTTTTCATGGTCACAATCGAGAAGCTTTTTCAAACGATTGTAAACGATAGCGACAAATCGCTGTGTCTAGGAACCGTGTAACCATTATTTTATCCAGCTCTGAAATAAATTACTAAACCACACATACAAAAGACCACCTAGTATATTTCTGCTAACCACTTGCAATATGCTTGTCACTTTGTGATGTTAGAACTCTGTTTTATGGAAACTAACATTTTTCAAAATACAAAAGAAATACTAGTTAATCTAGGAAATTACATTCATCTTTGATGCTCAATATTTGAATAAAAACATTTAACTTTTTCTTTACAAACATTCTTCAGTCGACTTTAAAATTATTTTTAAATCTGATCTTCTAGAAAGTCAAATGTAAACAAAACATACATTACATGTACGCTTTGTAAGATGTAATTCCTATCTATTTCTATAAATTCCTCTACATTAGGATCTGAGAAAGGAAAATCATGGAAAATGGGTGTTTAATTGTAGTCACTTTCAGAAAAACTTAATTTTCTTATTAAATCAGCTACTGTAACTATTGAACAAGTACTTAAGATTTTAGTATTTGTTAAGAATTTCTAATTATTTTCGAATGTTTCAACTTTCATGGACATTACTTGTAGAATTAATCGCTTTGTCCTTCTTTATAGCTAAAAGTAACCATTTTTGCGTTGTTTCAGACAACATACAGAAATAGAATAATTTCTAAAATTTATTTTCGCTTTGAAAAAGACGATTATCCCCCGGGAAACTCATATAAAATGAAGTTTGAAATTGAAATGGACGAAATTTTACTGAAATGTTTATAGAAGAACGAACTTCGTGAAATAATGGGCGATTTGTTCATTCTTTTTGCAGAACAAGGCCAACAAAAAATAAAGAAAGTCTGGAGTCTAAGATAATGAAGACCAAGTCCGAATTGGATCAGACTGCATCACTATTACGAATGGCGAGTTCACAGTAAGTTCAGTTTATATTTTCTTGTTCTTCAGGGCGATTTTGTAAGGGATTCAATGACCAATTGATAACCCAAGCAAACTGTCACGGACTTATAGACGGTCGCGCTTTGCGCAAAATATGACTATTCCCAATATTGCAATGTCTTGCACTTCCCAGTCTTTTCAATGACCTGGATGTTTGAACAATTTTTAGCCTACAATAACATACATTTCGAGTATCAAATCCCCGAGCTTCGATAACGGCCAGTAATTTTACGCCCCATCTCTGGCTAATCTCGATTTCCAAATTATCATACAAATATTATAGAGTATGATAGTAAATTCAAGTATATTTGTATTAAGCCGTTTCTCATTTACTTTGTGCATTATTTAACAAGTGATATGGAGATCGACTGAGCGATTATTTCGGATTATTAGAATAATAAATAGGTCTATGAAAAAACAAAAAATTGCCCCTTGCTTACGAGAGAAAACTTCAACCATCTTACTATTTCAAGAACTCTGCATTGCAGCTCTGAAGATGACGACGATAATTTGGGTTCGGCATCACCTCGAAGAGGATTATCGCGAATGTAAGTTATTGTGATATCAAGGTAATCATTGTTGGATTTAAACTTTATGACCAATGGGTATTTGATTTCCATTCAAAGCATTCAATGAACTAATATACAGTTTCAATTAAAAAATATAATACTTTTAACAAATTCGTCATTACTCATTTTCGAGGCCCTTTGATGGGTAACATCTTCAAAATCATTCTTTATACTACTAATTTTTTTGAAAACAATTTTCAAGCCTCAAGTTGAGTCATATCGATTGGAGAATATCCATTTCTGAAAGTATCCTATGCTGTGGTTAAGAGCTAGTATTGATCGCAGAAGGATGGACAGTGTGTAGTTGCGTGAAGGTCCTGCTTCAGACTTATAGTTTTTCCAGAGCGATGTTTTTCAGAAATATTCTTGGTTGATTTACAAAAGCGTAACTTTAAGATGTTCACATACACGATTAACGAATACGAGTACATGAGATCTAAGCACATTTTTAAAATTTTCTCGAAATAGCTTCAGATTTTTGGAATATTTGTTTGCCTCGATTCAAGGAAAGGTGCGCTTGTGACTGCTCTTGCGCAAAATATGAGTTATTCCCAATAATGCAATGTCTTGAACTTCGTAGTCTTTTCTTTCCTCTTCTTTTCGAAAAAGTGACCTGCTCAATTTTTAAATGAGCAGGTCACATTTTCGTTTAACTCTAAATTTTCGAAGATTTTAAAGTTCAATGGTTTTTCCGACGCCTTCCTACAATATTGAAGATAGACATTTTTTCTTTCCTAATCAAATTTGTTCTTCAAAGACAGATTTTTAAATAATCATGAACATTTTTGTAAAATATGGATAGTTTTCGCATAATTTTGCGTTAAATATGAGTTATTAACAAAATGTTTCATAAACGGCTCCTAATTTTTTCTCGAACGGAGCAAAGAAGGCTTATAAAATTTCCATTTTCGGAGAACAGATTTCGATTTTTAACGGTTTTCAGTATTTTCGAAAACTGCAAAAAAAATGAACATTGCAAAATTACAATATTGATGATAAATATTTTTTTATTAATGAAAACTGTTCTAAAAATATTCAAATAAGATAAAGTGCATTTTTTGAAAAATCGAATAACTTTCGTGTAATTTTGAATAAAATTCATGAAATTCTCAAAAATGGCTTCAATTATTTTCTTTAAATTTTTAGGCAGATTTTTCCTCTGAAAGACATGACGCTTAAGAATGGCACAGGTTTATTTTCGATGAACTCTCTGAATTTTCGAAAATTGCGAAAGTAAAAAACAATGCGAGAAAGTATGTGCTGTTGTAGCACCACTAGTTCTCTAGTTTTTTCTGAATACTCATGTTTCCTGTATTCGATTAATTTTGGACAAAGAGTGTGTAGTTCCATATTTCCATTCATTTTCCGTGATATAATTATCCAATTACTGCGATTGCAGAGATGAAGACGAAGATACACGAAAGGAGAGTGATTCGTCAGGAATGATCCAAACTGAAGATTCAAGAGAACAGTAAGAGGCTTTAACCTGTTTTTTGTGTTTACCTATTAATTACAAATTAATAGGTAAAACCCTATTACACTGTTTAAAAGTATTTCATTATTTAAACAATCTATAACATTATTTTAGAATAATAAAAACAGTTTTGATATCCCAATCATTTCAATTACTATTAGAATAATCTTTACCAAAAATTTCATTGATAAAATCTAAAATATTAACAATATAGTATATTATTGCTTTGATTACTACAGAAAGCAATTAGTTATTGTATAGACCCCTCGTTTTCTCTAACTAAAAAAACATTACAGAAAATTTAAAAGCTTGAATATCGGAAAACTTTGGTTTAAAAATAATTTAAGCCCATTTTGTAATTATATTTAGAAGGAAAATTTAAACAATTCCCTCTTCCCTCGAACATTAAAAAGGAAAACAAAACTGATATTCATTAACGAATATTTATTTTTTATAACTACATTTATTGAATAGGGCTATTAATTTTCATTCAAACCTTTAATTTACTGCAATTAAAAGACTTGTTAATCGTAAGTTGAATTGTTTCTAGGTCTCCCTTGCAACGTCCAGGAACGGAGAGCCGTATGTCTCTTTCCTCTGGGACCTCTTCGACCAGGTGGGATTCATTACGTCAATAATTGCATTAAGTATTTAAAGGTATTATTAATAGATTAGCTGATTGTACATGTTTTACGTGAAACCATTAGAGTGGAAATCGTGTCATGTACTAAATGAGACAGTTGATACCGGGAAATGAATATTCCGGTATATTTATTGTCCTTGTAACATCTAAAGAGCATACCATTAGGACTTTTACTGATTTTCAGGTAAATAGAAATGTTATTCCTGCACATTTCAGACCAATGGGGATTGTTATGATCGGGGATCAATTTTGAAGCATGTTTGAACACATGCTTCAAACGACTATCGAAAAATTGAGAGTGTGAACTTATCGTCTCTTTTGACGACACAAATAAGTTCATGCCGTGTCATTGTGACATAAGACATGATTATTCGACCAGTAGGCCACCTTGACATCATTATAGAGAACTATGCTCTTAATATATTCGATATATAGTGCGATTTTTCTAACTCTGCCCCTCAAGCCCCTATGGCCGCGATGGAATATCACACAGCATTTCGCTGTCATTCTCGGTCTTGCCGGTAGAAGTGGCATGACCGGCCGCACTGCTTGATACGGTCGCGATCATGCGAAATCTAGAGGCACGGCTGAAAAAGATGCGAAATACCGTGACATATTCCATCGCGAAGAATGGGCCTTGAGGGCAAAGTTAGAAAAATCGCAGTATAGTAGCAAAGCTCATGAACCGTGGAGGCGAATTGTTGTGAAGCTGTTGTTGTTGGTTGCAGCAGCCGGTCTTCGCAAGGCACGTCGATGGACTCCCCGCTGCCGCTGCGCTTCCAGTCGGCCACCGACCCCGTGACCCCCGCGCCGCCGCTGCCCCCGCTGCAGTCCGCGCCGCTGCAGACGCCGTCCCCGCTGCAGCCGCCCCCGCTGCCCCCCACGCACTCCCCGGCCCAGATGCAGCAGCAGCAACAGCAGGCGCGGCTCGGCACTGACACGTGAGCACCACGCACAAAGACCGATCACTCATATTTCTTTTGAAACTACTCTCTGAATCTGAATCAGTGAAATGGTCGCGGATTCAATCAGTGAGAGCCGAAGTCATTGATACCTTCAATCGAAATGTGTAGATTCTGAATATGGCGAACCTTTTCCGTAATGACCGCCAGCATTTCACTGGTCGTCAGTGGTAAAACTGCCACGCCACCATCGCTCGACTGATCGTTGAGTCTTCACGTTCAATTAGTTGTCACAGTGGTAGGGTTATAACTGACACCATCAGTGAATAGTTTCTGTTAATCAGTAGCTTTTCACTGATTCAGGCTGAGAGAGTAGCGGTGCTACAACAGCACATACTTTCCCGTGTTATTGGAAACAGCTACATAGGGTAATTTCAAAAAAAAATGTACATGAGCTTAAGAAAGAACTCGCTACGAAGAACAAATTTCATTTGACAGAAAAATCTCTATCTGCAATTTTGTAGTTAGAGGAAGACACCGAATAAAATTCATATTTTCGCAGTTTTCGAAAAGTCAGAGTTAAAATATCGGTTTCAAACTCAAGGGGCCACGAGATCGGCCAGATCAATCGGGGACTATCCATTTTGGAGAAAATCGGTTGAGCGGTTTAGTCGTTGGTGTTGTTCAGGACAGACGAACGGTCAGACAGACAGACGTTTTGCTTTAATTGGTTTTTCGGTATCAAGGAGCCACAAAACAGGGATTCTGGCTGCACCACGTGTTAGGAGTTATATTTCTTAATTTAGAAACTGGACTTAATCACTCTTTACCAGGGCCTTGTAATAAGAGTTTTTCTGCTGAAAATCCGCCGTTTTTCGCGAACATTACATAACTTTATCTGAAAGTAAAAATAGCAAGCTTCGAATTCTGAGGTTTTAAACTAATTCGATTATGTGCTCATAAGCGCTAAATATCTTTGCCTTGAAGAAATAACGAGCCCCATACACAAGCAAACAGGCCGCTCTCGCGCGTCTAGCTAGTGCTAATTGCAAATTAGCTCACTGTAAACAACGGCGCAGGGAACAGCGGCAAGCTTGCCAAGCGAAGCTCACCCATGAGCATTAGCTGATCACACTGCGCTACTACAAAATGTACTTTGCTGTGATATTAAGATGTAGGTGACAGTATTATGACATCTAACGTCTAGGTGGCATATAAGGTGTAGGTGACATTATTGTATCATCTAAGGTGAAACATTACAACTTTTACCGATTTTCAGGCAGGCCCGGATTTCTAAATAGGCTGAGTAGGCTGCAGCATAGAGTAGCAAAGTTGTAGAGGCGGCAGTTTGGCAATTTGTTCAAATTGAACCCGGATCTTCAATTACGCAAAACATTGTCATTAGTATTGAAGTATAAAAATATATTTAAAAAGTGATCTCCGATCTCCAAGAACAAATTAATTCACCTCGAAACCAATTTTATTTTTTCAACGCATCTTGACTTTAATGAAAAACAAGTAGAAGAACTAATGTATATTTATTGCGTAAACTATTACAATTGTAATTTTATCTAACCTAAATGAAAGTTTTGTGCTAAATGTTTAAATGTTTAAAAAAGATGAAAACAAGAATGAACTCTACCGTTTGTTGTATAAAAAATGGTATTATTCAACTATGAACAATAACGGGGGGCGGCAAATGGACTTTAGCCTACGAGCGGCATACTCTCAAATCCGACCCTGTTTTCAGGCAAATAGAAACGTTATTGCTGCACGTTTCAGAGGAATTGAGATTATTAATTATGGACAGGGAAAAACTTGTTTCATGACATGCCCCAAAATTATCGGAAAATTGAGAGGGGGAACAAGACTGATATATGATGACAAATGATATATAATGAATTAGTTTACGTTTGTGTTTTGTACATTTTTAATAAGTATTTAATACGCCTGTAACAAGTAATGTACTTCAGCTTCCGGATCAATGACCCCCTTCTCGATCAGGTTTTTCTCCAGTTTCCCTGATCCATTGAGCAAATGCTGAGATGGCCCCTTTTTTTGCTTCTGGACGTAAAAGTAGCTTCACTGTGCGCACGTTTTGTTTAGCACTCCTTTTGCTTGTAGTTCATTTACCGTTGAAATTGATTTTCTATAACTCGAGAACAAACATTTTTAAAATATTTTTATTTTTCTAAAATAAAAATTATTTTCCAATTTCTTGTTTCTAGTTTTACAATTTTTTTTAATTCTAGGTCTGAAGAAAATGTGCGCAGATAAATCTCTTTCCCCACACGTCATATACAATTTTTACTGTTTTTTGACAAATAAATAAAAAAAATAGACTGCCCATTTCGTGGGAGGGCAATGGACAAGTTGACAGAGTCCAAGCATTAGACAAGAAAAAACATGTTGTGAAAAGTTGAAATGAATCGCTTCATCCAAGGCGTTTTTCTCGCGAATTCCAGCGCAATCGATACGCGCCACTTCGAGAAGTTGATGCGCCTGCAGTGGCGCCAGATGACCAACTTGCACGACGGCCACCCGCAGTGGGAGCGCTGCCACCCGCGCTTTCGAGACCAAGGGTAAGGGCGCTGATATTGTAGCGTCGCGAGGTAGCTCATGCTCCGGCGTGACGTTTCGCTTGGAAATCCCAGTCTTAAGCCGGATGGGGGATGGGGGTGGAACGCGGCGGCGCCTCGCCGGCGCGCGCGGGGCAGGAAAATCCCAGTCCCAAAATAACTTGGACAACAGGGCGCGCGCGGGCGCGAGTCTAGGTAATGACGGTTGCTCCCTGGAGAGGGCTGGCTAGCGAGCCGTATGACGCCCGCCGCTGGTAGAGTGGGGGACGAGCCGTGGGATATTTATTGCGGTGCCGACATGCGCTCGCGGGATACGCTAGTGAGTCGAAAGACGGGAGGTATCTCCAGTGCAACCTTGCACGTGATATTCGGGTGTAAGATCAAAGTTGGCATCAGGCCATGTAACATTTCTAGTTACGGGGACTCTATGTCCGACAGCTCGCACTTCACGTAGCTTTCTCATGCTCTCGAGCAGAGGTACTGGGGCTAGGCCTAGGGACGGTCGCGGGGTTTCGCGGCTTAGAGAATCGAAAGGTTGCCAAAGGGATTCAATCTTGTATCATAATCTTTTATTTTATTATTGTAAATATACTGTAAATACTATACAAATCAGTCGTCTGTGTTCTTCTTGTCCAGTACGTCACAATATCATCATCATCGACAGCAAGGATTAAACCGTTTGGTCTGTTCCGTCTCATTGCTCATGCCATCTCTTTAAGGGACGTCCTACACTTCTTTTTCCATTAGGTGCATATCGAAGGATAATTTTACTTAGCCTTTGATCTGACATTCTCAGGTCTTCATTTTTCAATTTTTTTTCGATATTGTCACACCCAACGTTCGTTATCGAGCCACACGGTGGCGTCGATTGTCAACCACAGCGTCGAGCTCCGGCGGCGTGGGTGTGCGCCGAAGTCAACGAGGGCGGGCCCGGGCCTAGCTCAGTCGGCCAACTTTGTCACCTGCTTAGAATCTAACTCGGATGGAAGGAGTCGTAAGGCGTTTGCTAACTACAGAAACAATTCAGTGGTCGGTAAAGCAAATAAAAAGGTTTATTCCCGCCTAATAATAGGCCGGGGAAGTTACAGTGATTCAAAGAGTTAAGAAAGGCCCTACCTGATGAGCTCAGTTAGAAACGAAAGAAAAAATGAGATAAAACTTAAATCTAAAAAAAAAAGTAAAGAACGAGAATTACAATCAAATTCCTTTACAGGCCCCAACAAACTCTAGGCCATTCGCCTTCTGGCTGACAATAATGAGGAAACAAGTGCCTAAGCGCGGCACCGCAATGCACAATAGTTCTTTGGCGGTCGTTGACCGAAGTTTATGCCTGAATGGGGCGGCGTGTAGGCGGCCCTCGGCGGCGGCGGCGGGGGTCGCGGCGGCGTCGGCTTCTCTCCGTCTGGGTCGGCGGCTGAGATGGCCCTGCCAGGCCGAGAAACGTCCTTCCACAATAGCTACCAAAGGAGCGGCGGCGGCGACAGCGGCTGCGGCGGTGACGGCGGCGGCTGCGACGGTCAGCTGGCCCGGATCGTGAATGATCGCGAATTCCGTTCACACAAATCAGCAGTTCTTACGGAAAGTTCTCTGGAGTTTTCACGATCACGAATCTCGGAGAAAACTAGTCACCGGTCACTGCCCACGGCAGAGCTCAGAGTCCACGAACTAAGTCCCAAAATAATAATTTCTCCCTCGAACGCGGCGCCGGAGCTATCACTTACTCCGCGGCGCTCGCCACCCAAGACAAGTCGAGTAAACGTAGTGTTCGAACGCGGCGCCGGAGCTGTTACTCGCTCCGCGGCGCTCGCCCCCCAAGACAAGTCGAGTAAACGTAGTGTTCGAACGCGGCGCCGGAGCTGTTACTCGCTCCGCGGCGCTCGCCCCCCCAGCTCAATCGAACAAGAAGAAGTGATTTCCTCCCCTACGCCTCTAGCGTGGAGGTGCCCTCGTTCCGCCACCCCGAAAATTCAAAAGTGCCCCAAAATCGCTCCCACCCCACGGAATTTTGCCCCTGATTGGCTAAGTGCTACTACGCCGTAATTTTGTCCTCGGCCAATCAGTCCGGTGATTCTAGGAATTTTCCGTAGCCCTATCTCTGTCTGGAAAACGCTCTCCGTCTGACTTCGGAAGTAGGTCAGTAAAGGGTACGCGGAATGTCCGTTGGGACCCCCGGAGAAAGCTGCGAAGGACGGCCTGGGTACTCAGTGCGCATGATACCCGGAACGGCGGGATCGGCACACGTCTCTAATCTCTTCTTCGGCGCCCGGGTGCGTGACGGGATGAGGGTCGACTCGCGGACGATGGCCATAAACTTTAGAGGGGCGCATGCTGTCATCCCTTCCATTAGCGGAGGGGGCGCGCCGACCCGGCTGGCGGCGGCGGGAGGTGGACGCCTCGCATCGACAGTTATTTGTGAAATTTAAAAAATATTAAAAATAGCGTACCGCTACAATATTTCTTTATAATTTCTACAACTGCTCAATATTTAATTCCTCTCGAATATCTACGCTTTTTTGTGGTCTAATAGTGAATATCCTGCCACAAAACGAAGAAATCTCATTTCTGCAGATTCAATTTTTCGCAGCTGATCTGATGTTAATGTCCAGCTCTGGCTTCCATAAAGCAGTAATGGCAAGCCAATAACTTTGTAAAATCTAAAGAGAGTTTCTTTTTGCACATTATGCTTTAGAGTTCGCTGTAATGTTCCACAGAAGTATGTGAAGTTGTTCAATTTTGTTTCCACATCTCTTGATTTAAAATAATTAAAATGATATCCGAGGTATTTTAATTCATTAATTTGTTCAATTATTTGACCGTCTATAACTATCTTTGCTCTTAAAGGTTCAAATCCCTTAAATGCCACTTTTGATTTATTTGGTGAGGTTTTCATTCCATGTTCATTACCAATCTGACCTAACTTGTGAACTGCTATTTGAGTTTCATGTTCAGATTTTCCTATGATAAGATGATATGATGATACCTACAATGATATAATGTACCTTAATATTGGATTTATTTAGAGTTGTGTTTGAAAGTAAATCGGCTGTTCATGGTTTCATCCAATCGGGAGCTTATATGCCGCTACAGTGACGTCACTACGGTGACGTCCACGGGCACCACACATCTCTTGAGATGATCGATTGATTATTAGTGATTCCGGGTGCGTCAAATACTAAGGACATTTGTCCTATAACTGTAGTGAATGTTTCCCCTCGGCTGTGGCAGTGGTCTCCTCCCGCTGGATGGCGAAATCCGGCGACGACCTACCGTAGGCTAGCAGGGTTTCCCTCAACAAGGTATCTCCCACCAGCGAGGCATGGCCCAGCTGAGACAAGCTGTAAGCTCCCGACCGGTCTCCCGGCATGTGTGGTAGTGTAGTGCTTATTACGGTCCAATTAAAATAAGCCGGTGATTGACAGTTGCGAATGGAAAGGTGCAACGTTGACAGATTGCGTACCACTGAGCACGTGTTCCCGGGACACGAAAATAATACACTTAAAGTAAATGCTTATAAAAGTAACTAAATCATATACTCATATGGTGTGAAGCAACAGCTTCGGAAACACAACCATTAATCACCAACTTATTATAATCGGACCATAGTGTAAGAGAGTGTAAGTAAGGGGCGAGGATGAGAAAAGGAACAGGAAGGAAGTCCCGTTTGTTAAGGTACTACTCCGCCGTTCGTCTGTTGGTGATTGGAGAACCCTCGTAAAACTAGCGACCAGAGCGAGCCGACCGGTAGAATTCTCCTCGAGACAGCGCGTATCTCTTGAGAAGCCAGCCTCCAACAGCTCGTTGAGTCCTGCGGGCCTACTACTTCCGCTGGCCTTGCTACACCTGGGGGAAAATTCTCCGCGTCTTGGGCTCTTTGGCCTTTATCCTCAACCCTCGACGACGTACAAGGAAGCCGGACAGGCAGGTAACTGGTACCCAGTTGGCCCTTTCAATGCCTGAGTGGGGCCGCCCTGCCAGCTCAGAGCTACTAGCTTTCCAGGCTGGTACCGGAGTCAATATCACCTGTATGGCAACTCGCCACTCACGTGCCCGGGACGTGACGGCCGAGGGCTAACGACCTGAGTTGGGCGGCGAGACTTAGGTACGGGTGAGCGTCTGCGATTCTTCACCAGAGACCGTGACCCGTATGTGGTCACGAACCCCTCCTGCGGAGCCAACAGCACGTGTCGTGTTTGCGTTGCGTGCAGCGGCAGGCGTTGGAGCGGGTGGTCGTCGTCGGCCCTGCGCTGCTACCCGCGGCCGCGCAGCTCGTCGGCCCCGCACCGCCACAGCAGCTCGCCCACGCTGTGCCTGAGCAGCCCGTCGTCGCTGAGCCAGCTCAGCCGCTCGGGCCTGCGCCGCCCCGGCAGCGCCTCGCAGCCCGGCCAGCGCGCGCGCCTCGCCCGCGCCGCGCGCCGCCCGCGCAGCTCCTCCCTGCAGGTGCGCGCGCCACGGCCTTGCGCCAGCAACAGAGAGGACGATTTAATTGGCTAGGCCTTTCATCAGCTAGAGCGAGGACCATTGAATAGGAAAGGTCTTTCATCAGTAAGAGAGACCACAATTTAATTGACATGGCTTTTTATTAGTTACAGTGAAAAAAATCTGTCATGGCCTTTCACCAGCTATAGTGAAGATACTTTAATAGGAAAGGTCTATCACCAGCTAGTGCGAGGTCAAATTAATTATCATGGCCTTTCACCATTTAATTGTCATATTCTTTCACTAGAGTGAGGACTATTAATTAAGCAAAGCCAATTTCTAGAGCGAGGACAAATAGGCAAAACTTTTCATTATCTTCAGCGAGAACAATCTGTCATGGCCTTTCACCAGCTATAGTGGAGACAATTTAATTGACAACGCGTATCACCAGCTGTAGTAGGACCAATAAAAAGGAAAGGACTTCCATCAACTACAGCGAGAAAAATCTTGACTGTCATGGCCTTTCACCAGCTCTCTATTTGGGTTTTTATTTCTTGGCGCGTGGGGTGTCTTCACGATAGAATATCTCACGGTATTTCGCGTCGTTCTTGGTCGTGCCGGTAGGAGTCACAAGATCGTCAGCACAGCACGATACAGTCGCGATCATGCGACTCCTGTCAGAACGACGGAGAACGACGCGAAAATACCGTGAGATATTCTATCGTGAAGACAAGACCCCACGCGCCAAGAAATAAAAAGCCCCACCCCTTAGTGAACACAATTTAATTGGCAAGGTCTATCACCAGCTAGAGCGAGGGAAATTTGTCATGGCCTTTCACCAGCTCGAGCGTGGACATTTTACACTTTGTGGGATCGTTTTCCCTCTGATGTTCTTTTTCTGAGGCTGGTACCGTCGAATTGTTCCCTCGTGACATTCTCAGTTCAGGCCAGCAAACGATTATTTTTGACAAGTTCTAAACCGCCGAAGACCGCATAGCATCGAGAATAGTATTCCGCCGTCAGCTACATAATCTGGAGGCCCGGCGAATAATGCCTTCAAAGAGTCAGTTCATGGCGCACAGTTGGAGGTTACGGATTGTTTTCAAGAGCCGTTTATTTTCTTACTATGTCGCCTCTACAATGAATATTGTAAAAAATGATGCAAATAATTTAAAACAACATGAGAATAATAAAGTGTATACTCTGATAGAGAAATTAAAATAGAAATTGAACTGAAGTAAACTGAGAGTCCACACTCACCGAGTACCCAAGAGCCCGCGTAGAGTTTACTTTTATCGCACTTTCAATTAAATTTGTAATAGACAAAATAATTATAATAATAATAATAATAGTAATAATAATAATAGTAATAATAATAATAGTAATAATAATAATAATTAAATGAAATAATTCATACAAAATTTGAATCAAATAATAATAATTCATACAAAAAATTATGTTTCTTTAAATATAAGTTTTGAGGTGCACTTTCCTTGAATTTTAATTCCATAAATATTTTTCGTGCAAACTTCCTCCAGTTGTCAAAAGACGAATCAATACACACTGTTTCAACCCCCACCGCAAGTTCGCCAACGTTTGTGAAATAAATGGAAATATTTTCCATGTTTCTTACGGACCATTTAGTTTGGCGTACCAGAGTGTCAATATATTCGATTACATGACTCGGGCGAGTGCACGCGGAGGACAATACGGAAATGTTGATTGCTATTCTGCGCAGGGAACAGGAGAGGACAGTGAGGGTGACCTAGAGATGCATAAATTTATTTATCTACACATAAAAAACAGGATGTCGGGATGTATATAAGAGCAAAGCTCCAACACCTTTGGACCGATCTCCATGAAAGTTGGCACTTCTACGTGTTCTTTTACCGAGAAGGTTTATGTGTGGTTAATTCTGTTGTAACTCTACTACATGGCGCTACATATTCACTACATATCCACCACATATTCACGTCAAATGCAACCTGCAACACACGCGGCAGCATTTTGAATCTATATCATTAAATAACTCTTAAACGAGGCGTTATAGGGCTTTAAAAACTAAAATTCTGAGGCTGATAGCCTCAAAGAAACGTTTCTATATAATGAACCGTAATCTATAGAATGAACTCATTCTGAACATTCTATTACATTTTTGCTGGTACGGCGCTTCCCGATATTACCTCACCTGCTCAGAGACGTACGGGATCTGCAAGTAAATGTGAATGAGACGGACAGAGTGGCAGAGACAGAGACAGACAGGGACAGGATGAGGGAAGGAGGGTGAGACAGTGAGAATGGGAGATGGGAGGGGAAAGAGGGAGATGAAGGGCAGAACAACGTCTGCCGGGTTTTCCTAGTTATTTTATAATATTAATTGCTCATGCCGCAACCTTATGCTTACAATTCCAAATTTCGTACATTTGGTATACATGCATTTTCTTTTGGATAATCTGCATTTATTGCCGTTTGTATATTGGACCTTTATTTGAATAGTTTGCTAATAGTTGTATAATGTAAGACTAAAATACTCTAAAAGAAGCTTGTATACGTACGACGCAATTCATGGCATGATAAAACCAGTTGAACGGCAGAAACAATATCGACTGGTGGGCTTCCATGCTGTGGCAAGCAGCAAGGTCACGTAAAATATAAATTTTTCCTTACACTATTACTATTCAAAGCACTTATACCAAGGCTGAAAAGCCTTTAAAATTTGTATGTATGAATTTTGTTTGAAGCAGAATGCAGGTTAAATCCGTAGTTGTTTATTTTGGTGCATTTTAATCCAAATCATTTTCTCCTCTTGAATCCAGCTGGTCCTTCTCTCAAAGGGATATAATTAGAATAAATGAAAAACATCTTATTAACATGTCATCTATTCTATAGAGATGAGTACCTGAGTAATATTTCACTCATCTTTATTATTTATCCCCAATGTCCGCAGAAGTGAAAGAAAACTACGCAGCTCCGGCCATGTGGGAAGTGCCTAAGATTTTATTAGTTGCCCAGGAACTGGAAAAAAATTCCAAAATGAAACAGTTTCGATTTTAAAGGAAAAATGCAAAAATTTGATTATCTAATTCATAGCGACTGGATTCTCATCCTCAATGCGTCACGACACAGCGGACGTCACGCGACAGCTGAATCTCAAAGAAGAGGCGCCCGCCATTAAATCTATATTATTAATTTATAAGTGCAGATTTTAGAAAAAAGCTTATCATCTTTCAGACACGTCTCTGTAGTTTATTAAATACCCAGAAACTCTGAAAAAAAGCAACAATAATAATAATTTCAATTGTGACCAAAAAATGCAAATATTGGATTGTGGTATTCCCCCTATTCTCATACTGCGAGAGGGTGAAGGCTCGGAGTTATACCTACGAGAGTTCTCGCACGAGTGCGCTGGTGCTTGATGTCATTTGTTGAAACGGTTTCCGTGCGTGCAGCGATCGCGGAGCTACTGCGGCGGCGCCAGCAGCTCGCCCGCGCTCTACTCCACCACCGTGTCCAGCATGCTGCGCGAGTCCTCCGCGGAGCAACGCGGCGGCCGCCCCGACGAAACGTGCCAGCACCTCGTCATGGCGGTGCGTAGCGTCAAACCGGCGGTCCCATGTCGTAGATTGATGGTTCGCAAATTGGAGATGCGGTGAAACTTGAATAATTTTAATCTCAAAGAAGGGAGCAAATCATGAAAACGATCAATAAGTGAAGCCGACTTTCGTAAAATCGATTGAGTAGGTTATTTCGAAAACGCCACACGCTTCCCTTGTTCGGAGTGTCGACCTTGTTAGAAAACGTCACGTCTACGGATAACACAATTTGTAACACAGGCGCCCTCCCAGTCACAGGTGTTGGAAACTTTCACCTAGTAAGTGAAAATGTTGCTTATATACATCTGTTTCAACTTATATAATTGCGCACCATTTCTGAATTTCTATCTCGGATCGTTTGTCGATGAGTTTCTCGGTGCGTGCGAGTGAAAATGTTGGGTGCGTGCATGTGCTTGTGAGTGCGTGGTGTGGCCGTGGACTTGAGGTGAGTCCTTGGATCTCGGAGGGGCGTACGTGTATATGTAATACGCGTGCGAGAATCCGTAAGGACATTCATGGACTTGGGAGGAGTGAGCGTAGTCATAAGAGATACGTGGGAGGACATATGGGGTGCGCACATGGACGTGTGGAATGAGCGCGGGAGTTGAAAAGGTCATGTATGTGACAATGTGTGTGTGTCTTTGGACGTGTAAAATGCGCGCGTAGAGTTGAGAGGAGCGCATGCGGCGGTGTGAAGTACGTGCGTAGAGTTGAGAAGAGCGCATGAGGTGTGAAGTGCGTGCGTTATGTTGGGAGGAGCGCAAAAGTAAGTGTGAAGTGCGCGCGTGGAGTTGCGAGGAGTGCGAAAGGAGGAGTGAAGTACGTGCGTAAAGTTGAAAGGAGCGCATGAAGTGTGAAGTGCGTGCGTTAAGTTGGGAAGAGCGCATGAGGTGTGAAGTGCGTACGTTAAGTTGAGAGGAGCGCATGAGGCAGTGTGAAGTGCGCGCGTGAAGTTGAGAGGAGCGCGTGAGGCGGTGTGACGTGCGTGCGTAGGGTTGAGAGGAGCGCCTGAGGACGCGTGAAGTACGTGCGTAGAGCTAAGAGGAGCGCCTGAGGGGTGCGAAGTGCGCGCGTAGAGTTGAGAGGAGCGCATGCGGAGGTGTGAGTGCGCGCGTTAAGTTGAGAGGAGCGCATGAGGCGGTGTGAAATGCGCGCATAGAGTTGAGCGCAAAAGGAGGTGTGAAGTGCGCGCGTTAAATTGTGAACAGCGCATGAGGCGGTGTGAAATGCGCGCGTAGAGTTGAGAGGAGCGCCTGAGGACGCGTGAAGTACGTGCGTAGAGCTAAGAGGAGCGCCTGAGGGGTGCGAAGTGCGCGCGTAGAGTTGAGAGGAGCGCATGCCGTGGTGTGAAGTGCGCGCTGGTGGAGGTGCGAGCGCGAGCGCGAGCGCGTGCGCATGCGCAGGACGGGTCGCCGGCGCCGGGGGAGTCGTGGCGGCGGCGCTGGCACCGCTCGCGCGCCATGCCGCGCCGCCCGTTCCTCATGAGCCCGCGCTGCTACCGCGCCTGCAGAGCCGTCTGCACGGGGCTCGAGCCCATCTACATCGTCTGCAATCTCAGGTGAAGACGAATATCCAATCCTACTAATAGAACGTTCAGGCCGCACTTCAATCAAATCAATTCTGGGTTTCTAGGTTGATGGCCCCCATCTCGATCAGGTTTTTCGTCCAGTTTCCCTAATCCTTTGAGCAAATGCTGAGATGGTCCCTTGTTTTGCTTCTGGACATAAATGTAATTTCATTATTTGTGCATGTCTTCTGAATTTCAGTGGGAAATATAGTTATTCAAATTATTGTTTTCCATATTATCACGGCAAAAAGGATTATTCTTAATGAAGAACATGATAAGGGTTAAGGGCACAAATTTACAGCTAATTTACCTTTGAAAATATATTTTATTATACAGGAGCGAATATTTTTGCCAACAAAACTTGAAAAAACCGCTCTTTTTTCTGTATTCAAAATTCGACTAGAATATGGTTTAGGATAGAGATCACAGAATTATGTAAACGTGCACAAATTTCACTTTTCCCCATAGCTCGTCACACACAGTTTTAAACTGTTTTTGAAGTAAATAAATAAATTATTTTCGAGAATTGATTTGATTGATTGTTGATTTAGGTTTTTTCAAATGCTATGACAATAAGCGTTCCGCGGGAGGCTTGAAATGGAATGGGAATAGGATTGCGCGATGGTTCCTTGTTTAGAATGCTGCACTGCAATTCACCTAGAAGTGAGAATTGGAACCGCTGAACCATTGGAACCGCTGAACAGAGCAGTCTGCCTATGAATTGCATTTCTATGTACTGAACAAGCAAACAAATTTCCGGCAGCTAGTCGGAATGAATCCGGCGCCCTCCCAATCCCCGGTGTTAGACTGCAGGACCTTTACGCTCGCCGCTAATTGTCGTACTAAGGATAATTTACAGCGATCAGTTGGGACGCGATTATCCAATCAGGAGCTTTGTTACAAATTAATTTTTTGATATTGAAGCTCCCGAGTTGATAATCGAGACGCAGCCAATCAAAAGTCAATTTGCCCTGAACATCCGAATATAAGAAATTCATGTGTGATGGTTACATAAAAGTAAGTAATTATTTGTATTAGCGTAATTCGGAAAATAACGTCCGTTGGGTTATGAATGACAAACACACATTCACAGAAATGTTATACATATTAGTTAACTACATCACCATACGTTTTTGAATAATATCCAATCAAGTAGGCACATTTGTCGTAACGATTCTCGATTTGTAATTCCTTCTACAAAAGAAAATCCTGCGAGGGACTAAACTCCCACTTTAACAGCTTCGAGAAGCGCATTGGCAACGCTAAAGTGTAGGGTGTAAATAAACTATTGAATACCGCCGATCAAAATCTCTCAGAATTATTTTTGGCTAACCTTACAGAGTAGAAAAACAAACATTATTGTGAACTAGGGGAAGTCAGCACTCCCAAAACTCTCCGGTTGGCTCGTCTGAATTTCCATAACGTGTACTGCCTAAATTATTTTTACTCTGCAAATCGTATTAATACAGGTACTTCACATTTGGGGAATTGTCTATGTCAACGTTAGGTTTTTATCAATCAGAGAAACGAGAGAACTGCAACCTGCTTCCACTCCGTGCTACCTACTGAATTACTGTCTGCATCGCCATACGATCGGAAATAGCTAATCCGCCTGTATCTTGCACGAGGGCAAGCGAAGAATAATTTACGAATTACCCTCATTCTTAGAGCCTGTGTTTCACTAACATTTCAACCAACTCTTGCAAAATAGTTTTCAAGAAACTCGGCATAAATGTCTAACGTTGTCTCAGAAATCCACTCCAAACAATATTTTTATCCACTTTGGCTATCTAAATAAAATTATACAAAACTGAGATCAGTATTGAACTCGTAATAATTGTTATTAGAACAAGGGAGTGTTAATATTCCATGGTCCACAAACAATATCAATGATCAGTTTTGTAATGAAAAGGAAAAGGCTCACACAAATTAGTAATTCATAGAGTCTATTAAATATAACATCAGTCTATCTCATTTCGCAGGATGAATAGTCAAATTTAAACGAAAATTGAAATTTTAATAAACTGAATAAAATGTTGTACAAAATTCGTATCACTACAGCTTATTACCAATATTTGTTTGGTTATGAAACGGGGCTAGTAAGTTGTTACAAGATGTATCACGAAACCTATTTCGTAAATAACTATTTTTCTTCATATAATATTCAATAATATCTTTACCAAAACCGAGTTTATACATCACAATGACGTTCCAAAAAATTCTTTACCATAGAAATTAGTCTCTATTTGCGCGGTTTATGATGAAAATTGAAAATGTACGTTTCTTAAAATGACTTTCTTATAAAATATTTCATAAATTCAAAGAATAATTTCAGATATTTCTTTAACTTAATAAGCGTCTGTACTTGTGTTATATCGATAGCTAAGTACTATTTTTTAAATCCGTTAAACCATTTAAGAGCTAATATGTGTGGACAGGGAGAGAGACGTTCTTAAAAAACTCTCTACCGTTTTCATTTGTTTTAGATTTCTTCCCCATTAATATATAGGTTTAGTACGAAAGTTCGTTCTGAATCAATACAATCCCTTAGCAGCAAGCACACGAAAATGATGTCTCTGTTGTATCTAACCGTTCGCTTGGTAAATAGTGTTTTGATAACATGGCAATCTTTCACGTTTCCTTATCAATACGTTGATTGAGTGCAATACGCAACGCACTGTAGCATCAGCGAGTGGTGGGCAGCATGCTGAATGAACGCATTCATGACAAAATACAATAGTATTTTAACGAATAATTTTCCTTATTTATACATTTAAGAACATAAAGAATACATTATGATTTAATAGCAGAATTGTAGCCAATCAGTTCAGAGTCCAGATCAAAACAGGATATGTCAATTAAAAATCATGTAAACAGTGTAACATCGTATTTTATTTGTGAAGTACGATGTTAACTTCATCAGATCCATTATAAACTGTGGAGGACTTTGTAAATTTCTTTTTGGCCGATGTGGATACGAAATAATGATATACGAAATACGATAACAAAAGGAAAAATAATCACTACAAGAACTAAACGACTTAGTTTAGTATCCTAAACTGTCCTTTTACATCAATATATGTATTTATATCAATTTATATCAATAACAACTTATATCAATAAATGTGACAATAGAAATAAAACTATAAATCAATCCTGAACCATTCTCCTGATAATACAATAAGTACTTATTTATTAAGTGAAAAAAAACTGTACGTGACGTATGGGAAGAAGCTCATCTGCGCACATTTTCTTGAGTTCCAGATTCGCTTCCCAATATTTTAACTATCAATAGATGAAAGATGAATAAAATTTTAAAAAATTAAACAAACAAAATAATAAAATTTAAAAAAGCGCGAGAGTAGCAACATTTGATAAACTAGACATATTCGTACTAATTCGGAATAGTAGAGGTAAACTACGAAATATTAAGAAGTAAAGATACAAAAACTAAGAAATAAGCTACGCTAACTCAAATCACCAAACGCCGCCAAGAACTCCAAAATTGAAATAACCAGAGGTTCCCGTTGATCCGCACTGATTCACAGTGTCACTCTTGCTCACGGCCTCTTGAATCGCTCTTTGATGTGTATGAAAAATTGGGCGTTCAGCGGGTTCGCCAAGTAAATAGGGGAGTATGTACTCTAGAGTAAAATAACCCTTCAGAAGCGTGGTGAAACGCTTATACTCTACTCTCGAGTAACTATCGTAGAAAAATGCTTACTCTCGAGTAACTACTCTTAACTTGGCCACTTAGCTGTTGGTGAAACCGGCTCTAGGAGAGACGTTTCGAGGAGTATTGGACGAGGAGTCGAAAACTAATATTGCAGATGTTGAAAGGTAAGAATGCAAATGATTTCAAAAAAACAGATATGAATACTATTGCACGGTAGAGTATAACAAAATATACTTATCTTTGCGGGCTTCTAGGGCGACAGGCGATCGACAGGAATGGGCGCTCAAAATCATTTAGCAACTCCGTAAATATTTTAACACAAAATCAACTGCGCTTATTAACTGTATTATAAATATTTAAAATCAACATGCTAAACAAAAAGGAATGTACACATAGGGAAGAATTTGGAAATTTTTAGAAAATATTAGAAACGAACAACTCGAAACAAAACAAATCATGATACAACACCAAAGCGAACAGATTAATAATGTTCTACATCCCATAAACAAGATACGTGTATAAAACCAATGCTGATCCTGTGATTGAAGAGAACTGAAATGTAATTACTGGTTTTCACATGTAATAATTTAAACATTCAGCGGACATTGCTTACTTTTGGACATTTAGGTGCTAGATATTTTTGCAATTGGCATGTACATAACATGGACGAAACAGTATTGGATATATAATGAAGTGGACATTAGATTAATGAGCTTTTTCACTAGCGGACATTTTTGCAGTATACGTTTACTTGTAGGCCAATTAACTAATAACCACTGGATTATGTAAATAATAAAAGTGTAAAGGAGAAGGAGGCTCGGATGACCCCAGAATTGAAGTTTCTGCCTCCCCCCTCATGTTTTTGGCTGCGCACGCGTATATCCGTTTGATGTCACTGTGCTTTGCGATCTTCGTTTTCTTATGTCTTCTGACTGAACGCCTTTTTTTCCAGCCGCGGCTCTAAGATACGCTCTCAACCAAGCATGCAATCATCTTCAATTCCAAGTAAGTTAACTTGCGTTTTCTGCGACATCCAATTGGCAAGCTTTATGAGCAAATTCAATCGGAATACGAGATTTCATTAAAATCTGAAAAAATAATGTCGCCCATTGATACAATTCAAGTAGTTGGCGGAATCCTAGAACAAAGAGAAATGGAGACTTTTTGGATGCGAATCTCTTGACTGTAATATTTTATTTTACAACTAATATTCAACATCCTTGGAATTCATTGGAGCAATTCATCAACAGTGTGTACTAAATAATTTGAAGGAAATTTAGATTGACAGCGCGGTCGTTGAGAGAAGGAAATGCTCCTCCCTAAATCTTAAAATAATCTTTTTCATATAAAATATTCTATAAAGTATACTTCGCCAACTTTTTAAAAATTAACTGAATTACACAATTAATTCCAAGGCAACAAGTGAACATAGAGGACGTCGCTTATATACTAATCTACTATTTCGTTAAATATACATGTCTTATTTCACACGTAGGCATGCTTCAGTGTCGTCCTGGCACTAATAACAAACGACAATTGGATTACTATAAAATATGTTTCCAACTACATGAGCTATGAGTAAAGACTGGATGTTAATATATACGATCAAGTCTTACATATAAACGCAAAAATACACAGAAACCCATAAAATGATCGATTAGAGGTACAAAACAATGAAATATGCATTATTAAATTTAAACATATTATTTCTTCTCCGATTTGATGACTTTGTAGCAGTGGAAATAAATAAATTTTGTTTAGTTAGATTTGTGACATCTGATTTTTTAAAATGAAGAAGATTCTCTCTTTAAATCACGAGTCATAATAAAAACATACTTAAAGAATAGAATTTCGCAATATAATTTTACAGATAAAATGCCAGAGCAATATTCAATCATCTGCGTGGACTCTTCTCCGCAAACGCCCTTCATGGCAATTTCCCGTCAGTTCGTGTGGCGCCATCGCACGGAGCTTGATTGATGGATTGATTCGTGTTTCCGGGCGCGTCAACTACTTAGGTCATTATTCCCGTAAGTGTAGTGCGTGCTTTTTTCTCGTGAGGTGGCGATGATCTTTTTGCCCGCTGGATGGCGAGATCTGGCGCCGACCTACCGTCGACTAGCGAGGTTTTCCCCTCAACCAGGTATATCCCACCAGCGGGGCACCGCCCCAGCCGGGACAAACTCTAAGCTCCCGACTGGTCTCCCGGCATGTGTGGTAGTGTAGTAAATGTTAGTGTAAGTGTGTGTGTGTCAGGATAGGACAAGGAAGAGGAAGGAAAGATCGCGCGCGGTCCGTGACCCGTTTGTTAGGGTACTGCTCCGGCATTTGCCTAGTATTGATCGGAGAAAACCACGGAAAACTACCAATCAGAGCAGCCGGCCGCTAGAATTCTCCTCCAGACAGCGACTGAATTCGACCTAGGTGACAAGCTAGTGTCGAAAAGCCTGCCGCCGTCGGAACTCGAACCTAGGACCTCCCGGTCAGAGGGACTGCAGGTTGATGCACTGAGCCATCTCTCCCGGTTGGCACGGAGCAATGGCCGAGCTCTTTGCAAGCGCTCTCTCGGCGGCACTGCGGCCACCCACTCGCCTTTTCACTTTACACTGCCCTGCGACCACACTCTGTTTACTTAGCACTCATCACCACCACCACGGTTACGAAGGATACATTTTGTAACTGCCTTTCTCTTTATGAAAAACGAAGGCTCATAGTTCTTTTCGGCCGAACTTTTTAAATGAGATTTTTAAAATGTGTAGCTTGTCAATAAAGAAGTAAGAATGTCGTCGCTCCGAAGAATGTCCGCTTTAAGAATACTACACTATTTTTGACAAATATTCATTTATTTTTAATATTTATATAATTGATATAAACAATCAAATTCACTTTGTGATTTCAAACATCAATTTGTGATTTTACTCAACGAACTGTTCTTCAATTAAACTTACGTATGTAACAATTCGACACTAGTAATTGACTGATGAAAAATTATCCGAAAGCGAAGAAAAGTCATTCTCCTTATTGAATCATACTATTGGGCCGAATTCACAGTGAACACAAAATAAATATTCTCTGAAGAGATTGATTCTGACACATAAACAGTTTTATTCTCGAATGAGTGGAACAATAAGTGACCACTCTTTCTTGTATCGTCATTCGGCCTCTTTTTAACTTCTTCAGGTTTTGTTCTTAAGCAGCGCAAACTTCTATGGTGGAAATGGTTGACTATGATATACAGAAAATTTTGAGTTGGCAATAACACAAAGGTTGACAAAGGCGAGTAACAGATGAGCTAGGGCACTGGGCGGCTATCTCTTTGGGCAAAACTGGGCGACTGTGGGATTCGATTTACGGGATGCAGTTACGTGAGGCATATACTGCGACTTTCGTAACTTTACTCCTGACAGGAATCAGCTGTTGACGGTTTCATCCAATCGGGAGCTCAAACGTCACCATAGTGACGTCACAGTCGCGAAATACAAGATCCCGATTGGATGGCAGCGAAACAGCAGATTCCTGTCAGGGGCAAAGTTACGAAAATCGCCGTACAAATGAAGAGAGAACAAGAGAGCGCGTAGTAGGAGCCTGGGCGTGTGTGTCCGCTTGCAGTCCGGCACGCGGTGGGCGGCGGGGCGTTCCCGTACATGCCCAGCAACTTCGACCAGCCGGGCCAGCCGCCCGAGCTGCAGGTCATCCCGCTGCAGTGCGCGGGCCACGCGCCGGCCAGCGTCTGCCTGTCGCCGCGCAGCCGCCTCTTCGTCGCCTCGTACGTCTCAAGGCTATTCGGCGAACAGCGAGCAACCGCTCGCCGAATAGCGAGCATAGTGCGGATGGGTCGAATTATTGTGGATGGCCGAATGCGAGTGAAAAAGTGTGGATGGGGCGCTTGCTATTTGCCGAATGATGAACATTTGGTACTAGACCTACCCACTGCGTGTCGGTCTTTTAAGGTGGCTCCACACATTCGCTTTTCGGCGAACAGCGAGCAACCGCTCGCCGAATAGCAAGCATAGTGTGGATGTGTCCAAATAGTGTGGATGGGGCGCTTGCTATTTGCCGAATGTTGAACATTCGGTGCTCACCCTATCCACAGCGTGTCGGTCTTTTGGACACATCAAAGGGAGCGATCATTCGCCGAACACATCAGCTGTAGGGGATCGGGCGAGCAGTAGCTCGCTGCTCGGCGAATGCCGAATTTGTGGAGCCACTTTTAGGGATGAGCACTCAACCCTCTTCAAAGTGCGCAGAGGTTTTAAAAACTGTTTAAATTCTGTGGTCACGGGATAAAAGTTCTTAAGTCAAAAATCTTAGTTTGGAGAAAACAAGGTTTAGATTATTGAGCCAACGCTTTTTCCTACGCTCAATGCTACTTCTCAACGCTTTTTTGTCGTTAAGGAGGCAACATTTGAATTTGGTTGTTTTACTAAAATAAAATAGATACTTAACTAGTAGTTTTAGTAGTTACCCCAATTTCGCCAAAAATTGACTTATGAACTTTTACCCCATGACTACAGAATTTGTATTTTCCGCTTGGCAACACATTTTAACTATCTTCTTTGGGCATCGGTTCTCCTTGCGTGGATGGGTGTGGTTTCATCTGCGCTAAAATAAAATAAATTCAATGGTATAATGGTCCTATTTCTTTTCCGGCAGGGATTTGCTCTTTATTTTTGATATGCTTTTGTTAGTTGTCCGAAATAAACTTCAAGCAAAGAGGTCTACACTCTACACTCTAGAAAACTAGAGGCAATCCCCCCTAGACAATAGAAATGGTATAACCGAATATCTCTGGGGCGAAAAAGTATTTTTTGTAACCAGTTTTACTCTTCAGAAAAAACGAAAGAATTAACAAACTCTGTACTGTAAGGAAAATTACTAGTTTGGTTAATTTTTTGTTATCGAGCAGCGAGCTACTGCTGCCTTAGGTATAAAGCATCACTAGTTCATAAGGATAAGGACCGCGATCAAAACGTACAACAGCGTTAAATATGCTTATCAGATTTTTAACTTTATTAAGCGTTATGTAACGCTAGAGTTTTCATTGATTAGAATAAATTAGTAGTTGTTCATTGAAATGTTTATTACATATCCATTCGCATTTTAAGTAAGTAAATGTATGTTTCACGAAAAGCTTACAAAACATTACAAAATATTTATCATAAATAAATTGAGTTTGAGTTTATTCATTATTTACGCACATATCCCTCTAATTAAATTTTTAATAACAAGATCTGCCTAACTGCGAGGCATGGCGTTAACTGGGCCAGTTTAACTGCGAGGCATGGCGTTAGCGAAGCCGAGGCGTTAGAAGCTAATATTTTTGTTATATTAAAGCTATCATGTTAAAATTTAAAAATCAATTCACTTTTAAAGAAGTTACTGATAATGCTCTATACCAAAACCTCATATAAAACTGTATAAAGTAGTTTAATGAGGCCCATTTTGAAAATACGTCTCAAGAAAAACAATAGTTTTGGACAATCTACATCTAATCATGAGAGAATCAATTCAGGATCAATTTGTTTTGAAACTGTATCTCTCTCACGAGAACTCCGATTTAGTTACAATTAAGAACTAAAACAGGACTGTACAATGAGGAGCACTCAGAACCTGGATTTCTATAAACAAAATAGTTAGGAACAATTTTCTCAAACCTAACCTGCTACTCTCAAACGTTCATTTAGAATTGTATTCAATTTGTTGGTCTCAAGAGAAGGGATAGTGCTAGCCGGCTTTTAAATGTAAATATACATTTTCAAAATAATACCCACATTAGTTATTACCATAAATCATATTTAAGAAACCGTTTTCTATATTTAAAAAAATGCCCCTTCCTTATAAATTGTGTGAATCTGCCGTTGGTAAGTCTCCTCGAGAACTACAACCGAATTCCCTGTAAATTTTGTTTGTTGATTCACGGCAATTAATAATAATAATAATAATAATAACAATAATAATAATAACAACAAAAACTTTGCTAAACTTCCAGGTCATTCAAAAGACTGTGAAGTGAAAGAAATTGCTTTATTTGGAACGGCTCACATTTTGCGCAAAGTATTGTAGAGGCACCGACAGTTCCTTAGGTGGCTGGTTGCAACCTGGAGTAAATTTTATATTCGACCTACCCATAACATCATTAGTCGTAATGTAGAGTGGAAAATAATAATAATGGCAGCATTCTAACATTTTCAGAGATAAGTCGGAGAGTTCCCGCTCAATGTGGCTGCAACATCAGCAACAAGGGTCGCACTCCCATTCCGACCCGACACGCGCTCTTCCCTGGAAGAAGGTGCACGGTGAGACACGCTCTTGTCACCATCTACGGACGAGGGGTCCGTTCGTGGGAATCTCGACATCTTGGGTTAGGGGGTCGCCCTCGGGGCGAGGGCGTCTACTTGGCGCCGTAGATACATAAATAACTATTGTATTACTTGCAAGGTACTGTTTAATTTCAAAATTCTTAATTGCATAAAAACTGGGAGTACTCATGTATTAATTGTTGTATTATTAATATTATTGTTTATTATTATGATTATCTTGTTTAACTATTATATTACATTTTGAATATTATCTAAGATTATTGTATTTGTAATTTGCCACCGGACAACGGCCGGGGCGCCGCAGGTGTGTGTGATGTGTTTGGGAGGTAGCGGGGGACGTAGCGGGTAACTCAGATGAGGTAAGACTAGGAAGGGCGAGCCGCGAGAAGAGGACAAAATGGTTCTGAACGCGTTGGTAAATTCCAATAGGGAGCTGTCCGGCCCGTGGCCAACATATTCGTTTTCGCCGAGCAGCGAGCTACTGCTCGCCCGATCCCGACCAGCTGATGTGTTCGGCGAATGCTCGCTCCCTTTGATGTGTCCAAAAGACCGACACGCGGTGGGTAGGGTGAGCGCCGAATGATCGTCATCCGGCAAATAGCAAGCGACCCATTCACACTACTCGGGATTCGGCGAGCGGTTGGTCGCTGCTCGCCGAATAGCGAATAGGTGGATCCGCCTTAATGCGTATGAATACATGATTGGTACGTAAGCCACCTTGTAAGTTGATTGCTCCAAATCCTACGACGCTTCGTCACAATACGATGCAGTGAAGAAAAATTACAAATTTCGTACAAGCTAGTTCCTTTTAATATGGTCTTAGCGTATTTTTTGGATGATTTTCAATATTAACCCAGTGAGATAATTTTGGATTTTCTAGTAAATTTTTTCTCTATTTTTCTCTGTTCTCTTTTTCTCTATTTTTTTAAAAAGAATGTAGAATGTAATTTGATAACTCACATTGTTGAAAGGTCATTCTGAGAGAAGACACGAGTATTTCAACAGGACAACTGACGTACAGATTCGTACTTTCAACAGAACAACTACATTGTCAGAAATTTCCGCATTACTTTTAATGTAAAAGTACATTATAGTAAGTATCATGTACGTAAATTAAATTTAATGTACACGTACAATAAGTTTAAAGAACATTTACATTAAATGTAATGTACGTGTACAATTAAATTTACCGTATGCGTGTACATTAAATTTATTGTACGTGCACATTAAATTTATTGTCGTGCACATAAAATTTAATTTACGTACGTGATACTTACTTAAACGTAGTTTTACATTAAAATTACTGTATTTTTGCATGAAAGCAGTACATGAAATCTACATTGATTTTAATTTACACATTATTTTTAATGTACACGGTACATTAAATTTCATGTGAAACAGTGCATTAAACTACATTAAATTTAATGTAATTTCTGACAGTGTACCTAAAATCACGATGATCCTCTCACTAACGCATTTCTCCTGCTTGTAGTCCGGCCTCAGCGCAAGGGATGGCCCGACACCGCCGAGATGCATCGGATGCACCAGCTGCAGCAGATGCGTCAGAACCCTCAGGCGGCCCAGCAAAATGCAGCGAGCGCGGCTGCCGGCGGCTCCTCCATGGCTGCTTCCGCTTCGCAGGCCGCAGCGCTCGCGGACCCTTCGTCGCAGGTGAGTCGCAGTGCCGACTCGTCGGCTCAGTGCCGGCTTACATGGGGTGGGGCACAGTCAAAAAGCAAAGAGGGAAAACAAAAGACTCCTTAACCCTCCGGCGGGCGCGTCCCATCATTTCCCACCAGCAGGCGCGTGCGGCACTCCGTGCCTCATTTATTAACTTCGATTTTTGCGGCAGTACTTATTACTTTTGCATTGGAATGTGAAGGAAATATTCTTTTTTTATGGTTTTACACATTTTATTTCATAATAAATAAGTGAATACCAAACGAAATAACAATATTAATAAGAATCTGATGCATCTCTCTCTCCCTCCGTGTCTTGGTACGTGTTACAACATGAAGGGGCCCCTTCATTCCGGAATGAATACGATGCAAACGTGTCTTCTAACGTTTCTTTGGAAACAACGCATCTGTATCAGTAGTCTTCAAAATCTGTGCCATAAAGCTCAATAACAAAACAGCAGTAAGAATTCTAAAGGATAAAATACGCAAATATTATACTTGCATGACAAAACGCGTGCGCTATGGAGTGCTGCAAACCTAGAATTCAAATTACTAATGAATAACGGCCGATCGGCTTTGTCTAAAATCGTGATTTGAGTGTCATCCGGTTGAAAATAATGAATGAAGAATAACTATGAGCTCAATAGTTGCGACATCAATTATTTACACGAAATCAACAAAAATGTAAGAATGCGTCACTGCCACTACGGCGCCCGCCGGAGGGTTAATACAATACATGACGTACGTGTGGAGGCTTAAACAAGTGATTTTTGACCGTACCAGTGCCAAAGACCGAGCATGTATTATATATGTATGTTGTGTCAGCCTCCGTGGCGCAGACGGTTGCGGCAGCCGTCGTCTGCGCTGAAGAGGCTGAAAATCCTGCGTAGGCATGGACGTATTTGTAATTGACACTTCATCCCTCATCATTATCATCCTATCACCTCATAATTCATAACTCGAGGTTAACAACCTCGTTAAATCCATGGATACAGCCGAAACAGCTAATCCTCATAAAGAAAAAAATACGTTAATCTCTCCGGGATAAACATGACTGGGCCTCGGAAGATCACGTGTAGCGTGGTCCTAGAGGGCCGATAATCGCATTAACAAAAGTAAATAATGCCGGCCCGGTGGCCGAGATTGCTAAGCCAGTAGTGGCGTAGCGATCTCGGACCGAAGGGTCGCGGGTTCGAGTCCCGCCTCGGGCATGGTTGCATGTGTTCGTCCTTTCACCCCTTATCATCATATCGTTTCATCCTCATAGGTACCATGCCGTCAAACTCCAATAGTGGTCGCTGATCTATTAGTTGATGCGACCTTCTTCTTCTTCTTCTTCTTCTTCAGGTATAAAGGCACTGCCTGTTACCCCTCCATTTCCATCTGGTCATCCCATCTCTTCTTTGGGCGTTCATGATTTCTTCTTCCTTGTGGGCGGTAATGTAGAATTCTTTTCGGCAGGCGATTGTCTTGCATCCTTTCAATGTACTGCGTCCAGAAATTTCGATAATACTTAATTTTGTCTTGAAGATTACATACTCCAAGTTATTTATGAATTTCCAAGTTCCTTTTCTTGTCCATCAGCTTATAATTAACTACTGATCTCAGAAATCTCATTTCAGCACTTTGTAGTCTTGTGCTATCTTTTTCGGTCATGACGCGACCCTAAATAACAAAAACCAATGTTTGTAGCGCAGAGGTATATATATCGCGTGGCGAACGCGACTGCGCAGGCTGGGGCTCAGTGGCGAGCGCAGGCGCAGGCCCAAGCGCAGGCGCAGGCGCAGGCGCTGGCCCAGCGCGGGGTGACGCGCATCCGCGTGGCGTCTCGGGGGCCCCAGGTGCTCGCCCCCTCCAAGCGCCCCCAGGTACCCACCCACACACACGCCCCTCCACCCACTCCACCCCGATATAGAAGAATTCACGTAAGAACAAGCAAAAGTGAAAGTTTGCTAAACAAGTGAACATCACATGTAATTCAGAGAAGTATCCCTCCGCCGCGGCAGCTGTTCAGAAACACGTTCACCAGTACGCACCTTACATTCAAGACTCGGTTTTAAAATAAACATAATACTTATCAGGCAAAAAGTAAATTCCATATAATGTGTATGAAAGAAAGAAATTTTTACAGAAGAGCACATAGTACTGCACTTCCTAATTTCAATTATTTCTCGTGGCGCACTATATTTTCGTCGGACGAGGATATCACAACGGAAGCGGCAAAACCATTTACAAGTTAGCCAACTGCAAACGAACGAATCGAGGAAGATGGGATTCAATGGGATCAAGGACTCAACGACCACAGAACCTTCGGTTATGTTGCCAGCACTAGCTGTCAAAATTGCTTGTTCTTACATGAATCTCTCATTACCAATGGAAGGCTGCTTTCTCTGATAGGCCTCTTTCACAAAACAACAACTTAGTGCCGCCTGTCCAAAATGTGGAGGAATATTATCAACGTCACATATTATCTTCGAGTGTTCCAGTCTTCAAAATATACGAATCTCTCTTGGCAACAAGAAAGAAATTTATAAAATATTTAATTCAATAGAAGGTTTCAAAACAATTTTAACTTTTCTTCATTTGGCTGGTTTACATAACATGATCTGATTGCAAAATTTATAGTACCTCATATTTTATTTTATTATGTTTATTCTACATTAAAAAATGTATCTCTTGTATAAATCAATAGTGGTCGCTAATGACCATAGATGTTTTTAAAGCGACTTTAAATAACCCGTTTAACGCATGGTGGAAAGATCTTTCCACAGTGGTATTTAGCTTTTTCTTCGACTTTCCTACCGATTTGTCTTTATATACAGTTAGTAACAGTCTTGTTTATACAGTTCGTAATTTGCTTGAAAATCGTTAATTTTAAGTGGAAAATTAATACTAATGAAAATTACATTGCAAGATAATTGAATAATTCTAGTTAAATAAAATGTAACTTTGTACACCTAGACGGAACGGCCTTGAATTTGATGTTCACCAGCACATTTTCTTGCTTGGAACCTTCCTAGCGGCTAGTTTCCGAAAAGTGAAAAATGATGGCGTTTGAAAAATGAAAAAAAGCAAGCACTTCCACAAGTTAATATTACACGGCACACAATTCTTTGAACATAACTGTAAATGTACTTAATTTAAAATATATTCTCTTCGTGGTAAATCAAATTCTTTATAATCTGAATTTCATTCCAAATGAGTTAAAATGATTAAAATTACATTATCTTCTCTAAAGTAAATATACGAGAGGAAGTTTTTTTTCTTCAAGCAATCATAGGCCAGTAATCAAAATATCCTAAGATTTTTAATGTATTTTTAGGAGTTTGAAATTTAATGAATTCCTTTGTTTTCAGGGAAAATATCCATTTCCGAGCATAGCAGGTCATGGAAAACCACCATATTGTCGAACGTCAAGACGCCCGGTTTTCAAGTAATATTGAGCAGGTATTGATTTAGTTTTCCATTAGTCGATGATTTTATTCAAACATTTATGTAGAATGTAGTGTGAGCCAGGCAGAAAATAAATATTTGTCTCCTCTCTAACAATGCCTTTGGCTGGTTTCAGAAAGTTGATCTATTTTAGACAGGTAATTTATTTCAGAGAACTTCATTACTGAATTTACTCATTCTATTGCAGAGGTATTTCCAGTTTACAAATCTTTGCCACAAATATTATGTCCACAAAACGTTCGACTTAAATGTGCATTTAAAATGTTGGTGTTTATTGTCATAAATGATTTTTTGTTTCAGGGGTCCCTGAATTCCATCAGTTGTATTTAAGAAACACCTTTCAAGAGAAAACTTATTTATTTTGAACCAAAATATCCAAGGAATTGGTCGGCATGGATCCCCGTTCAACCAGATGGCTATCCTTGTTGGGAAAAAGCCGAAAGAATTCGTAATTTAACGCAGAAGTATCATCATTGTTTAAAATTAGTTTCTGAATTTTGTTATGTTTGTTTCGTTTCTCATTAAATTTCTAGAATTTTTTACTCTGTTGTATTATTTGTAACGTTTCATCTGTTTGTCATATTACATTTTGTTTTGGCTTATAATATTTTTATTGCTGTATATACTGAAATGAACCACAATATGTTGAGATAAATCCAAATGTCAGAAATAATTCATGCGACCAAAGCCGTCTAGAAAAATATCGAAAACAAAACAACTGGAAGACGATTATTAACTGGAAGCCGTCATGGTAATACTTTATGTAATAAAATTTTCCAAATAAACTAGCATTCAGGACCGGCGCTAGGTTATTTTGCGCCTCAGGCAAAATTAGACGTTTGCGCCCCCCCCCAAATAATAACGTTTAGAAATATTTTTTTAAGTAAAATATGATTTATTATACATATATATATATATATATATACACATATATTTTAAATTACATAATTAGGTGTACCACAAATGTAAGACAAATGATAGAATAATAATATTTATTATAAAAAATGTACCAAATTTGCGCCCCCCTGAGGTTTGCGCCCTAGCGGTCGCTAGTTTGTCTATAGGTAGCGCTGGCAGTGCTAGCATTAATTCCCTTGAGTCAAAAGAAGGTTTAAATCCTTCATACCACGAAACAGTGTATCGGTTGTTTGATTGAAGAATCTTAAAGTAGTATTGGTTGAGAAATACAGTCATATATATTTATCTTCAAATCTTTGGAGATTGAAATACACAGTGATGAAAACAGATGAAACAAATTTTTACCCGGACGTGTAATGTTTAATTGGCTGTAGCTACAAGTTTATGCAAGAGAATGGTGAATCGCATACTTCAAGACATGAAGGTATTGCACATTGTAATGCTAACTTTGGGCAGTCGTACCTAAATTGAATAACAATTGAAATCGAAGTGTATTGTGATGTATAGAATTTGCTAATGTAAATAGAAGTATCTAAATAATTCTGGAGGGTAAGATGTTTTTCCAATGGTTTATTGGAAGCACCTCAACTAAACGAAATCTATCTCGAAATTTAGATCCTAAAAACAGTGCTTAATATTCTTTTGAGCTGTAACGTCGTACTCACTTCAGGATTAAGTCCTGTTAATGCCGTTCCAAATATTTGTACATGTAAACAATGCACAATTGAAATAACATTATTTCAAATAAGACGATAACGATGGAATAATCCCTATAATGTCAACTAATGTCACTGTAGTGCCTCTGACGGGGAGGCCCTAGGTTCGAATCCTGACGATGGCAGGATTTTCGACACTAGTTAAATAGGTCAAATTCAGTTGCTGTCTGAAGGAGACGTCTAGCGGCCGGATGCTATGTAATTTTTCCGTGGTTTCTCTAATCAATACCAGGCGAACGCCGGAGCAATACCCTAACAAACGGGCCACGGACCGCACACGATCCTTCCTTCCCCTTCTTTGCCCTATCATCAGCCCTTACTTACACACACATTTACACTTACATGCTCTACCACATGCCGGGAGACCAGTTGGAAACTTGAGCTTGTCCCGGCTGGGGCGATGCCCCATACCTGCATGGGGAAAACCCCGCTAGTTGACGGTAGGTCGGTGCCGGATCTCACCAATCAGCGGGGTACCTATCACCGCCACCTCCCGAGGAAAAACAACCACTACACTTACGGTTTTAGCAGTTGACGCGCCCGGAACCACTTATCAAATCTATCAACCCTATAAATAATCATCGATACTCTTTCTATTTTAATCTATAAAATTTCACAGATTCCATGTTTAGGAACGTTATGTAAATCAATATTATTATTAGAAAATTGCAATGCTGTGGGAATGCATTTACATACTTGCTAATTTATAACATAGGAAGGATTTATTTTGCAGATCATGTTGTGCTTTTAAAAGTAAAATTCTATAGGGCTATCATTTGGCATGGTACGGCGAAGAGGCATGGTAATAATTATTTTAACCATTATCCAAAGGTCATTTATTAAAATCACCAGGATCAAATTGAGTATGGTGAGATGTTCCGAATAAGCAGCCACAAGTATTTTAAATTGAGAAAAAAATTAATGCAAAATTTAAAAGCATATTACTTAAAACCTGTTATAAATATTAAAATTTCCCTCTGTTAAAGTAATAAGACAAACTTGATGTATGTGCTGAGAAAATTTCAAAGCTCTACCTTTAATAGTTTTTGAAAAAAGTATATCAAAAATCCTCATTTTAACATGGGCAGCGTAGGCATCTCTGGCTCCCCTTAAAAACGTTTTAAAAAACACTGTGAACAAATGAGATGAAATGAGACCCTCCGCCTACCACTGCTGGAATCGTTCTGAGATGACTGGTGTTCCGTGTCCAAGATCACCCCGGCCTTAGCGGCTGAAGAAGAAAACGCAAGTTACTTTTCGGTTTATTGTTGTAAATGGTATCGAAAATCCTCAACAAAACCACCGATGAGATTCGAAACCCAGAACCTTCAGTAAAGCTGCAAATGATTTAATTAGGAAAGCATTAGGCACTTTGGGCTTAACATTGTGCATAGTTCGTCCTGGTGTTTCTTCACAATTAATACAATATAAAATTGGCGTAAGAATGTTCAGAAAATATGCTTTTGAATGTAGAAGTACGTACAGGTACATATATGTGCAAGATATATGGTTAGTTGACATAATTCAAGAAAAAACTTATGCTCAAAGAACATTTTATGAATTTAAAAAAAGTTTTGCCCCATATATTGTAGCGTCATAGCACTGGGCTCGACCGACCGCACAAGTCGTGCAAGGGGGAGGGGTTGGTCCTCTCGTGCCGCGCTGGCGGCGGCTGGACCCCCGGGGTCTCTCGAGGGTCTCTCCGCTGGGGGCGTGTCTAAGAAGGCGGCTGTCCGTTCGCACAAGTGATGTGTGACGACAGAAATCGTCTGCAGATGGACGGCAGGCTCCACCTGCAGCCGGCCCAAATCTCGAGAGGAAATGACGCTTTGTGCGTGGGAGGTCGGTCACGTGATGCCTTGCAAGGGAGGCGGGTGGAATAAGCTTCCTTGGCATTGGAGTTTGACCGTAGCGATGTGCAGAGGTGATCGCGAGCAGCGTCTTGCGAGGCGTGGCTTTTCGCCACAGGACAAGGGACCAGGGGCGGCGCTAGTGTAGCGAGCTGGGGTTCTCTTGGCAGATACAGAGGGGGCTCGTCTCAGGAGTCGGTGTGCTGTGATGAGCAGCGTTCCTTAGGAGTGTACATACTGTAATAAACTATTGTAAATAAATATGTACAGAGAACTCCGTGTCTGTGTTCTTCCTCATCTCATGACGACGTCACAATATACACTTCACGTCTCTCCCACGGACTGAAAGATTTCGTTGCGCGGCACGGGAAATACAGGACGTGTGCATCAATAATACTTCTGTCGTCTCCACAGAAACACAGGGACGCTCTAAAGGGCGGGGACGGGGATATAAATTAATTCATTCAGGCTGTAGGTGGCAGCATGGAGGTCGGCACAACGACGCCAAGGTAAACCAGAAACCGGACAAGGTGAGCAAAATGACACCTGCGAGGTGCATCATTCTGCCGCACACGTGGAGTTCGCAACGTCGTTCACGAAGAAAAGAAGAGAACGAAGCGGGCATTCGGTTAGCAGATGGCGAAGCAAGTGTCGTCTGACCCAACTCCCAACATGGCGCAGGACACCAAGGTAGCGCAGCCGAAAGCGGGACAGGTAAGGGAGATGAAAATAACAGTACACGGTGTTTGATCAGTGGAACTCGTAGCTCCATGAAATACGAACGTTTATGTACCTACTTATTTTAGTCAATCCTTTTTGCTTAAAGATTCCATTTTAGTTTCAGTATTAATAATATATTTGTGTCTAAAGTGTAAATATTGATAGAGATTACTTAAATTATGTAACTCAATAATATGAAAAGATATAGAGACATTTAATGCAACAATGTCTTCAGTTACATGAAGTCATTTGTAACATAAAGATATTTCTTCTAAATCTTGGGCAACATGGATAAAAACGAAGGGACTTAAAATATCAAACGTTTGCAATCCACAAACTTTGCAACACAGAAACAGTTCTTTTACGCTGCTTCCAGACGAACAACGCAAATTCTTTCAAGTAAGATTCTGAAGAAAATGTAGTTGATTTATTAAGACAATCATTTGCATTTTGGTTTAATAGGTTCTATAGACTTCTACGAAAATCAGACATGTAAAGTGTCCCTTAAATTTGTTCTATCAGTCAATATTGACCCCATTTTTAATAGACTGACTTCAAAATGGTTCCAAAATGTAGTTTCACAAATATTTTGTAAGGACAGCGTACAACTTTTCCTTGGTTCCGAAGTATAGCTCAGTTGCAGAAAACTACCCGTCACTCACTATGCTTCTGATGTACTGGCCTCGGTGCCCAGTTTGAATTTCGTGAGTTCACTACGTAATATACATCGTTACTTTGTGTACTATGAGGTTTCAAGGCCCCATGTTGGATATCTAGCCTCTGAGATCTATTCGCGACCTCTCTCAGCGTGGGTGGATCTTTCAGACTGGAATCTGTATTCACGGTCGCTCTAGGTCACTCTTGTCATTCTCATTTTCGCCGCTAAAAGACTTTGCAGCCTGAGTAGGACGCTTTCAAGCTGTGAAGTTTGTCGAATGGGAGATACTTTCTCACTCTGGGGTTTAGGCGACTTCTTCCTAAATCACTTCAGGTTCAAAGGCTGTCACGACCAAAATTGAACACAACTGTGAGTATAGCAGGATGAATCTATGGGAATTTGACCCTGACCACCTCACCACTGCGTCCTTTTTGGACTTCCGAAGTGAATTTTCCACTAATGACTTGGGTAGGAGAGCTATAGCCAGGAATAAACTAGGGAAAAATAGATTACTAAAAAAAGAGGTACAGAATTTGGGGTAGAAGAAGAAAATTGGGGGGCACATATTGGAGAGATTTACGAATCGAGGAAATGGAGGCGATTGGGGTTGAAGAGAAAAGTAAAAGCAATTTTATAGAATCGGGAAGGAATTGAGAATCGAGTTGATAATACGAATAATAATAGAAGAATGTAATGCATTTGACGTAAAAACGAATTCAAAAGGAAGATCCTGTGGAACATTCAGTTGTGAATAAAAGTTATCATTATTCTTATTGCCACCATTACGATAAGACCTTTGGGACCCTCCCTCCTGAGCCGTCCAACGCAGTGTTGTCAAGGACGATGCCACGAGCGGGAGTCCGTAGCACGAGTGCCACGACTAAATCACCTCTCCACGCAGTTCATCACTCCGCCGCAAGAGACAACGCCATCACTGTTGTAAAACGGCGGGGTTACAAATAGTTCCCTCTCCCGACGCTAGTGGCGCAGAGAAGCACGTGGCATGGTACGGTGCCGCAAGGCGTGCCACTGCCACCAGCAGCAGACCTAGACACCACTGGTCTCACGTCTGCATGAGGGGTACTGCAGTGTGACGTGTCGCGTGGCTGTTGGCAGCGCTGCTTCACGCTGCGCGTGGCGCCCGAGGTGCAGCCGTCGCCGGGGCAGACGGCGCTCGCGCAGCCCGGCGTGACGCGCGTGCGCATGGCGCAGCGAGGCAACGGCGCCGCCATCTTGGACGTGCTGCCGCCGCAGAAGCGCGCGCAGGTACGTCCTCAATGCATATACTTTGGTTTTTCTTTCTTTCTTTGTTTCCTACTTTCTTTCTTTCTCTCTTTCTTTCTTTCTTTGTTTCCTTCTTTCTTTCCTTCTTTCTTTCTTTCTTTCTTTCTTTCCTTCTTTCTTTCTTTCTTTCCTTCTTTCTTTCTTTCTTTCTTTCTTGGCGCACGAGGGGGGGGTCAATAAAATGGAAGAGGGCAGGAGTCGCATGATCGCCTGTACTGCTCGATAGAGACGCGATCATGCGACTACTAGACGCACAACCGAGAACGACGCGAAATACCGTGAGATATTCCATTTTATTGACACCCACCCCCGTGCGCCAAGAAAGAAAAACCGAAGTATAGATTATTCAACACAGCTTATGACCAACCACATGAATAGGTCTAGAAATTAATTTATTAGCCTTTATCCCATTAATTTCATCAAAAGATAATATAATATCAACGGCAGCAGCACGTGGATGGTTGTGGATGGTTTTATGTGTGTGTGTGTGTATGTGTGTGTGTGTTTGTGTGGGGTTGGTTTTATCTTGTTACCAGTTATTGCACTCGTTAATGCCGAAAATTGGCGGCGTGGTCGGAGACTAAAATGTAGAAATGACAAGCAAGCATTTCACAAACTTTATGGTCTGTGATACTCCCATTTTATTGTGTCATTTCCCCATGGCCGTATGAATACAATTTAATTATGTTTCTAGGATTCAAGAAAAATGCTCTCCGAAGCTTGTTATTCCACAAATACTAATTATGTTAATAATTTAAAGTTTCGTATTTTAAAACCGTGAGGGTTTTAGTTTAGAAAGTAATTTTGGATGTCTAGTCAACCAAATTTCGTGATTTTTGTTTTAAATGAAAGCAAGTGGGCCCCATATGTGTCTTGCCATTATTAAAGAATTTTGTAGTAAAACACAAAATGTTAGTAATATTTTAACATTTGTAGAACGAAAAGTTATCTTCCGTCATTAGTTCATTGCGTCATGTCAAGGCCAACTACATGTAGTTGACCGTAATTGTTGCAAGTTGCAATCGATCTGCAGTCGACGTTTTGTAGTGCGAACAATCGCCTGTCGTACGTAGCAAAGCGAAGACATCGAACATTTTAAATTTCGAATATAAGTGTTTTTAAATGCAGATATTAGTGGGAATATGAAAACGCAACATCTATAAATCTACTGACACATGTGCCCTTTTACCAAAAACGTGACTTTAGTTATTTGCAATTTATTACGTTTTTGAATTAAGGTTGTAACAGGCTTTCGAATTAAGATCCACTACAAACATACATGTACAGACCTTGGTAAATATAAAACATTTATGTTGCAGAAACGTGTTTAACTCTGTTTCCATAGTGAAAAGTGACTGTTTTCTACTAGAATTTGTAAAACTTTCAAAATAAAGTACTATGCACAATTGCCAATGCCCCTTGACGTATCGTTATACCACGCCGCCAAGTGAAGTTTGATGTGGCGTGATATTACAATTACTTAATGATGGGATCCTTGAGATCTAAGTCTCCTCAGAAAACAGCAGGATGGTAGATCAACACAATGGAAATTAAAAGACGTTTACCGCAATACTTCAACAAACGTACTTTAATGATGAAGTTCAAAAGATACAGGAGTTACAGAGACCTCCGTCCAAGCGAGCGGTACATCGTAGTCTCCCCCCGGAGCCCGTAGGGGTCCTTAATAGCACGCAGGATTTGATTTATCAAACGTCCGCGAGGTGCGGTAGGTACGCAGCCCCCTCTCTTTACTGCACTCTATCGCTCTGCTCAAGAAAATTTTATGACACCTCCTCACTTGGTCACCGAGGTACTCAGGATGTGTCAGCTCCTCGCTTGTTCAGCGGAGGCCCTCTTTACGGACCTACCGGTGTGAGTGTTCCTGTTTCCGCTACATCGTATAGATAGCGAGCACTCGAGAAATTTAAACTCCTTAAGGGTCTTACACGGACCGCCGGATTCACCTAATGAGTGGCTCCGTATTGGAGGAGTTCTAAGTGTCCGATTGTAAATGGACGAATTCCAACCATGTATCATAAACAGCTCTAACCTACGTGCTGCGTTGCTCAATACTAATCCCTTCATACAAATAATTATATTGAGCTACTTTAGTTCAAATAAAATACATAATGCTTACAAGCTGCAGATCGTGTTAACAACATATACTTGGGATTTTATTTCTTGGCGCGTGGGGGCGTGTCATCAACATAGAATATCTCACGGTATTTCGCGTCGTTCTTAGTCGTGCTACAAGGAGTCGCATGATCGGGACTGTATCGAGCAGTGCCGGCGATCATGCGACTCCTAGTGGCACAATCGAGAACAACACGAAATACCGTGAAATATTCCATCTTGATGGCACGCCCCCACGCGCCAAGAAATAAAAACCCAAGTATAATTTCTGTGGCCTGCGCTCGCGCCAGCGAGGTCCCATTGCGAACGGGCTTTCCCGTCGCGCTATAGATTTCCCCAACACGTCACGTGCAATATCGATTACTTAGAAAAACAAAGGCGAACGCGCGCGCGTGCGTGGGTGTGCAGGTGTCGGTGAGCGAGGTGGAGGTGATGCCCGGCGTGCGCGTGCGGCTGGAGATGCCCACCGACCTCAGCGCCACGCTGCTCTCCGACGACGCGTGGAAGGCCGGCGCGCAGACGCAGACGCAGGTCAGCCACTCCACGCCAAATCCTATAAGAGTTGACACGCCTATTTTGAGATGGACGATTTTTTTCTCAAATCTAGACATAAAAAACACTTATGTCCAGATTATTTTACAGTGCTTTTTTTACAGTGTCGGGTCCAGGGGGGGGCATGCCTCCCCCCAAAGTCCTAGAGTTGTCTTTCGTTACCTTCTTTTATTGCCATGCCCCCCAAAGTCCTAGAGTTGTCTTTTTTTGCCTTCTTTTATTTAGCAAAATAGATTTGAATATTTCTTTATGTTATAATTATGTAATTATTTAAAAATAATTTTGTATTGTATCATATATAGACTATAAAATGACATACAATATAATAACAAATGTCAATTATTTAAAAAATCTATGATGGCCCCCTCCAAAATGATCGGCTGGATCCGCCCCTGCTTTTTATTTGCCTAAAATTTATTATTTGTGTAGTTATGTCCTTATTAAATTTTGCAATATACGCGTACTTCGCAAAATATGATCAATTGTTGCTGCAAATGTACTGAATATAAAAATTCCTGGATTGTTTCATTAAGTATTTGAAAATGTGTATTTTATTGCTCTGTAAATACATTTTTCAAAATAAATATTTCATTTAAAAACTGCAATAATTTAAAAAAATGAAAATTTCTATTTCAACTCGATGAGTTAAAAATTTGGAAAAAAATATAGCCATATTTCTTGTTCAATTTTCTATAAAATTCAACAAGAGAAAAGCGGGCGCTGCACACGTACAGTTCTAAAAAAATCAATTGTTATTATGCACGATGTTATTATGCCTGCTCTCGCGCTAACGAATTGTGCTCGATCAGACTTTGATCCAAGTGCTGAAGAAAATAAAAAAAGAATGACCGTTTGCCTGATTAGGTTTCCGATAAATATTAATATCTTACATGTTCACTCCACCCTCAGAAAGGTTGGGTGACAGCGAAACGTATTCATCTACTATTTTTCTTGTGTCAACAAGATGAATTTTACTGTAGGGTCACTTTGCGTCCTAGGGCACCCTCCTGACCTTGTTCGTAAAATACAACAGACCACTTGTCAACGGACATGAGTAAAATTTTCTGAGCATACGTCGCAATTCGCATCTTGTGAAGTAAAAAGTGCTAGATTTCTGTACAGCGATTCGTGTATACACTGTCACGTAAGTGACGATCACCGTGCAAGATTCATGTTTAGTCTTCTTAACCGTAATTTAGTAGTGAAACTTGATTTAGAGTCATTAAATTTGCGAATTTGTGATTCATGTCGGAAAATGATTTTCTTCTTCCAAGGTTCAAGTGCACAATGCAAACATAAAAAAATTAAAAAAAATACTCCTATTTGCCTCCACGAGGAAGAGTTTGGAATCTTTACAGAATTACACTTTTTGTGACGTCACATGGTAAAAGACAATGCGATGGCATTGGAAGAACTGTTAAGTCTTGCCACGCGAGCCAGTGTACAACCAGGTCAAGATCCAATTACAACGCCAAAGAAACTGATTGGGCAGAAAGAAATTTTTTCAATATTTAGTTATTTTTGCTCTTTAGATACATACAGTCATCACAGTGAAAATTTAAAGTCTCAGTATAAAAATTTAAAGCACAATTTTCCGACTGGAACTTTAAAAATACCTTCTTTCTCTCCTTTGTCGCAAACAGAAGTTATAGTGAAACTACTTTCTGTCGCTGCAAACGGTAAGCGAGTATATTTGGAGTGAGTTGTGAGGGACAAGAAAATTTAAAAATGTTAGTGAAAACGTGAGTCAAGAATCCGTCATAAAATAAATATTCGTATTGCGCCACTTCAAGTAGTACATAAATTACCACATCATCCAAAGGAACTGTCGGTCGAACACAAGATACGCGTCAGTTGCAGCAACCTGCATTGATTCCTAAAAAAAAATCATATTTTTTAAAGTTACTGAGATCCCACTTTGATTTTTTCTGGAGTTGGCAATCAGACTCTAATGCGTTTTCATTATTTTTTATTTGTAGCTCATCGAGTTTACAAAAATATTCAATTTTCAAAATTTGAATTTTTAAAAATAATTAAAATGCAGGAAAAGAAAACATTTTGCAAAATATAAAGAAATAAACATAGTTTTGTTCCAATGAAATTTGAACCGAGTTTCTATAATTAAGGTATTCAAGTTTGTGATACTTTAAAGATAGTGATGTTCGTCATTTTTGGCAAACTTCAACATGCAATATTTCCAAAAATAATAAAGTAAAAAAATAAATAAAAATACACATTTTAGCATAATTGATCCATGTCATAAACAGAAAAGAGCCGGCCCCGTGGCCAAGATCGCTAAAGCGCCCAGTGCCATAGTGATCTTGGACCGTGAGGTCGCGGGTTCGAATCCCGCCTCGGGTATGGTTGTATGTGTTCGTCCTTTCACCCCCTTTCATCACCATATCGTGTCATCATCATGTCGTAACGTTACTTCCAATAGTGGTCGCTAATGACCGAAGTAGTTGATGCGACCTTAAATAACAGAAAAAAATAGAAAAAAAAATGAAAAGTAATAAAGAAAATGTGGTCTTTTGTGGTGCGATGGAACGGGTCAGATGGCGTCGTCTCCGCTGCCGCCGCCGCCGCCGCCCGTGCCTGAGCGCAAGCGCCACCTGACGCCCGAGCAGCGGCAGCAGCTGCCGGCGGCCGCGGCCACGCCCCCCGACGCGCACGTCATCATCGCCGCCGGCGGCGACAGCCTCACCGAGACCAGGCGCAACAGGTGCGGCCTCCCACCGCCCTTACCACCACCGGTGGCATTCGTTAAAGCGGACATCTCTCCCTCTCTCTTTCTCTTCCCCTCTCCTTTTCTGCAATCTTCTAAACATCTACGGAATACTGCGATGTTAGATTTTCCAGATTTGTAGTCGATATTGTTATTTTACTACTCATCAAGTTTCATCAGTTTTAATTAACATTGTTCCTACTTACTAAAATGCGGAACAACAGAGTTTGTGTCCAGTTATGAAGAGACTCTTTCGGCAGTACTATTTTTTATTGCCTGCTTTCTCTAAATTATCTGATACGCTGAGCTGGACGTACAAGCGTTTCGGTAGATTGTGATGCATGATGGCGTAAGAGTACTTGACATTTAATCAACTGGAACACGGTTATCCAAACAGAATTTTGTTACAGCTTATTTTTTGAAATGTAAACACCCGAATGGATAATTGGATTACATTTTAATATTTCTCAAAAGGCCTATAGTTTTCGTTTACCTTCCTTTACTTGGTAAAATTGATTTAAATATTTATGTTAAATTACGTAATTATTACAACAATAATATTGTATAGTGTCATACATACACTTCAAAAGTAATTTACAATTAATAAAATATGTTTATTATTTAACATAAAGCAATTACGCTCCCTCCCCGCAAATGATCGGCTGGATCCCCCCTTGCCCACCACAAGCCTTCTTCCAATTGCTGTTTGAGAATTGCATTTTTAGAATTAGAATTTTTAGAATTGCATTGCGGTTTTCGGGTATTTGAGGAGGTCGTCGCGTGGGTCTGAATCATGAAAAATGCAGTTCTTTTTTCTGACTAAAGTAAATGTGCGAACTATTCGGGTCCTTTTTATTTGCATAGGCGAAACTTCTAAAAAGATGAAAATAGCAATCCTATTTGTCTTAGGGGAGCTGAGAAATAAAATATAATATTAAAGTGTAATACAATTATCCGATCGGGAGTTTACATTTCAAACATTAAACCGTAACAAGATTCCGATAGGATGACCGTGTTCCAGTTGATTAAATGGCAAGTACTCTTACGCCACCATGCACACAATCTACCGAAAGACTTGAACGTCAAGCTCAGCGTGTCAGATAATTTAGAGAAAGCAGGCAATAAAAAATAGTACTGCCGGAAAAGTCTGTTCATAAATGAACACGAACTGCATTGTTCCGCATTTTATTAAGTAGGAACAATGTTAATAAAAACTGATGAAAATTGATGCGTAGTAATATAACAATATCGACTACAAATCTGGAAATATAACGTCGCAGTATTTTGTAGATTGCAGAAAGGGCGAGGGAAAGAGAAAGAGAGAGGGAGAGATAGCCGCTTTCACCGGCTGCACCCCGTCAGAGAAGCTGTGGATGGCTTGAGGGGGATGACCTGCTTCGCCCCTTCAACAACAAAAAACGCTCCCCCCGGGTCCGTCCTTTCAACTCCCTGCCTCGAAAAGGTCGCTTCTTTCCCTACAATCTGTTCCTACGCGCTGCGCCACCGAGCTACAGCGTTCTCACTGAACCTACCAGAGAGTATAAGAGTGGAACCTACATTGACGCCTCATTCGACATTTCGCCTCCACACATTCGGCATTCGCCGAGCAGCGACCTACTGCTCGCCCGATCCCGACCAGCTGATGGGTTCGGCGAATGTTCTCTCCCTTTGATGTGTCCAAAAGGCCGACACGCGGCGGGTAGGACGAGCGCCAAATGTTCTTCACTCGGCAAATAGCAAGCAACCCATCCAGACTATTCGGGATTCGGCGAGCGGTTGCTCGCTGTTGGCCGAATAGCGAATGTGTGTAGCCATCATTATGCTTTTTAACGTAATTTCATTTCATCGCAACGTACGGAACGCTCTCGATCACAACTCGCCACCTTACCGCACAGGAGCAGGAACCACGTGCACCAGTACGTATCTCACATTCAAGACTCGGTTTTAAAATAATACTTATCAAACAAACATAATACTTAATACTTAACATAATACTTATCAAACAAATAGTAAATTCAATGAAATGTTTATGTGAAAAAGTAATTTTTACAGAAGAGCACCTAGCACTGCACTTCCTACTTTCAATTATTTCCCGTGGTGCACTATATTTTCGTCGGACGAGGCCATCACAAAAGGAAGCCTCGAAACCATTTACAAGTTAGCCAACTGCAAACGAACGAACGGAGGAAGAAGAGTCTAGTGGCTGAAGGACACAACGACCACAAAACGTTCAGTTATACTGCGATTTTTCTCACTTTGCCCCTGAAGTTCCGTCTTCACGATGAAATATGTCACGATATTTCGCAGACATTTCTCAGTTGTGCCGCCAGATATAGCATGATCACGACCGTATCAATCAGTGCTTGCGATCATGCGACTTCTACCGGCATGACGGAGAAAGACGTCGCACAACCGCACGCCCGACGCCGCTGAGAAACAAGATGAAAAGCATTGTCTCGCGCCGTTATATAGGCCTTCCACCACCCCCATTGCCTCCGCGCCGTATCCGCGCCAGGCAGAAATTCCCAATACGTCATCCTCCGCGCCCTTTGTTCAACTTCCTGCTCTGCGCAGGTATTCACCGTTTGAGCGCGCCACGACGCTACAATATGTTGGCAGCACTAGCTGTCAAAACAGTCCTTTCTTCTAAAAATCGCTCTCTACAATGAGTGCGGGCGTTTTCTCAGGTGCAAGGACATGCCGGCCACGCCGCGCCTCGTGCGCTGGGAGGGCCAGCACGAGCGGCCGGCCGGCGACCGCCCCGGAGGCCTGGAGGGCCGGCGCACCGCCCACCCGCTGCTGCCGCCGCCGCCCCCAAGGCCTCGCAGTCCGCCACGGCCGCCCCGTTCTCCAGCGGGCCGCCCGTGGCCACGCCCCCGCCGCCGCCGCCGCGCCCGCCCGCCGCCCGCCGCCCCCGAGCCCCCGCCGCGCCCGCCGCCCCCGCCGCGCCCGCCGCCCCAGCAGGTCGGGTCCCAAGGGTTTATTTGCGTTACTTTCTCTCGCCATTAGCCCTCGCGAGGCGGTCGCTATTGTCTTGAGTGATTCATACGCCACAGATCTTCGTGTTTTTTGATTTTTTTTCTCCTGGTGCAGAGCATTAATCACTTTACATAACAGTTTGCAGAGTGTATTTGACGCGCCCGGAATCAGCAACAATCAACCAACCTTAAAATCCGTCCCTGCGTTAACTGCATTGCAGCCCTCTGCGACCGACCAGAGCGCAGCACCCGCGGCATCCAGCGAAGCGGTGCTGCCCCCGCCGCCCGCTCCGTCGTCTGAGGCCGTGCAGCCGGCCCCGCCGCTCCCGCCGACGTGCCCCGTCCCCGTCCCCGGCCCCGCCCCCGCGGACGCGGCGGCGGGCATCTCCCCGCAGCCCACCCCGTTCCTGCCCGCGGGCATGGGGCTGCCGCCGGGCATGTGCCTGGGCCCCGGCCAGCAGTGCATGCGCTTCCCGGGCCCGCTGCTGCAGTGGCTCGGCTACCCCGCCGCCATGCAAGTGAGTTTGCACCTCGCGGCTCGGTTTCCCGGATCGACAGTCACGAGTCGTTTCGGGTGTCAAGACACACTGCAACGTGAGATGCTGAATGTTATGAACGATTCTAATTTATTATACACGACGATAAAATATCTTTCTCATCCTGTGTGTGATTTCATTTTATTCTTTTCTATTTTATGAAAACAATAGTAGTTTATGCAATTAGTTTATAATGTTAAGCTTTATTGCTTGAGAGCGTGTTTTGAAAACGAGCGACGTTAAGAGCGACTTTTCAAATTTGTACGAATGCAATAAAGGAACGTTATAAACGAGTTGCATACACAATTTTTTGCCAGTTTGCACCGTACTGAAGAACGGAGAACGTAACAAGGCTTGTGTGCGCAGGCGGCGGCGGCGGGCCCGGGCGGGCCGTTCGCGGCGTGCGCGCCGCCGGGCATGTACCCGCTGGCGCCGTTCGCCCCCCTCGGCGTGGGCGCGGGCGCGGCCGGGGGTGGGGGTGGGGGCGGGGCGCCGCGCGTGGTCTGCTCCTTCTCCGAAGCCTCGCAGGCCTTCCGCGCGCCCAAGCAGCACCGCGCCCGCGCCGCCCGCGCCGACCGAGCGCCCGCCCCCGCCGCCGCCTGGGACTCCAGCACGCAGACCGCGCCCGCCGCCCACCACGGACAGGTGACGAACAACGCCCTCTCACACCAACGCCCAATGTTAGGTTAAGCAAAGCGCCACTGGGTATTCAGAATTTATTTTAGAAGTAGGCATAGAAGAAAACATGGCTTCTTTGAAGTGAATACTCTTTCAGTGTAGGCTTATAATAAACTACGTGCTTCTGGAAACCTCGACGGTCGACTCTTTGTTGTAGAAGCAGCCTTAGATGAAATGAAACTTTGTTTAGAAGCAGGATGAGAGCGAATTAAGCGTCGCGGAGTATTCCGATACGAGGACTTGGCTTTAGAAGCACCGCTAAGTCCTTCAAGATGACACTTAGTTTAGAAGCCTCAGTCTTAAGGCGGCTTCACACATTCGTTATTCAGCAAACAACGAACAACTGCTCGCCCAATCACGAGCAGTGTGGATGAGTTGCTTTCTCTTTGCCGAGTGACGAATATTCGGCGCTCGCCCTACTCACAGATGTCGGTCTTTTGGACACATGAAAGGAAGCGCGCTTTTGCCGAACACATCAGCTGTGTGGGATTGGGGAAGCGGTAGCTCTCAACTCGGCAAACGCCGAATGTGTGCAGCCGCCTTTAGATTAAACAAAACGCCGACCACGCCACCGTCAGCTTCCCCGCCTGGGACTCCAGCACGCAGACCGCGCCCGCCGCTCAGCACGGACAGGTGACCAACCCCGCCTCCCTGCGCCCTCTCACGCCAACGCCCAATGTTACACAAAGCACCACTGGGTATTCAGAGTTTATTTCAGAAGCAGACTTGGAATAAAATATGCACTGCTTGTTTATTTGAAGTGCATTCGTTTAGTGTAGGCTTAGAAAAGCTTAGTGTAGGCTATGCTGGGAATCTTGGCGGCGTACTCTTTGTTTTAGAAGCAGCCTTAGATGAAACCAAGCTTGATTTAGAAGCAGGTTGAGAGTGAACCAAGGGCCGCGGAGTATTCCGATATGAGGACTTGGCCTTAGAAGCACCGCTGAGTCCTCCAAGGAGACACATTGTTAAGAAGCCTCAGTACTAAAACAAACAAAACGCCGTAACGCCGATGTCGCCTCCGCCGCCGCCTCCGACTGGGAGTCCAGCTCGCAGACCTCGCCCGCCGCCGAACACGGACAAGTGACGAACCCACTGGCTGCGCCCTCACACGCGAATGTGGGAGGTTAAGCAAAGAGCCACCGGGCATTCAGAGTTTATTTTACAAGTAGGCTTAGAATAAAACGTGTACTGATGGTTTATTTGAAGTGAATTCGCTTAGTGTAGGCTTAGAAAAACCTATGCTGGGAATCTGGGCGGTCAACTCTTTGTTTTAGAAGCAGCCTTAGATGAAACCAAGCTTGATTTAAGAGCAGGTTGAGAATGAAGTAAGCGTCGCGGAGTATTCCGATGTGAGGAGTTGGCTTTAAAAGAGCCGCTGAGCCCTCCGTAGTGACAGTTTAGAAGCCTTCGTCTTAGAGAAAACAAAACGCCGACCGCGCCTCCGACTGGGACTCCAGCACGCAGACCGCGCCCGACCCCGAACACGGACAGGTGGCGAACCCACTGGCTGCACCCTCACACGCGAACGGGGGGCAGGTTAAACAAAACACCGCTGGCTATTCACAGTTTACTTTAGAAGCAGGCTTGGAATAAAATATGCACTGCTGGCTTATTTGAAGTGAATTCTCTTAGGGTAGGCTCAGAAAAACGTATGTGCTGCTGGGAATCTGGGCGGTAACCTCTTTGTTTTAGGAACAAGATGAAACAAAGCTTGGTTTATCGGCAGATTGAGAATGTGCACTAAGCGCCGCGGAATATTCCGATGTGAGGACTTGGCTTTAGAAGCACCACAATGTTCAAAGGTGACACTTAGTTTAGAAGCCACCGTCTTGGATTAAACAAAACGCCGACCGTACGCGGAATAGTAGGTTGACAAAGGGCGTATGCGTTGCAAAGCGTTGGCACTGGGTATTTTGAGGTGATTCAGTTTTGTTTGACAATCAGGCTAAGAATAAACTAGGAGCTGCTGGAAACCTCGATGGAGAACTTTTGTTTCAGAAGCAGCCTTAGATGAAACCAAGCTTGGTTTAGAACCAGGTCCAGAATGAACAAAGCGCCGCGAAATATTCCGATGTGAGAAATCGGCTTTAGAAGCACCACTGCGACCTCCAAAGTAACACTTAGGTCAGAAGCCTCAGTCTTAGATCAAACAAAACGATATCGTCTGCTCCAAAACGAACATTTGGTTTAAGATTAAAGCAAGCGCCACTGGTATTTCGAGGTGAACACTTAGTTGAAAATTAAACCGATGACCTCTAGGTTTTCCGGACAGAATTGTTGACTTCGTCAGGGTCAATCAAGTTTTCGCTCTCTTGAGCGCAGGCTCTCAAAGTTAAACTTAGGGTTTTTCGTTCTTGGCGCACCAAGGTCACGGACGAAAAAAACGAAGTATAGTAACTGGCAAAAGTTGCTCTTGGTTCTGAGTGTTGTAGCCAGTTGTTACATCTGCCTCCAAACTGTATGAAATGCAGAAGTCAGAAGGACGATGCCAAACCCGCAACGCGCTGTGGTCTTAATGACCTTCTTTATCCTTATTTCCTCCTGCCATTTAATTTTAATATTTTATTTTAGCTCCAACGCCTTCCATGTGAATTTTATTGTTTGCCTCTTCCCACTTGAAGTTACGTAAAAGATGGATGTACTCTACATCAGCATTGATACGATACATATCGATCTGTATTCATACGATCGTATCAATACGGATGGATTGATATTAACTAAGTGAATTTCATACGTTTTACGTTCTGCTCAACTGACTTCAAGTATTCGCATTCGTAAAGATAGCTTTCGCCGATTCAAAAATGCGTCATCGAACGACCGGCCCGTACTCAGCTTTTTTTTTTTTACACACCTCCTCTTTTGTGTTCTGAACATAGTCACTGTCTCGCCTTTGCTCCTGTCCATTGTTCCTGAGTGAAAAATTGCAGTTTGCTCTTCAGGCAGCCTTCTGACGAGCACTGATTTAGAAGCAAGCTTAGGCTTGATACACACCTCAGCGCAAGCCGTGAACGAGGCAGCGTCCGTTCGCATAGTTGGGCGCAGGGGAGAGACTTGAGTCAAATAAGATTCACTAAAGCAAAAGATGGAAACTCGTGCAGTTGCAAAGAAAGAAGCTCACGTGTGGGCCTCGATTACTGAATATAACATTGTATGTTTTGGAAGGGGGAGAGAAAAACTAAAAGGGGAAAAACTTCCTCCAAAGGGAGTTTTCCATTCACAATTTAGCACCGTGAATTATAGAAGTATTTTTTGACATTTCCGGTTGAGGAGTAGAATTCCGGTTGAAGGGAGAAGTTCATTTCCGGTTGAGGAGTCATCATTCTCGAAATTCCACATCACGATGGACAGATTTATTTAGGTGAAAATTAACCGAAACGAAAAGCTGAAACGAGCGTGTGCGGTTGCAAAATGAAGATGAATCCATTTCTTAGCAAGCTAATGTTTTGTGCTCTAGTAAATCCATTTTCTTAATAAAAAATATTTCCCTCAGATGAAAAGTAAAAAAAAAAATTGCCACAAAGCTTTCCTTGAGAAAAAAACTTCTTCTGGTCTCCACCCTGCGGGTGCAGAATCCCATAATCCTCTTGTTGATTCGCTCCATCCAACTTAGAAGGGCTTATAGACCAAATATCAAATTCTAGTTAAGCCGCGGGCCGCACCGTAATATAAGATGGTCTTAACCTAATTACTGAGATTATAATGAAACAAACTTATAATACTTTTATTCAAAAAACTTAATGATCAATTAACATATTTCACGTTTATAATTAATTTTTCTTTTATAATTCACATATTTCACATTTATAATTACAATTATGTATTTATAAAAATGCATAATAGAATAACTTTGTATACTTCGCTTTTTCTAACTTGGCCGATGACATTAGGAAATTATTAGACACCCTGCCATGTAAAATGAACCTTTTTCATTAATTCGGGAACGTTCTTCTCAACGGTGCTCGTGGCCTCAGAAATGAGCTTACCACTGTTAAAAAGATTCATTTCATTAGGCAGGACGTGCAATAACGACCTAATGTCATTGGCCAGTTGTTTTTTCCATTTTCTCCCGCCAGTAGCCCTGGCGAGGCGGTCGTTTATTTCATGTAGGAGCGTACATGCGCCGCAGCTCTATGGCTTATGCGGCAAAGAAGGGGGAAGCTTATTAACTAACTTAATACGAACTTAACCGTGGAGAGGTGGCGGTTGCCGGAGTTACGTTAGAGGTGGTGCGGGGTCATTTCTGACCCCTTTAAATTATTTCTTTATAAAATTATACTTAGCAAGAAATAAGAGCGAAATTACTTATTTTAATAATAATCGTTTTCAAGGTCGTATTAACTTAATTCACTATTATAAACAAACATGCAAATGAGGAATTGAAACAAATAAAAGGGGAAAATGATCATTTATCTGTCATTTTATGTAGTGACTCCATTTACATTTCCCTAAATATTTCACCGACAAAGGTATCAGAAAATTCAGTAAGTTTCATTTTATAACATTTTCTCACATAAAAACAAACAATTTATTGAAAATGCTTTAAAGCCAATCTTAAAAAGTACGAAACTTATAAAAAGTACGAAATTCAAGAGGTTTGTATCGGTTTCACAAATATTTATAAATGAATTATTACATATAAAATTTTGAAAATCTTTCAGACAAAAGCTAAAGAATGTGGTGAAAGGTATGTGAAATGTAAAGCTTCTGACTCGCAAAATTAGGCAACTGCAGCAAAGCAAAGATACGTGGGGTCACAAGAGACCCCGCGCCACCTCTCTCGGGTTCACCTGTGGATGAAGCCGGCACTTTGGCCTTCTTGTTTGCTCTGTTTCTTGAGTTATTTTTGATCATTCACACACACCACACATTCATACTAAGATTTACTCACAGTTGACACTCGCACGCACTTCCACACGACACTGACGCCAGTCGGAAAGCGCCGGCCCAGGCGAGCGGAGACGCCGGAGCGCGTGTTTGCGCAGGTGCAGACGGAGGAGGAGGAGGAGGCCCTGAGCAAGGGCCGGAGCCACGCGTCGCTGGGCGGGGCGCCCTTGGGCAGGCCCTCGGCCGCCGACGCGCCGCTGCCGCTCTCGCAGGGGCCCTTCCCGCTCAAGTGCTCGCGCTCCGACGTGCTCGACACGTGCGTCAAGGTGCGTGCAACGGCCCTCTGCTCGTACCAGACGCGGCTGACCCTTAACTGTTAACTGGTGGCGTGCGGTTCCTGTGACAGGCGAGGAAAAATAAATTCACTGTCCTCTCGACCGGTGCAACGCAGGAAGTTTGGTTTACAGTACTTTCTTATCCATTCGCGGCTCGTGGTTTAATAAATGGGGAAGGCTGCGAATGCATTACATTGTATTGCATTACATTACAGTGCATTGCGTTGCCTGCATTGTATTTGTATTAATAACAAGTCTGATGCAGACTTAAGGGAGTAGCGCTCGTACCGCATATTGGGAAAACTAGTTGAAGCGCAATGCTACTCACTGCGCTGCCTAGTACTGCTCTCTGGTGAGCACGCCCTTCTTCAGACCCTAGGCCCCACCCTTAAAGCGGAAAGGACATTTTTCGGGAAAATATTTTGTTCAAATCGTGAATTGAAGCGGATAGACACTTCTTTCATGGCTAATATTCGAAAACCGATCTGTTCTGCAAAGCCCATGTTCACGAGGTTCTTCTGGACAAAACCAATAGTTTTTTCTTCTTCGAAAATAAACCGATGGCGTGCATGCTTAGTGATTGCAAGGGATTGAAACATGCTTTTTGGAACAATTTGGGTTTCCTTGTCAAAATGTTTTCGGCAGGGCAGAATAAGAACCCAAAGAATGTTCGGACTTGTGTGCGACACGATCGAACGTCGAAATTAGATGAGCACATAAAATACCTTTCCCATTGGTTAAAAAATACTTACCAATTAATGAACCTGAATGAATTAATCCTACTTACCAATTAATGAACCCATACGTTAAAAACAAATGAATAAAGAAAGAATGTGCTGTAGCGTCGTGGCAACGCTTTCAAGCGGGCGGCATGCCTCAACCGGAAGCTGTAGTGGGCGTAGTAGGGCGCACCTGAGCTAAAAATAAAGGAAAGCCAGAAGGTGGCTCACCAGGAAAAAACTCACGCGAACATAACTGTTGAGAAAAGTTAGGGGCGAGTCTGGGACGATTGTGCAAGACCCCTGGAATTGGCCAGCCATCGAGTTTGATGACGCCGACAGCAAGGCGCCGGGGGGGGGGGAGACAAGGGTGCATAAATAGACGTGCGCCGTCTGCGCTCGCGGTGATTCGTAAAGCTTCGTTGTTAGCCGAAAGACTGAGGGAACCTCCAGTGCACTCCAGCACGTGGTTTCCGGGGCGGAGACCGGTTTGGCGCCAGGCCATGTAGGAACGTTGATTACCGGAGACTTAACGTCCGATAGCATCGCATCACGGGTTGTTACCTGCTTTAGGGCAGTGGCACTGAACTGTAGGCCTAGGGACGGTCGCGGAGTTTTCGCGGCTAAAGGCCAGAAAACGGTTGCCGGGGTTTAATCGGAATTTGTATATTTCTTTACTTTTTATGTTACTTTGTAAATAAGTGTAAATATTTTTCTCTTCAACGCAGTCGTCTGTTGTCATTTATTTCAGTACGTCACAGTACGATATTGCTGAAGACAGTCGCGTCAAGAGAACTTTTCGCTGTCGGAATCCAGCCCTGGGTGGTTGATGGCCAACGCGGCCCGCCTGTATCTGAGCGCACGCCGCAGGTGCTGCAGTCTCTGGCGCCGCCCACGCCGTGCGAGCCGTCCTCGTGGATCCAGACGGTGATGCGCTTCCTCAAGAGCGACGAGCTCAACTACGCCGTGACGCGCTGGATGGACATCGCGCGCCAGCACTACGGCGCAGGCGCGGGCGCGGGCGCGGGCGCGGCCGCCTCCGACTTCTCGCTGGGCGGCGCCGCCGCCGCGCCCCACGCCCACGCCCGCAGCGTCAACACCTCCACCAGCACGGACGCGCACGCGCCGCCCGCCGCCAGGGCGCGCCCCACGGGTAACAGAGCTTCCATTGGCTGATTAACCCTTCTGCTAACGAGGGACCGGGAGAGATTTTTTGTAAAATGTAAAAGTCGCTAATTACCCCGCAGTCGATGTGACTATATTTTTTTAAAATCAAGTACTTGAAAACAAATTTTTCTGGCGGATGCAAATAGAGATGGCTCAGTGCATCAACCTGATGTCACTGCAGTCCCTCTGACTAGGAGGTCCTAGGTTCGACTCCCAACGGCGGCACGATTTTCGACACTTGTCAGCTAGGTCGAATTCAGCCGCTGTCTGGAGGAGAATTCTAGCGGCCGGCTGCCCTGATCGATAGTTTTCCGTGGTTTCTCCGATTAACACCAGGCGAATGCCGGAGCAGTACCCTAACAAACGGGCCACGGACCGCGCGTGATCTTTCCTTTCTCTTCCTTGTTCTATCCTCTCCTCTTACACACACACTTACACTAACATGCACTACACTACCACACATGCCGGGAGACCGGTCGGGAGCTTACAGCTTGTCCCGGCTGGGGCGGTGCCCCGCTGGTGGGAGATACCTGGTTTAGGGGAAACCCCGCTAGTCGACGGCAGGTCGACGCCAGATCTCGTCATCCAGCGGGGTAAAGATCATCGCCACCTCACGAGAAAAACACACGCACTAAACTTACGGGACTAATGACCAAAGTAGTTGACGCGCCCGGAAATACGAATCAATCAATCAAGCTTCCGAGGGGGTAACCGAGTTACCCCAACGCACATTTTATTATTTTTTATCGTCTTAAATTTTTTTTACAATTTCGATATCTTGTATAGTTGTCTTTTATTTATCTATCTACAATATCTTGTTCGAAAAATGTAGTTATTTCACAGCTCTAATTAATACCTGGGGTTACTGACTTACCCCCGTTGGTATCGAACGTTCGGGATTGAATAACGTGTTTTGAGGTTATGTTATCAGCGGATGATGGGTCGTGGTGCTGTGGACATGTCTAAGAAGTGTACTTGTGCGTTAGTATGTGAACATGTCGAAGGGCTACAGTATCGAAGGACTTGAAATGTTTTTAAATATACACTATCCAGACGATTTGTGTGAAGAAGATCGTGAAGTGTATAGAATGTTTTATGAGAACGATGAAGGTAATGTTGTGAGGTTAGATAAAGTTGATATTATTTGAGCTGAAGAGAACGTGAATGATGTCGCATTCATATGTTGAAAAGCTGTTGAAGAGTATCACATGAAATTGACAATACGAATAGTACAATATGTTCTAAAAGGGCATGATTTTTGTTTAAATGGAAAAATTCATTTTTAAATTCTCTAGTTTCTTAATATGTCAAAATATTGTTTAACCTGCACGAGCAAAACAATATTACGACATTTACGGTAAAAATACTAAATTCATACCCCTCTTGGTATTCGACGTGTGCAAAATACTTCGGTAGTCGACGGGTTAATGATCCTGGGCGCGTCTACTAAGGCCATTAGTCGCCAAAGTGTAGTGCATGCTTTAACTCAGAAGAAGGCGGTGATCTTCCCCCTCAATGGTGAGATCCGGCGCCGAGCCGTATGTTGATTTGATGGCAACAACGAAATAGGGGAGGGCTTTCATTGACAGATTGATTATTGATCCTGGGCGCGTCAACTAATAATTTCATGATTCCCGTAAGTGTAGTGAATGTTTATATCGCGGGATGTGGCGAGATCCGGCGTCGACCTGTATGTTTACTTGATGGCAAGAATGAAATAGGGAAGGGTTTCGATTGATCGATTGATTAGTAATCCTCGGCGCGTCAACTACCATTAGTCCCGTGAGTGTAGTGCATGTTTTTATCTCAGGAGGTGGTGGTGATCTTCCGCCGCTAGAAGGTGAGGTACGGCGTCAACCTATTAGTCGGTTTGCGGATTTTTTTCTCAAACAGGTATCTCCCACTAAAGGGATACCCTCAGCTGGAACAAGCTCTAAGCTCCCGACATTCGTGGTAGTGCAGTGCATGTAAGTGTACGTCTGTGTAAGTAACGGGTGAGGATACGACAGAGAAAAGGGACGAAAGATCGCGCGCGATCTGTGGCTTTTTGAAAGGGTATTGCTCTGGCATTCGTGGGATTTTCATCGGAGAAACCACGGAAAAATACCTATCAGAACAGTTGGCTGCAAGAATTTTGCTCTAGACAGCGGCTGAATTCCACCTAGCTACACAATGTAACTAAAAAATGTAACAAACATTACGAGCACGTAGAACGTTTGTAGCTGATTCCTTTTTACAATGAACATGTGGGAAATTTGATATAACGATATTACACACGTGACACTCACTCATAATATTTATTTGTTTCTTTTGGTTTATCCGAAAAACACCGGTAGAATGTCGGAACAGAACCATAACAAATGAGAAACTGATTACGTGTGATTTTTCCTTCCTCTTCCGTGACCTACTCTCACCCCTTACACATACACCTCCACGCAGTACAGTACCACTCATGTCGGGATTCTAGTCTGGAGCTTACAGCTTCTCCGGGCTGGGGCCGTGCCCCGCTGGTGGGAGACACGTGCTCAGAGAAAACCACGCAAGTTGGTATGTATCGGCGCCGCATTTCACCATCCAGCGGGGAAAATCACCGCCACCTCCGTGATAAAACGTTCACTCCACTTACTGAAATTTTGGGCTTAGTAGTTGTCGCGGCCGGAAACTACAGTCATTCAAACAACCAAAATTCCTAGATATTTCCCCTGCGCTGATGTTCGACAGGCCACGTTTGACGTCACAGAGAATTCGTCAATGAGAAAAACAATTTGAGCTAAAGGCGGCTCCACACATTCCGCATTCGCCGTGTATTGTGATACTGCTCACTCAATCCCGACCAGCTGATGTGTTCGGCGAATGTTCGCTACCTTTGATGTGTCCAAATGACCGACACGCGGTAGGTAGGACCAGCGCCAAATGTTCGTCACTCGGCAAATAGCAAGCGACCCTTCCACACTACTCGGGATTCGGCAAGCGGTTGCTCGCTGTTCGCCGAATAGCGAATGTGTGTAGCCGCCTTAAAAGTCTGACACGTGCTGGGTAGGGCGAGCGCCGAATGATCGTCACTCGGCAAATAGCAAGCGACCCTTTCACACCACTCGGAATTCGGTGAGCGGTTGCTCGCTGTTCGCCGAATAACAAATGTGCGGAGCCACCTTAAAAGACCGACACATGCTGGGTAGGGCGAGCGCCGAATGTTCGTCACTCGGCAGATAGCAAGCAACTCGTGATTGGGGGAGCGGCTGCTCGCTGTTCGCCGAATTCAGAATGTGTGTAGCCGTGAGGAGGAGCCGTTGTCGAGCGCGGGCGGTGCTCCGCAGGGATGAAGTCGGCGTGCACGTCGGCGCGGCCGCCGCGCGCGCTGACGCCGCACGGGCGCGGCCTCTCAGGGCGCGGGCGCTCCTCCAGCTCGGGGCGCTCGGGCAGCCGCTCGCGCCTCGGCGCCCCGCGCGCGCACAGGTCAGCCATACACACACAAGCGCAACACACGCGCGCCACACACGGGCACCACACACGCGCGCCACACACGGGGGGGCCTTAGGCTAGTCATTAGCCACATTAGGCAACACAGTCACGAGCTTTCATATACACAGTTATATTTATGAAGCAAATATATATATATAACTCGACCAAGGAAGAATGAAGGATGCGATTGTGGCGTGTCGTGGAACTAACAGTGTAAACACGGGACTGTACAGTCAGTTTCGCTAACAAAAGTCGCCAGGAGCGTGAAGCGGGTTCACACACTGCTCCTACGGAATCATCATGGCCTCCTTCATAGAGGTTGTCAATCATCTGATACAATATAACTTCAGAGACACATCATGCAAGATTTGCAGTTTTATTTTTGTCCCTTTAAGTTGCTATTTTTTACTTTTCACCGTTCTAGTACAAGAATGTAATAAAAAAGTTCTATTTATATTGAATTTTTAATACTTATTCTCTGAATTGAAACATTTTGTATTCTTATTCATTCAACTTATTTCCATAAGCTTTAGGCCGTTTGTTAGGTATGCAATAAAGTACCAAAACATTAACTTTACTGTCATAAGTAACTACAATATTCTTCATTACGGTGGTAGTTACTTCTTACATAAAAATAATTTTATTTTGTACATATTATGAGAAACTACTTAAGTTAAAATAAACGATTTATATGAATGTTTCTGCTCATTGAAAGAATTAGTTTCAAAATTTTGAATCGCAGGGAAAAGTATATTTTTATTTCTTCCATTATGAGGTGCAGACATGTCCAAATATAGTTAAAATATTAATTGGGAAAATACTAGGTTTGCAACGAGATAAATCGCGCTTTTTTCGTAATAGTTTGGCTCGGTCCCATTTTAATTTTGAATTGAGTACCCTTATATCTCCGTCTCTGTCGTTTCGGCTGTAAACACAGACGGTGGCGCGCTCCTGTAAACATAATTCTCAACTAGGTCGAGATATACATTGAAATACACAATAGCTCTGATAGACTGAACACTTTTCACAATAGTTCTGATAGACCTACTATCCCCTGATCGCGGGAGCGATCCAAATCCGATTGAGAATCGGTTTAATTTGTGGCACTCCCCCCTCCTAAATTCGAAGCGCCCACAAAGCCAAGCTTCCGTGACCGGATGTCACACTCGGACACGAAGTCCTTACAGGCACACGCATCATTCAATTATGTGCTTTGATCGCAGGAGCTATCTTAACCGACTGATGATCGATGTGAGTCGTGGATCGCAACCACACTTCACTCGGAGATCGCATACAGCGTTATTCCAAAATACGAAAAGTGTCTTCTAAATGTTCAGTTATTCATAATTTATATATGTATGAAACCGCTGAAGAAAGCGCGAACATCGACGCTATCTTTTGTAGCATTACACACCTGCTTGAGCGTAATGCGAACGTATGCAGCAGCTACACACGTTTGTAGTATCGTCGGCAGCAGTTCGTATTTTAGTTCCTGTAAGGAGGTAATAGAGGAGAGTGCGCCACTATAATGGTCTCCACCACGTTATATGGGAGTTGAATTTAATTGAATTGAATTGTCTTATTTTACGTAGTGAGACTCAGGCCATGGGGTCTGCTCTTCCATCTGACCACGCAAATTTCGCTACGCTCCTTTCACCAACTAGCGGAGAAAGAAGGTATTCCATGGGCGACGAAGCAGGCGACTTTGAATTTTGCTCAGAGCCGTCATTTAGGCTTGAAAATCTTTTACATGCAATAAATCTTCCAACATGGGACAGCCGGCTTTACGTCCCCTCCGAAGGAAGGCGTACGAAGGATTTTTTTCTTCGACGGTTTCTACCCCTAAGAGTTTGCCGTTTACGGTATCCATATTTTTCGGTCATTCCATTGACCTTCTTCTAGTCCTTTCTCATTCATTATTCCTGTATATACCCCTTCCAGGTCAAAACAGATCTGCCTCTTCTACGCCTTCACGTATCCAGTTTAAAATTTGAATTGACCATCTCTCATTTTGCATCCTCTGGACATGTCCAGTACCATTGAAGAGCTTTATTTTCTAGTATTCTGGTTATGGTTGTTTGAACCCCAGCTCTTTCCCATACCACTTCGTTTCTTATCTTGTCCAGCCTTGTTGTCTGTAAAGATCTTCTCATAAAGTCGAACTCTAATGACCGTATTCTGTCACTATGGCGTTTTCAACATACAATGTAGGCTTTCACGGCCGGTTTCTTCATTGTGGGAAGTTGCCGGGCTTGCAGGCCGTGGTCCAACGGAGACTCCTCCAAACGTTTCGCCTACAACTGTGGTAGGCATCTTCAGTGGTAGGCATCTGTTTGACAGAAAAATCAGCAGTTGCCGATCATGCACTGTCAGGACGCCGGCCACGACATACGCTTTGAAGCTACTGATATTCTCTCCACCACCACGCATTACTATAGCAGACTCCAAATGGAAGCCATCGAGATTTACAAACATAAAAATAATTTTAACAGGAAAGAAGAAGGTGAAAAGTTAAGTAAAGCATGGTACCCGGCACTTTCGTTACGCAAAATCTCGGCAGCCAACCAGTACCGCTGACGTGGCGCAGCAGCCCATTAACATCACCGACGTGCCCAGCCAATCACGCGCAATCACCGGTGACGCGGCCCAATCAGTCGCGAGCGCGCGAACCTCGGCGCGAAACGCGGCGTATTAAATACGGCTCCTCGACGCCGTAGTGCATCAGTCGACGACGTGCTGCCGGACAGAGTTCTTCGCCCCCCGCCAGCATCACCCACTGAAGATGCCTACCACAGTTGTAGGAGAAACGTTTGGAGGAGTGTCCGTTGGACCACGGCCTGCAAGCCCGGCTACTTCCCACAATGACTATGGCGTTTTGTTAAAGGCGAAAGGCGTTTTGTTAAAGGCGAAAGGGAAAAATATACGAAGGACTTTTTTCGCCCCTAAACATGCATGGCTTCGATCGGGTTTGAACCCGCGAACTTGAAGGGCCCTGAGCTCCACGCAGGTCGTGCCAACTGAGGAAGCCGCCACGCCACGCGGGTGCAGGACGTCGCGGCCGGTGCAGACGTCCCCGCCGCCGGTGGCGCGCGCGCCGGCGCAGCCGGGGCCGCTGGAGCGCCGGTCGCAGACGTCGCTGGCGACGAGCGTGCGCTCGCTGACGGCGGGCGCGCCCTCCGAGGCGGAGCCCGCCCTCTCGCAGACCTCCCTCGACCGCCAGCTGGACCGCAGCCTGGGGCTGGGGCCTCAACCGCTCGCAGACGGCCCTGGACGCCAGCCGCGCGCCGCCGCCGCCGCCCGCCGCCAGGCTGTCGCAGACGTCGCTGGACAGGAACGGCTCGCGGACCGGCGTGGACTACAGGTAGTGTTCAACAGTAATAAATTACTACTAGCGTACCCGTGCAAAACCTCTCGCACGCTATACCCCACCATCTTCCTTATTTTTCCATTTCCATATTAAGCCTGAGTTAAATTTGCTATGTTGCGAAAGATGAAATCTGACGATTTGCAACTTAGCTTCCTCAGGTTCAATACCACAGGAAAGGTTGACTGATGAATTAAAACACACACAGAGAAGTAGTATTACGTCTTTTAATTTAGAATAGGCTCTGTACAGGCCAGTTTGGCCGCATGATGTTAACACAAAGACGTCCGGTGAGCTACTACGCTGCTTTGGCTGTCGTGCTCCTCAGTTTATATAGTTCTCAGATGTTTACTATATATATTGGAAGTTTTCCAGAACAAGGTTCTTACAGATAATATTATATTACAAAGGTAGTTTCCAGAAGGTTCCAGGACGTAACATATTTATCTCTGGGTCGTCAAAACATATTATTGAATCATTAGGAAACGTATAGAAAGCGGCAGTTGGGGCGCTCGGCTGGGCGGCGCTATGGCAAGGTTGCGGGGTGAGGATCTTCCTTGTTGTTGTGTCTGATGACGTACATAACTCCTGTAATATCGAAAGTGTGAATCAACCTTAACACGCCAAACTGCGACATAAATGTTACCGGAAATTTTTTAAAACGTCCAGAGAAACGGTGGGTTCATTAGACAGCCTCTAGATTTGTAAAACTTGAAGGGTTTGAATTAGACCAAATTGCTAATCGTAGAATGTGATCCCCCAGAACCACCTTGGCCCAAAGGGGAATATGGCCGAACTATGGCTCCCACGGCCAGACCGTCGCAGACGTCATTTACACACCTCGCCCGCGCTCCATCCTCCCCCTTTTGGGTCGCAGGCGCGGCGGCAACACAGTAAGTGACTTAGTTTTAGTATACATTACCAGAAAGGTTATACAATGTATGATTTCACAGCTGGATATATCATTAAAAATATCTTTTATTTCCGGGCTGTATATCCGTGGTCGATCGGACATTTTTCGGCGCAAACGTTTCGTCTACAACTGTGGTAGACTTCTTCTAGACAGATAATAAACATTTCTTCTTTTGTACGGCGCTGGGGCACTGGTAATTGTCGGCTGGGCTATTTTAAACATTATCAGAAAGGTTATAGAATGGGGTTTCCGTTTTGACTTTGGCTTTGATATTTCAACTAATTCTCTCGCTTGCAATTCCAGCAATATTGTAAAATAAGTTTAATTAAATTTTATGGGAAGAGAAAATGTTTACAGAAAAGTTTACCACGGGTTACCTTTAAAATATTTTTGAACAGGAATCCCATTTTTTAGTACTAGCTTAAGAAAACAGACATTACTCTAATGTATTTATCACAATCATGTATTGGATAGCTGGTCTACTTGGCGTCGTCCGGATTTTACTTAAAAATTCTTGACATTAACATCAATAACTGCACATTCTTCGCGGGTGAAGAAAGTTAAGCGAATAACATGAAGTAATATAAAATTTACAATTTTTAAGGTGTATTTTAAGCTGTCAAGATCGAACTCAAGTGTACTCCGGTATTCATTTTTATATAATTTTAAAATTACTTTCAATACCCGGTCATTACAAAGCCAAGAAAGTTAAAATGCCTGGCCACAATTCCGGGAATACGTATAATAACACGCACCAGTGAGTCTATACAATCCCTTGTATGATCACTATTCTCACTATGCAACGTCAGCCTGCATTCAGGGGCCGCCTCCGTTGTAGTCCGTTTTTGACTGGAATCGATTGATTTTTCAGTGTTGTCACATTTCCTCTTAAGGACCCGCGTCGCAGCCAGCAATCAGGCACATCCGTCCATTGCTTGCATTTGTGTGTCACAGTAATTATTACAGAATCACCCTGTGTTATAATTCAGGGAAAAACACAGATGTCAACGGACAACATAGTTCTTTTAATCAAACATAGACGAATTCCATACATACAGTAATCGTTTCAGCAACCACAAGAATATCCAAGATCTGAGCCGAGTTACAATTATTACCATGACATTTACCACGACGAGCGCAGTTTTTCCGTAAATCCACGAGAAAGTCCAAATCTCAAACCTGCCGGGTCAAAACTGTAGCCTAATAGTAATCATACACATTTGATCACTCAGGGAACTCCGCACGAACGGCCTGCCTCTCCGGTGACGGCGCCCGTTTTTACCCACACTCGCCGCATAGCCTCGCTTCTTATACTGCGATTCTTTTTAACTTTGCCCCTGACTAGGAATCAGCTGTTTCGCTGCCATCCAATCGGGAACGTATATTTCGCTTAAGTGACGTCATTATGGTGACGTTCAAGCTCTCGATTGCTTGAACAGCTGATTCCTGTCAGGGGCGAAGTTACGAAAATCGCAGTATAGCTGCCGCTTCGCTTGCTGGCCGCTTGTCTTCCATTGGCCGGCGCCTCCGCCGGCTCGCCACTCCGATAAAGAGAGATTCATGTAAGAACAAGCAATTTTGACAGCTAGTGCTGGCAACATAACCGAAGGTTCCGTGGTCGTTGTGTCCTTGATCCCATTAAACTCTCCTTCCTCGATTCGTTCGTTTGCAGTTGGCTAACTTGTAAATGGTTTCGACGCTTCCTTTTGTGATGTCCTCGTGCGACGAAAATATAGTGCGCCACGAGAAATAATTGAAATTAGAAAGTGTAGTGCTATGTGCTCTTCTGTAAAAATTTATTTTTTTATACACATTATATGGAATTTACTTTTTGCGTGATAAGTATTGTGATGGAACTGCTCACAAAATGGAGGCGCCGACACACTTATGGTGTGACAGTCGTCCCAAGTCGCAGGAGGGGACACGCGCTGAATTTATTTAATAAGGGCGCCAAGCGCATGCCCACTTACCTGCTTAATGTCGCCGGCGTTGAGCGTCTCAGGGGTGAGCGCCCTGGGTCGAAGGGTTGCATTTGGTGGTTTCTTAAGATTTAGAATAATAACACTTTGCTATGGTATTAATTGGTTCACCCGACCAAATGGCGGGGACTAGTTTATTCAAAAAATTAAACGAAGAGAAACTGTTCAGGTTGATGCTGGGTTATTGTCACTTTAGTAGCCGATTAATGAATGATGGTGATGACAACTTACAATCTGTGATGTTAGATGGTAATGTCACCGCGACTGGATTGCTCGCCGAGCGACGGAGAAGTGTAGTCGGACCCTCAGGAGGCGACGCCGGAACGTTGCAAGGTTGGCCTCCGATTGCCTCCGGGGTGATGACTCCGGCGGACGGGACGTCGGCGGTGGATGACCGGGCGGTGGCGACGCGATTGCTCGCGCGCGTCTCAGGCCGTCACACGACACCTGGACCGCGTATGACGCTCGAAGCCAAACTTTGGCTATTCGGAATTAATTCCGTGAAGACCGGGCAAGTTTCGCAGTGGTCGGCTCAGTGTGTGCCTTACCCACTGCTGCTGTTCCCTTTCTACCGCAGGTTTCATTAACTGACTAATATTCGGTGGTTTTCTTAACTACCACTGTTAATCTACTCAAAACTTTACTTGTTGGTTTCTATCTCCATACGACTTCTCCTGCACGACCGTCCTCTCTAGCGTCTGTCGCCCGTCCTCCCTCTGGCCTCGCTCGCCCGTCTGTCCCTTTCGTTTTTTTCGAAAAAATCTCAAAGTGCTCACGTGCTTCCTGCCTAGTGATTTTATTGGTCGGATTTCAACTTCTCGAACCTTCTATTTCATCAACGGTGCCTTCTGGTTGTTCATTGGCCGGCATTGTTAGGCCGGAGGAGCGCGCACGTGTCCCTTCTGCTTTGGCATGTGATGATTTTATAGGCTTTTAGAGGATTATTGAGCCGGGTGCGATCGCCAAGTCGCTAAAATGGTTGTTCCGGCTGTCGATCATCCAGTATTGTTGGACAAAGGGTAAGATTTATTGTTAGGGGCTTCTGGAGAACTTGGGCCGTTGGGGCGGAACTAAATCGGGTCGCGGTGGACGCGTGGCCCTTTCCAACTTCCGGTAATTTGGCGTGACGCGGGGGTGAGAGGGTGCGATGGTCACCCGACGCATCGCGGTATTGTCAGAAAAAGGGTATAATTGATAGTTGAAAGTTTATGGGGGGCTTGAGCGGCTGGGCATATCTAATTCGGGGGCGCGTAGTTCTTTCCTGCCGTCCGGTAATTTGGCGTGACGCAAGGGTGGAGGACTGCGATGGTCCCCGACACATCGCATTACCCCCCCGTACAATGAGATTAAAAAAACGCATGGGACATGTTTTTTTTTTAATCTAAGAAACAAAAAAAGGACATTTACAAAAATAGATGATAAATAAATTTGGGGAGCATGTGCCGACAGATGAAGCTGTGAAAACACAAAAACCTGGCATGTCCAGAACGAAAATTAGGGTTTCAATGACAACTCTAACATGATAAGACAATACTAGTTAATTAAGCAAAAGGATTAAAATTAATGAAGAGGAACAACACTAAAGCTATCTCTAAAAAACTAGATGACCAATAAAATTAGGACACAAATCTTTAAGAAGTAATACAAACACATTAATGATAAGAAAATGAATGAAAATAATCTTTATCATTTTTTCAAAAATAAGAAATGGTGGTGGGCCATTAGCAACACCTACTCAAACTAAGAGCAAACTAAGCACTAAATAAGTAATTAAGAAGATAACATAGAGGGATAATTGGGAACAAAACTTAGAAAGACTGGCAAAATGAAACAATGGGGCACCTAAAACTAGTTAAACGCTACTGCAAATTGAATAATTGTGCAAAGGGAAGAGCCAAAAGTGGGAACCCTGTTAATCATTATTATATTTGACGCTCTTTTAATACGATTTTAGAGGTATAAAAACAAGTGGAATAAATGCGACATTTGCAAAATAATAGAAAAGCATAATAGTCAACAGTGGCCAAATTATTTAAAACACAAGAGGAGGAAACAAAATATCAACACGATGGAGAATTGAAAATAGAATGGTAGACGTGAGAAAACAACCAATGAATTAAACAAAGGACTTGGGTTGCAAAAACATTAAATTCATAATATCAGAATGGAATTCGTTTCATTAATTAAAGTCAATGGCTATAACTCTCGTCAACTCTCGACAAAATATATCTAAGGGATATCTGAATTATTTCTCTCTCTTTTTAATCAACAACGACGTTCACTTATAACAATCACTTAACCAAAGCATTGAAGTAGTAGCGAACCCACGAAATTAATTAATAATAAGGACGTGCCAGGGCAACCGGGCTGGATCCACAAGAATATAATTAAAATAAGGTTACCTAATCAGAGCGACATAAATGAGGGCTTTTATTCTTTCAGCCAATTAATCTAGTCTAATCTCTGAAAGGAACAAGGTTATAAAAATTGTGAGGACCAACCTCGGAACCATCTGTGCTACGTAAAGTGCAAGCGTTGGGGGCTACAAGCCTCATAATTTGGTAAGGACCTACAAATAAAGGAAAGAATTTACTAATAAGGCCTTCAGGCTGATTAGATACTCTGAGAGCTTTGATTAAAACTTTATCGCCGACTTTAAATAAATGGGTTTTTACTCTTCTGGTGTTGTTTTCTCGTATCACCAGCTTTCTTTAAATTTGAGAGAATAATTTGACACCGATCCTCAGGGGAAAATTGGAATTTGAGTGGCCATTTTTGCTAAAATAGGAAACAATGGTTTCGGCTTCTTATTGAATTGAGCCTCGAAAGGTGTAAATCTGGAAGATTCATGGGGGATGTGGTTAAGCCACGTATTAATCTTCGGTAGTAAATCGGGCCAAGCGGTATGCTTGTGAGACACATAAACCCGAAACAAACGTGATAATTCTTTCATGACTCTTTCGCTTGGGTTTGATCTCGGTGACCTAATAGAACAGAAGATTGTTTGGACACCTAAATCATTTAGCGATTGCTGCCAAAGGTCACCCGTGAACTGCGTGCCATTGTCACTGAGGACACGCTGATACGTCCCACATTCTTTGAAGAAACCTTGCACTAGGTGTTTTAAACAGGACTTTGCAGTAGGTTTAACAATAGGAAAACACTTAACATATTTAGTAAACACATCTATACTACGAAGATATGGCGGAATCCACATCTTCCTCTAGGTAATGGTCCAGAACTGTGTTCCCATTTATTCCGGACCTGAGCGGTTTAACGGCCTCTGTGGTGGTTGACCTGGGGCTGTCGAAGGCGGCGCTAGAAGGGGCGCGGTTTGGCCTTGACCGGCATTGAAGGGAGGCGGAAAACTGGTCGGCGCCGGGGGGAGGGGGCGGGGGGAAAGTGCGGCGAAGGGCCGTGGTTAAAAGGACGCTCTTGACCTTGCGAATGGCGTGGGGGAAATCCTCGATTCTGATTATTATTATTGCCATTACGTGGGCGTGAAGAGTTTTGACTCTGATTTTGATAAGAAGCGAATTGCACATTCGTTTGGTCGAAATCGCCCAATAAGATCTGAAATTGCTCAAGATCTTTTACAAAACTAGTTTTAAGGAGGTTTTGAATGACATATGGATAATGACGAGTTAATAGCCACATAATTTCGTCGTCAGGGGGGGTAGGTTTCGCATTGTTTAAGTTGGGCAATGCGAGACACTGCATAATCCCGCATAGACATGTTACCATTCTGGTCCCATCTACCTTTAGCCAAATCCATTTTAAAATTGTATTGGGTGTTTCTATCCCAAAAACGATTAATAAATTTGGAACGAAAATCCTGAAAATCAGCCGGAACTGGTAACAATGTTTGGAACCATTCTTGGGCATGGTCAACCAACATTTGGGCTATAACCTTCGGTTTAGAAGATTCAGGAATGTGTCTCGCTAAAGCAAATAATTTTCAACATTACGTAAGAAACGTAATGGGCTGTTCACCGCGATTACCAGAGAATTTTAAATTTGGAGGAATTGACAGTGGCATAGCATTAACCGGGAAAGCTGAATAGTCTTTTCCGCTACTTTAATTTCTAGTTCGCCTATTTTTGACTTCGATTTCTTTCCGTTCCATTTCCGCCTGTGCCTGGATAACTAATTTTGCTGTTTCAATTTTATTGTTCAGGGAGTCGTGAAGTCCTTCAATCTTATTGTCAACCCCTTTTAGTTTCTTGGTCACCTCGCCTTTCAAGTTGGAAATTTCGGATTCATTGTCTTTAAATTTATCACGAGCCCAATGTCCCAAATTTAATTGCTTTTTCTGAAACGGTTGCAATATCCTTGTTTATGCTGTCTTTAAATTCTGTCATTTGTTGAACTGTTTCAGACTGGAGCGATTCGCATTTCTTTAGTTGGCCTGTTAAATGTTCGTTGATGTCAGAAATTTGCGTAGAATTATTTTCAACAGCAGAGGCGAGAGAGGCGATTTTAGTGCTCTGTTTATCGACCTTTGAATTAACCGAATTTAGTTGTTGAGACACCTCACTTTGAAAAAGGGTGAAATTAGTGAGGTGTTCGTCTAATCTACTATCAAGGGCACAAAATTTCGAATCAAATCTGGAATTCAAGTCCTGAAATTTAGAATTTAATTCTTGACGCTGTTCGTCAAATGTGATCGAAATTGACAAAATTCTTGACGCTGTTCGTCAAATTTTGCGATAAGAGTGCTGAAAAAATTGAGGACATTTGGTCTGAGGGTGGCGTCGGAGCGGCCGCGGCGAGGGTAGGTCCGGCCTCGGCGGTACTCGTCTCGAGTACCTGCTCTAAAGAAACCCGGACAGTAGGGGCGAGAACAGCTGGGGGCGTGAGCTCGGCAGGCGCGTCGGCGTTTGCGGGAGCGGGGTCAGAAACCTCGGGGTTTTGAATGGGATTATTTTCAGCCATCGTGGAGCGAGCAATCCTCGAAGTGACGTAAGTACGATAATGACGCCTACAGCGCGTTACACATGAGTACACAATCAAACACAATAAAAAGAAAAGTACAAAACACACACAATGAAATGTTAGAGGATAACACTGAGAAATAAACATAAAATTTCAAATAGAAAGTAAACACTATTAAGTAAACATATAATTGTTACGTGACGGAAATAGCACGTATAATGAAAAAGGAAAAAAATAAAATAGAGTTCAATTAACCACACTTAAACACTATATGACGCATTAAGAAATTGTAAAAAGAAAATAACAATAAAATGAAATTATGCGTCTGAAAAGAGAGTGAAATGTTCTTATAAATACACTTTGGGCTTCTAAGTTATGAGAATCACTGTAATACTCTGAGCATTCACTGATACAAAATATGTAAAAATTACCGGAAGTTCAATATAAAATTTAAGTCTCCACACGCAAGCAAAGTGATTTAAAACCTCATAAATACAAAATATCAAAGAAACACACATTAAAACCAATGCAATCTTCAGTTGGGCAATAATTGAGCAAGCGTAAACGGAAAATGGATAAGAAAGAATTAGTGAGTTCAATAAGAAAAACACAGGTGCGAGTAACACAAAGTAAAATACTAGTTAAAAACACGTTGTGTGTCAATTTATGCTCTGCACGCTGCACAAGCGAATTATACGTGAAAAAAACAAACGAAGTTGGGCGACCAATTTATGAGATGCCCGCTACACAAGTTCAATTATTCGTGAATAGAAAACCACGTTGGGTGTCAATTTATGATCTGAGTTCTACACAAGCTCAATTATTCGTATAAAAACAACCACGTTGGGCGTCCAATTTATGATCTGAGTCTACACAAGCTCAATTATTCGTATAAAAACAACCACGTTGGGCGTCCCAATTTATGTGATGGAAACTGCTCACAAAATGGAGGCGCCGACACACTTATGGTGTGACAGTCGTCCCAAGTCGCAGGAGGGGACACGCGCTGAATTTATTTAATAAGGGCGCCAAGCGCATGCCCACTTACCTGCTTAATGTCGCCGGCGTTTGAGCGTCTCAGGGGGTGAGCGCCCTGGGTCGAAGGGTTGCATTTGGTGGTTTCTTAAGATTTAGAATAATAACACTTTGCTATGGTATTAATTGGTTCACCCGACCAAATGGCGGGGACTAGTTTATTCAAAAAATTAAACGAAGAGAAACTGTTCAGGTTGATGCTGGGTTATTGTCACTTTAGTAGCCGATTAATGAATGATGGTGATGACAACTTACAATCTGTGATGTTAGATGGTAATGTCACCGCGACTGGATTGCTCGCCGAGCGACGGAGAAGTGTAGTCGGACCCTCAGGAGGCGACGCCGGAACGTTGCAAGGTTGGCCTCCGATTGCCTCCGGGGTGATGACTCCGGCGGACGGGACGTCGGCGGTGGATGACCGGGCGGTGGCGACGCGATGCTCGCGCGCGTCTCAGGCCGTCACACGACACCTGGACCGCGTATGACGCTCGAAGCCAAACTTTGGCTATTCGGAATTAATTCCGTGAAGACCGGGCAAGTTTTCGCAGTGGTCGGCTCAGTGTGTGCCTTACCCACTGCTGCTGTTCCCTTTCTACCGCAGGTTTCATTAACTGACTAATATTCGGTGGTTTTCTTAACTACCACTGTTAATCTACTCAAAACTTTACTTGTTGGTTTTCTATCTCCATACGACTTCTCCTGCACGACCGTCCTCTCTAGCGTCTGTCGCCCGTCCTCCCTCTGGCCTCGCTCGCCCGTCTGTCCCTTTCGTTTTTTCGAAAAAATCTCAAAGTGCTCACGTGCTTCCTGCCTAGTGATTTTATTGGTCGGATTTCAACTTCTCGAACCTTCTATTTCATCAACGGTGCCTTCTGGTTGTTCATTGGCCGGCATTGTTAGGCCGGAGGAGCGCGCACGTGTCCCTTCTGCTTTGGCATGTGATGATTTTATAGGCTTTTAGAGGATTATTGAGCCGGGTGCGATCGCCAAGTCGCTAAAATGGTTGTTCCGGCTGTCGATCATCCAGTATTGTTGGACAAAGGGTAAGATTTATTGTTAGGGGCTTCTGGAGAACTTGGGCCGTTGGGCGGAACTAAATCGGGTCGCGGTGGACGCGTGGCCCTTTTCCAACTTCCGGTAATTTGGCGTGACGCGGGGGTGAGAGGGTGCGATGGTCACCCGACGCATCGCGGTATTGTCAGAAAAAGGGTATAATTGATAGTTGAAAGTTTATGGGGGGCTTGAGCGGCTGGGCATATCTAATTCGGGGGCGCGTAGTTTCTTTCCTGCCGTCCGGTAATTTGGCGTGACGCAAGGGTGGAGGACTGCGATGGTCCCCGACACATCGCAGTATTATGTTTATTTTAAAACCGAGTCTTGAATGTAAGGTGCGTACTGGTGCACGTGTTTCTGAACAGCTGCCGCGGCGGAGGGATACTTCTCTGAATTACATGTGATGTTCACTTGCTTAGCGAACTGTCACTTTTGCTTGTTCTTACGTGAATTCTTCTATAACACTTCGGGACTACCTATGCGCGCCGTTGTTTACGCGCGCTATTCGAAATGCCGCAATATCGTCGCAACGCCCTGTGTATACCGCGATTTTCCTAACTGTGCCCCTGACAGGAATCAGCTGTTGACGGTTTCATCCAATCGGGAGCTTGAACGTCACCATAGTGACGTCACTGTCGCGAAATATATTCTCTGAATCTGAATCAGTGAAATTGTCACCGAATCAATCAGTGAGAACCGAAGTTACTGATATCTTGAGTCGAAATGTGTAGTTTCGCAGGCAAATAGCGGATATCCGAATCTTTTCATAATGACCGCCAGCATTTCACTAGTCGTCAGCTGGCAAAAGTGCCGCACCAACGGCTCACTGATCGTTCAGTCGTTCACCTGCGCTGCTGTTGTGATTCAAACAGTGAAGTTTCCCTGATTCATAAAGAGGACCCGATTTTCACTGATTTGTTCAGATCAATTCACTGATTGGGCAGTGGCAGGGTTATAACTGACACCATCAAGTGAATAGTCACGCGTCAATCAATCGTTTTTCACTGATACAGGCCGAGAGAGTAAACTCCAGATTGGATTCATTTATTTGTCAAAAAACAGTAAAACTGTATATCACGTGTGGGGAAAGAGATTTACCTGTGCACATTTTCTTGAGGGCCAGAATTTAAAAAAATAGAAAACGAAAAAAGTGAATTTAGAAAAAAATTCATTTAAATGAAGAAAATAATATATTTGAAAATGTTTGTTCCCGAGTTATAGAAAATCAATTTCAACAGTAAATGAACTACAAGCAAAAGTGATGCTCAACAAAACGCGCGCACAGTGAAGCTACATGGATGGCAGCGAAACAGCTGATTCCTGTCAGGGTCAAAGGCACGAAAATCGCAGTGTATGCGTGTGGCGTGCGCCAGTGCGGCGCGGACGAGCTGGTGCGCCGCTTCCCGTCGGGGAGGCTGTCGCCGCACGCCAGGGGCCGCCCCGCGCCCGCGCCCGCCGCGCGACCTGGACGCCAGGGGCGCGCGCGACGCCGGCAACCGCCTCCCGGCGCAGCGCCCGGTGAGCGCCCGCGCCCGCGCCCACACTGCACTGCGATTTCTCTAGCTCTGCCTCCGAAGGCCCGTCTTCACGATGAAATACGGCACAGCACTTGCGCGTCTTTCTCATTCGGCAAAGTACTAGGAGAGATGGCTCAGTGCATCAACCTGATGTCACTGCAGTCCCTCTGACCGGGAGGTCCCACCTTCCACTCGAACGGCGGCATGATTTTCGACACTAGTTTGTCAGCTAGGTCGAATTCAGGAGGATTCTAGCGGCCAACAGCTCTAATCGGTAGTTTTCCGTGGCTTCTCCGATCAACACCCGGCGAATGCCGGAGCTGTACCCTAACAAACAGGCCACGGCGCGTGATCTTTCCTTCCTCTTCCTTGTCCTATCCTCTCCTCTTACACACACACTTACACTAACATGCACTACACTACCACACATGTCGGGACGGTCGGGAGTTTACAGCTTGTCCCGGCTGGGGCGGTGCCCCGCTGGTGGAGATACCTGGTTGAGGGGAAACCCCGCTAGTCGACGGTAGGTCGGCGCCAGATCTCGCCATCCAGTGAGGAAAAGATCATTGCCACCTCCCGAAAAAAAAACAAAAAAACACGCACTACACGGTACTAATGACCAAAGTAGTTGACGACCCGGAAACACGAATCAATCAATCATTCGCGTTGCTAGGTATCGCATGATCGCGACCGTATCAAGCAGTGCTTGCGATCATGCCACCCCTAGCGGAAGGACCGAGACAAACGTCAAACATTGTGTTATATTCCATCGTGGCCGTAGGGGCTCGAGAGGCAGAGTTAGAAAAATAGCAGTGTAGAGTCCCTTGAAACAGAGAGTAGCGCATTCCAGTGTTCCACCGATCCCAACATTTTATATCCAGTTGTCACGAGAATTAGAACTGTGAGATATTGTGTATGTTGATAATCATGAATCTATCCCAAACCAATATTAATATTCTTTAAAATCTCCACTAAGTCACCAATTCTTATCATTTGCGTTCAACTTCTGAATTTTGCTTGATGGGGTCTATCGGGTGAGAGGATATTAAATGGCGGCGGTTGCGCTACTCTCTGTATCTAGGGACTCTAGCCCACACACGTTGTGGTGGCTCTGTGACTTCACTTCAGATTTTTCTGTAGTGGACGATGCCATTAGAACATTCTATAATAGTACATTATGAAACAATGATGTACACTCGTATTAATACACTCGCGTGAAGTTTACGATAGCTCGTTCCTCGCTCGTATCGTCATATCACACTCGTAGTATTAATACCCATACATCGAGTTTCATGCGGTACTTTTTCTACAACTTCTATAAGTTAAACTTTTGCAATGAATAGTTTCGTGGCAGTTGATACAGCTAAGGCCACCTAGCGGACAGCTACCTAAATCTACCCTCGCATGCTGCCGCAGGGGGCTGTGGTTACCTATCCGCCTGCTAGGAAGTACTGCGCTAGTCAAATAGGATCAAAGTGAAATTACGATACTCCTTATTTTAAATAATATACCACGAAAAAATACTAATAATAAACGAAATTAACACTACTGAGCATAATATAATATCAAATATAATTTTAATGTACACAATCGAACAAAACATTTGCTAAAACGTGCTCTGTGATTGGTTAAGGAACTGTACCGAAATGACATATCATTATGCAACTAACATATCATAATATGTGGGAGTATCAACCGTATATCAAGTGTAGGAAAATGCAATGCATAATGACTAGACTACACATAGGTCACTCCAACTTGACTCATTCTTCTATCATGTCCAAAACACCAGTAAACAGGACCCCCAAAATGTGGAACTACAATCTCAATTTTCCGTATATTAATAGAATGCCAAGATTACCAACGTGAAGGAAGTGGATGCCTGGTAACATAAAGAATTGTTTAGACAAAAGTTGACAGTGTGCACAAAGTTATGGACTTTTTAAAACATTGGTGTACGTAACTGAATATAGGATGTAAATTTTTTGTAAAATGTAAAAGTCGCTAATTACCCCACAGTCGATGTGACTATATATTTTTTAAATCAAGTACTTGAAAACAAATTTTTCTGGCGGATGCAAATAGAGATGGCTCTGTGCATCAACTGATGTCACTGAAGTCCCTCTGACCGGGAGATCCTTGGTTCAAGTCCCGCCGGCGGTAGGATTTTGGACTCTAGCTTTTCAGCTAGGTCGAAATCGGTCGCTGTCTGGACGAGAATTCTAGCGGCCGACTGCTCTGATCGGTACTGTTCCGTGGTTTCTCCGATCAACACCAGGCGAATGCCGGAGCAGTACTCAAACAATGGGCCACAGACCGCGCGCGATCTTTCCTTCCTCTTCCTTGTCCTATTCTCACCCTTACACACACACACTAACATGCACTACACTACCACACATGCTGGGAAACCAGTCGGGAGCTTACAGCTTGTCCCGGCTGGGGCGGTGCCCCCGCTGGTGGGAGATACCTGGTTGAGGGGAAAAACCGGCTAGTCGAAGGTAGGTTGGCGCCGGATCTCACCATCCAGCGGGGAAACGATCACTGCCACCTCCCGAAGGGGGAGAAACACGCACGACCCTTACGGGACTAATGACCAAAGTAGTTGACGCGCCCGGAAATACGAATCAATCAATGAACAGTGTACACGGACCTGTAATGTGTCCTGGCGCTGTGGCGCCGAGGCAATTGATCGTTGCTGAGTGGGCGTGGTTGGTGCTTGCAGGTGTCGGGTCAAAGAGCTCAGCCGTCGCGAGTAGGCGCGAGCCCCCGCCGCGGCCGCAGGAGGTCCCAGCGAGCCACGTACTGCTTGGCCCGTAGTTGCAAGGAGCCAGGAAGGGCGTACGGGGTGGGTCCAGCCGCACGAGCACTTCACTCACTACGTCCTTTACACTCCCGTTCAGAGCCGGATTTTTCCTATGAACAAAGTTGTCAGTTGCTTAGGATCTCGCGGTCTTAGAAAAAATCATGAAGTATTCAAAAAATACCTTAATAAGTGTCACAATATATATATATATATATATATATATATATATATATATATATGTGTGTGTGTGTGTGTGTGTGTGTGTGTTAATTCTATAATCAATTAATTAATTTTCCTCTGTATTGTCCAAAACGTTATTCTAATAAGTGTTTTGCAATAAATCCAGAAACACGTTCTGGAGGGGGCCCCAACATTTTGTAGTTGTGGGCTCCGTAGTGCCAAAATCCGGCTCTGCCGATTCCATGAAAAAATAATATAATCAACCCAAAGAAGTTGAATAAGGCTTCATTTTAGTTTTTGTAAAAACCTGTCTCCTGAGTTTATAACTGAATATCAAAAGCTATCAACAGTTCGCTCACACAGCAACGATTACTTTCTTGTATCCATAGAAACTAAGAATAAATGTAGTCTTCATAAACATTTTTAGTGTATCAATAGAAGCTTAAAATTGAGGTTTATCAATAGTTGGATAGTATTTCAAATAATACGGAAATGTTGTTACAATCCTAATTCGAATAAAAATTGTCAATAGATGGTCTTTGGATGAAATGTCGACTGAGAAAATAACCTGAAACAAATTTTGGCTCATTTACTCCGTTTAAGAGTACTAGAGAAATCTGGAATTTAACTAAAAGTCCTTTCGTTGGCGTTACAAAGAGATCACTAAAACTTAGTAGTCTAATAAATATAATTGTTTTAAATATTGTTTCAATAACGAATGGTAAATATTGCACTACTAAGGAATTACTGGACACTTTAAATTTCTAACCATTGTACATTATGCAAAATCGTTGTCAAGTTCTGTATAAATGTAAATAAAGCATGTTGCATTAAAACAACGTATTTTGTACATAAACTTTTGAAAACTATTCCGTGTTCACAGGTCGTATTTACACGGCGCAACAACACCAAATCCCTCACTCATCCTCGCTGCAGTTCTACATCTCCCTCCCGTCCGAACATCCCTCTCAATTTGAAGACTCCCACGAAGTCCAAGACGTCGCTGCAATCTCCACAACCAGAAGCGTCCACACGGTCACAAGCGTCGTCAGAAGCCCCAACAGCTCTCCCTTCTGCGCCGTCTCTAACGACCCAAAAACAGGTCGCCTCTACAGAAGCTGGTCCTGCAGCTCGCCTCCAGACTTTCGCCGCTGCTCCCACGAGAACAGTTCACAGCGTCTCCACAGAGTGCCTCACCGTCGAGCCGTCGCGGCCACTACCAACGGAAGCAAAATCCATCGGATCCAACAAAGCATGCGTGGGCGTCCAAATAAAGATGGAGCCGGGGTCCAGAACGCAAAAGCCTGACGGTGTGTCAGAGCAACACAAACAATCGATCTTTCGCAACGCTCGCATTAAAGAATCGGTTGCGTGCCAGACTGGAAGCGAGACGTCCGTCGAGTGTAAAAACGAAAAAACGATAGAAATTAAGCATCGCGATAGTCTTCATCTCATCAGAAACCAGGACAGAAGTAACAAAGTGTCCGAAGGAACTCAACCGGACGGTCCCGGACTGAATCAGTGGGATAAAATGGTCGAAGCTCGACCACCCGTCCGTCCCAAAACACAAGAAGGACGAAGTGCCGGATCCAACAGAGAGCACGCGAAACTCGGCGCGAAAAGCCGCGAGAACATTTCGACGGAGACGCAAAGCCAGAAGAGCGAAGCGGGCGTTCAGTGCCAGGCGGCAGCGGAGCAGCAGCAGAAGGAGGTCAGGTCAAGTCAGGAGATACGCGCCGCTCTCAGACAGGTACAAAT